>CM035230.1:147500-807802 GCA_020226215.1 Sindora glabra
CTAATGCTATAGAGATGTATTACCATGTAGAACTTCAAGAGATGGTACATCAAGCCATCAAGATTGAACAATAACTTAAAAAAAAGAAATAGTGCAAGGAAGAACTCAAATTCAAATTCTTTTAACTCATGAAGGAACAACTCCAAGAAAGACACCCCCTCTATCTCAAATTCTAAAGAGGCCAATTCAAAGAAAGTTAAGAATCCAGTTGTCCTTCCTAAGAAAGCTTAAGCAAAACCTAATGGAATAAGAAATCATAACATAAGATGCTTTAAATGCCAAGGGAAATGACATATTTCAAGCAAGTGCCCAACAAGTGCACCATGATTATTAACCATCATGGTGATTAAGAGACTAAAGAAAAAATAATTGAGGAGGAAGAGAAGCTATCTAATGATGAAGGAAAAAGTGCAATAGAAAGAGAATTCCTAGTGACTAGAATAACACTTAGCATTCAAACGATAGAGGAAGAGAACAACCAAAGAAAGAACTTGTTCCACACACACTATCTAATCTAAGACAAAGTATGTGATGTAATCATCGATGGTGAAAGTTGCAACAATGTGATAAGCATTGAATTAGTAAAGAAGCTAAACCTACCTACATTTAAACACAACTATCCCTACAAGCTTTAATGGCTTAATGAGTGTGGTGAATTGAAGGTAACAAAACAGGTGAAGGTTTTATTTTCTATTGGCAAATATATAGATGAAATACTATGTGATATTGTACCCATGAAAGCTTGTCATCTCTTATTAGGTAGACCTTGGCAATATGATAGGCTTGTCACACATGACGAGTTTTCAAACCATTATTCTTTTGTACTTTGAGGGGAATCTATAATCCTCCTTCCTATGTCATTAAAGCAAATATTGGAAGATCAAATTAAAAGAGAAAAAAGAAAGAAAGTGAGAACAAGAAAGAATATCAAAAGGAAGAAAGTGAAAATAAGAGTAAGAAAAAACTAGAAAAAGAGGTTAGCTGAGAGAAAAGAAAATTGAGATAAAGAGGAGATAATGAAGAAAAAGGAGAAAAAAGCTTGCCAGTGGCAAAAAAGAGTGAGATTAAACAAGCTTTGTTTTCTCAATAAAACCTTCTAGTACTTATATACAAAGAGGTTATGTTGAATACTAACAACTTAACCTCTGTGTTGCCTAGTGTTATTTTGTCTCTTTTGCAAGAATATGAGGATATCTTTCCCAATAAGGTACCTCTAAGTTTACTACCAATTAGGTGGATAGAACATTAAATTAATTGCATTCCCGGAACATCATTGAGTAACCATCTAGCATGCTGTACAAATCCTAAAAAGGCTAAGGAAATCTAAAAACAAGTTCAAAAGTTGATGGATAAAGGATATGTGAGAGAGAGCCTTAATCCTTGTGCAATTCCAATATTACCTGTACCAAAGAAGGATAATACATGGAGGATGTGCATTGATTGTAGAGTCATTAACAACATAACAGTAAGATATCATCATTCGATTCCTAGGTTAGATGATATGCTTGATAAATTGTATAATTCTACCATCTTCTCTAAAATTAATTTAAAAAGTGGCTACCATCAAATTAGAATGAAAGAAGGAAATGAATGGAAAATAACATTTAAGACAAAACATGGACTTTATGAATGGTTGGTTATGCCTTTCAGATTAACTAATGCACCTAGTACATTCATGAGGTTAATGAACCATGTCTTGCGATCTTACATTGGTAAATTTGTGATAGTTTATTTTAATGACATTCTTGTGTATAGCAGAACCTTAGATGAACATGTGAATCACCTTGGACAAATTATAGATATTCTAAGAAAGCAAAGATTGTTTGGTAATTTGAAAAAGTGTGACTTTTGCATAAATAAAGATATTTTTCTTAGCTATGTTATAAGTAGTAAAGGTACAGAAGTGGATGAAAAGAATATCAAAGCAATCCAAGAATGGCTAACCCTAACCACCATCGAAGAAGTGAGGAGCTTCCATGGACTTACAAGCATTTATAAAAGGTTCGTGAAGGACTTTAACACATTGGCTACACTATTGAATGAATTAACTAAGAACAATGTTCATTTTAAGTGGGCAAAAGAGAAAGCTTTCAAAGCCATCAAGGAAAAGCTTACTCACTAGTGTACCTTTACTAGCCCTTCCAAATTTTGGTAAGACTTTTGAAATTGAATGTGAAGCTAGTAGAATTGGCATAGAAGGTGTACTCATGCAAGAAGGTAAGTCCATTGCATACTTCAATGAAAAACTAAGCAAACCCACTCTTAACTATCCAACTTATGATAAAGAGCTACATGCATTAGTTAGAGTATTGGAAACTTGGCAACATTATTTATGGCCTAAAAAGTTTGTTATACATTCTAATCATTAAGCTTTCATGCATGTAAAGAGTCAAAGTAAGTCAAATTGTGGGCATGCTAAATGGATTGAATTCATTGAATCATTTCCTTATATGATTAAGCATAAAAAAGGTAAAGAAAATATTGTTGTTAATGCTTTATCATGGGGGTGTGTCCTTCTTTCCATGTTAGATGCTAAGATTCTTGGTTTTAAATTTATTAAAGAATTGTAAGCTAATGATGTTAATTTTGGTGAAGCCTTTAGTCATTATAAACTAAGTATTAGTTGGAACAAATTTTTCTTGCATGATAGCTTCTTATTTCACATTGGCAAACTTTGTATCCCAGATTATTCATTACATGTGATGTTATTGAAAGAGGTGCATTTTGAAGGTCTCATGGGACATTTTGTCATTGCAAAAATATTTACTATTTTGAATAAACATTTTTATTTGCCTAAGATGCATAAGGATGTTGAGAAATTTATAGGAAAATGCATTGTATGTCATAAAACAAAATCTAAATTAAATCTATATGGATTGTATACTCTTCTCCCCATTTCGAATGTACCTTGGGAAGATATTTTTATGGATTTTGTTTTAGGATTGCCTAGGTCCAAGAGGGGAGATACACTATTTTTGTTATTGTAAATAAATTTTGCAAAATGGCACACTTCATTCTATATGATAAAGTTAATGATGCTTATAACATTGCTAATTTATTATTTACCAAAGTTATGAGGTTGCATGGGATGCTAGAACTATTGTGTCTGATCGAGATGTTAAATTCCTAAGCTGTTTTTAGAAGACCTTGTGAAGCAATCTTGGGATAAAATTGCTATTTTCTACAACATGCCATGTATAAATTAATAGATAAATTGAGGATGTGAATAAGATACTTTCTTCTTTACTGAGAACAATTGTCAAGAAAACTTGAAGAATTAGGATAGACCACATGTCGAGTTTGCTTACAATAGGGTTATTTATTCCACTACTAAACATTTACCCTTTGAAATTGTTTATGGCTTTAATCCTTTTGCACTTATTAATTTGATTCATTTACTTTACAGGAAAGAGCCAATATAGATGGTAAGAAATGTGCTAAGTTTGTTAAACAAATCTATGAAAAAGCACGTCATAATATTGAAAAGATGACTTTACAATATGTGAACCGTGCCAATAAGGAAAGAAAGCAAATAATTTTTGAGCTTAGAGATTTGGCTTGGTTACACCTAAGAAAAGAGAGATTTCCTAAGAAAAGAAAATTTAAACTCATGCTTAAAGGAGATGGACCTTTTTAAGTCCTTGAGAAAATCAATAATAATGCTTACAAGCTTGAATTACCAAGTGAGTATGAAGTTAGTACTACCTTTAATGTTTCTAACCTACATCTTTATTTTGATGCAGATCTTGAAAAGTCGAGGATGACTCTTTTTCAAGAGGGGGAGGATGATATAAACTTGACTAACACCTTGCATGATTAAGCCTAAGTAGAGAAGAACTTAACTTTAAGTGAAGGCCTAATGAAAAATGGAGGCTTAAAAGGATACAAGAAGCAATTGGAGCCCATGTGAATGCAATTTTAACCTAAGTAGCCTAACTAGAAAAGGTAAATAAAGCTAAAGTACTGCTTATTCAAGCCCAAGAAATCTAAAGATATTTGGAGTGCAACAAATAAGGAAATATTTTCCTAATCTAGAGTGCAATGAATTTAGACATATTTTCCCAATATGGAGCATAACAAATTAAGAGATATTTTCCTAATGTGAAGTGCAACGAATTTGGACATATTTTCTTAATATGGAGCGCAACAAATTTGGAGATATTTTCCAAATATGGAGTATAATGAATCTGGACATGTTTTCCCAATATAAAGTGCAACAAATCTAGAGAAAATCTGAAGATAATTTTTATTTTTAATTTAATAATAGTAAAAAATTTGTATTTTCTTAAGTATAGCATTTACTATTTGTATTTTCCTAAGACTAGTATAAATAGGAAGCAATGTAACTCAGAATTTAGCAATTGATGAATATATTACAAAATTAAGTGTTTCTTCTCCAAAGTATGAGAAGTTTATCTCCTTTTTCTCTTATGAAAACTTGCTTTGTTAATCTTCCTTATATGATTGATGATTCAAATTTATAAAAACTCCCAATTTGTGCTTCAACCTAAGTGTATTGTTGTATGGATTGGTTAACTTATGTTCAAGGTTGGACAAGTGATTTAAGTGGTAGATCGCATTTCTTATAACGTTGATTAGCTACTTACATTTATCAGGTCATTAAACCACCTAAACCTAAAACTTATCACTCCCAATTCCCTTTCCTCAATTTTAAAGTGTAGCACTCATATCTTTCTTTTTACTTTATTTTGACTTTCTTAAACAACTTATGCCATGAAGATCGAGCCACCCCTACTGATTTTCCTATCACAAGCCATTTATAAGAGAAAATTAAAAAAGAAATAGAATAAAAAATGTTAACTAATCATAGGAAAATGAGTGGTCACAAATAGAAAGACCACAAAGGAAATACTTTTTTTCAAATACCATAGTTAAAGCATGGATGTTAAAGTCAAAGTGGCTGCTATTTTGAAATTAGTAATGAAATCTACAATGTTGATAATGATTTTGAAAATGATGTAGTTGCTACAATAGTTGAATTGTTTGACAAAGCAAAAGTACTTAAAAAAGTTACATTCAAAAGGCTAGATGACTCAATGAGAAATCATTTACGGCCACTTCACATTAGAACTCATTTGAATAGTAAACCTATTAATTGAGTACTAATTGAAGAGGGAATGGTAGTCAACCTTATACCTAAGTTAACGTTTATTCAACTTGGACTATAGCCAAAAGATATTGTACAATCTAACTAAAGGAATGGTTTTGACTAAATTGAATAAGCTCAATTAGTAAGCTAACCTTATTCATAGTCAAGCCATCAAAAGCCAATTATAATTTATTGTTAAGGAGAGATTGAATCCATACAGTCAAAGTGGTTCCTTCTACTTTATATCAAAAGCTATGCATATGGAAAAAAAAGATGGAATTACTAAATCATTATAGTAGATGATAGTCCTTATTACACATAACAGTGCCATGTTGATTTCAAGGTATATAACCTAGATGTTAAATCCCTTATGAATTAATAGTCATTTCAACCTAACTATAATCAAGATGTGCATTTTAGACATATTTGGTTTTAAAATAATTAGAAAGGTTGAGAGAGTGAGATCAACCTACAATCTTAATGAATGATTAAAAAGAACAACTTGCTTGGATTTAGGCCAATACAGGTGAGCTAGCTTAGAATAAGGTCCTTAATTGCATATATGACAATAGTCCACTTGGATTTCATGAGTCACCAATAAAAAAAGATTGGAAGAAGTTAATTTAAGGATAAAAGATGATAAAAGGCTAATTTTTATTAGTGTGACCATGCTAGAAGACATCAAAAAGTAAATAGTTAACATTTTAAGGGAATATAAAGATTGTTTTGTATGTAATTATGATAAGAAGCTTGGTTCAAGTAAAGATTTGGTCAAGCACACATTGTCAATCAAGGAGGGATTTCAACCTTATAAATAGCCACCTTGATGATTTGCACCAAAAGCTATACTAAGAATTAAAGAAAAAATGGAAAGGCTATTAAAAAGCAAGTTCACCCAAACAATTAAATATATTGAATGGATGACAAATGTGTTGTCAATAATGAAGAAAAATAGGAAGCTATGTGTTTGTATTGATTTTAAGGACTTAAGTTAGTCATAGATATGTTAATTGATGCAACATCAAGTCATTTATTGGTGAGAAAAATGGATGAAAATGCTGGATATAACCAAATCCATATAGCTGAAGACAATGTGCCAAAAACTACATTCCAATGCCCTAATTCAATTAGCATATCTGAATAGGTAGTTATACCATTTAGGTTTAAAAATGTTGGAGCCATATAGCAACAAGCAATGAATACTATCTTTCATAATGCGATTAATAAGTCAATGAAATTTTACATAGATGATGTTTTGGTTAAGGGGAATCCTTATGAAAAGCAATTAACCAATCTAAAAGAAATCTTTTCTTTAATGTGGAAAGACAAGTTGAAGATGAATCCTATTAAATGTACCTTTAGCTTTTAGCAAGTAGTATCCTTAATTTTTTAATCCATCAAAAAAGAATTGAAGTCAATAAAAACAAAGCCAAAGCTAACATGGAAATATCACCATTGACCATTAAGAAAGAGTTGCAATGTTTCTTAGAAAAAGTTAATTTCCTAAGGCAATTCATATCCAATCTATTTAATTGAACAAAGGTGTTTTCACCATTGCTTATGCTAGAAAGTGAAGAACAATTTGTATAGTAAGTTGAACACTAAGTTGTATTTAAAGAAATCAAGCAATATTTAACCAATCCACTAATAATGTCTTCGCCTATTCTAGGCTAACCACTTAAAATCAGTATTTGAAGATATAATTAGGTATTTTCTAGCCTACGAGAATCATGAAGGAAAATAAAAGGTAATTCATTATTTATCTAGAGTATTGAACATAATTGGAAAAAAGTATTCGGTAATCGAAAAATTACATCTTACTTTATTTTTCATGTTCTAAACTTAGATATTATTTACTACTAACTATAGTTCTAGTCGTAGCCAAATCTAACATTTTGAAGTATATATTAGCATAACCTTATATACATGGCCAAGTCAAAAAATAAGCTTTAGGCTTAACTGAATTTACTCTACAATATTGTTCTTTGAAAGTTATGAAAGGTTAGGTTTTGGCTAATTTCATCTAAACATTGTAAATAATCAATTAACTTTGTCAAAATCAATTATTGAAAATTGTATTTCAATGGATCATGTCACAAGTATGGAGTTGACTATGGAATTTCAATTATAACACCACAAGTCCAACCAATTGATTTCATGTTTTCTCTAAATAAAATGTACTAAAATAATGAAGCTAAATATGAAGTATTAATAATCGGGATAGAATTACTGTTGGAATAGAAAGTATATGTTGATTCACAATTAGTTGTTAAGCAAATTACTTAAGAACATAAGTTTGTAAATCCAAATATAGTTAATTTGATGATGTTATAATTAGTCACATACTCAATGCAAAAAAATGAAAAAGCAAATCTATTAGCTAAAATAGCTTCTAGATATCAACTCAATAATTCAAAAATTGGCTAAAATTATTTTGACATATGCTTGTTTAGAACTAGTTGAAAAAAAAAGTTACTATGTGCTTGTTTTGAAACAACCCTAAATGATTGGAGGAAAATTTTTTACTATCTAGAAAACCCTTCTAATGTCATAAATTGAACACTTAAAGTGAGTACATTAAAATTTGTATTAGTTAGGGGAGGACTATATAAGAGGGGATTTGAATGCTAACTACTAAAGTGTTTAGGAAATGTTGAAGCCTTTTTAGTTATAAAGGAAGTACACAAATGAATGTATGGAACACATCAAATCAATAAGAAATTGAGCAAACTTTAATAAGACAAGGTGTGCATTGGCTTAAAATAATTAAAGATTGTATATATTTTGCCAAAGGTTATGAAGAGTATTAGTAGATAAACTAAACTATATGATCAAATCTTAGCCATTTACAGGATGGGATTTAGATATCATTAGCAAAATTTATTCTTCTTCAACTAAAAAGCATCATTCCATTTTAGTTTTAGTCAATTATTTTACTAAATGAGAAGAAGTTAAAGTTTATAAAGAAAGTAAGCAATCTAATATAATAAACTTCATTGAAAATAAATTGATCATAAGGTTTGGCTTACTTGAAACCCTAATGATAGATCGAAGAACTATGTTTATAGGATGAAAAGTTAAAAATTATGCCAAATCTAAAGGAATCAAGATGTTAACTTTAAATCCTTATTATACTCAAGCCAATGGACAAGTCAAAGAAGCAAATAAATTGGTCATTAACATAATTAGAAAACATATTGGCCAATGTCCCTGAAATTGGAACCTAATGCTTGAAAACATAGTTTGGGCTTTCAGAAATTCACGTCAAGGTTTAACTAGAGTTACACCATGCAAATAGGCATATGGTCATGATGCTATTATACCAATTGAAGTCACTATGCAAGAATTGAAATTTCAAAAACAAAATGAGTTGTTGCAAGCCATATATCATAACTTAGTGCTTAAAGAATTAGAAGAATTAGATAAAATGCATTGGGAAGCCTTGGATGCTCTACTTCAAAACGAAGAAAAATTGGCCAAACAACATAACAAATGTGTTAAAATTAAAAGGTTTATTCATGGCCAATTTGTATGAAAAGTTATTTTGTCAATGTAGATTAAGTCAAATTTAGGTGAATGGTCACCTCAATAGGAAGGACCATTTAAAGTTATCAAAGTTTTTGATAAAAATAGTTATGAGATTAGAAATATCAAAAATGAAAAAGTTAAAACTATAAATGGCAAATACTTAAAGTAATTTAAACCAAGCATTTATGAAGTAAAAAATTAAAGATGAGTTAAAATAAAACTTAATTAATTAAGCTGAAGCTTTGGATTTACAAGAAAAAAATTAAATTAGAAGTTCGAACATGACTATACAAAATTTAAGCTAAAAATAGGCTACAAAGACAAGACCTAACAAGCTAAACAATATTCTAAAATCCTTGATCATAGAAGTTAAAGCTACACGATACTAAAATGGAGATTGAAATTTTTTCCTAAAATTAATCTATTTGGCCACTGTAGAAGATTTATGGTCCAACACTGCCTAAAAGTCATTTAACATATTATTAAGTTAATTTTCAATAGACTTAAATTCTTTAACTGCATCATCACCACCTTATTTCATTCCTGTTCTTCAATTTTTGTCACATCAAGCTTAGTGTTGAGGGTCAATCGATAAGCTTCCAATTAGTGCAATTCTTATTGTAAAGTGGAAATCTTCTCTTTCAAGTTTAAGATCTTTTTATTATGGGTTGAGATTTTCCCATTGCAAGCTTTACACTTAATCACCAATGCTTTCTTACATAGTGCTTTCTTACATTCTTTGCTAATTGTACTGAACTTAATTAAATCATCTTTTTTCTTAGACAAGCATTTATAGATAGTCTTAATGGTCATAGCTTTATTTAAGTCTTCCATAAGTTTTAGAAATGTATTAGTAATGTTTAAAATCATGCTCTTAAAGCTAACAATTATAAATTGTTTAGTTGCATCAATCTCCTTTAGTATCTGTAAACTTTTTTCAAGCTTTTCTCAATTTTCAAGATTTTTGCCAATAGCTTGTAAGTCTTGACCAAATGACTCTTCTAATCTTTAATTTGCTTAATACAGTCTATTAAAGTATCTAGTTTTTCAATTAACCCAATGGCTTAACCAATTAGAATTGATTAAGTTTCTGAAATAATCTTAGTTAAAATAGTAAATGGATCATCTTTTTCTTTATAATCACCTTCATGTTTGACTTCTTTATTTTCTTTTTCTTTTTTGTCTTCCTTTTGCTCCTTCTCCTTTTTTTATTAAAGTTGGAACTAGAGTGGCTAATCAAGTGACAAAGACACCTCCATACAATTAAAGGTGTTTCCTTTAAGATAATTATCAATATCCAATTGTTGTTCTAAGTTTTAATTGAATTATTAGTTAAAACATGCTTCAAATTCTCTATTGTAGAACTAGATAACAAACTAAGAGCAATTGATGGATCAATGGGTATTAGGTCATCCAATGGCTTTTGAAGGATAGATGCATCAATTTTAACTTGAATTCTCTCCTCTTGAGTTAAAGAAAAAGGAACTTCATTTAGGATTGAGTAGGAAGGCCTACTCTAAGAAGGAAATTTTGGAGTATGAAAAAGCTAAACAAAGCACAAAGGCTATGTGCTTTGAAGAGATCAAAATGATGGATATTAGTTTATTTTTACTATGAAGTTAAACAAAAAAAATTATAAGTTTTGGAAAATATTGTATAGATATAAATACTAGTAAAACAATTTTAACCTTAGAAGATTGATGTTCGCTGCCTATAGTAGCTGAACAAGCCAATAAGTTTGGCCAATTGGTTATTGACTGCTGAAAAAGTTTTTCTTTTTCATTTTTTCCTATTTATTGAAATAGGAACTTCTTCTTCTTTAGTGAAGACTTGTTCAACTTCATCATGTGCTTTTTTCAACTTTTCGACTTCTTTAGTGGCCTTTTGAACTGCATAAGCCATATCTGATGATGTGCCAAGAATATGGTCAAGTGGAATGGCTTCACTTTTAGTTAAAAAAGAAAATACTCAGCAAAAAATATAGGAAATAAGCTATGTAAAATATAAATTTTTTATATGGTAATCAAGAATAGCCTGAGGCACTATCATAACTCCCTAGAAGGAGGGTAGAGGCAAGCAATGGTTACCCAGGGGTGTGCATCTTCAATTTTTTCAATTTTATGGGTTTTGCTAAGTTAAAAGGTGCATTCAATAAAGGCATTAATTTAGGTCAACAAAAATGGTTTTATTAAATCTTTCTTATAAGCATATTAACTAAAAAAAAGCATTTAAAAATCTTTGTCAAAAAGCTTGGTCATGAGTAGCTTTTTTCCTATTTAAAGATATTTTGGCTTCTCTAAGTGTATAAATTATACTTCTACAATCATACTCTACTTTATAAGTCTTTTCATAGGCAATAATTTCAGCATTATGCATACATGCAATCTTTTTCAAAGCTTCCATAGTTTGCATAAAGATGACATGAATGAACACTTCATCTAAAAGTTTGTTGAAGAGCCCATAAGAATGATTAAACCACCAAACATGGAAAGAATTAGTACAAGCATGGCAGAGGGAGAAGTTATAAAAAGTAAAGTATTCAACAAAAGAGCTATTGATGGTGTATAAGTGTTCGATTGCTCGCAAATCACCCTTGAAGTGTTCAAAACCAAGATCCTTTATGAGACTCTTGATCAAGTCAAAATGATAAGCTAATAGATTTGAAAAGACTTTGAATGAGGAAATAGTATTTTCACAAAAGAGACCAATAACTATAATCTGAGGGCATAAAAATTTAACTAAAGTTGTACGCTTTTAGTATTGGTAGGACTAGGTGTTGTAATGAACTAATTGGGACTTCTAGATTAGTTATAAAATAGGTTTAATCTTTTCAGTGCTTGTTCAACTGGGAATTTATAAAGGATAGAAAAGAAGCAGTTGAAGGCTTCTATTGGCTTCAACCTAAATGATTTTCTTAAAATCCCTTAGGCAAGTTGAAGACCTTTGTCAATAATGGGACATTTTTGTTAACTTTCATTTTGAAATCATCCTAAAATAAGGTCATTAGCCATAATTGAAAGATCCAAATGGGGCCACCTAGTTTGGTGAAGGATTTACCTTGATTGGAAAGTCTAGACATTATGGTCAACATCTCAAAGATGTAGGCCAACAATAAAGGAGCTATTAATAAAATGGTTGTGTAGTCTAAGGCATGATGCATATCATTATCCTTAAGAAATTACCCGAGCCTCTCATACAGAGCTTGAACTAGCAATTCCCCTAGGATTCAACAAACTTACCTATCTTGAAAATGCACTATCAAAATAGGATACAAGCAGGAAGGAACGTAACCTAACAAGGAGGAGAATAGTATTTTTCAAAGAGAGGTATTGGAGTATGTTAGTAAAAATAAGAGAAATGATGCACTATTTATATGATGTAAATAATCTATTGAAAATATAACCCTTGGAAATAAATCCATTAGAAATAAATATGGGAAATAAATTTGTTGGAAAAAATATTGAAAATAAATCCATTGAAAATTATCCATTGAGCGTTTCAAATTTTACAAGAGTTAAAATTTAGTTTCATAGATAAGCATCATATTTTGTGAAATAAAAATTATTTTTTATTATACAAAAACAGGCTTGGGCCTTGCTTTATATGATATTCATACACAAGAGGGCAAATCCATCATTTTACACTAGCCTTAGCCTACCTCATGCATGCAAGCCTGCCACTTTCTTTCCTTTTCACTTTATATAAAAAAGAGGTCTCATATATAAATATTTTCTTAAAGCTTAGCTTGCCCAATATGAAACTTAGTCTTTTGAAATGCAACATAATATGCAACAATCCCTCACATATTTTAAAAAATTTACAAAAATAAAATTAAGAAATAGATAAAGAATCTTCGTTAGGTTCTTGAATAAATGTAGATCATCAATTTAGTATCTTATGACCTATGAACAAAACCTAGAAAGAGATATATATATATAATTTACAGAATTACTAGTGAAACATTTAGTTTCTATGAACTGATAATCTCTTATTATAAAATAGCGATCTCACTAATCAATTCATATTTGTAAAATATTTTCCTATGCAATGCGGTTTTGCACTAATAGGCCATATGCATGCTTAATAGTTCATAAGTGCTCCAAAAATCTTATCATTATCTCATAGGAGCGACCCCACTCTACACTCATATAAGTAAATCCATTAAGTGTACACTACAATTAAATATACCACATATAAAAGCTATGGAATTCATTAAGAGTTAAGCTCTTCCTCATAGATAATTTTTAGTTTTAAGCATTAATTACATACACCATAGGAGAGACATAAATTAATTCTAATGCTTTTAGAACTAATATTAACTTGTTATTACCTATATGAACTTACTTCATAAAATCACCAATCATATAGATTAGGTTACCATCAATGTTAATTTCTTAAAATGGCTTTAGTCTCATTCCCCTCAATGCATCGATTATTTATTTTCTAACCAAGGGTTTCATTAAAACATCAGTTAGATTCCCTTCTAATTTCAAATAATCTATGGAAATTATTCCATCTTTGAGCAATTACTTCATAATATTATCTTTTAATTAGATATGTCAACTTTTCCCATTGAACATTTTATTTTTAGCAATGGCTATTGTTGATTGGCAATTGCAATGTATTGATATCAAAGGTTTCAAATTTGTACCTAGTGGTATATCAAATAAGAAATTTCTTATCCACTTAATTTCATTTCTAGCCATCTTTGGAGCCATAAATTCTGACTCTATAGTGGATCTAGCTATAACTATTTGCTTGGATAATTTCCAAGCCACTACACCACCATTACCGAGGGTATACAAAACAACTAGTAGATTTTGTCTCATCTAAAGCAAAGATTCAATTAGCATCACTATATCCTTCTAATATAGCAAAAGATTCACTGTATAGAATACCATAATTTATGGTTCCTTTTAAATATTATATTATCCTTACTAATGCATTCTAGTGATCTTGATTAGGACTATAGGTATGCTTACTCAGTTTACACATAGCATATGCTATGTTAGGCCTAAAAAATTTTATTAAATGCATCAGACTCCTAATAATTTAAGCATACTTATATTGATTTATTGAGCTACCTAAATTTTGCTTTAGTTAAGTATTAACATCATAAGGAGTACTAATAGAATTTTCCTCTAGATACCTAAATTTCTAAAGAAGTTTTCCTACATAATGTTATTAAGTCAATATAATGCCACTATCTTTCCTTATGATTTTAATACCCAAAATAACACTAGCTTCACCGATGTCTGTCATGTCAAAGATTGAAGTCAAGAAAGATTTAGTTTCATGCATAATAAAAGACTAGTGCCAAAAATAAGAATATCATCCATATATAAACTAATGATCACACACTTATTGTTTTCACATTTTGTATATACACGTTTATCCATTTCAACATAAGAAAAGCCCTTATGTAAAACAGTTTGATCAAATTTCTCATACCACTATTTAGGAGCCTATTTTATACCATACAAAGATTTTCTTAATTTGCAAATTTTTTATTCCTATCCTAGGACCTTATAGTCTTCAAGTTATATCATATAAATTTCTCTTTCTAAGTCTCCATTTAAGAAAACAATTCTAATATCCATTTGGTGAACAAATAATTTATAAATGAAAGCTAATACAAACAAGAAATGATTTGAAGAAATTTGTGTTACTAGAGCAAAAGTGTCAAAGTAGTCAATATTTTATTTTTGTGAAAAACCTTTTGCAATTAGACGAGCTTTGAATTTTTTAATTGATTTCTCAAAAAAAATTTCTTTTTAAATATTCATTTACAACTTATTGGCTTCACCCCAAGTGGTAAATCCACTAGTTCTCAAGTTTGATTTTGGAAATGGATTCAAGCTCTACTTTTTATGTCTCTTTCCAAAATTTTACGCAAAAAAAAATTGTTTAAAAATAAGATTGAGGATCATCATCAACAAAAAAGGTGTAAAAGTCATATTCAAAAGAAGTTTCTTTTCTTTGTCTTTTAATTCTTCTCAAGACTTCATTGGTCAAATCTTTATTGCATGAGAAATTTTATCACATAATGGATAAATATGTTCAAAGAATTCAACATTCTTTTTATTTATAATTGTATTGCAATAAAGCACATCACTTTTCAAAACAAAAAATCTATATGCTACACTATTACTAGAATATCTCATAAACATAAGGTAATAAGAATTTAGCTAGACGCTCTATAGTTCTAAATATTGTAAATTAGGTGCATAGCCTTTTTACAACTTATAAGGTGTTCTATCTATTTTATTATAGGATATCCTATTTTGTAAGTGATATCCAGATGAAATTGCTTCCCCTCACAAATTATCAGGCGTTAAAGAGTTTAATAACAAAGCATTCATCACTTCTTTAAGAGTCCTATTTTTCTTTTCTGCTACCCTATTTGATTCAAGTGAATATGATGGTGTTAACTCATGTATTATTCCTTCTTTTTCATAAAAATCATTAAATATGATATATTCTCCTCCTCCATCTAATCTAACTTTTTTTTATTTTCCTACTTAGTTAATTTTCAACCTTATCTTTGTATTGTAAGAATATAGAAAGTGCTTAATCTTTATTCTTTGTTAAATACACTTGCCCATATCTGGAGTAATCATCTATTAAAGTAATGTAATATCTCTTACAACCTCTTATCATAATTTGTTTTAAGTCATTAAGGTTTGTATGAATTAAATCTAATAAGTTTAATTCTATTTTATTTATGGATGCACATGTTTTCATGGTTGATTTAGATTCTACACAAACTTATCATTTATCCATATTATTAGAAATAACCTCAGGTACTAATCCTAGACTTCTCATTTTTGTAACATACACAAAATTTACAAAACCTAGTCTAAGATGCCATAAATCAAATGAATCAACAAAATAAGTAGAAGTAGATACAGTCTCATTCAAAACATCAGAGGCATTCAATACAAACAAACCTAATTGCAATATCTCTTTCTTATAAAAATATTATTTTTTGTTATGATCATCTTATCAGATTCAAAGGATACTTTAATCCCAATTTTTCTAGTAAAGATACAAATTAAATTTGTTCTAATATTAGGTACATACAGAACATCACTTAATGCTAGGGTCTTGCCAAATGTGAATTTCAAAAGTATTTTACCTTTTCCAAAAACCTTTGCAGCAATTGAATATCTAAGGTAAAACAAATCTTCTCCATATCCTATCGATGAATAAGAGGTGAAGGCTTTTCTATTAGCATAGATATGCCTAGTAACACCTAAGTCTACCACCCAATCTTTTACACTAACCACAATGTTTACTTGAGAAATGACCACCATGATTATGTCATCTTTATCATCTTCAACCAAATTTACTTTAGGTTTCATTTCTCACCCTTTTCTTACATTGACATGCATGATGTCCTAACTTGCCACAAATATAATAGTTTCCTTTCTTTTTCTTAAAATTAGGATTAATACTTTTATATTTATAATCTTTCTCAAAATCATTAGAAAAGGGTTTATGATTATACCTGATTTGGTGTAAGCTCCTTTGGTGTTGATTCTTTTGGTGTGAACTAACTTGCACTAGATTAGCCTTTATTGTGAACATCCTTACCATTACAGCTTGCATTTGTTTATGGTTGGCATCTTTAATGATGATATGAGTGATGAGTTCTACTAATTAAGGTTAACTAGTGTTTGAAGCAAAAGCATCAATAGTGGCAGCCATAATGATTCCTTATGATTGTTAATAAAATAGTCGTATAGTCTAAGGTGTTGTAACTCCTTTACTTATCATCACTTTAATCCTCATTAAATAGGTAATTAACGCATACTAAATTGCCTTCTACTCTAGGCCAACTCACAATTCCTCAAATATCTGGATCTCATACAACATAGGCGAGGGTCATGTAATTATACAAAAGTTCAATTTACAAAGATATACATCCATCACTTAAAATATTACCAACTGTACAATCATTTTTAGTATACAACTTCAAAAATCTACTCTCCTTTGCCAAGAGGGCCTTTAGAAGTATCACCTGGAATGGTTAGTAACAATACAGAAAAACATAAGAAACAAAGTTTCCCAGTAGCTAGCTATTGCCATAAAAATATATCAACCCATTCCAGATCCTTAAGCAAATAAAACATACGTTTCGAAATCAATTAATCATTTATCATCATATTCAATATCATACCATTGTAAGAAATATGCACTGCACACAGTGTAACTCCCTTACTTATCAACGCCTTATTCCTCATTTAATAGATAATTATTGGATATTGGCTAGCTCACAGTACCTCAAATATCTGAATCTCATACAATATAGGCAAGGGTCATGTCATTATACAAAAGTTCAAATTTACAAATTGTACATCCATTACTTACAATATCACCAACTATATAAACATTTTAATACAACTTCAAAACATCATTCTCCTCTATCCTGAGAGCCTTTGGAAGCATCACTTGGAATGGTTAGTAACAATACAAAAACATGAGAAACAAAGTTTCCCAGTAGCTAGCTATTACCATGAAAACACATCAAGCCATTCCAGATCCTTAAGCAAATAAAATGTACATTTCAAAAACGATTAATCATTTATCATTTCAATCCATACCATTGTAGGAAATGTGCATCACACATAGCAATCATCAAGCCCCTTCAAGGACTCATATCAATATCTAGATGGCCATCACAAATAATCGTACCTAGGCCTCATACAACAATTCACTGTCTTCCTGGGGTTCTCAAGCCCAAAGGCCTAACACAGTATCACACTATCTTCCTGAGGTGTCTGGCCATAGGTACCACACACAACAATTGCACTATTATCCCCGAGGATCTCGAGCCATAGGCCAAACACAGTATTCTACTGTCTTCCCGGGTTGTGCCACAACAATTGCATTATCATTCCGAGGATCTCGAGCCATAGGCCAAACACAGTATTCTATTGTCTTCCCGGAATGCGTGCACAACAATTTCATACACATTCCATACATTGGCATAAAATACAGAAAATCATGTAAATAGAAAACAGCTTAAGGATAAAGTTAGCTACCTTTTACAAGCTTCCAATGTGATGTTTCCTTTGCCCTCACTAAAAACTCCTTTATAACTCCCCTTGCCTTTACAATTGTTACTCCTTAGTCTACATAAAGACACATCATAGATTTTATTAGAACATCATCACTTTCCTTAAACCTCATGTATTCTTTACTTCCTCCACTTAAATAAATGCATACTTAGATACTCTATACTTTGATTTCAAGCTTTGGAATGACACATAAGAACATTAGAAAAGGATCCAAAGGCAAAACCATGCAAAACGTGAAGAATTAAAGCCAAAATGTTCACTTGACAAAGTACACGGGGTTGAACATGGGCCGTGTTCTACCCCGTGTTCAGAACATGGGGTACAACATGGGCCGTGTTCTGCCACATGTACATTACTGATCAGCCTTCGTAGAAGAACACGGGGTTCAACATGGGCCGTGTTCTACCCCGTGTACAGAACATGGGGTACAACATGGGCCGTGTTCTACCCCGTGTACATTACTGATCTTCCAAAAACACAATTTACATGGCTAAACCTCCTTCTCCCCTTGGCTTCTCAAAAGGGAAGTTTCATACACACTTTCACAACTCAAAATTCATCTTCCATAGGCTTCATAACTCATAAGAATCATCCTAATTTTATCAATTTAACCAAATTTCCAAACAAATCATGCCAAATCCACACATGCACCATTATGCCTCTAAAACCCAAGTGTGTACATCATAGTTTCTTGCTATTTTTACACCAAACCAAAGCCATAAATCAACATAACAACATCTAAAACACCATTAAACATGTTCAAATCATCCTAAACTCCATGTTCAACCACCTTTGACCACACCAACATCAAAATCTCAAGAAACTAAAAAGAGCACAATAAAGAGCTTTTAGAGGAGAACAATTTTACCTCTTGCTGCAACTTAAAAATCCTCACTTAGAGCTCCCCAAACTTGATCAAACTTAAGCTTTTCTTCAATCTAAACACACCAATGGATAGAGCTTGATGAGAAAAGCAACTTTCCCTTCTACCACTAAGCTTAAATCTCACTATTTTTGGGTGAAAAACTCAAAAGAAACTTTCTCTCTCTTCCTTCTCTCTCCTGCACGTTTTTGGTGCTTTAATGGAGTCTTCCATAGCTTTTGAGAAGAAAGGAGAAGGAAGAAGACTTTTCATGAAGCTTCAAGGGTATTCTTGCCATTTTTTACAATTCCAAGGGTAATTTAGTCCTTTTTTCACCAATAGTAAGGCTATTCTTGCCATTTCTTTAAATAAGGACACTTGTCCATGAGTCCATTGGCCACACTAAATAAAATCACATATTAGACCCCAAAATCTTGGTTATTCATATTAGATCCCAAATCCTTGGTTATTTCCACTTTAACCACACCGATTTTGCACTTTTGCAATTTAGTCCATAGGGTCTCTGTCTGTTTAAAATTCCTTACACTGTCAGACTTAGACAACTTCCACTTTTAGGGTTTTCTAACCTCCTCTGATCATCTATACTGTTTAGAAAAATTAATTCTTTTCCTACTACCCTTTTTCCTTAAGAATTTCGTTTACCTTTACACTTAATTCCTTTCAACTTAAGATTCACCCACTAAGCTAATTCAAACGTGCTCTTCGTTACTACAGCCTCAGAATTTAGAGATTCAAATAATAGAATTGAAAATTCAGGACATTACACACAGCAATCATCAAGCCCATTCAAGGACTTATATCAATATCTAGATGGCCATCACAGATAATCATACCTAGGCCTCACACAGCAATTCACTGTCTTCCCGGGGTACTCGAGCTAAAGGCCTAACACAGTATCACACTGTCTTCCCGAGGTTCCTGGCCGTAGGTACCACACACAACAATTGCACTATTATCCCCGAGGATCTCGAGCCATAGGCCCAACACAGTATTCTACTGTCTTCCCGAGTTGTGCCACAATAATTGCATTATCATTCCGGGGATCTCGAGCCATAGGCCAAACACAGTATTCTACTGTCTTCCCGAAATGTGTGCACAACAATTTCATACACATTCCATACAATGGCATAAAATACAGAAAATCATGTAAATAGAAAACAGCTTAAGGATAAAGCTAGCTACCTTTTACAAGCTTCCAATGTGATGTTTCCTTTGCCCTCACTAAAAACTCCTTTATAACTCCCCTTGCCTTTCCAATTGTCACTCCTTAGTCAAAAGGGAACATGCACACAAACACTTTCATAATTCAAAATTTCATCTTCCATAGGCTTTATAATTCATAAAAATTATTCTAACTTCATCAATTTAGCCAAGTTCCAAACATATCATACCAATTCTGCACATGCACTATTATGCCTCTAAAACCCAAGTGTGTTCATCATAGTTTCTTGCTATTTTTACACCAAACCAAAGCTATGGATTAACATAACAACATTCAAAACACCATTAAGCATATTTAAATCATCCTAAACTCCATGTTCAATCACCCTTGACCATACTAACCTTAAGATTTCAAGAAACTACAAAGAGTACTTTAAAGAGCTCTTAGAGGAGAACATTTTTACCTCTTGGTGCAACTTGAAAATCCTCACTTGGAGCTCCCCAAACTTAATCAAACTTGAGCTTCTCTTCAATCTAAGCACACCAATGGATAGAGCTTGATGAGAAGAGCAACTTTCCCTTCTACACCTTAGCTTGAATCTTAGTATTTTTGGGTGAAAAAGCTAAGAGAAACTTTATCTCTCTTCCTTCTCTCTCTCACACGTCCAAGCTTGCTCTCATGGAAAAATTCTGCAGCTTTTTGGAGAAATGGAGAAGAAGGTAGAGTTTTCATGAAGCTTCTAGGGGCATTTTGGTCCTTTTTGAAATTTTCAAGGGTATTTTAGTCCTTTTTCACCAATTAGTAAGGCTATTCTTGCCATTATTTTTTCTAATAGTGATACTTGTCATGAGTCCACTGGTCACACTAATTAAAATCACATATTGCACCCCAAAAATCTTAGTTATTCATATTAGATCCCAAATCTTTAATTATTTACACTTTAACCACACTCGATTTTGCACTTTTGCAATTTAGTCCATAGGGTTTCTGTCTCTTTAAAATTCCTTACACTGTCAGACTTAGACAACTCCCCTTTTTAGGATTTTCTAACCTTCTCTGATCATCCATACTGTTTAGGAAAATTAATTCTTTTCCTACTATCCTTTTTCTTCAAAAATTTCGTTTACCTTACACTTAATTCCTTTCAACTTAAGTTTCACCCACCAAGCTAACTCAAATGTGCTCTTCGTTTCTACAGCCTCAGAATTTAGAAATTCAAATAATAGAATTGAAAATTCGGGACATTACAGGTGTGATACAGGTCACTACCTCAAGAAATTATTCGAGCCTTTTATGTAGATCTTGAACCAACTATTCCTCCAAGATTCAACAAACTCATCCATTCTGAAATACACGATCAAAATAGGATGCAAGCAATAAGAAATGTAACCCAGCAATGAGGAGAAGAGTATTTCTTAGAGAGAGTTATTGGAGGTGTGTTATGTAAAAATGAGAGAAACGGTACACAATTTATAAATTGTAAATAAATCTTTTAGAAATAAAGTTGCTAAAAATATAATTGTTAGAAATAAATGTGAGAAATAAATCTATTGAAAATAAATGTTCAAAATAAATCCATTGAAAATTGTATTGAACATTTTGAATTTTACTAGGTCTCACGGATAAGTATCAGATTTTGTAAAATAAAAATTATTTTAATTTTATTTTGCAAAAATGGACTTAGGCTTGGCCTCACGTGATATTCGCATGTAGGGGGCAAATCTACCATATATACTAGCATTAGCACACCTCATGGGCATGATCCCGCCACTTTCCTTCCTTGTCACTTTATATAAAAAAAAGGTCTGATATATAAACCTTTTCTTGAGGCCTAACTTGCCTCATGTGTGACTTGGTCTTTTGAAATACAACACAATGAAGCAAGTGCAAGCTTTTGGCCTTCATGAAGAATGATGGCTAAATAAACATAGGTTGAAGAGACCTTTAATGAAGGAATGCAACAGAGGTACTTACATAATCAATATGATAAGAAAGCAGTGTATTAGTTTTGGGCCTATTTATATCATCTGATCCCATTTTCATTTAAGGTTTTAGAAAGTTATATAAGAAAGTTTATTTCTTATAAAATTGAGATTTGGTAATTTGAGAATTGCTAACAAATTTGTGTGAGAGCATTTTTCTCTCTTTGTTACTTGATAGAATTTTTTAGACTTATTAAGGAATTCATCCTTACGGTGCCTACCAACACTTATCAAAAAATTTCATCCTTTGTGGCATGATTTTTCATCACTTATTATTTTTCTTCTACTTTTTCTAAAATGTGGGATAACTATCCTTCTCCTTTCTATTTTGATTCTATTGAATTTTAAGATAATCCATCACAGATTTTTATCATTTAGTATTCGGAGCTTTGGTTTCCAAATTTTTAGGCTAATTTCTTTAATTTTCTGCTTCAATTTTGTTGAATTTCATTTCTGTTGTTCTGTTCTATTACTGTTTTGTTCTAGCTGTTGTCATTCGTTGTTCGTCTTTATTTCTCCATTCAGTGCTGTGCACTTTAATTTCATTTTGATTTTGTTTGTTTTCTTTGTTCTTCTTCATGTTAGCGCGTTTTCTATTTGTTGTCTGTCTATTCGTTGAATTGCGTCTTATCGTTTGTGTTGACTTCTACATGTTTGTCCAAAGTTCTTGGCAGTTTCATTTGTCCATTTGTATTATTGCTTATTCAGTGGGTTTTGTCTTTAGTTTACTATTTTCTTTTCTGCCCAAGTGACATAACCATCTTTTCAGATACATGCTATTTTCGGCCATCATTGGATGCAAGTTTTTGGCTAGTCAAGAGATCCAAGCTGACGTGTTCCAAAGCCGAAACTCTTAAGTGCAAGCCGAACAATGACTATACTGAAAAGTTTTAACAAGTCAATCTTATGATCAAACCTCTGTCTAGCTGAGTAGTTTTGCTAGGTCATAGATGGTTAATAACGATGAAAGTCAGGACTTCTAGTCTGTCCTTGTCTCAAGAGTGGTGACTCTAAAACATGGATGCCTTAATAGCTGATGATCCCCCTTAATATAGCATGAATTTAGTTTGCTTTATTTTATGTCATGGGTCATTCTGGACAGGGATTCAAAAATAGCCTGATATTCATTTTAGTTTGAATCAATAAAAGCAATCGCTATATTAGAAGAAATAGTGACTATATGCCTCAAGGAATTACTTATTATTGGGGCTTTTCATAAATTGCTGCTTGAAACCTGTGATAGAAAAATGAAAGTATAAATACCCAATGTAACAGAGTTAAATGCGTCGCGTACACCTACAAAGTTGGTGCAAACACTTTATTTTGTCATGGCTGAATAAAAATCATTCTTTGTTCTTAGAATTTTTTACCATTAGTTAAAGCTTTATTTGCTATGTGTATATATGATACCCTGTCCTTTAGTGTTGCATCAAAGCTTTATCATTGTATGTTGCATGTTATTTTGTTAATAGAGAGAGTAAGACACTCCCATAAAATCTTTAAATACTTTCTCATGGTTGTTTTGAACTTATTATGAGAACTACTGGAATTACAAAAAAACTTAATTCATAACAGTTTCGTCTAGATATATTTGTTTTTTTTTTTCATCGAATATAAATTTACTTATATTAGATTAACCCAACCAAGAAAGACATTCATTACCCTACATTGCCTCTACTAATATCATCATAATTAAATCTTGAGTTCACACTGTGGTGGTATGGACACTACCGACCAGACTACCGAACTACCCAAAAAGAAATATATGAGGTAGAGCACAATTGCTTAGTACCCTATCTGGCATTGCTAAACTTATTATTTTTCAAGTCTGGGTACATTATTTTAATATGTGTGATAGATCCACAAAGGTTTCAACTGGAAAATAATGAAATTGTGAATTTTGCTGCTGCCCTTCCTCCCCTGCGTTTTTACTCTGGTTTTTCTCTCTGTTTTCTGGGTTTTCTGGTTTTACAACAATTATATATAATTTTAATAGAGACATTAGTTTTGGTCAAATAGTTTTGGAGGATAATCAGTAGAGCAGATTTTATTATCTAAAGTAATAGCCAGCAAGTATGGCCATGGGCACATTGAGCACATTGCACAACCCAGGTCAAAGCAGTATGTTTCAGATATAATCCCAAGTAATCTAAAATGGCAGGTTCTCAATTTTCAGTCACCAGAACTTTTCCAATTACAGGATGTTAGGCGCTGGATTCATGCGTGCCCCATTGCTAGTTAAAATTATAAACAGTTGCATATCTGCAGACATACTTAACCCAGAGCTTTACACAGGTTGTCCTCATCATTGTTTAATACAATTTTGAATACCTATGAGAATGTTACAATATTAGTAAATATCTGTTTATCAGATTTTTGTTTTTAAGTTTCACAATTTCAAACTAGCATGTCCTGTTGAGCATAAAAACGGAATGAGACAAGAAAAGCCCCATGTGGATTTCTACAGTACGTAATTCGAAATTATTTTTTGAGGTCTCTTGATGACTAAAGATTGGAAGGTGTCAGCTTACAAACTGAATGGCGACTCAGTCTACAAATGCTAGCTTTATCATTTTTGCTAGTTTACTTTATAAATAATTTATAAATTGAAGCTAATCTACCATCAAATCAAAATAAATCATATATCCCTACAATTTATGGCATGGGCACAGCACTGCCTCGGGTTAAGATTTGCCAGCCTAGATACACCTGAATTTCATATCATATCATGAACACCAATGACTGCTAAAACAATTTTTTTGGGTTGACATTTAACTAGATGATAGAACATAGGCTTTCTCAATGTGCTAAGTAACCACTGATGTTGCTAGGGTTTGGGAAGACCCCAACATTTTGAAATCTTGTGAGATCCCAGCACCTGGCTTTTTTGTCCTGCTTATCCATCACCTTTAATTGCTATTCACGTCTCTATCAGATTACTGATCTGAAATACAATGCTTTGGCCACAGGTCTTTAGCTTTCTCTGTTATGAAGTTAACCAGCATTACTTCAAGTTTGTCTCCTTCCTATTTAGAAGAGTTTATAAAATCTTGGAATTTGGAAAAGTCCTTCAATCTTTTGGGCATAGTATGTGATGCTTTTATCTGCATATAGAATGTCAAATAGGTCAATGACTGTGCAACCAAGATAAGCTATCATTGTAACTGTAGCTGGAATAGATCTTTTGATATGAACCTAACCAACACTTTGCATACTCAAGCCCAAGTAGAGAAAGACTTAATTTTAAGTGAAGGCTCAATGACAAGAGGAAAGCTCAAAAGGATACAAGAAGCAATTGGAGCCCATGTGAATGCATTTCTAGCCCAAGGAGTCCAAATAGAAGAAGTAAGTAGAGCTGAAGTATTGCTTATCCAAGCACATAAAATCTGAAGATATCTGGAGTGCAACGAATCTAGACACATTTTTCTAGTATGGAGCAAGACAAATCAAGAGATAATTTCCTAATTCGGAGTGCAACAAACTTGGACATATTTTCCCAATATGGAGCGTTATAAATTAGGAGGTAATTTCCTATTACGGAATGCAACGAATATGGACATATTTTCCTAATATGGAGTGCAACAAATCTGAAGATATTCTCCAAATATTGAGTTCGATGAATCTGGACATATTTCCAATATGGAGTGCAACAAATTCGGAGATATTTTCCTAATCGGGAGTATAACAAATAAGAAAAATCTAAGGATAATTTTTATTTTTAATTTAATGTTAGTCAAAGCTTTGTATTTTTCCAATTATGACATTTATTATTTTTATTTTCCTAAGAGTAGTATAAATAGGAGACAATGTAACTCAGAATAAGCAATTCATGAATAATACACAAATTTGAGTGTTTCTTCTCCAAAGTGTGAGAATATTATCTTCTTTTGCTCTTGTGAAACCTTGCTTTATCAATCTTCCCTTATAAGATTGGTGATTCAAATTCATAAAAACCCGCAATTTGTGCTTCAACCCAGGTGCGTTGTTGTGTGGATTGGTCAATTCGTGTTCGTGGTTGGACAAGTGGTCTAAGTAGCAAGTTGCATTTTTTATAGCATTAGTTGGCTGCTTGCATTCGTCAAGTCATCGAACTACCCAAATCAGAGCTTATCACTCCCAATTCCCTTCCTCATTTCTAGAGTATGGCGCTCATATCATTCTTTTATATTATTTTTGATTTACTTTATTTGCCTATGCCATGAAGATTGGGACACCCCTATTAAATTCCCTATCATTTGGTATCCGAGCAACTGGTTGACACGGTAAGCGTTTAATTTTATTCTTTTATTCTATAATATATCAAAAAAAAGAAAAATAAAAAAATTCATACAAAAAAGAGAAGAAAAAAATTGTGAAAAATTAAAAAAAAAAGAACAAAACGTGAAAAAAAAAGAAAGTTATACTAAAAAAAAAAAAAGCAAACATCACTATTCAGTTTCTTATAATTTGAAATTTCAGATTTGTTGAATTGCATTGTTGAGATAAACATTATTTTGTGCACACATAAGGAATTTCTCTGCTTTCATTGACAGAAGCTATCCCTTATTTTGTAACCTATTTTGACCATCTACATTCAAGTGCTTGGTTGAGGCTGAGAAATTGGCATTATTAAATCACTTACAAGGATTTAGGTTGCATAAGAGCTTAGAAAGGTATTGAGGGATTGAGAGTTAGTGAGATTATCAAGAGCAGAGTGAAAACACTTAATCAAGAGAATTATGAGATCAAATATTCTGTGTTTTTTTTTTCACTAACATGGCAGGAAATCAAGAAGATATTCCACAAGCAAGATTAGCTCCTATCCAAATGCAAGCATTGGTGAGCAATCTCGAAAGGCTTTTTGATAGAAAGTCAGAAGGACTTCATGACCGGTTGGAACAAATGGAGAATCAAGTTGTCACACAGCAGAACCTTCAAAATAATCAAAGGCAAGGTAAACAATCTCATGGAGATGTAAAGAGTCGAGATGAGGAGGATGAATTTGATGATTACCAAGCAAGAAGGAGGAGGCCTAATTAAGAAGAACCAAGGAGGCATAGACATAGAGAAGATGACCTTGGAGGAATCAAAATTAAAGTTCCTTTATTTCAAGGCAAAAATTATCCGGAGGCATATTTAGAGTGGGAGATACAAGTTGAGCAGATTTTCTCATGCCATAACTATTTTGAAAGAAAAAAGGTAAAACTTGTAGTTCTTGAATTTACTAATTATACTCTTGTTTGGTAGAATCAGATGTAAAAAGAGAAAGTATGATATGGAGAACGCCTAATTACCACATGGGAGGAGATGAAAACAATCATGAAGAGGCGGTTCATTCCATCTTACTACCATAGAGAGCTTCACAACAAGTTGCAGCGCCTCACACAAGGATCAAGGAGTGTAGATGAATACCACAAAGAAATGGAGATTGCCATGATTAGAGCCAACATAGTAAAGCATCGAGAGCCCACAATGGCTCATTTCTTGCATGGACTAAATTGTAACATAGTTGATGTTGTGGAGATGTATCACCATGTAGAACTTCAAGAGATGGTACATCAAGCCATCAAGGTTGAACAACAACTAAAAAGAAGAAATATTGCTAAAAAGAGCTCAAATTCAAATTCCTTTAACTTGTGGAAGAACAATTCAAAAAAAGACACCCCTTCTACTTCAAATTCTAAAGAGGCAAGTTCAAAGAAAGCTAAAATACCATAACCTAAGAAAGATCAAGCAAAACTTAACCCAACAAGAAACTGTGACATAAGGTGCTTCAAGTGCCAAGGGAGAGGACATATTTCAAGCGAGTGCCCTAACAAACGCACTATGATCATCAACCACTATAGTGATTAGGAGACCGAAGAAGAAACCACTGAGGAGGAAAAGGAGTTGTCAGATGATGATGGAGAAAGTGCAGAAGAAGGAGAACTCATAATGGCTAGAAGAGCACTCAGCATTCAAACAATGGAAGAAGAGAACAACCAAAGAGAGAACTTATTCCACACACGCTGCCTAATTCAAGATAAGGTATGTAATGTAATAATTGATGGAGGAAGTTGCAGCAATATAGCAAGTGTTGAATTAGTAGAAAAGCTGAACCTACCTACACTCAAACACAACCGTCCCTACAAGCTCCAGTGGCTGAATGAATGTGGTGAAATGAAGGTGACAAAGCAAGTAAAAATTTTATTTTCTATTGGCAAATATAGAGATGAAATTGTATGTGATATTGTACCCATGAAAGTATGTCATCTTTTATTAGGTAGGCCTTGGCAGTATGATAGGAGAGTCACACATGATGGGTTTTCAAACTATTACTCTTTTGTACTTTGAGGGGAACTTATAACCCTCCTTCCTATATCACCAAAACAAATATTGGAAGATCAAATTAAGAGAGAAAAGAAAAGAGAGAGTGAGAGTAAGAAAGAAAATAAAAAAGAACAAAGTGAAAATAAAAATGAGAAAAAGATAAAAAAAAGTGAGTCAACTAAGAGGGAAGAAAGAAAGAAAAGAAAATTTGAAAGGAAATGGAGAGAATGAGCAAAAAGGAGAGAAGAGCTTACTAGTGACAAAAAAGAGTGAGATTAAACAAACGTTATTTTCTCAACAAAACCTCCTAGTACTTGTATACAAAGAGGCTATGTTCAACACTAATGACTTAACTTTTGTGTTGCCTAATGTTGTTTTGTCCATTTTACAAGAATATGAAGCCCTCAAATATGTGAAAAGCCAAAGCAAGTTAAACCATAGGCATTCTAAATGGATTGAATTCAGTGAGTTGTTTCCTTGTGTGATTAAACATAAAAGAGGTAAAGAAAATATTATTGCTAATGCTTTATCACAATGGTATGTTCTTCTTTCCATGTTAGATGTTAAGATTCTTGACTTGAAATTTATTAAAGATTTGTATGCTAATGATGTTAATTTTGGTGAGTCCTTTAGTCATTGTAAACTAGATGTTGGTTGGCACAAATTCTTCTTGTACAATAACTTTTTATTTCACATTGACAAATTTTGCATCTCAAGTTATCCATTGCATGTGAAATTGTTGAAAGAAATGCATTCTAAATTTATGAGACATTTTGGCATTGCAAAAATATTTGTTGTTTTGAATGAACATTTTTTGTCTAAGATGCATAGGGATGTTGAGAAATTTGTAGGAAAATGCATTGTATGTTATAAAGCAAAATCTAAATTAAATTCTTATGGATTGTACACTCTCCTATCCATTCCAAATGTACCTTAGGAAGATATTTCTGTGAATTTTATTTTGGGATTGCCTAGGTCTATGAGGGGAGAAGGCTCTATCTTTGTTGTTATGGATAGTTTTTCTAAAATGGTACAATTCATCCTATGTCATAAAGTTACTGTTGCTTTTAACATTGCTAATTTGTTCTTTAGGGAAGAAGTAAAGTTGCATGAGATGTCGAGAACTATTGTATTTGACTAGAATGCAAAATTCCTAAGCTATTTTTAGAAAACTTTATGGAGCAAGCTTGAGACAAAGTTGTTATTTTCAACAATATGTCATCCCCAAACTAATGGATAGACTAAGGAAAGAGCCAACATGGATGCTAAGAAATGTGCTTAGTTTGTTAAACAAATCTATGAAAAGGCACAATGTCATGAGATTGAAAGAATGACTCAACAATATATGAACCATGCCCATAAAGGAATCAAGCAAATAATTTTTTAGCTTGGAGACTTGGTTTAGTTATATCTAAGAAAAGAGAGATTTCTTCTGAAAAGAAAATCTAAACTCATGCCTAGAGGAGATGAACTTTTTCTTGTTCTTGAGAGAATTAATAATAATGCTTACAAGTTTGAATTATCTAATAAGTATGGAGTTACTACCTTTAATGTTTTTAATCTCTCTCCTTATTTTGATGTAGATCTTGAAGAGTCGAGGACGATTCCTTTTCAAGAGGGGGAGGATGATATGAACCTGACCAACACTTTGCATGCTCAAGCCCAAGTAGAGAAGGACTTAATTTTAAGTGAAGGTCCAATGACAAGAGGAAAGCTCAAAAGGATACAAGAAGCAATTGGAGCCCATGTGAATGCATTTCTAGCCCAAGGAGTCCAAATAGAAGAAGTAAGTAGAGCTGAAGTATTGTTTATCCAAGCCCATGAAATTTGAAGATATCTGGAGTGCAATGAATTTAAACACATTTTTCTAGTATGGAGCAAGACAAATCAAGAGATAACTTCCTAATTCAGAGTGCAACAAACTTGAACATATTTTCCTAATATGGAGCGTTATAAATTAGGAGATAATTTTCTATTACGGAATGCAATGAATATGGACATATTTTCCTAATATGGAGTGCAACAAATCTAAGGATATTCTCTAAATATAGAGTTTGATGAATTTAGACATATTTCCAATATGGAGTGCAACAAATCCGAAGATATTTTCCTAATCGGGAGTATAACAAATAAGGAAAATCTAAGGATAATTTCTATTTTTAATTTAATGTTAGTCAAAACTTTGTATTTTTCCAATTATGACATTTATTATTTTTATTTTCCTAAGAGTAGTATAAATAGGAGGCAATGTAACTCAGAATAAGCAATTCATGAATAATACACAAATTTGAGTGTTTCTTCTCCAAAGTGTGAGAATATTATCTTCTTTTGCTCTTGTGAAACCTTGCTTTGTTAATCTTCCCTTATAAGATTGGTGATTCAAATTCATAAAAACTCGCAATTTGTGCTTCAACCTAGGTGCGTTGTTGTGTGGATTGGTCAATTCGTATTCGTGGTTGGACAAGTGGTCTAAGTAGCAGGTTGCATTTTTTATAGTGTTAGTTGGCTGCTTGCATTCGTCAAGTCATCGAACCACCTAAGTCAGAGCTTATCACTCCCAATTCCCTTCCTCATTTCTGGAGTATGACGCTCATATCATTCTTTTACATTATTTTTTATTTACTTAATTTGCCTATACCGTGAAGATCAGGACACCTCTATTGAATTCCCTATCATCTATGCTGAATTTCTTTGCTTGATTGCAACAATTGAGTTCTGTAGTATTTCTCTTCGGTTATCATGGCTATCATTTCATTATGGTTACTCATAAAGGATTGTGTTTTGCTTTTCTCTACTTTATGGTCATGAATTTTCATTCGGTGGGTTTATTTGGAGGATAGAAAATGGAACTCCTTCCTCTTTATCAAGTCTTCTCTTTAGGGCCATTAAATTGGCTTTATAATGATATTCATTGTTAAATGCTCTTTAACTTGAAGAATGGTCTTCGTGTGACAGATTTATAAGGTACAATGCATTTTAGTTATTTTATGTGTGCAGTCAAACTATTTTATATAATGTAATGTCATGAGTCATGTTGTTACATCCCTAAGAATTTAGTGATTATATTATCTGCATCACTACTAGCCTTATAATAGGCTTGGTGATTATTCAAATTATCAATTCTAAAATTATGCTTGACTCTGACAATCAATTTTGAAATGATGGACAGTGCTCACTTTTGAGTGATTTAATTAGTTATAGAACTATTTAGAAGTCTCAACATTCTGCATCGAGAGATTTATCTCACTGAGAATAAAATTTATACAATTGTTAGTGTGATTGTATCAAAGGATTATTTTTCTTTGAATGACAATTGCTTATGGCATATCGACATTATGAAACACTAATTGCATATGACAAAACACAATGATATTTACATTAGTTATCTTAAAATATCTAATGTATGTAGTGGTATTATATAAGCAGGTCGATATTTACTATAGCATTAGCTAGATTTGCTACATGTAAAGTAAAGATGTCAAATGATATAATTATTATTCAAAAGGGAACAACAATAGTTAACATCCCTCATTTGAATTTAGATGATCCTACCTTTTAACTTAGATCTTTTATTATATTTTGAATGTTGAGATCTAGGCTTCAGTATATCAAACTTCCTCATAGACAGTTTTGAATAATCTAGATACCTAAAGATATTATTTTGGGTTTTTTATTTTTGACATACTTATTGCTACAATTTTTTTTACACAACTCCACATTAACATTTTTTTTTACATGCAAGGAGATAAAAATATGCAAAGTACATAATTCATTTAATGATACATCTTACAAGGAAGGTAGACCACATCCTCATAGGCGTGTCAAGCCTTCTATGTCAATAAAAGGTCTAAACAAGTCCAAGGCAAATTAAGACTTGTTATTGATTACAAACTTCTTAACCTTTTTCTTGCAGATGTCAAGTTTCCTCTTCCAAGGAGAGAGGTTTTATTTCAAAAACTTTCAAATGCAAAGATCTTTTCAAAATTTGATCTAAAAGCAAGATTTTGGTAACTTGGAATTCATCTAGATGAAATATTCAAAATGGCATTTTGTATTCCAAACTTTCATTACCCATGGACTGTTATGCCATTTTGATTAAAGAATGCTCTCTCAGAATTCTAAAAAGCCATGACCAAAATAATTAAGCCCATTCTACACACTGCCCTTTGTCTATATTGATGATATTTTATTGTCCTCCTCTAATCCTAATGATCATTTAGCCTTTTTACAACAATTCCATTCCTTTGTAAAGAAATATGGAATTATGCTCTCTTAAAAGAAAATGGTCATAGTCTAATCTTCCATAGATTTTCTTGGATTACTCGTCAAAGATGGCAAAATCTGCCTTCAACCTTATATTATTGCTAAAATCTAAGAATTTCCTGATAGGCCACTCTCGATCAAAAAACTCTAACAATTTTTAGGCTTGGTCAATTATATAAAAGATTTTATACCTCATATGGCCCATTACAGGTCAACATTGACCTAATTTCTTTAGAAAACTCCTTCAGCTTGGTCAGCCTCTCATATTGCTGCAATCAAAAATTTAAAAGAATTCTTAACTAACTTGCTAGTTCTTCAAATTCCCACTACTGATGGTAGATGAATACTCCAAACAGATGCTAGTCATTATTATTAGGGAGTTGTGTTACTTGACAAAAGCAAAAGTTAAGTAATTTATGGATATTAAAGTGGAAAATTCAAAAATAGTGAAATTCATTATCATTCCACTTTCAAAGAAATTCTTGTAGTAAAAAAGGTTATTGAAAATTTCTATTTTCATCTTGTTAGCCACCATTTTTTGATAGAAATGGATATGTCTACTTTTCTAGCAATGCTTAACCAAAAGAAAACAATGATACCCCAACCACAACTCATTCAGTGGAAAAATTAGTTTGAGTAATGGAAATTTGACGTCAAGTATGTCAAAGGGAAAAGAAATTTTCTTGCAGATTTTCTCTCCATACCTATAAAGTTTAACCCAAACTCTATCCGCACCATTCTTCCCATTTTTATGATTACTGGAGAATCATCCAATTCACCTCCTCCATACCATAATCTTTCACTTCATCTCAAAAAAGGCATTCTTCATCAATGGTTTGAAAAGCAGGTTGCACCTCACAGTGTAATTTATATTCGTAAACATGGTGAATATAGTTCCCATATAGTCAATCTTGATTATCCATACTTTACTATTGTCAATATGACTTACCCCTCAAATAAACCTAGTAAATCTAAATATGCTCTGATGAAAGCATTAATTAGGATCTGTACTTTTGGATGCTATTTTCATAAGAATGTTTCGTTGTCTTTGCTCAACCTTGGCATCATTGGAAGACTACCATAACTGTCTTATTTCTTAATATGGTTATCCCTTTCAAATCTCTTCAACAATGGGTAGAATATTTTCTCTAAGTACCTAAACAATATGTTTTGATTACCTTTCACTCTCACTAGTATCTTACAGAAGAAATCAAAGAAGGTAATATGGTCACCTAATTTCACGAAGAATTTCATTATCAACATGGGCCTTACTATTCCTATCATATTCTCGCTTATCCTTTTATGGCTTATGACTTATGGATTGAAATTCATGCTATACTCTACCAAGTTAATAATGTTGATCCAAATGAACTACCATTTAATATTTGGCATATTGTTATATGGAACAATTAGCATAACCACCTCTTTTCACCATAATATTAAGAGCTTTATGATCATGCATTTGAATTATGGCAATTACAACATTCTAACTCAAATAGTGATAATGAAGTCTGGTTTGAAAGATATTCCTCTAAAGACCCCGCCAGTCCATAATTTCTTTTTTTAGGAATCTATTTTTACTATATAATATCTACTTTACTATATAATTTGTCAGGAGTATGCTTTTATTGTATAATTTGTCAAGAATATGCTTTTACTATATAATTTATCAAGTAATTATAGTACTATTTCAATTTGTCTAGACTTGTAATTATATTCCTATAAATAGAAATGACTACTAAGGGGCAAAGCGAAAAAGGGGTAAAACAAACATCAAAGTTCTCTCTATGTTCTTTCATTTAGTACTCTCGTTAAGAGTGTGAGGTTGAACTAACTGTGCATGCTCTGTGGTTGCAACTTTGTTTGATCTTCCACATAAAAAATAAATAGTTTCCTATGACTTAATAACCTAAATGGTCATCAAATTTTGACAAAGGAAGTAAAATACCCTTAATTTTTTTTAATATCATGATCACCAAGACATCATGCTTATTGCTACAATTTAGAGGTTCCTATTAGCTTGCTATCATTTTATACTAATCCATGCAAAATATGCAAATACACTATAGCTCATTCAAGTACATTCATTCATATTAGTAATCATTGATCGACCAAGAATTGTTATGTAGTGGGCTTTCCATTGTGTGATGGGTGAATATAGATTGGAAATCACTAGTTGATCGAGCATTACTGTGTGACGCGGGCTCCATATAAAGCAATGAGCAAAATATTTGCTCATATAAGCACTTAAGCACCTTTAGGCCAAATTCAAATTATCAAGTTAGATAGTTAAAAAGACTAATTGACTAGTACAATAAAAAAGAATGATTAAATTATTAACTTAAACAACTAAGAAAACTAATCAAACAGTATGATAGAAAGACCAACAAATTATCAGTTTATCAAGTTAGGAAAATCAATTAGATTATCAATTTATAAGGTTAGAGAGACCACCTAAATTGTCATTTTATACAATCAAGGAAATTAATTAGATTATTAGCTTATATGATTAGGATATTAAAACAATGCCATGAAAATTTCCATTATTGTTCACCAAATTATCAAATATGAGTATCAAATTTTCAAATTAACAAATTATATGGTTTTTAGGATATCATAATTATGGATTAAGGATTTAGATTATTGGAATTAGGGTATCAAACACTTAGATTATTGGATTTAGGGCATCAAATTATCAAATTTGAAGTATCAAAAAGATTAGATAAGTTAAATTTAGGTATCAGATAATTAGGGTAACAAATTACATGTGTTTGAGATTTTCACATCATCAAAATTGAGTATTAATAGTTTAAATCATCAAAATTGGGTACCAAGGTTTCAAATCATCGGAATTAGGTATCTAACAATTGTTCAACCTCGTTCACAAACTTGGAGGGAGGTTAATAATAAATATTGATACTTTAAGAGATATAATGGTAAATATCTCATAACTGCTTAATTATTTTGCAATCATCTTCTAACTACTCTATTCAAGGAAACTCCTATATAATGGGGTATACATTATACCTTTATTTACTTAGTTTGTTCTTTCTTTACTACATAATATTAACTTAAGCATTAGAGTTTCCCCAAGAGCCCTGTTCAAGTCCTCTCCTTTATATCTTGTAAGTACATTAAAGAAAGAAATAATCTTTTAAATGCTATCAGCTAAGTTGTTAAAGTTGAAGCAAGTGCCACTAATTTCTTGTTGGTAAATTGGAATCATCACACTTATAGCATGTACCCTATGTTTGAATGTAGTGAGAAAAAGTATAGAAAAAAGAAAAAAAGGTAAAAAGAAAATATATGAAAAAGTACTTTTCCACCTGTTGTTTAAATGTATAGAAAATAGGTGGAAAGAAAATTGATAAAAATATTATTTTTTATTTTATTTAATTAAAAATTAAAAATTGTTAAATGACAAAATTGATCCTACTTAAAGTCAATAAAGTTATTTAATAAGTTTTATAAAAGGACAATTTTATAATTATAAAATTTTCTACCCTTTTTTTACACATATTTGGTAGGAAAATATTTTGCTAATTCTTAAGACAATTTTCTTAACCATTTTTCTCTTCACATCAAAATTTTCACAGTATTCAAATACGAAAAAAAAAATTTATTTTTTTTCCACATCTTTTCTTCCTCCCCCCCCCCCCCCCCCCCCCCCCCGCTTTTTTTTTGTAAATGCCAACAAGGAGGTAGAGAGGAAGGCCTGCCATCATATCCTTTCTACTTAATACTTTCTAAAGTCATAGTGAACATAAAATAAAATGATTAGGCTTTGCAAAATGATAGTTGACTAATAAATTGCTCCATTATCAATTTTTGTTGCAAGAAATTATTTTTCTTCAGATGATAAAAAGAAATATTCCTTGGCACACTTTAAAATTAAAATTTATTTCATTTCAATTCTATTAAAAATTATATTTAAATTTAAATTTTTGAGATTTTACTTTATTTTAATATTTTATTTTATTTTATTTATATTATTACCATTTTGAAAATTTAAGAAATTGGATAGAATTTAATAAGAATTCATTTCATTCAAATGATAGAAATAAATGTTTAAGAGAAAAATGATTGAAATGATTATGACTTCAGGAAGACTAGAGGATGGATATGGGTGACTTCTGTCCAATAAGAGGTTTTCGCTTGGGCTTAAAAAATACATCCTAATAATATAAGGTTTCTTAAGTTCAATTATTAGTTGGGCTAGATTCGATTACAAACAACTATAATTAGATTGATTGGTTGAAATTAAATAAATATATATTATAAATGAATTTAACATATGATATATTAATTTAGTAAAAAAGTCATTTTATTTAATATAGTTGATAATTAATAATATTTAAATATCTTATCATTTAATTAAAATATATTTTCATGTAAAAAATTATATTAATTATTTTAAATATTTTTTATTATAGATTAAAATTTTAAAAAGGATTCAGTCCTCCAGTTGGCCCTTGTACCATCAAGAATAGAAATTTGGTCAGGATCAATTTTTTAAAAAGAATTTGGGTGACACTCGGATAAATAAATAAATACGATAAAATCTAACAGAAAATGTCCATTCCTTTATTCTGAGATCCAACTCAGGATATCTCTAATGCCATGTGAAAAAATTGAATTCTATTTCAAAATTTACACGCCTAGGTTTGGTTAGATATCAAATTACGATTTTTTCGAAAACTTATTTCCGTTTTACCGTTGTTCAAAAATATATTACCAAAATACACGCGAGGGGTGGAGACGCCAGGGGGGATGGCGTTCGCAAGGGATGAGGCGCCACTTTGGCTAGCGCCCCTGGAGAGCTTGAGGGCGCTGTTCAAAATGGCGCCCTCACTGCAATTTTTCTTAAAAATTTTTAAAAATAAATAATGTGTGATTGTGATTGAAAATAATTTTTTAAAAAAAAATTTAAAAATAAATAATGTGTGATTGTGACTCAAAATAATTTTTTTAAAAATAAATAATGTGTGATTGTGACTCAAAATAAATTTTTTAAAAAAAATTAAAAATAAATAACGTGTGATTGTGACTCAAAATAAATTTTTAAAAATAAATGACTAATTTCATAATTATATTTGATATCATTAAGAAATTTTTTATTCCACTTTGATATTTAATACATAAATTTATTATAAGAATTAAATAAGAAAGTAATTAATAATAATAATATATTTAATAAAAATAATAAATATTTAGTAAATAATTGAATATTATTAAAATAAAATGTAGGATCAATAAATAATAATTATGTTATTTATATTAATGTCTCTTAAAATTTGATCCCATGACACTTAATATTTATCATTTTTCAGAATTATATAATTCCACCGTCCAGAATTATATTATTACAAGTAATTATTTAATACGTTATTAGACATAAGTAAATTTATTGAATTATTCAATAATATTCTTTATATACGAAATTGAAGATTGTTAAAAATGAAAAGAAATATAATGAAATAAATGTTTCTTTGTATTTTGTATTTATTCCGATAATAATCTTGTTACTTTGTATTTATTTCAATAAAATTATTTTTATTTTGTAACAAAATAAATATGAAATGACGAAGTTGAAGATAGTTAAAATTTTAAAAAAATGTGGTTATTTCGTTGCAATAATCTTTTCATTTTGTAATGAAATTAAGATTATAACATGAATTAATTCCTTTTTATTTCGTCACAATTATAAAATATTTTGGCAATGATAGGCAAAAGTATCGATTTACTATTTTTTTAGAAACTAATATTCGTTTTACCGTTCCTTCGAAATATTTTATCAAAATACGCACAGCGGCGGAGAGATGTCAAATGGCGTGCCGAGGGACGCCAGACGAAATGACGCCGTTGGCGCTCGAGGGAAGGGATGGTAGGCGATATGGCGCCTTTGGCCTACGGCCCCCTCGCTCCTCATTTCTAAGTTAATTAGCTGGTGACTATGTCTACTGTGGAATCAAACCACTTGGATTTTGGTATTGTACACGGCCAACATCCCCATCTATGTTGACAATTGTGCTACGTGATTTGACGTCAATATTTAGTTAACTCAACTCATAACGTATTGAATAAAAATAGCATTTAATGTCATTTACAAGGATGATGGTTATTTATCCTTCAAATATTATAATTAACATTATTAATTTTTTTATATTTATTGTAATTATTTATTCATTTATTCACTAATAATATTAAAATAAATAATGAGAAAAAAATTTAATTAAAAAATAATTACATATTTCATATTATGAAGATAAAATTTATTAATTTATTTTAATATTATTTAATTATTTTAACATGGTAAATAAATAAAAGAATAGATAATTATAATAATAGTGAAAATAAAAAAATTATTATGTTAGTTAATAATTTTGGGAGATGTCATTATTATTACTTTTATAAAAAAACTAAATATTCTAATTATTTTAAATTCTATTATTTTCTATTATTTATATGTTAACTTAAAATTTGGGAGATGTGCCTCGACCGCCCTCGTAGGAGCCATTTGGTTTGGTGTCTCTCCGCCGCTGTGCGTATTTTGGTTTAGTATTACGAAAGATAGGTAAAACGAAAAATAGTTTCTAAAAAAATAGTGTTTCGATACTTTTGCCCAACGAGATGTGGAACATGAAATAATCCTTATCATTAGAAAAAAATAAACAGCCATTGTTTTAAAAAATTTGTAATTAATCTATGTTTATTAATAATTTATAATAATTAAAGTTATGAAAATAAAATACCAGAGGAGAGAATAAAACTCTAGTTAATTGCATATATTTGATGCATTATATGAGAATTAAATTTATTGTGTGTTTATGAGAAGAATTGGTAATTAAAATCGATATAAATACCCATGTAAGAAGGTAAAAATGTCGTAATAATCAAAACCATCCTAAATGTTGATGTTTGGCAATAAAATAGTAAGATAGATGTGCATGAATATACAATAAACATGAAAAAGAACGCTAATGTCTACGTAGGTGATGTCCAGTCCCACATCCAGGATCGGTAATGTGGTGGCCATATCTACTAACCCTCTGCGCAGGTTCGGGAGTCACATCTTCGGTGTCTGTGACTCCTCCACCTTGAGCTCCCGCTCTGCCTCTGTCTCTGGCTCCCGCTCTATCTCTATCGGCAAGCACTAAGTCATCTGTCATCATGCCACCAAGTGCTGATCCCTGATCCTGAGTATGTAGATCAAATGCAGGATGATATGGTTGTAATGGACCAGCATCACCGGAAGGGAAGACATGGAATAATGATGAAACTCCTGGTATATGTGGAAATGCCTGGAATAAGGATGGAACACTAGGAGTAAATTGGTACATCTGGGATGACGACGGACCATATAGTGCAGTCGGGAACATGGTGGAGGATGAAGGATCATCAGGTGCAGTAGGGTACATATGAGATGAGCCAGTCATATCAGGCATCATCATCATGGTCTCCTGAGTAGTCGATGGCGGAGTTTGTTGCACTGTCGAAGTGGACGGAACATCACCCTACGACGTAGGTCGTGGAGCAGTGCGACGACGTCGACGAGAACGAGGATGATCATGGTCACTCTCCACAGGGTTTGGTATATGATGGGCATGAGGAGTTGGCTCCGAATGTGAGTCAATAATCATATGATCAACCTCCTGAATGGCATGAAGGATGGAGTCCGTCGCTGATCTAAGTGCATCAAAGATGAACCTAGACTGCCCCTCAGGTGTAGTGAAGTCCTGTAGTGTGGACACCTCATCTACCTGTGCAAATTTTTTACATTAAAGTTAGTTACAATACTAATGCACGGGAAGAAAATCATACACAAAAAACTAGCACGCAGTATTACCACAAGGTCTAGCGCTCCCCCAACGGGTGTAATAAATCGCCTAGTAACCCGTCTGTACCATGCCATGTACTCGGACCGTGGGCTTAAGACTAGTCGTGTGGTCGGCTCGGCGACAGCGCACAAGTGTCGTCGGATATCCCAAAGTGCAATGTATGGCTGATGGCAGATGTGCCACTCCTCATCATGCCGACCGGACAAGTGAAGGTAATGGACCTCCGCCACCTGCTTTGGTGGCTCAGGAATAGGCTGGCATAGTCCAAACTGCCGCAGAACCCTATCTGGCTGGTGCCACTCGACAATCTGAAAGTGAATGAGTGGCACCACTGTTGTCCACATGTCACTCCCGTCAAAACAGTACTGAGGAAGTGATGCAGTGACCACCTCAGTGTACGGGATCCAGGCGATCTGAAATTACACATTTATATTGTCATTTAAATGCGATAATCAAATGGATGAAGGACTGAAATAAAAATACACATTAGCCCCTACATACCTGGTCGAGACGAAGACGGTCCAGCGCGTATCTATAGTAGGGTAGGTTGTGTGCTGGACTCTCCTGGAACGTCTTTTGATAGTGCCACCTACCAAGTACAATGCATAAGTTAAACAACTTAAAAGTCAACTTAAATACAAGTGTAAATTGAAAAATTTTCTAACCTACTAGCCAGGAGGCCAATCCCTGCATCCCCCTCTGGTATGTCTGCAACGGTAATCGTGGGGGCGATAGTGGAAAATCTATCCCATGCCCACAATTGCAGTAGTAGGCAACACCCTCCTATCTCCCTGTAATCCGGAGCAGTGACCTTACACAGCTCTCTGTACAGATAGGCCAGGCAGGCAGATCTCCAACTGTACGTCCCAGCCTCACGGAAGTCTCCGAGCAAGGGTAAGTACATGAGGTGGACATATGTGCCGGAGTGGTCTGGAAATAATGTCCCACCAATGAGACACAGAATGTAGGCCCGAGTGAATCTCTGCACTGTCACCTCATCCGCATCATCTGGAAGATGAGTGAAATGCCTCTCCAACCAATTCATCCTCAGTCGCCCCCCTCTGATGACATTCTCATCCATCGCTAACTGAAGTCCCAGATACTCCTCTATCAAGGCTCCCCATCCTCACACAGTGGGCCCCGTCACTGCTCGACCGTTAATGGGTAGGCCGAGCTGAAAGGCAACATCCTGCAATGTAATAGTCATCTCTCCCTACGGCATGTGAAAGGTGTGTGTCTCCGGCCTCCACCTCTCTACAAAAGTACTGATCAACTGATGGTCGATCGGCACAAACTCGCACATCGCGAGGCAGTAAAAACCTACCTCTCATAACAAGGGGACAATCAACTCCGGCGGCTACTGGTGATGATAGTGATGAGCCCGTCGAATCCTCAGCACACGGTCAGGTTGCAAAAGAAAAAGATTAATAATTATTGTATCTGATAATACAGAAAATGTTCAACTAACTTTAAGATTTGACTATTTCTATACATGGCTTGCCCAAATGGACTGGGATATGTGTGAGCCCTGAGCGGTCAATAGTGAAGGATCCCGTGGCCCAGGATCAACGCGTCAGGAAGTGGATGCCATCTGCCACCATAAGAATTGCATTAGAATGGAACTTAAACACACACTAAGTTAACATACTTGTGCAATTTAAGTACAAAGATCAACACAAGAATTTATAGCACTTAAACGATTAAAGTAATTTGTTCACATTACTAGTAATGGGGTAACATATATATACATAATGACATGCAATTTTACAACAATAAAAAAAAATACATCATCCGACCGTTACACTTATGACATTGGTTAAAATACTTCATAACATATCTACGAAAGTAAATAATCAAAATCAACGTGAGGAAGGGCCTTCATCTCCATGTAGAAGTGGGCAGCGCCTACGATTATGACCTTCCATCTTACAATGATTGCATTTTTGCCTGGCACCACTCTCCTGAGGCCAATCCATCTCATTTCTGATCCGTGTCAACCTCGGTCGTCCCTTTTCACGTAATCTTCCATAATTTGGAACCAGGACAAGAAATGGAGGTAGGTTATTCCATTGCGACCACTCCCCGATTGGCCACCACTCAGATTTGTAGCAATTAAGCAAGGTGTCAAATCTGTACACAGGATCGACATATGGTTCCCACGATATGTTGACTGAGATACAAGCAACAATAATATGAGCGCAAGGATACCTATATGCTTAGAATTGTCCACATTCACATTGCCTTTTGTCTAATAACACTTGGACGACCTTTCCACATGATCCCCTAGCCATATCAGGGCCCTCCACCACTTCAAACCTAGTTCCTTGTCTATTATAAGCACTAACGTGGTAAGAAGAAGCACGTGACTGGATAGTCGCAAGCTCTTGTCTGAATCTGTTCGCGTACAGGTGGCCTTGTTGTAGTTCAGCATGTGCTTCTTTCGCCCTTTCCACAAAATACTTGACACATCTATAGTATGTTTATTGAACAAGGCCTGTGATTGGTAGCTTCCTTAATCCTTTGAAGAGGCCATTAATGCACTCTACTATGTTAGTCATCATATGATCATATCTTCTTCCTTCATCATAAGCGAGCGTCCACTTCTCCATCGGAATAGAGGTCAACTTCTTGTGGATCTCCTCATTAACTTTGCTTAGGTTGTCCAATCTCTCCATGGCCTTTTCCCAATTGGGCTCATATGTTGAACAGAAGGAGACAAATAGGTTAACTGGGTTGAACTACCAGATACACAAATTTATAGATGAAAGGTTTAACAAAGAAGTTATGTTATAAGGCGTACCAATCTTAAGGACAGCTTTCCTGACATTGTCATCCCTGCATTTCTTGCGAACGTTGCTGGCAATATGTCTGATACAGTACCGATGAAAAGCATGAGAAGGCTGCCACCCTAGACCTTCGTTGGCTACAGCATCTTTTATAGCTCGGTGTCGATCTGATATCAGGCATATTCCTTGCTGGTTCGTAACATTTACCCATAATAATACCAAAAACTAACTCCAGTTTTCATAGTTCTCCCTCTCAACAATGGCGAAGGCAAGAGGTACAGGACACTTGTTACCATCCTGGGTGGCAGCAATCAGTAGCACACCTCTGTACTTGCCATACAGAAACGTTCCATCAACTTGTATGAATTGCTTGCAGTAGGGAAACGCAGCAATACATGGCTTGAAAGCCCAGAAAACTCGGTTGAAAACATGTTTTTGTGGATCAACACGGTTGTAAACTATGACGAATTCTTCTGACTCTAACTTGAACAGAGCTTGCTCACAGTAGCCTAAAATGTCCAACCATTTGGGGAGCACTTCATATGATTTATCCCAATCTCCATACACCTTCACAATTGCCTTCTGTTTTGCCTTCCATGCTTTTCTATACGAAATTTTATACCCATATATGCCTTCCACCCTCTCTTGTATAAGCGAGATTGGAACATCTTGCTTCACTTTAATCATCTCCAGTATCAAGGAACTGATATACTCGGAGTCAAGACACTTGTGATCCTGTGTTAAGCTGGCATTAACACATGTGTGAGGCCCTGAAAATCTAGTTATTGTCCAAGTGTTAGAATTCTTCAGATTAGTCGCTCTAAGGCAGAATTTGCATTCTTCCCCATAATTATCACACTTCACACTCAATCTTCTACTATCTGATTCCTCCATGTAGTAACTATGGTGCCTTCTGATGTGGTAATGCTTAGTGGCAGCAATTAATGCCTCCTTGCAATCAAACTCTTACCCAACCTATAAGTCCTCCATGCCGTAATCATAGCTTGGTCTCATTATTTTTGAAAATTCATTAGCATTCCTTATGGCATCCCAATCAATGTAAGAGAAGATAGCAGCTTGAGGGACACCCAATGATGCCTGTGCAGCATTGTCACTCCTCACACACCGCGTTGCAACATTGTCTCTATGTGGAGTGGCACGTTCTTCATCATCAGTGTCACCTTCACCATCGCTACTGCAAGAAACCTCATCGTCTTCAAAACCAGACTCAAGGTGGGCATCCATGAATATAGGATCAGTGGATTCTTTCTCTATGACCGGTAAGGCACTTGTTGAACCCATCATGGTATGTGATACATTCCTCGGGAAAACACCTGCAACAGATGAGTCCAATGCAGGAGTATAACTATCAGAAATGTGGAACTCGATCCCACCTGTGTAAGGAAGGCCTTCACGCACCATCAAACAACTAGTGCTGACGTGAGCCATTCGATCTACGGGTGGTCTAGTTATTGGGACTCTTTCTTATGAGCCCAGGTTGCCAGCGTGCAGTTCGGATGTGATCACCTCTACGTACAATTCCATTGCTGTCATTATCGGATGTTGTTCGTAGCTTGCTATGGCACATGCCAAGTCTTCATCGTCGTCCAATTCGTATGCCATATATTGGGCCTCTGTTTGATGCTGTGGAAACCTGTAGACAATTTTCCCCACAGCTTGATCTTGGTGAAACTTCAGTCAACCATGAATCCTCTCCCACAAAACATTCATTGTGCTACATCCTCTCAATTTCAATGCCTTGGGGGGAGGTCCATCGTACATTACCCCCATTGATCCCTCAATCATTGTACCATTTGAATATATAAAAGCAATTAAACTTTTCTTCATCTTGTTACTTTTAGTTGCAAAACACTCACTACACCCTCACAACTGACACATATTATCATATACAATTTATGTTCTTATAAACGAAGGAACTACTGTTTAATATTACAAGTAAAAATGAACGGAATGTATTTATCTAATAGTATGTAAAAATTTACCTGCACAGACCTAACCTATTCCGACCTTTACAGGTAGACATTTTTTCCCAACAAATTTTTAAGCTATTTTTACACTCATTCGTAATTTTTCATACTTCATACATTTTTAATGTTAATTTGCAAGTGTGATTTAAATAATTTAATTCTAATTTTTCTTTTTTTTGCATAAATTCTGATGTAGTATAAATAAATTATTGCAAAAAAATTTTTATATTTGAAACAATAATTTCAATTTTCGCTTACTTGTACACAATTGAGAAAAAGCTTAATTTTTATATATTATTGCATAACAATTTTTCTTATATAACAAACATATCATATAATAGGATAATTTTTTCTAGCCAACTAAATGTTATTTCTTTTCTAAAACGAATATAATATTTGGCTATATAATTTTATCTATAATTTACTTTATCTTTTTCAATTGTCAATTTTTTTTTATTCTGCACAAATTATACTAATTGAATTGATCAACTTTTTCAATACATACCATTTTTTATTTTCACAATAATTTTCTCCCTTCCCACCTATTACTAAATAGCAACCACAATTATTTACACACTATTATTTGTATTTTTGTATGATTACAGTCATGAATTCTTTTTTACATACACTGACTTCGTGTAATACATATATTACAATACCTCCACATATATTTTAATGCTTTCTGAATAACCCTATGTATAGTATAATTTTTCTGAGTACATTTATTATTCCTGCATTTTTAATATCTACTATTTAAATAAAAAAATATTCAAATTTTCAATAAAAATTTTCTATTTTTTAAAACTTCTGATTACCTCCACATATCCTAAAATTTTAAGACTCTGTACCTCTCTTATGATATATTAAAATTTCTAAAAAAAAAATTTAAAATATAACTTTCACCTAGGTCCTAAAACCTATATTAGAACACCTTTCTTTGTCTCGTTTGTTCTTCTTTTAATAGCACAACCTCTCACAGTACATATAAGTTCCTATAAATTTTTCATAAATCATAATTTCACATCTTAAATCATAATTTCACACCCTAAACCATAATAATCAATATAAAATAAAAAAACTCATATTATTATTATCATAATATTCTAAACAAATTTCTCTACCAAAATAAAAGATATTTTCATGATGACTAATAAAAATTATAATATAAACATAAAATTTATAAAAATACTAACCGGTAAGTACTAGGGAAAGCAAACAGAAAAAAGCCTCTGCATGAAAGAAAAATTTGTTAGATATTTTAATAACTTTAATCTCTAAGTAAAAATTATTAGATATTATTGTATTATTAAAAAAATTATGCAAAAATCACGTTAAAATAAATATATTTTGCAAGACAATATATTAAAGGAATAAAAATATTTTAGAGAATTAATTTTTATTCTTAAATACTTTTATTAAGACTGGAATATATAATTAATCCTTATCAATTAACGCTTTCCATAACATTAATTTTTTAAAATAAAATATTTGATAATTAAAAATAATTAGTTGTCAAAAAAATTATATTGTATTATATTTATATTATTCAATATATTGCATTTAAACTTTTAATAGAATAATTGAAAAAATAAAGAAGAAAAAATTAAACAAAGTAGTTGAAATGAAGAAAAATTAATGTACGAACTGTAAACCCTTGGAGAAGTCTTAGTTGATGTATTTTAAATTTAAAACATAATATTTATAAATTATTATCAACAAAAATTTCAAAAAAAATATATAAATAAAATTTAATTTAATTACTAAGTATTTTTTTTAAAAATATAATATGAAATTAATTATTTTTTCTAATTAAATGTATATTAAAGCTTTAATTTGCTTAAAATATTATAATAAGCTAAAAAATTATAACTTATTATATTTATGTTAATTAATGATGTTGATGTTTTAAGTCATAAACAATACGAGTAGATATAAAAAGATTACAGTAGAGTAAATAGGAAATAAACAATACGAACGGTATAAAATAATAAAAAATTTAATTGTATAATAAATGAATTTATTAAATGAATTATATAATTTATATAGAATACATTTATAATCAAAAAATTGATATATCTTACTGCTAAAAAATATTAGTATATATGATTTAAATACCATGAGTTAACAAAAAAGAATAACAAAAATGTACAATAAAAAGGATAAAATAAATAGAAATAATACATAAAATATCAAGTATTTACAAAATACCCTCAATTGATATTCACTTATTTTGACATATATTCCTCTAGAATTAACTTAAAAATATTGATCAATGCGATAATATATTCTCATAATAATCAACATATAATAAAAATAATCTTATTTTTATCATATCCTATATCCTAAAAAATTTTATATTTTAAAAATATCTAAACATAATTTTTACCTAAATCATAAATTTTATTTTTATACACTTTTCTTTATCCCCTTTATTCTTCTTTTAAAATTACAAACTATCACAGATCATATAAATTTGTACAAATTTTTCCTAAATCCTATATCATAATTTCACAATATAAATCATAATAATCAACATAAAATAAAAATTCTTCTCCGACTGTAGAATATATTCTTATAATAACTAATAAAAATTATAATGTAAATACAGAAATTATAAAAATAATAACCAGTACAAATCACAAACTATCAGAAATCATATAAATTTATATAAATTTTTCCTAAATCTTAGATCATCATTTCACATTATAAATCATAATAATCAACATAAAATATAAATTCTTCTCCTACTGTAAAATATATTCTTATAGTAACAAATAAAAATTATAGTATAAACACAAAATATAAAAAAAATAATTAATAAAAATTATAAACTATCACAGATAATTTCATATCATAAATCATAATAATCAATATAGAATAAAAATTTTCCTAACACTATAAAATATATTCTCATAATAACTAATAAAAATTATAATATAAATACACAAATTATAAAAATACTAACCAAGGAAGAGCCGAAAGAAGATCAAAATGGAAAATGGTGCAAACGGCTTCGAAAAGAGAAGGAAGGAGGTGCTGCGAAGAGAAGAGAAGAGGTGCAGGCTGCGAGGTAGGGAGGTAGGGTTTGTGTTTGTGTTGCGGCTGGGAGAAGGCTTGTGTTTGTGCGGCGCTGTGGAAAGGGGGGAAGGGAATTTATAGAGGCCAAGAGGCGTCAAATCAAACGGCGCCTTCTAGAATTTGAAATTCAAACGGGGGCGCCACTTGAAATGGCGCCTCCAGCAATGGGGCGCCACCTTGTATGGCGCCTCCAAGCTAAGGGCACTTTTCAAACTGGCGCTCCCTTGAATTTTCCTCCTGCAGAAGCGCTACACCATTTGGTGCCTCGGGGTCCCACGTACGTCATTTTGAATGGCGCTCTGCGTACTTTGGTAAATTGTTTCGAAACTACGGTAAAACGAAAAAAAGTTTGTAAAATAATCGTATATCGGTATTTTTACCCCTAGGTTTATATACAATCTTTACAAGTGCAAATGTCTTTGAATTGATTGGATTCAAATAGGGTTGTTAATAATAAGGATTTTGTTTGGCAGAATCAAGTTTTGAAAATAAATATATATTTGAACAACCATGTTATGTCTGGGCTGCTCGGATTGATTACGCTTCAAAACATGTTCTAGAATTCTTGCTTCGTTGACTGAATGGCGTATGAAATAAGGAGGTCGAGATTTGGTTTATATTATAATTATACTTAATAAATTTTTTACGTTTTGAATACATTTCTTTAAAATGTAAGTGAACAAAATTGAGCCAAATGAAAATTTATTTGCATATTACAAAATAATCAATAAAACTCCACGAGTAAATAAATGTTCACCTCACTAAAGCAAATATTAAACTCTTAAAGTTGTATAAGAGATACTCTGTAAATCAACTCAAAAGTTATAATTTTAAATACTTCAGGTTGAAGCTGATTTACTTAGGGTCAAACCAACTTAAAATTATGATATATATATATATATATATATATATATATACACACACATACCATATGCTTTTTAAAAAGAAAAAAAATGAGTTAAATTGAACTAGCTTTTGATGGTAATTGAGCCAAGATTCGATGGTTTATAATAATAAATATGTTTTAATATTTTAAAACTTAATAATTAATAAAATTATTTTGAATAAAACATGCAATTTAATGTAAAATTTTTTAAGAAGTTTAACAGGGTACACGTCTAATAAGCACAAGCCTTTTTGTTGGGCTACATGAACCTTTGTCGCTGCCTTTCAAATAATTTTTGGTCTTGCCATTTTTTCTACAATTGTTATATTAGAATTCCTATAAGATTACAATTTTTAAACGATTGTCAAAAGCATTAATATTTGGTATTTGAATTGATTCTGCGTCCATCTACAAATGACATGAAAATGCATCTAGAAGCCATAGCTTTCAGCCGTACACTTTGCTTTTCCATATGACGTAAGTTTGGAAGACAAAGGACTAATTCTTCGATCGACATTGTAAAACAAAATAAGGATTAGCACTAACCACAAATTACCAAGTCACAACAAACCAACTCTTAGGTAATTACAAATTATAATCTCCCAAACACTAATTACAGTGATGTAATTTCTTGGCCTTTTTCTCTTGCCCTTTGTTTAAATGTTCAAAGGAAAAATGAAAAAGATATGTAGGGGAGAAAAAAAAAAACAGAGTAGAATGTTAAAGAAATTTAAATTTGATTAATTCAGTATAAATTAGTTTTATATTATTGTTTATTCATATCTTATCATATTGATAAAAAATATTGATTTTTTTAACAATGTGTTATGTTCTTATTTATTGATGGTATAAAAGATTTTACATTAATAATGGATTAAATTTAAGTTCATAGGAAATATAGAAAAGTTTCATTTTTAATTATTTGGATATGCAGAAAAAAAAAAGAATAACTATTTTCTCCCGTTTCATTGGGTAGAAAAATGAGAAAAAAATGTTATATTGTAAATTGATAAATTTATTCTAGATTATGATTTTTAAGTTTTTCATATTTTTTTCTCTCCAATTTATTGAAGGTAAAAACGTTTTAAGTAGAGGTAAAAATGTTTAAAGTAGAGATAATAATGAATGTATTTAAATATATTTTTATTTTAGGAGATTCATTGGTACGATTTGTCTACTTACTCAATCCTACTGTGTATAAGCATAGGAAAGAGTACCACGTACAAGTGCAAGATGATGGGCGCAAATAAATTACTTATTTAAGATGAATTAATATTAATGAACTTATTCTTTTCTCATTCCCTCCTCATAAATAAATTATGGGGTTAATAGTTTAGTAAATTTCACGAGGAGAATGCATGACTTATTTTCAAAAAAAGTGTATCGAACGTTTTCCTTTAAAATATTGTTTACATTTTAGTCATTTTAACTGATTGTTGTTTAATTTTTTTTTCATCTATACTCTTATTTTCTATCTCCAATTTCGTCTTCCCAGTTAATAATAGTAAAAGTATTTTTCTTTTGAGGCAGTCTCTTATTATTTTAGTTAAAATATACATAATCCTTTATATTATATCTTCTATACAAAGAAAATATAATATTTTAAAATATATTTAAATTATATATATTATTTAAAAATTTTCCCATTTGTTATCTTTTCATCCAAATTCTCAATGGTGAAAGAAGTATCTACAATTATTTTTTTAGTGTGCTTAATTACATAAAAATTAACTTTTCAAAACCCACTTTATATTCAAAATTGATTTCAAATTAAAGGTTAGAAGTAAGAATTTTTACTTTTGAAGTTAATTTTTAAATATTATCAAATATAAAATATTACCTTATATTTATTTCTTAAATTAATCATTTGTAAAAAATTATATTTATAATTAATTCTTATACAAAATAACTTTAACAAATATTTCATCTTTCACTTCATTCGCTTCCATTTTGAACATTTTTTTTACTAGTACAATTTTTTAATTGCATCAAGATACAAAGGAATGAAGTAAAAGATGAAATAATTTTAAAGTTGTTTTATATTAAAATTAATTTGAATATTATTGAATATGAACAATTAATTTAAACAATAATTATAATATGATATTTGATCATATTTAAATATTAACTTCAAAAGTAAAATTATTATTTCTAATTTTTAATTTAAAATCAATTTTTAACATAAAATTAATTTTAAAAAATTAATTTTTGTATAATCAAGTGCACTAAAAAAAATAATAATAGAAACCTTCCTTATCATTGAGCATTTGAAAGAAAAGATAATGGAAAGAGTTTCTTATACATGTATAATTTAAATATTTAATTGTATATTTTAAAATATTATAGATTTTTTGCATGTAAGATATAATATAGAGAGTATTTTTAGTCAAAATAATAAGAGAATATTTCAAAAGAAAAGCATTTTTATTATTATTCAGAGAAAAAAAGACCTCAAAAATAAATGATACAAATTGGAGAGAGAAAACAAGTGAAGAAATGAAAAAAAAAATTAAAAAAAAGGAAAATAATAGTTTTAGTTCTTATAATTTTATTAAATTTATAATTTCATCTTCACAGTTTATGTCGTCGAGTTTTAAAAAATTATTAATTAACTTCTTCTTCTTAACTAATATTAAATCAATCTAATTAAATCTTATATATCATCTCAGATGTCAATTAAATTTATATTTTATTTTTATTTAATCATTCAAATTCATTTATTTGCATTAAAATTACCCCATCAAAATCAAAACTCGATTTTTTTTTTTTTTTGGGTTCTCAATTATGTTGATTTTTCTTTATTCTTAAATATGTCGATTTTCCTTGCCGTCCTACTACCGTCATCGCTTTTCTTCTTTGATGATATAAAAGGGAAGAATTGTTTTCTTTTCCCCTCCCTTAATACATTGATAACTAATTATAAAACTTTTCCGTACTAAACAGATAGTTAAATAGACGATACATTTTGAAAATTAAAGTAATACCTCTAAAGGAAGAAAAAGATAATTCTGTTAGGAATAAATAAAATTAGATGATTAAACAAAGATAAAATGTTAAAATTTTATTAACACATAAAATGATATATAAAATTTTATTAATTAAATTATCAAAAAAATTATTAATTATATTTAACACCAACAAGTAATTAATTATAAATGTTTAAAAATTTAATTACATAAATTAAAATAGTAAGAATAAACTTATAAACTTAATGAAATTATAACAACTAAAACATCTATTTCCCTGAAAACAAATTAAGGAAACGGTCAAAAAGACTAAATTCATAATCTATCGGCTATCATTATATTGCCATGCGCATCCAATCTATGCATCTTATACATAATTTTAAAATTGAACCGATTATTAAAGTGGATAAATTATCAATTTACTAGTTTAATCATTAATTTATTAGTTAAATTAATTTTAAATTAAAAATATTAACTATATGTATACACAAACATACATACATATACACACATTAGTATTACATAAAAATGATAATAAGTCATGATAAAATTTTAAAAAAATAAATAATAAAATACTAGTTATATATCAATAATTTATGGTAAGAATATATTAAGAAATTACATAAATTCAATTGATCTAAAATTGTTAAAGTATTACATCTCAATTATTATGAAATTATAAAATTTATATTTTTTAGAAAAAAATATGAAAAAAATTGCAATAAGCCAATTAATTAGTCCAGTTTACTAATTTCAACTAGTGCATATTAATTTCAACTAGTTTGCACTGGTTTAAACTAGTTCAAATATATTTTTAGTTCAATATCCCTAACTAAACAAGTTTATTGGTTAGTTCATCGATTCAATTAACTAGTTCAATCTAATTTTTAATTTTATAATTATGAGTACCATTGAGTAGGGTAAATAATTGTACTCAAGAATTCTCCTTATTTTTTTTTTTGGAAATTAGTTTTAAAAATTATTTTCAAATCAAAGGAAAGCAAAATATAGAAAGTGGTCAATTTTGTAAATAAAGAAATATTTTTTTAATTACAGAATTAATATCAAGAATAAGAGAATAAATTAAAAAATATAAAAATTATTTTTTTATTTTTATACACATTTGAAGTTATAATTTTTAAAAATAGATTTTGAAAATATATTTCCCAATAAGTTTCTTTATTTTTAAAAGTAAAAAAATAATAAATAATAAACAAGCAAACCTAATATTTTTTGACAATGATATTTTGAATGGATTTTCAATATCTGATTATATATGACGATTACTCAGACACTACCTTACACTACCTTAACTCCTTGACTATACAAATATAAGGATTTTTATCCGAACAAACATTTATCTCTCACTCATACCACTTAATATTATACTTACATTTATAAATAGGTACTTCTCATAATTTTAAACAACTTAATATTCTGTTATTCTCTTTTACTAATTATTGACCTAGATATCGAAAAATACGTAATATCCGATTCATCTAAAATTTGTCAAATGTTAATATCCGATTCATCTGAAATTTGTCAATTTTTTTTTCTCTTCCTCAACCTTATTCGGTATCATCCAAATAAATAATGGATATTGGGTATTTGTATCTCACTTTTTTCCTTAGGAAATTTTTTTTTCCGCCAAACCAAACAAAAGGCAAAAGATAGAAAATTTTGAATAAAACTTTTGAGGAAAAAAATAAAAATGAAAAAAAAATCATAATCCCATGAAAACGCGTGGGCAAGGCAAGGGACAGAGGCTGGCATATTTGCCGTAGTTCATTGACTGACTGACTAATTGAACTTTCAAAATTTAGAACAGAAAAAAAATCAAAATAAGTGAGCCATTGACTTGGTTATCTTTAATCAGTAGCATTTTGCCAATATAAATTTTTAACTTCAAAACTGAAATCGCAGGCAACTGTCTTTCATTGGACCTCAACAAAACTTGATTGAATCAGTCTTTCATCAGAAAAAAAAAAAAAAAAAAGGGAAGAATGTTAAACAACTAAACTTGAAAGCAACTAATTCAGACCATCTTCCTCTTATATTTTAGCTGCAGAAAAGATCTGAAATAGCTTTTGATCTGATCTGCAGACCTCAAATGAAGAAAACGGCAGGCACCAATTTGCAGCAGTCAAGCCACAGACAAGGGGCTGATTTTCAGCCCAGTGATGATTCTGAAAAAGAAACAAATTTCTTGAAAAATTTCAAATCTGCCGTCAAGAAATGTGCTGTTGTTTTTACAATTTGCCACCCATCTGGGAAAAGAAGAACAACATCAAACATTGTTGCTAGTGATGATAGGAGAAGTAAATATAAAGTCAGTGGGTCATCATGTAAGTATTCAATGGAATATGGGTTCTCTAATTACTACTTTTGATTCTGTTTTTCAAGCTTATTTATAGCCAACTACCCCTATTCTTGATTATAAGAAGTTTTTCTGACTTGAAAATTCGATGTTTTTCCCCCCTTACATTTATGTTAGTTGCATAATTGAAATTTTCTGAAATTCTGCAGCTTCAACAGATTTATCATCTCAAAGTAACAATAAGAATTCTTCAGCAAAATGGAAATACTCTAGCTCCTATGCATCATCCAGTACTGCTGCAAGTGGACAGCTTGGAACAGGCAATTTCTCCTTTGAGGAAATTTACAAGGCAACAGACAAATTCTCTTCACAAAATCAGATTGGGGAAGGAGGGTTTGGTACAGTATATAAGGGAAGGCTCAACGATGGATCTATTGTTGCCATAAAGCGCGCCAAGAAGGTACAATTCAATGTCAACCTGTTGAATATTTTCAACCGAATTTAATGACATGATCAAATCAAAGAATGTCTTATCTATATGTGACTGATGCACCTAAGGTTCTTGCCAGAATGCACAGGAGAAGAATTTGTATGAGTTCAGAAATGAAATAAGCACCCTGTCAAAGATTGAGCATTTGAATCTTGTGAGGTTATATGGATATTTGGAGCATGCAGATGAACAGATAATTGTAGTTGAGTATGTTGGAAATGGAACGCTTCGGGAGCATCTAGACGGTAAGTCCAGGGATTATCATCTACATCCAACAGCCAACAGCATTTTACGAAGGAAATCACATAGACTATGTTTAATGTAAAGGAAATGGATAAGCTTTTCTGCAATCTTTGAAGAATTAAGAACAGAAATTCGATTGCAAGAGCTAATTCTTTATGTCAGTCGAAATGATGTCCACATAGCCAAATGACAAAGTTCGTTTGAAATAGAATAAACATGTATAATTTAGAATTTTTTTTTCCTTTTTTTGCCTGTATAAATCTTTACATTGATATTTGTACCGTATTCCATTGCGCTTATTTGCACTGACAAAGGTGCTGAAGCCTTTCTCAGAAAACTTTCGGCATATTTAAGCATTGAAATGTGCATTACAGTCTATCCCCTACATCCTTTAAACAGCGATAACTACAGTCTTAACAATTCTTTTAAAACATCTGAGCAGCATATATCATATGTTAAAGCAGAAATCTGTAATGACTTAGATATCATCAATTATTAATGTCTAATGCAGGTAAGCGCGGAGAGGGACTAGAAATTGGGGAGCGTCTAGACATTGCAATTGACATAGCTCATGCAATTACCTATCTTCATGTGTACACCGGTATGTTCAGGTTCCTAATTCAAAAAGTAACAAATTTGCAGGAATAAATTCTTATGATTGTACCGTAAGGCTGGCCAATTGTAATGTATGCTTGAGTAAACATACAATTTTGTTTTGTTTTACCAAGTGTGAAAATTTGAAGGGCTAAAGAAATTCTACTGTGGAATTTACAGATCATCCAATTTTCCATCGGGACATAAAAGCATCAAACATCCTAATCACAGAGAAATTAAGAGCCAAGGTGGCAGACTTTGGTTTTGCGCGTTTGGCCGCAGAAGACCCTGGTGCAACTCATGTTTCAACTCAAATTAAAGGGACAGCTGGCTACTTGGATCCAGAATATCTTCGAACATATCAACTCACTGACAAGAGTGATGTTTATTCCTTTGGTGTACTGCTTGTAGAAATGATGACAGGAAGATATCCAATAGAGCCAAAGAGACCTCCCAATGAGAGAGTCACAATTAGATGGGTAAGTATATTAAAAGTAATATTTTTACATCACTCTCTCTAGAACCAGATGCATTGGTCCATCTAGCTCTATAACAAAATCAACCGCATTATGATAGACTTTGATAAAGGAAATGTTGGTTATACTTTTACAGTCTCCGTGCTATGTTAAAAATGCATGCTATGGTTAGAGAAATTATTCAGAAAATGTCATATGTCAAGCTATAAATGATACTTCGTTTGGTTCAAGTTTCGATATATGTAGTAATTTAATCATCAAAAGTTCAAGAATGATTTTGACTTATAACATCATCTTCACCTTTGTCAGTGTACTCAGATCACAAGAACGGAGATGATAACATTCAGGGCTTACCATTATCATACTAGATGACCTAGTGGATGTTCACAACGACAATTTGCACTATAGTAGATATTGACCTAATTATTCTTCTTTTATGGATGTTTGATCTAGTTAGTCCCCTGTCATACACTTTCATCAAAAGCAAATAGCTTGTCTGATAACTTCAAATTAGTAACAACTGAGAATAGCCTTATTGGAACAGCCTGAGCCTTCTGATAACTTGAAATTTTACGTTTGATAATATAGTAAAATTACATCTTAAGCATTATTTGTTTAACTGAATCAAAGTATAGCCACAGTATTCTATGGTTTTGGTTCTTTTCTGGAATCAAATGGGTAATGCAGATCAGCTTTAATATCATGAAATGAAACCATTCCCCCTCTACTATATAGTATCAGAAAATGGGAGAACGTAAACTTGAAAGAATCACTAAAATAATATATGCAAGCAGGCAATGCAGATGCTGAAACAAGGAGATGCAGTAATAGCAATGGACCCGAGGATGCGAAGAAATCCAGCCTCAAACAAGGCAGTGGAGAAGGTTCTGAAGCTGGCTTACCAATGCCTTGCACCTTTGAGACAGTCAAGGCCAGCCATGAAGACTTGTGTGGAGTTTTTATGGACTATCCGTAAAGATTTTCGAGATAATGCCATTTCTCATGCTCCTTTAACTTCTCATCATTCTTCAAATTTTCCTCACAGAGATGCGAGGAAGAGTAGATATACATCGTTTGGGATTGAAGATGATGATGACAGTTATAAATTTGTGTCTGCATAATCAATTTTTTTATGAGAATTTGTTATTCATTGATTGGCATTGCTCAGATAATTCACAAACGCCTATATATCATGAGGTTTTTTTCTCTCTGTTTATTCATTGACTAAAAACCCTATTTTGATCCAAGAAGTATTAGGTTTGTATCAATTTTGCCCTTAAAATGAGGTTTGTATCAATTTGATCCATGAAAATATAAGTTCGAGTAAGATTTTAATCCTTCTAAAACATGTTAATCATTTAAAACAGAGATTAAAATTTGACTTGAGTTTAAATCTTCATAATTCAAATTAATATAAACTTTATTTTAAAAATTAACTTGATAGAAACATTATATTTCGAGGACTAAAATAGGATAGTCTTAGTTTGACAATAAATATATTAGGAGCTAAGAATCTCTCATATATTAGTTTGTCCTTGTGCTTTGGTTTTGATAATACTATTTTCATAGAGCTAATAATTTGTAATAAAATGATGCAAAAATAAAATGAGGGTTGTTAAAATAAATTACCATAACAATTTGTGATTTATGTATATAATGGTGCTTAATGATGATCGGTTGCAATGACCATGTCTTCTTGTTACCCTTTTGGGTAGGTTAATGGTTTTTTGGCTCAGTGGATTAGGAGATCCAAATCCAACCGCTAGAATTAGGGAGCCCAATACAAGAGAGCTTGATGCAATGAAATACTTCGTATAAAATTTGTAAACTTCAACAATGTCAAATGTAGAAGAAAATTGTGAGGGTTTTGTTTATTTCGATGAAAAACATATTCTATAGGAATGTGATTATAAATTTTTAAGAGAATGGAAAATATTCTATATATTTCATGCTAAGTACAGAAAGGTTGATGGAAGATAACTTCTTTTTTAAAAAGAAAATTATTTTCTTTCATTTTCATGACTCTAAGCATCATCTTTTTAATAATGAGGTATGGGAATAATATATTACTCTTTCGTCTATATAGAATCATGTGAAATCTTCCTATGAAAAGTATCTTCCAAAAAATAAATAAACCCTCTACAAAACATTAATATTATGTGCCTCTTGTATAGAGAAAAAGTGATGTGTATATAGAACTACATCCTTAATTCTATCACATTCCAAAATTGGGGACATGGATAAGTTACCTTAGTAGTGGCATGAGAATGCTAAACATCAATTCTCCTATTTTAAAATTGTATTTCATTGCTTTGAGCTACATGCGCCGATAAATATCTTCTTGTTTTTGGTTTTGTTTAGTTTTATTATTGAAGGCATCGAAGAGAGTTTATCATTTACTCCTTTTGCTTTGAATAGAAATTAATCTCATAATAAAAAGTATGGAGATATAAAGATGCAAATTGAAAAAATCAAACTTTATTTTTTCTTAAAATATTGAAATAACGGAAAACCAAGAGTGGGTACATTCTTAAAAATAGAATGTATTATGTACATTAAACTCTGGGGATCTAAATTTCAATAAAAACTAAAGCATAAATCATACATGGATTTGCCTCATTGGCTAACACTAAAAATATTAATGTAGCATTTAGTTCATAAAATTAAACATTTTCAAAAATTTTAGTATGAGAATGTGATATCTAGAAATTTAATTCTTAAGAATGTGACATTATCATGTTTGTTCAATAAAAAATGTTCATAAGACATTACAATATTATATTTTAATTATTTTGTATACTTATAAAAATATCCTTAAATTATAAAAAAATCTTCATTGAAAATTGAGTAGTCAATAATAGTAGTAATTTTAGTATAAGAATGTGATATCTAGAAATTTAATTCTTAAGAATGTGACATTATCATGTTTGTTTAATAAAAAATGTTCATAAGACATTACAATATTATGTTTTAATTATTTTGTATACTTATAAAAATATCCTTAAATTATAAAAAAAATCTTTATTGAAAATTGAGTAGTCAATAATAGTAGGTGGTGGTCAATAATAGTAGTAAGTGATGATTATTGATGGTTAATGGTGATGATTATTGATGGTTAATGGTGAATGCTTGTCACCAATATTGAGTAATGATTAATGGTAATTACTAACAATAAGTGGTAGTAATGGGGTGGTGGATGATGGTCAATGATAGGTGACAGAGTGGTGGACGATGGTTATCACCAGTGAGTGATAGCTGATTATGATCACTGGTAATGGATGATAGCAAATGGTGAGTACTAGGGAATGGTGATGGTGGAAAGTAGTGGTTGGCAATGAGTGATAGTAGATAATTATCACTACAAGTGGATACTGGCTGATAGTAGTCAACAGCAATATGTATTGGTTAATAATGGTCACTGGTGATATATAATAATAGGTAGTAGTCATTGACAGTAGATTGTGGTGAGCAATGGTTACTGGCAATAGACTATGGAGAAATAAGATATTAATAGTAATAAGACTTGAAAGGAAAATTGGAAAAAATAATCTATTTATATTATTAAAATATTTTTATATCATAAAAATAAAGAATACTCGCTTCTTTATGAGAATATTTTAGAAAAATATTAAGTTAAAAACATCTCCAAAAATATTTTTCTAAGATTTAAACCAAATAAAGGAATTTAACATTCCTTTAAACCATTCCTAGAAATATAAAAAGGATTTCATAAACCAAACACTAGATAAAGTTTAACAAGAATCAAGTTCAGTTATATTGTATACCAAAGCCTATCAACAAAATATCTAGAAGTTTGTGCTATCTTAGACTCTTTGAGTACTTATTTCATAAAACAATTAAAAATCTCGCAAGCAATTACAAATCAAATAATTGATTTTTATCTTTTTAAGAATATTTTATTGTATTTTTTAAAGTTTCTAATAATAAATTATAGATAATAATTTTAATTAGAAAATAAGTTATCCAAAGTAACTTATTTTCTTGTCATGATTATAGAAAAAGAAACTTTAAATTTTATACTCATACTCACCTCTTTTTTATTTTAAATTTATGAACGACTTTTAAGATACTGTATATTAATTATCTATAATTGAGAATTAACAAGCACACTTAAAAATAGTAATTTTAGTATTATAGGATAGTTAAAGAATTGATCAGAAAGGAGATCAACCTTTTGGAAAGAAATTAAAAAAAAAAAGCTAAGCCTACAACTAATAAGATCATTGTCATGATCAATGGAGAAATTGCTAGTTACAATGAAAATAAATGTACTAAGGAATGAAAGAAGGATAGGGCAATGCTTTCATATAAAGACAAATTACTAAATGTGAACAACTCTCAAAATGAGGATTTCAATGAAAGGAACATACTGATAGATAAGGAGCTGGATTTAAAGGATGACGAGGTAAATATTTCACTTGAACAAGAGAATCCTTTATGCCCTATAGTCAAGGTCTCTTTGGAAAAATGTAGGGAGTGGTGCAAACCTTGGAGATGCTCTCTAATTGTTAAACTGCTTGGGTGCCTTTAGATTTCTAAAGGCAAGATTAAAGAAGTTGTGGGTTTTAAAAGGACAAATATAGATGACTGATATTTGTAATTATAACTATGTAGTTTGGTTCAATGCTAAAGATAATTATTATAATGCCTTGGAAAATGGTCCTTAGATTATCAACTATCGTTGTTTGGTTATTCAACAGTAGAGATCAAAATTCGATCCTTTTGATGACAAGTACAACAAATTAGTAATATGGATAGGGGTTCCTAGTCTTCATCTAGAGTATTACAATCATAGGTTTCTATGAAGGTGTTTTACCCTCTCTAAAATATAATAATTTAAAATTCATTTTAATATGAGAATAATTGAAATAATTGGTATGCTTTTACTTGAAATGGAAATCTTAATCAGCAACTACGAATGAATTGTTAAGTAACTTAAATTTATGTGTTAATAAGTTTTAGACAAATAAATTTAAAAGAAATAGTTGGAGAAATATAAGTGGAGCAATAAGATTTAATATTTTAATTTATTTTAAGTAAGTATATGAATATAGAGAAGGTTTAAGGTATATTTCCAAAAATGCCCTTAGTTATTACTTATTTATGGCTAAAATCAACCAACCTTTTTATTTTCCTTAATTTCTCCAACTTCTCTCCATAAACTCTTCCTATTTCCTCTTATCTTTTCTGAATTCTCCTCATATCCTCTTCAAGATTGGCAAGAAAAGCATCAATTTGTTTCAAATTCATCATTAAGTCAAGGTAAGAATATCATTATTGTTGGAATTCCTCTTCATCTTCTTCTACTTTGATGAGAATTATGATTGGCTTAGATCCAAAGCGAAATAGGAACCCTAACTGAGGAAAATCTTGATTTTTTATTTGATTAGAGTAAAAGGGAATTCAATCTATCTCTTAGCACCCTCCTTCATAGTTGGTCAGTAACTATTCTAGCCTTATGTTTTAAGAAATTTAATGATTTTGATTTGTGGTTACTAGTTTAAGTTCATTTTTTTTTCTATTTATGCATGAAAGGAGATTGAAATGATGTTAAAAAATAATGTTTAACTTGAATTAATGATGGAATTGAAGTATATGAAGAGTATTTATGGCGCAATTATGATAAGGAATGGTTTGGTAGTAAATTTATAATTGTTATTGGACATTTACCTTTTTGTGAAAAATGAAAAATTTTACAAAAAACACAAAATGTTAATAAGTGTAAGGTTTTGTGAAGTACTTTTCAAGCCTAAATTTCACTAACTAAGAAATCATTCATAAAGCACTTCCTTATTTCAAAAATATTACTAGAAGTTCAAAAGGCTTTGTGAAGTACTTCTAGGCCTAAATTTCTGTGGCTAGGAAGTCATTCATGAAGTACTTCCCTTGCCCTACATTGTAAAGTAATCATTGTTTTAACTAAAATTGCTTACTTAAACATTGTCAAAGCAAGGGATTAACTTGTGAATATTACTAATGACATTTTATCTCTTTTCTAACATGTGCATGACTAATGTGAATTAAATTATCAAAATTCCTCAAAATTACAATGTGCATAGAATGGCTGGAAATCTATTGTGCATGAGAAACATGATAAGTAATATGATTGAATTTTTTTATTTAATTATAAGATAAGATGAGTTATGTGGAAATGCAATTAAGCTATGGTGTTGCCATAAAAAATATAATGACTATAGCTTAAGCTATGTTATGAGAAAAAAGTGACATGAGAAATATGATGTAGGATGATATGTCTATCAAATATTAGGCCTATTATATTGCTTGTAGAGACTATAAGGTTAACCTTGAAAGGACAAGGTATCATGACCCAAATCTCAAATACTATAATTGGCATAAAGACACGTGATTAGTATTAATATGCTAACTAGCTATCTTTATAAGCCTTTAAGACATTTCTAACGTATCTATTTTCTTAGCTTTACTAAGAATATAAATAAGTATTTATAGAAAATAGTATTACTTGCACATGTATAAAAAAGTTCAAAATATAATTTAAATATATAAAGATATTTATATAAAAGTACAAAATTTTTTAAGAACATAACTTTATACATAAATACTATCAAAAGATAAAGCTCCTAGTTATGACACCATAGAATACCATATAGAAGGTTTCCAGAGGTGAGAGGAAAATTATCACATAGGTGTCAGTCATCTTTATGGGATTCATGCTTTGTATCTGTAAATAAAATTCAACAAAAATAGTAAAATATTGAAATACTTAGTAAATGACTACTTTTCTCCTTTTTCTAGAGAGTTTTCACCACAATACAAGCCAAATCTACATTTTTATTTGTTAGTGTGTGTCCTAGGAACTAATCATATAGATAATTGAAATAATACACAATGTATTATATTTTATTTTAGGTAATTTAATATTATATTTTATTTTCATAATTTTATTATTATTCTGTGCGATTTATAACTTAATATAATAATTATCCTTAGAATAGTTTCGCTATTCCTAAAATGCTCCTAGTCAAGTATTATTATAAAAAGGATAGTAATAATACATCGAGACTAGCATGTATAGTGATTGATGATTACGAATTATGGATATGTGATATCAAGTCAATACATGAGTACATTATTAGTGAACAATGTACTAGACTAACCCACTATGAGAATATTGCATGGATAGACATGTCATAAGTTATTCTCATATGATCACAAATATACATAAACCTTTAACTGAAGTCATTACGATTCCCTACATGAGAAATTACTCACTTTAATATTGTCCTATGTCACCTTTAATCAGGATGATGAATAGGGCATTGATTGGGTGTGTCATGAATCATGCAGAGGGAAGTGAGTGATATAGATGGGATTTTGTTACTCTTGTATAAAAGAGAAATATCCTTGGGCCCCTTGATTGAGTGAGACTTAGAAATGCATGGCCATGCTCAATTGGATTAATATGCAATATTAATCATTTATTTTAAATCTACTGAATATCAAGAAATATAAATTGAACATTGACGAGGATGATACATTTCATGCCTCCGGTTCAATTTGGACATTATTACAAAAGGGATTATGATACAAAATGTTAATCATATATTAGGTGGATGTCGAATCACAGACATTCTTACTACTTGAGTGGCAGTGATGTATTGCTAGATACCGCTCACTGTCTATGACTCAATAATGAGTCATTGTCAACGTAGTAAGAACCTATAGGGTCATACAAAAGGAGTAAGAATAAGACAATAATTAATTGGATTTTAATTAGATTAATATCCAATTAATTGAACTTATTTTCGTACATATATATATTTAAATAATAATATATTTTTCACGTAATAAATATAATTATTATTATGTGATATTATTTGATATTAAAGTAATATCAAATAATTATATTATCAGATATTAGATAAATATATTATGAGATAATATTATTTTGATATTTGATAACTATATACAATTATCTAATAATTAAGATATTTATATTATGAGATAATATTATTATCTAATATTAGATAATTAATAGATAAGTCTTATCTCTCCCCATTATCTCTAGGATAAAAATAAGATGAGTTGTTATGTGTAATTAGGATTTTGGAAGCATTATCCTAGTAGAACTAGGATTGTGGCTTGCCTAAGTTCTATAAAAAAGGACTTGAAGGTAGCACTTTTATACATACGCTCATAAGCTTCCCAAAATCCTAAATCACTCAGAAAATATCCAATCTTAAATCCTAGAGAGGGAAACGCATCCTAGCAGATTCGTGGAAGGTGAGAGGTCGTTATTCACTCTATGTAGATACCGTAGAGACGTTGTACCTTTTGGCCGACGTTTGATTCATCCGCACTCAAGTTTTGATCACTAGAAACACGAGTGCCCAATAGGTAAAACCCTAATCATTGATTTATGCATTTGCATGCATCCTAAGTAGAATTCGGATCAAATTTTGAATTTTCGCTGCATGTGATAATTCGCAGCGAAAATTCGAATTCCCAACATTATTTCCTTTTAACTCCTTTCCTTTACCTTTGAAAGCTTATCAACTTAAGGCGTTAGCAACTACATTAGCCTTACCTGTATGATTGTGAATGAAACAATCATAATCTTTCACAAACTCCATCCACCTTTTTTGTCTCATATTAAGTTCCTTTTGCAGAAAAATATACTTAAAGATCTTATGATCTATATAATTCACAAGTAGCCCCTTATACATAATATCTCTATATCTTCAAGGCAAACACCACAGTTGACATTTCCAAGTCACGAGTGGGATAATTCATCTTATGTTTCTTCAATTGGTGAGATACGTAGTCTATCACTCCACATTACTACATTAACATGCATTATAATCCCACTCTAAATGTATCATAATACACTATATATCCTTCTACACTGTTAAGCAATGCTAACACTAGGGCAAAAGTTAGACATCCTTTCAATTTTTGAAAACTTTTCTTGTAATAATCATTCCACACAAACTTAACTCCTTTATAATCAACTTGGTCAGTGGTGTAGTTATTTTTAAGAAATCTTTTACAAATCTTTTGTAATATCTAGTTAGCCCAAGAAAACTACTTATCTCCATCACTGAGGGTGGTTATAGCCATTCAAGTACAGCTTTAACCTTTTGAGAATTTACTTGTATTCCTTCTTGTGACACTATATGGCCTAGGAAATGTATTTTTTTCATCTAGAATTTATATTTTGAGAATTTAGTGTACAACTAATGTTCCCTCAATGTTTGTAGTGTGATTCTTAAATGTTGTGCATACTCCTCTTCACTATTAGAATATACCAAGATATTATCACTAAAAAAAATGAATTTATCTAAGAAAGATTTGAAAATATGATTGATCAAATCCATAAATGTTATAAGAGTGTTGGTCAATCTAAACAACGTAACTAAAAACCCATAATGGTCATAGTGAGTTCAAAATGACATTTTTGGAATATCCTCCTTCCAAATTTTTAATTAATGTTAACCTAATCGCAAGTCGAATTTTAAGAAATGTTAGAATCCTTCCAATTGATCAAAAAAATTATTTATCCTTGTTAAAGGATACTTGTTCTTAATAGTGATTTTATTTAGCTATCGATAACTAATACATAACCATAATGTGCCATCCTTCTTCTTTACAAATAGCACCAGTACTCCCCATGGTGATGTATTAGGTTGTATAAAACCCTTATCTAACAAATCAATAATTGTTTCTTTAATTCCTTTAACTTCACTAGCAACATTTAACAAGGTGCTAGAAAAGTTAGGTTTATTCCAAGAATAGTTTCAATTGTAAATTCAATTTCTTGATCCTATGGTAATCCTAGTAAATCTTCTGGAAAAACATCTAGAAATTCTTTTACTACAGGAACTTCATCTATTTTCACTTTTTTTTCTTCACTTCTTTTACTGAAGCTAACTATATAATGTATCCTTTACCTACCAATTTTCAAACTTTCATGCATGACACGAAAGTGGGCATTCCTACCTTCTTCTTACCTTGAAAATTTTGAACTTCTCTCCCTTTCAATTGATAAGTTACAACCTTGTGATAACAATCAATATAAGCATGATATTTCAATAGCCAATCCATTCTTAGAATTATATCATAATCCACCATTTCTAATATGATTAAATTAGTCAAAGTTGGATATTTATCTATCCATATCGTGCAATCCTTAACATTATAGGTTGCAAGGATGACTTATCCCAATGATATATTCACGAATAAGGGTTTATCTAATTCATTTAATGATTTTGAGAGCTTAATTGCTAAATTTTTCAACCTAAATGAATGTCCATCAGGATCAAATAACACTTTTACAAGAAAAGTTTCAACTAAAATAATACTATTATCATTGCATTAAAAGCTGGTGCCTCCTGGCATGTCATTGTAAACATTCTTGCTTAGGTCCTAACTGGCCCCTTTCTTGAATTCTTTCTATTCGACATCATTGGTGATTTCATTACAGTTGTATTTTAAATGGGTTGCACACTAAGGGCTATAATGTTACTCCCTTGCTGAGTAGTTAAGCACTCATAGGCTCGATGCTTATCTATCCACATCTAATATGCGATATACACTACCCAAAAAATGACTAAATTTACACTAAAAATAACAAGGAGGTCTATTTGGTATATTAGGGAATGAATAGGTCCTAATAGAGACATTAGGGCCAATTTTAAATCTATTATTAAGAGCTCTTTTCAGGAAACTTCTTGGATCCTAAAATTTGATTATTCTTATTCACTCATTTCTAATCAGCACATTCTGAATAGTTACCACTTTCCTTGTGTCCCTACTACTTACTCATTGAAATTTTTTCTTCCTTTTTCTTAAACCCGCTTCTCTACTTTATCTCTCCTTAACATGTAATTTTTCTTTAATTATCTAATCCAAGGCTTGTTTATACATTGTTCCATTAGAAACATCCACCCAATCATAAAAATAATCTTAAAGACCATATACAAATTGATTCACTCCAGGTTTTTCTATAGGTACTAAGTGTTTTGCATATTGGAACAATCGAGTAAACTGTGCATCATATTAGGCTATTATCATGGCCCTTTAAGTCAACTTTTCAAATTTATAAGCTTTTACTTCTCAAAAATTTGGTGGTAAAAATGTATCCATTAACTCAACTTGAAATTACCTCTAAGTAATTGGTTCATTAGCAATAACTATAGGTTTAATATTATGAACATGTTAGAAATAAGCTACATTTTTTAATTTATAACGCATCAATTCTACCATCATATTCTTGCTACACCTTAATAGTCTACAAGTTCTTTTTATTTGGTCCATGAATTGATAAAAATCCATTATTGGATCCATGCCATCATACTTTAGGATATTTAACTTTTGAAATTCATGTGCTATTTGTAATCGCTTTCTTGAAGGCAATGAAAGAACTTGTTACCTCAGTTCTTGTAGGGTTGGAGGTGGAGTAAAAAGGTACTGGTTTTAGGCTAAGACTCTTTCCAAAGTTTGCTATAACATTGTAACCTACGCTAGAGCTTTAGGGTATTCTCATTCTACTCTATGAAGGTTTTCCAAATGTATATTCATGGAGGCTTCATGCTTCCATGCTTCTGGATGTACTCTAATATGTCTTTGGGCATTCTAGCTTGAATCTACTTCTTCCTAGCTATAATTCTATACAATAACTTTAATTAATAAATATTACTTTTTCTAACTAGAAAAGAAAGAAATACCTATTAAGTTTCATGGATCCACCATGACTGAAACCTATTCTTCTTTTAACCTTCCATGGTTTCCATGGTCTAAGTAGGTCCTTTTTTAACTCTACTATAAATGGTTGTCAGGATCATGCTTTGATGCCAACTTTATCACCAAATTTTTATGTAAGCTCACTAATATGTTAATAATTAAATAACATTCATTATTTTAATTTTTCTTAACCAAATTATGGCATAAACAATGCCAAACTTCAAAACATAGAATCGAGAATTCTATTTTAAGCTCTTGTAACTAAAGTCCATATAAATTCACTTTTTATATCTCTAAAATTTTTCAATTTTCTCCACACCTACCCTAATACTATTTGTAACATTAATACATCAAAAATTAAAGTTTTAGTAATTTCTAACCTTTGATTCCAAAGAGTAACAGAAAATATACTATTATCATCCTTTAACAGTTTTGTTTTTAAACTTAACATAATCTTATTGTTATCTCCTAAAGGAAAACTTAACGAGTCATCTACTATAAATTTTGGCACTAAAATACTAACATCATATCATCACATTAACATTTATATAATATCAAAACTAAAGCATACAGCATAACAATTCAATTAACACCTATGATAGCATATATCAATATATTCTTCACTTTTTATAGGAAATCTCAGAGGAATAAGGGATAGTTATCACTCATCTTAAATTCTTAATTCTCTAACTTTTAAAAACCTTTTGTAGTAGCAACTTTACTAAAATAAACCTAGTTTTAGGAATATTGAAGAAAAATTTTTCATAAAAACTTGAAGAAGATAAAGGAAAACATAGGTTACCTTGCAAGAATGAAATAGAACCACTTGGAGAACCTCTTAGGAATTGTTAAAAATTGAAAATTTTACTAGAGAAAACCTAGGAGAGCATGGTTTTGAGCTGAAGGATGAGCATTTTATGCAAAAGTGACTACAAAAGCCTTATATAAAACCCTAGTCCAAACTTCCTTGATAAGCTTCTTTTTTTTGTATAAATTTGGTGGTAATAGGGTAGATGCTACATAATTTTTAAGGCTAAAGCTCAAAAGATAATTGTTTCATAATCCACTTAAATTTAATCAAATATAATGTCTAGAAAAACCTATAACAAATGCCTCTAGTTTTTTACTTATTCACCTAATTGCTATTGGTTTCTTCCACAAGCTTGAGTGTTGTTTTGGCCTCATTTCTTCTTATTTCTAAAATTATATTTGGACCTAAAAAATTTAAACCAAATTAACCTAAATGAACTAAGATGATTTATATCAAATTTAGGCCTAATTTCTTGGATTTTAGGCTACTTAGCCCCTTAATTTCCTATTGGGTCTTTATATCATTTCTCCAAACTTAGTGTTAGGCTTTTATTATATTTTAAACTATACTAGTATCTAATATATTTTCCATAAAAATTCTAATTAGACATACCTCTAAACCATCTTTACAATTTACCTGATTACTTTATCAGGTTTTTATTAGGGAATATCCTAGTTAAAATTTCTTCTTGAACTTTCTTACTCTATTTAGGATATCACACAAGGTTGGGCTTGTAGATGGTTTAATGCTAACCTAAAAGTCACAAGGAGGATGCATGTGCTTTATTATTAATTATTGTGTATTATATTATGAGATTGGAATTCAAATGTCATTAGTATCCAAATGTAATGTAATTGTGATGATATGACTATGATTAAGCCTCCTATGGATACTTGAGATTGAATTGATTAAGCTATGTTTTATGTGATAAGTTTAATAAGAAGATGGTCCAATTAGTAAGTTAATATATTATTATGTTTGATATGTTAGAACATTTACTTACTAAGCCTTAAAATCACTCCCCCATGTTTATTTTGTAGATACATAGGTCAAACTTCCACCACCACCTTTCCAAAAGTAGATTCATTGAAAGCTTATTTAGAATGGCTTTTGGTAGCACTAGATATTTATTAGATAAATTTATTTTTAAACCTTATTTTGTATAGGCAAAAATAGGTAAAGGGATTATGAACCAAATCTTTTAAAGCTAGTTAGATTAGCTTATCCTTAATTAATGGGATTTATAAGTAAAATTAACTTTTTTCTTGTTTTGTAAAGATTGTCTTTGATAATAAATGAAATATCGCTTCTTTTCATATATTGTGTTCCTTTATTACTATACCTTTTAGTTAATTAATCAAGATTGTGACAAATAAATGAGATTAGTCTAGTGCAAACCAAGTAATGGATTCCACGCTAATTATGACTAAGTTAGTTTCATGATAGGAGGCTTAGGAATAAAGTATAAAGAACCTATAAGGTAGATCTTCATACTTTAACAGAACAAGACGAGCAGTCTCTTATAAAAAAAAGGCAAGGTTCACTATAATTTATGTGAAAGTGGATCTCAAAAACTAACTTATTCTAAAAGTTCATGTTTGTAAACATATTATGCATGTTCTATATGAAAGCTTTCATCTTATATGCTTTGTGTGTAGAAGATTTGGCCTTAAAAAGAAGCTTTGTTCTAGTATTATTTATCAAGATCAACATGTAGTTCATGACATCTCTCAAGTACAGAGCAATGGTGAGAAAGTAGTTGTAAATCCTTCCTTATTGAATAAAGAATGAGATAATAAGAGTAAAAAGGCTCCATTCGACAATAAGGTGATCATTGATGAGGAGGTTAGATAATCCTGCAAAAATAGATTAGTAAAACTCAATTCGGTGAATGGAATAACATAATCTCTTGGACTAGTTTTAAAAGGTAGGGAGATAATAATTAATTCCTAGCCTTGTATAAGTAATATGGTTCAAAATACTAGGTAAATGTATTAATGGATTTAGATCATAATTTAATGATTTATAATAATCGATAGGAGAATAAGGTAGTGATTGCCACATAATTGAATATTGATGTCAATGATAATAAATGAGAGATTGCCATAGAATTAAATGTTGATACTTACAACAATGAAAAAAGGAAGGGTTTTACAAATAATAAGCATGTAAAGGGCATGTCCTAAAAGGGCATAAAAGGAAAAAATTAAGAGGCCACAAAAAAGATAGAGAATTAAAGTGTGCGCTGCAAAAGAGGTCAAAATAAGGCTTTAGAAAAGGTTACTAGTGGGCTAAAGGTGATAAGCGATCCACGTAAGAAACAAAGGAAACAACAAGCACAATTGTGAATGGATCAACTAGAGGAAATTTCAAGCAATACTTTGGCTATGCATTCTTATACGTTATGCAAATAGAAAGGAATGCATTAAAAATTGTTCTTGTTCTTAAAACTTATAAAGAGTTTAACTTGTATTTACTAAAATCTATAAACCCGTAAAAAATTATTCAACTTATGCATATGTATGCTTTTTCAATGACAAATGAAAAGTTGAATCACTTATTAGGCATGATGCAGGAATACGCCATCTAGTGTGAGGTTTACGAATATTATAAATTGGAATTATAAGGGAGTTAGAGCTCCTACCGTTATGTATCAAGCTAGGCACTTGATTAAGTTGCATTAGTTAGGAATTCTTATAATAAAGGAACTAAAAATAAAGGAAGCATAGGCAAAGGAAGTCATTAAAAAATTAGTATGGATGGTGTTGTTAAATTAGACTTAAATGGTTTCTTTAGTGGAATTTGGATTCTTTAGAAGAAAAAATCTTATAATATTTCAGCTTTCTAGTTTCATTACTAATTTATTCATGTTAAATACTCTCTAGTGGGCTCTACATAATCAAATTTGTTAGCTGTTATCTATGCCTCTCCTAATAAGTTATTTAAAAAGGAGACATGGAAGAGACTCATTCATTTAGTTGTTAATACAAATAAGCCATGTGTGCTATATAGAGATTGGAATGCTTACTTGTAGACTAAAGAAAAGCAAAAAGGAAATAGCCCTAACTTCAAAAGCATGACTTAGTTTTGGAATTGCATAGAGCAATGTAATTTCATTGATTTAGGTTTCCAAGGCCTAAATTTGCTTAGGAAAGGAAAAAATTGAAAAAAAGGATTGATAGATGTTTAGCTAATGTAGATTTAAGAAATACTTAGCAAGAAGCTACTGTTAACCATTTGTTTCCTATGAATCATATCATAGACCAATTTCACTTCAAATTTAACTAAAGAAGAAGTATACTTTAGGGCTTTAACCTTTCCACTTCTATGCTACATGGTTTTCTAATGAGTTTTTTCTAGAAATAGTTAGGAAATCCTAGGAAAGTCAAATATACTAGTTTACACTATTAAGAAAATTTAAAAAGGATGTGCAAAAGTGGAATCATGAAACTTATGTTAATATTTTTGGAAAAAAGAGATAGATTATAGCAAATTGGAAAGAATTATAAAAGTTATAGATATAAGATATAACCTCTTTTTTATTTCACTTAAAAAGACATTATAGTAAGAATATAAGAGAATTTTACCTTAAAAAGAGGTGAATTAGTTTTAAAAGTAAGATGTAAATGGTTGATTTATGGGGATGGGAACACAAAATTCTTTTATACTTTGACCATTGTTAGAAGGAAGAGAAATAAGATTTATATCTTAATAGATTCAATTGGCTGTTGATATTTGAACTCTAATTACTTGAAGGAGATAGTGTTAATTCCTTTTCTTCCTTCTTTTCTTCAAATAATGATGTTTGTTCCCTTTGTTTGGTTTTTTAAAAAGATTACACGGAGGGATTTGGTGTTAATCCAAAAAATGAAAATAAAAATTCAGGATAAAGAGATTAAATAAGTTATATTTAGCATGAGAGCCTTCAAAGCTCTTAAGAGTGATAGATTACAAGCTATTTCTTCCAAAGCCATTAGGATGTTATCAAAAGTTCAATGTGTAATCTAATTAAAGAGGCTTTTGAGAATTTGTAGCAGATAGAAAAGATTAATGAAATGCTATTGGTGCAAATTCTGAAAATAGAGAAATTATAAAACCTTATGGAGTTCTATCTAATAAGTTTGTGTAATGTAAGTTATTAATCCATCGCAAAAATTATAACTACTCATCTTAAGCCAATTATAGGACATATTGTTTTGCTAAATCGAAGTAGCTTTGTTCTAAAGAGGCACATTTTAGATAGTATTATTGTGGTGAAAGAAATTATTAACTCTGTGTGAAGTAAGTTATTTATATGGAAAATTAGTTTAAGTTATTTACTATTTTTAAAGCCTTTCATGCTGAAATTATAAATTAATTCCATACTTCTATACAAAATTTATGAAGTAATAATGCTAGAGAATATCTTTTTGCCCAATTTTCTTCATATTTATCTGAGTAGGATATTATTCATCAATCTTCCTATCCAGTTACTTCACAACAAAATAAAGTAGCTAAAAGAAAAAATCATCATTTGATGGAGGTTTCTTGTGCACTCATATTCCAAATGAAAGTGCCTAATGTGTTTTGGGTCAAGGTAATTTCCACCACTTGTTTTCTAATTAATCGAATGTCATCCACTATTCTTGATGGTCAGGTATCTTGCTCTGTTTCGTTTCCTTCTAGACCTTTATTTCCTCTCATTTCATTTATTTTTAGTCGTATTTGTTTTATTCAGTATCTTTGTGCTCAAGTCTCTAAACTTGACCCATGATCTTTAAAATGTGTCTTCCTTGATTATTCTCAAACACAAAAATGGTATCGATGTTATTCACTTGATTGAAATCATTATTTTGTATTTCTTGATGTCACATTCTTTGAATCTATATCATATTTTGGCTTTTCTAAAGCTTCCTCTATCATATCTAAGTTTAATTCCCCTGACAAATATTTTCTTATGTATTTTACCTTTCTGGATTCTTAGGCCCCCTTAAAAAAAAGTTAGGTTCATCCTCATACTAAGCATGTTTATTCTTATACAATGCAAGTACCAGTAATAGCACTTTTATCTAAAACATCAAGACATCTAGTACAACACCAATTATTAAATCACCACCAGCTTCGTCTCCCTTACTAACTGCTTCGTCACTAGATCCTCTTCCTTTACCTTTTAATCTTGATATTCCTACTGCCTATTAGAAAGGTACTCGTTGTTACACTTAGAAAGGTTACATTAATTATCTTTATCCCATCTCTAAATATGTGTCTTACTCCTTACTGCCTATCTCTTGATAATCATTTATTGCCTCGTTGGATTTTATTATCATTCCTAAGTGTGTTGCAGAAGTACTCTCTCATCCTGGTGGTATGCTACTATGGAGGAAAAAATGGTAGCCCTTGAGGCAAATTATACATGAGATATTGTATCCTTACTAAGTGGTAAAAATTCTATTAGGTGCAAGTGGGTATTCACTACGAAAATTAACCCAGATGGCATTATTGCTCGATTAAAGGCTTGTTTAGTGACAAAAAGGTATACATAGACCTATGTTGTGGATTATTTTGAAATTTTCTTTCTAGTTGCTAAACTTACTTCTATTCACTTATTTATCTCTTTTACTGTATCTTATGGCTGGCTCTTCTATTAGCTTGATATTTAAAATGCCTTCTTGTATGGTGATTTACTTGAAAAGGTGTATCTGGAGCAACTACCTAGGTTTATTGCTCAAAGAGAGTATAGCAAAGTTTGTTAATTAAAAAAATCTTTGTATAGCTTGAAACAGTCTCCTCGAGCTCAGTTTAGGAGATTTAGTGATGTGGTAACAAAGTTTAGGATGAAGAAAAGTGACCATGATCATTTAGTATTTCATAAACAATTAAATTCTAGTTGTATTCTTCTGGCTGTCTATGTGGATGACATTGTAATCACTTGTAATGATAAATTAGGTATTTCAAAATTGAAAAAAATTCTTCAAACTAAGTTTAAAGCCAAAGATTTAGGAGCACTTTGATATTTTTTGGGCATTGAAATTGCTTGAGGAAAGAAAGGAGTCTTTTTATCTCAGAGAAAATATGTTCTTGATCTTTTGAAAAAAAATAAGGATGCTTGGTTCTAAATCTTGTGATACTTCTATAGTTCCAAATGTTAAACTTAGCTTGGAAGATAGGGAGTTACTAGAAGATCTAAAGCAGTATAGACAACTAGAAGGTAAATTGAACTACCTTATTATAACTAGATTTAATATTGCCTTTTCAATAAGTGTTGTAAATTAATTTATGAACTTTCTAAGAACTTCTCATTAGAATGCAGTCATGCATATTCTAAGATATCTTAAGAAAACACTTGGTTATGGAATTTTATATAAAAATCATGGTTATTACAGAATAAAAGGTTTCTCTAATGCAAATTGGGCCGGATGTCTTATATATAGAAAACCCACTTTCGATTATTCTATATTTGTTAGTGGAAATCTTGTATCTTAGAAAAGTAAGAAACAAGCAATGGTGTCTTGTTTAAGTATAAAATCTAAGTATTGAGCTATGACTCATGCTACATTAGAGCTTGTGTGGATTTCCTACCTTCTTCATTAACTTGGAATTAAGTCTTATGAAACCATGTAGTTGTGGTGTGATAATCGAGCAGTTAGTCATATTGCCATAAATTTGATTTTTCATGAACATATAAAACATGTAAAAGTTTATTATCATTTTATTAGATAGAAACTTCAGGAAGAGGTTATTAGACTTAGATATATTAGAATTGAGAAACAATTAGTTGATTTATTTACTAAAGCTCTCCCAAGAAAATAGGTTGATGATATTTGTAACAAGTTGAGCATGTTTGATATCTATACTCCAACTTAAGGGGGAGTGTTAGTAAATGATTAGTGTAAGATATGGGCTTATATCTCCAAATGAGTCTAGTTCTATTGTAATTTATATTCTATTATAAATAAATATGTCTGCCTTATTATTAGGTATGGCACTAAGAATTATTCTCTCTTAATAAAATTTCTAAATATTTATTCTAGAAATTTTCATTAAATTTGGATGAGATTTGATATTTTTAGTAGAATTTATGAATATTAGGGTGATTGTTTAGACCTAGTAAGGATTTATGACTATTTCTTTAATTTAGATGTTGATGCTTAGTGGCATTGAGCAGTCTTATTACTATTAGGAAGCATCCCGATGTGCTTGTTTAAGTAAAGAAATATGGTTTTCTTGCTTGTTAGAATGATACATGAGGCATAGATTTAAAATTGCTTAGAAATTACTTGGAAAACTTGGAAAAACCTAAATTAAGCACCACATGTTTTCTATTAGGAAAACTGTGAAAGGCATGGTGTTCTCACTCCCTTATTTGCGTGATTAATATGTAATGATAATGGCTTAAATGCATACTTAATGCATGATGAACATTTTACGGAAAAAAATATCTAAAAGTTTTACAATGAGACTAAAAGCATGATTGAAATGTTAATGCACAGTATTTTGTTTGAAATATTGTACACTTTATATATACACAAATGTATGTGCATGAAAAGAAAACTTATAAATAAAGCTTATCAAAATGACTTGATGTTATTATGCTTTTGAGAAAGCAAAACAATAATCTAACATATGAAATGAAAGCACCAATAATGCTTGTGGTCACTAGTAATATGACGAGGCAATTATAATTTTTTTTGTTAGATTATTTTTAGGTCCAGACTTCCATACCCTATTAATTTAGTAAGGCATGCAACCCTGCTCACAGGGCACTTTTTGAACTATTAATTTTTTACCAACTTTGTTGCACTAATCAATAGAAAAAGATAAATTCAGCCTCTTTAATATTCAAAAATTATAATTTTTCCCTTTGACCTTCAATTTAATAAAAATACAATTTAATCTTTCAATCTTTTATTAATAATATATAAATAATAATATTTATCAAATAATATATAAATAAACAATTATTATATTTCATTATTTATATATAAACTAAAAAAATTTAAATTAATTTATACAATATTTTGAATATAAGCATTATTTTCTCAGGTGAATAAAAGATTATAGCTTTCTTTTTGTTTTTTATTCTTTTTCTTTTTTGGGTAAGTTGGAACTAAGGTTATTTTTTTTTAATATTTGAGGATTTTTAACCTCGGGGTTTTTTAATTTTTTTTTATTCAAGAAGTCTTGACTATTGAATAATATTTTAATGCAATCTATTTTTCTAGTTTTTCATTTTAATGTTTTTGATAAATTTTTAAACATATTCATTAAGTTTAAAGATAAGTTTTTTTTTTTAGCTAACATGAATCATTTACTATTTTTTTATAATTTTATTTTTTTCCTCAACAAATTAGAGTGGTGATTAATTTTTTGTAATAATATATGAGGGTTTTTGTAATAATACATGTTAGTTCTTAATGAGATTTGATTTATTCATTTATTTAGGATTTTTTGTCGATGTTACTGTTTAGAGATTAAATAGTAACATACTCTTCCTTAACAGTTTGGTTGTTAATGAGACTTGATTTTTTTATTTATTTAAATTTTTTTATCGATGTTACTATTTGGAGAGTAAATAATAATATGTTATTGTCCGGAGATGAAATAGTAACATGTTATTCTTTAGCAATTTAGTTATTAATGAGACTTAATTTATCTATTTATTTAAATTTTTTTATCAATGTTACTGTTTAGGTAACACGTTATTGTTCGGAGACAAAATAGTAACAGGCTAATTTTTGATAATTTAATTATTAATTAGACTTAATTTATCTATTTATTTGATATTTTTAATTGATGTTACTACTTGAAAACAAAATGGTAACATTCTCTTCTTTAGCAATTTGATTATTAATGAGACTTGATTTATCTATTTATTTGAGATTTTTGGTTGATGTTTCTATTTGAAGACTAAATAGTAACATGTTACTGTCTAGAGATGAAATAGTAACATAATATTCTTTGGTAGTTTAATTATTAATTAAACTTAATTTATTCATTTATTTAGCAGTAGCATGCTCTTCTTTAACAATTTAGTTGTTAATGAGATTTAATTTATCCATTTATTTAGGATTTTTGTTTGATACTACTATTTAGAGACAAATAGTAACATGTTACTGACTAAAGATGAAATAGTAACATGATGTTCTTGGATAATTAGTTGTTAATTAGATTTGATTTATCCATTTATTTAGGATTTTTTGTCAATATTACTATTTGGAGACCAAACAGTAACATGCTCTTTTTTAGCAGTTTGGTTGTTAATGAGACTTGATTTATCCATTTATTTAGGGTTTTTAATTGATATTACTATTTGGAGATTAAACAATAACATGTTACTATCTGAAGACCAAACAATAACATATTGTTATTTGACAGTCTAGTTGTTAATGAAACTTTATTTATCTATTTATTTAAAGTTTTTTATTGATATTATTATCCATAGATCGAATAGTAATATGTTACTGGCTAGAAATGAAATAGTAATATGCTATTCTTTGGCAGTTTAATTATTAATGAAACTTGATTTGCCCATTTTAGTTAGAGCTAAAGTTACTTTTTGTAATATTTGTGAGTTTTTTACCTCAAATTTTTTTAATTTTTTTTATTCACCAGATCTTGACTTTTGAATACTATTTTAATGTAATATATTTTTCTAATTTTTTAACTATGAAATAATAATATAACCATTTATTTTCATCTATGTTCCTATGATCTTTCGATAAAAAAATAAGAAAATTTGATTTCGGTGAAGTCCACTTGATTAAAAACATGTAGATTAGGCTTAAAACTTTGAATGGTCATAATTTTGCGCTTAATTGTCCAATTGAGACAAATTATATATCGATTTTATGTAACTTTTCGATGTTTACATGCTTGCAAAAATACCAAAAGTATTTTGCCTATATTGGCTAGTGACAAAAGGCTTGTTTCGATTATTTTTCTTCATTTTTTGTCATTTTGCTTACTTTGACCTCATTTTTCTTAATTTAAATTCATTTAAATCTCACATTAAACTTTTGCTCCTCAATTCTTTTGATGTCCAATAGTGTCATAATAATTAAATTACTAAAATAAATAGATAAATCAAGTATCATTAATAACTAAATTGCTAAAAAATAACATGTTATTATTTGATCTCTAAACAATAACATGTTATTGTTTGATCTTCAAACAGTAACATCAATAAAAAATTCTAATTAAATAGATAAATTAAGTATCGTTAACAATTAAAATACCAAAGAACAACATGTTATTGTTTTGTCTTCAAACAATAACATGTTACTATTTAATTTTCAAAAAGTAATAATGATAAAAAATATCAAATAAATGGATAAATGAAATCTTATTAACAATTAAACTGACAAAGAACATGTTATTGTTTCATTTCTAAATGTAACATATTATTATTTGATCCCTAAATAATAACATTAACTAAAAATTCTAAATAAATGGATAAATTAAATCTAATTAATAATTAAATTGCTAAAAACTAGCATGTTACTGTTTAGTCTCCAAACAGTAATATCGATAAAAAATCTCAAATAAATAGATAAATCAAATCTCATTAACAACTAAACTGCTAAAGAATAGATCTTACTGTTTCATATCTAGATAGTAACATGTTATTATTTAGAGACTATGTTACTGTTTAATCTCCAAATAATAACATTGATAAAAAATCTTAAATAAATAGATAAATCAAGTCTCATTAATAATCAAACTGCTAAAGAAACGTATGTTACTATTTGTAAATCAAATAGTAACATCGACTAAAAATTATAAATAAATGGATAAATTAAGTCTCATTAAGAACCAATATGCATTATTACAAAAACCCTCATGTATTATTACAAAAAAATTAATCACCACTTTAATTTGTTAAGAAAAAAGTAGAACCATAAAAAAAGTAAATAATTCATGTTAGCTTAAAAAAAACCTTATCTTTAAACTTAATGAATATGCTTAAAAATTTATCAAAAATATCAAAATGAAAACTATAAAAACAGATTGCATTAAAATATAATTCAATAGTGAAGACCTTTTGAATAAAAAAAATTAAAAAATCTTAAGGTTAAAAATCATCAAATATTACAAAAAAAAACCTTAGTTCCAACTTGCTTAAAAAAAATAAATAGAGAAATCAATCCTCATTAATAACCAAACTGTTAAAGAATAATATGTTACTATTTGGAGATTAAATAGTAACATCGACTAAAAATTATAAATAAATAGATAAATTAAGTCTCATTAAGAACCAATATGTATTATTACAAAAACCCTCATGTATTATTACAAAAAAATTAATCACCACTCTAATTTGTTAAGAAAAAAGTAGAACCATAAAAAAAGTAAATAATTCATGTTAGCTTAAAAAAAAACCTTATCTTTAAACTTAATGAATATGCTTAAAAATTTATCAAAAATATCAAAATGAAAAACTAGAAAAATAGATTGCATTAAAATATTATTCAATAGTGAAGACTTCTTGAATAAAAAAAATTAAAAAATCTTGAGGTTAAAAATCCTCAAATATTACCAAAAAAAACCTTAGTTCCAACTTGCCTAAAAAAGAAAAAAGAATAAAAAAATAAAAAGAGAGTGAAAATCTTTTGTTCACATGAGAAAATAATGCTTATGTTCAAAATATTATATAAATTAATTTAAAATTTTCAATTTTATATATAAATAATGAAATATAATATAATAATATATGTAATATTAAAATCAATTTGATATTATAAAATATATGATATTATTATGTATAAATTATTATTGTTTATTTATATAATATTTGATAAATATTATTACTTATATATTATTAATAAGAGATTGAAAGATTAAATTGTATTTTTATTAAATTGAAGGTGAAAGGGCGAAATTATAATTTTTGAATATTGAAAAAGCTAAATCTGTCTTTTTCTACTGAGGAGTGCAGTAAAGTTAGTAAGAAATTAATGATCCAAATAGCGTCACGTTAGCAGGGCTGCATACCTTACTAAATCAATAAGGTATGGAAGTTTGGTCCTTATTTTTATGTTATATTGAGAGGTTATGGTTGACATTTTGACTTTACCTTTTTTTATGTGATAGGCTAGTGAGAGCTCAATGTGAAATTAGCTTCATGTCATGTAAAAATTTGTGATTATATGCCATAGGCTTTATTCTATATATGATATTTTAACTTGAATGTTGTATGTAACATTCAACATGATTATAGAAGACCTTGTGGAGTGGTTAAGGATTAGCTCAATGCTTTGACTTCTAAGTTGCAATGGAAAAATGTGTGGAATAAGTTTGACCTAAAGGCATAAGAATAGGATACATGTGAAGTAAGGCTGGTAAAAAAGAACAAGGAGAAACTCTTATGTCTCCATACCATTTAATATATTTTAGACATTGGTATTGCACATATAATAATTATGTGACTTTATTGCCTTAATGAAAATTATTCAGTTTGCAAGATAAACTATAAAACAAATTTCTAGTCAAAAAATGTTTGACACATATCTTGTAAATAATTGGTCTTCATGATTAAAATTAGTTAGAAAATTAGTATAATACCTATCTCAAAAGGTAATTTTATTACTCACTCTATTTATAAATATATTTTTCAAGTACTCTTACCAAAAAGTTAACTAAAATTACTAATCATTTATGGAAAATATATCATACTCAAGTTGGCACATTCAGGTTTGAATTTCATTTTAAAATAGTGGCTAACTATACCAACATTAATTATTAGTCTAGGATTCGATTAGTGAGGCTTGTAAGCCTTTCATTTGATCCCATTAAGCCATTCCTAAAAAGCCCCACTCTAGTAGCAAATTGTTAGTGACCTTTAATGTTCTTATACACAAAGGTGCTAGTATTAAGGCAGGGAATGTGGTTATACTTAAGCATCATGAAGAACTGTATACTTCTTCAGCTTTGGTATTGTTGCCTATCACATGCTTTCAACCACCACCATTTGCCACACTAGCAGGTTTGTCCAGTGCTATACCTACTTTCCATAAGTTCATAAGTAGCTTTGACTCTGATTCTGACAGCTTTTCATCATCCTATAGTCTGGCCTTTAAAAGTACAACACTTGGTGGCTACGAGGCTAACAATAAGCCATCATTATAAAGCCAGATAGGTAGCATTTGATCATTATTCCTAGCTTTGTTATACATTATTAATCTAACTCTTTTTAGTAAGTATTTGTATATAAATTTTAGTAGAAATATAACCTATACTAACCAAATATGTTTAATTATTTGAATGTATAATGTGGTATACATTATCATATAACCTATTTGTTTAATATTCTTGTACAAAAGGTAGGAAACATTTTAGAACATGAAAACAAAAAAAGGTGTTTAAAAATTTCCAAAGAAAAGAACAATGATTTCTTCAACAATAAAGGTAATCAAATTTCAAAATAAATATATAATTTATTCATCTAAGATTTTCCAAGAAAGAAATTCAATACTTGAACTTGATGTTTCTCTAAAGTATTTTAAAAATAGAAGTCAAGATTAACTAATTTCACTGAATTCCATTACTTGGTCCTATTTTATTATGTTTATTTCATGGGTTGAACTACTATTTTATTTAATTCCTTAATAAAAATCTCCTCTAAAGATTTTCTATGAAATTATTTTTTATGTTTTGAAAAACTTATGGTAAAGTTGTTTTAAGAAATCATTTGATTGAAACCTTGCTATAAAGAAAATAATTACTTTAAAAGATTTTTTTTTTTAAATCGTTTCATTGGTTCTTCATAAACTTAGTATTACTTGACTCTAAAAAGGAGGCTACTATGTCCTTGATTTCAAATTCTCCTTTAGAAAGAAAGAAAAAATAGGAATTGTTCCATATTTTTATTTTCTCAAAGGTCATATAAAACCTTTAAAATTGTGAGATTTTCAAAATAATTATTTGTTTAAACCTTTTTAGCAAACTTTTTTTAAAGAAGGAAAATTATATTTAGTTGTTAGCAAAAGCCATTTCTATTAACAAAAATGGCAAGTTTATGAAATATGTATAAGTATGTATATATATATTACTAGAAATGACATTCCAACAATTGAATAAAAGATTAAAACTCATCAATGGAAAAAATAAGAAAAAGAAAAACTTTAGTGGATTTTTCAACCTTGTGTTTCTGCATCATATAAGATTTCACAAAAATAATGGATTTAAGAAACTAATTTGTGCTAAAATGAATTGTAAAGATATCTAATTGATGTTCTTATGCCAATCATGATGATCTAAAAGTTAGGTTGTGACAGCTTGTGAAATGATAAAGTTAACCCTAAAGGAATAAGGTTAGGTTTGTATAGGAATAAGGATGACCAAGAGTCACAAGGAGATTCATATACTTTCTTCTTTATTTGAATTCTATCAAATGATATTGGAAATTCATGATTGAGTTATGATTCTATAGAAATACATATATGTTGACCTTTCGATTCAATCTCTTTCTCCATGAACAAAGAAATATAAAAATAAGTAGTTTGACCTTGAATAGGTCCTAATGTATATATATTGTTTATCCATGTATATATTTGATAGACAGGTAAATTTCCTAAACACTCTTTACTCTTTCTTGGTGTAGGTATAGGAGTATAATTATCCTTTTTGTGTAAAACCTAGAGTTTTCTTATACATATTTAATTGTAACCTTTATTTTATGGTATATATATTTTCCTTAACTTTTCATTAAATATTATTTGCTCAATGAATTTTATAAAAAAAAAAACTCATTCTTCTCCTTTTTCCCCTTTTATTGGGAGACTTTTCCTTTTAGATACTCAACTACTACTAATAGGGTGAAAGTTAGCTTGCTTAAGAATTCTATCATTAAGATAAGTATTAAATAGTTGGAATAGTTGTGCATGATAACTTATTAATAAATTACATAATTGACTTTGAAAATCATACAACTCTTTAAAAAGAAAGCAAATTGCATGTGAATCATTGCATTAGAGCTTAGATAAGATTGATTGCCTGTCATCCATAATGATTCCTTATACTAGTCATGTGTCCTAGGATTGGTCCTAACAAGAATGCTACTTATTATGCTTAGAGGAAAGGAATAGGTTTGATAATTTAGGCGGATTGAGCCTCTATGCATCAAAATTAGGACTTTAGGTTAGGTTTTCTACTAAATAAAACTTTACTTATTCAAACCAAACTAAATCCTTTAAAGGTAGGAAGGAAATTAAATGAATAAGTTATGAAACTTACTACAGATCGAAGATAATTGGATTTATTAGCTTGATGAAATGAAAGTTGAGACAAATTTATGATATTCTTCTTAGAGAGAAGACTTAAGGCTTGAGGAATGATAAGAATTTATGATGGATTAATAAAAAATTCAGCAGATCAAATGAAAAAAGAGAAGGATATTCATATCATGCTTTAAAAAAGGAAGAATGGGAGCTGTAAGTGATGATAAACATGCCATAAAGGATGAAAATCCTTTGATTAGTACAAAAGAAACATGTCACGAGAATGAACTCTTGATTAATGAAGTTCAATACCATAAAGGGTGAATCTTTTTTATAAGTCACAAGTTCATTTAAAAACTCAAAAGAGAACAAGCTCTCACAAAAAAGCACTTAACTAATTCTATTTCTCAATTGTAAAAAAACTATACGTTTCAGAAGGAACAAACCTCCTTATATAACTCTTAAAAATCCTAATTAAAAATGGGCTCAAATAACACAAATAAGCTCAAAACTAACATATTAGTTTGAACTTAATAAAAAGCCTCTAAATAACTCTAGGTAATATGGTAAATGATTCCTAGTAGAATAATAGTAAATGTTTTAAAGTAAAATGGACTTAAACACATTTATCCTAAACTAAAGTACAAAATACTTTAAAAATGACCAAATACATAAAATAACACAAATTAGAGTATAAAATAGTTAAATGGCCAAATAAGCCTAGAGTAACATCCACAAATTCCAAGTTGGCTCCTTGAAATGAATTCTTCATCCTCTTAATTTTACTCTTTAAGAATGCCTTCTCTAGAATCATATCATTCCCTTTTTATTCAAAAGATTCATCCTCAAATTTGTAAAACCTATATAAAAAGGAGAAAGATTAAAAACTTCAAGAGTAACACCTGCATTATACTCATTATAAGGATCTAACTTGTAAGCATTGCAATTAATTCTTACAAACACTTGGAATTGGCACTTTAGTACAATTAGCACTTGAGTTGGAAGAACCACTTGCAATGCACAAGGTTATTAAAATGCAAATAGCTTTTAAGATGGTCCCTTTCCTTTTGGATATAACTTGACCTCCTTTAAGATTTATCTTTCCTTATGAGCAACTAAATCCAAATACTAAGGTCAAACACAATACCAAAATCAATAATTTTATGAAAATACACATGTTTACCCATAATAAGAAATTTATCAAAGAAAGCACATAGAATACATTAGTTTATAAATTTTTCACCAAATCTAAACAGAGTATGAAAACTCTTAACCTTACTAGCAAATTTAGGTGGAAGCCATTTCTTAATTACCTTCACTTTTTCTACCTCTATTACTTTGCCACACACAACATGTCTTAAAAATATAATTCTTACCGTACAAAGAGAACAAGCCTTGAAATTGTCAAAAATTATAACACTCTTCAAGCAAAATGAGCATTTTCCAAATTTAGCATATAACTTTCCATTTCTTAAAACTTATAACACATTTTTCAAATAGTGAACATGACCATCTACACTTTGGCTATGCATAAGAGTATCATCAAGATATGGCAAGTAATCTTTCCAATACCTTAAATTCTTAAGCAATAATAAAATTCATTGTTTAAGCTCATGAAAATAAAAAAATCCAACAACCACAAGTTTATTCTTGAAAGCATACAAAACATGATTTATTAAGCTTACAAAAATACTTGGTATATAAAAAACAAGTAGTAAAAATAACCACTCATACAAACCATATTTTGTTTTAAAAATAATTTTCCATGTATTATCTCTTCTCAAGTAAGTTAGATGATATCCCCTTTTCAAATAATGCTTAGAAAATACATAAGGATCATGCACTACGTTAAGCATAATATCAAGGGTTTCCTTAATTACAAAATGTTTTATCAAATCATATCTATGGGCTTCTCTACTAAGCAAATTTCTTAAAAAACTTTTAGACACACATAAGTTATTCTTTCCATACAAAAATCTATCATGCCTAAAAATGACTCCAAAAATCATTTCCTCATAACCATAAACATTTGAAGCACCATCACTATATAGAAAAGTAGCAAAATTAACTGAAGAAGTAGCAAGATCATAATCATTCACATACAAATTTTCAATGCTTTCAACACCCAACAAATTTGTATACAAGGGATCATTATTGTTGACAAAATTTAACAATTTATTATGCATGATAAAGATGAAAGTATACCTTCGAAGTAAAGCATTATCTACCATAATACCTTTTTTCTTACATTGGATGGCACATAGATAAGTTTCAAAGAATTCCATTAACTTAGAATGCTTCCTATTCAACTTTCTTTGATTCTTCATTTGTTTCAAAGATTCAAGAACACTTAGTAAAATAAATTTACAGTTATTAGTATTTTTATAAGTTTTCTTGTTCAAGATAATTGGCCTAGAAGCATAGAAAATACTCTTTATCCCACTCATTTTTCTAATTACTCTTAAATTTTCTTTTTCTTATATTTCTTTCAACATTATTTTTCTCTCACTTTCTTCACAATCACTCTTGATCTTTTCATCATTTTCACTTTTCTTTTACTTTCTTCTCCTCTTTATTCTTTTCTTCCTCTCTTTTATTATTTTCTTCATTCTCTCTTTTATTTTTCCTTCTTAATTAATCCTTATACATTTGTTTTAAGGTTAAAGGTTTGAGTTTTATTTTTCTCCTATTCATTTCAAAGATATATATGTTGAAGATTCCATTATGAGTTATTTTTCTATCAAATTATCATGCTCTCCCAAGTAATAAATGGCAAGTATTCATAAGAATAATATCATATAGCATCTCATCTTGATATTTACCAAGTGTAAAAAAAAAAATGCTTACTTTGTCACTTCTACTTCACCACTATCATTTAATCATTACAACTTGTATAGAGTAAGGTGTAATAAAGTAGGCAAGTTTGAATTCCCTACCATATAGGTACTAGTAATATTAGCATAACGCTTACTATTAATGATAACATTATACATCTTACCCTTGATATTGAATCTAGTATGCAAGTTGTTCTCCTTTTGCTCTTCACTTTCTTTTTTAGCTTGTTCTCCTAAGGTTTTTTTAATCTTTAAAACTCTCTTGAATGGATAATCAATAGCATGATAATTATGATTCGAACACTTGAAACACTTGTTTTTAGAATACTTTTAATGCTTTTCACTTTAGCACTTCCTCTTTAGGCTTTGATGAGGATGCTCCTTTGTGCTTAACAATTTCCTTAGACTCTTCTCTTTTGAATTTAAATGAGAAAATTGGATCTTGTATTTCTCATAGCCCTTATCTTCCTTTTTTTCAAACTTCTCCTCTTGAAATGAAGGACTCTACTTTTTAATGTTTTCAAGATTATAATAATTCATATCTTTCCTTTTTCTATCATCTTCTTTTCTCTCACTCCTTCCTCCACTTCTTCTATTATTTTTCATCTTTTTTTATATTATCTCTTTTTTTATCTTTTCTTTTATTTTTATTTTCAACTCCTTTTTCTTTAATATGTCTCCCATTTTATTTTCTATCTCTCTTATCATGTTGACTTTTCTGAGATTGTCTACCTTCAAGCTTCTTAAGTATTTTATCATATTTTTTTTATTACTTATAGTAAATCCTTTCATGTATACCTATCATTATTTTTCCCACTATTTCTTGACATCCTTAAGTAATAAACTTATAAAAAAAAAGGTTAGATGAAAAAAAGGACCTCATAAAAGCAAACTACTTACTTGAATTAGAGGCACTGACACTTATATTTGTATTTTAATTTAGGTGTTTGCCCTAAAATAAGCTCATATGCTCTTACCTTTTTCCACTCTTTCTCTCTTTTCCTTTTTGCAGTTCTTCAAGAGTTAAGATTTAGAACAAAGAGATTTGAGGATTAAAACAATTAATAATGGAAAATGATACAAAATACAAAATTTTTTGAATGACTCAAGAAGTTAATGAATAGTGCTAATTGTATTTTTCTTGAGCAATTAATGAGTAGCAACAACCTTTTTTTTTTTACTTTTTATAACTTCAAACAACTCTTCTTTTAATTTTTTTTTCAATCAAACACTCTTTTCCATAGTAATTTTTTCTCTTAATTCACTTGTATATATATTCACTTCTTTTCTTCTTTTGTAATTTTTTTTAAAATTCCAACCAGCATTTTTTGTTCTTCTTTTTTTTATTTTAATCTCATTGCACAAGCCATTCCAACACTTAACTTTTCCAGCACTTTCTTCTTTTTTGTATTTATATTATTGAAAACTCACAAGCTCATGCTAACAAACACTAAAATGGAGTTGAACACTTGGACCGCATGAAGTACAAAATTTAGACAGAAAACAAACTTTAGGCAAAATTGTAAAATACAATTAACAATGCATGACAAAATAACAAATGGACACAAATTAAAAAGCGTTGACTTCAAACAATTGCAAATGGCCAAATTGAATGAAATGATGGATAGAGTAAAATGGAAATTAATTTCTAAAAGACATGAACGAAACCGAATTGAATGTAATTGTCTTTGGACTAACAAACCGAGACAAATGATTTTAGCAAAATAAAATGGATGCAAATAACAAGACTTAGGCTTTGTTTGGGTGGAGGTGAAGGGGTAGGAAATAGAGGTAAAAGTAAATGGAAGGGGAAGTAATTTCACCTAAGTTGTTTGGAATGGGTGAAAATAGGAAGGGGAGGAAATAGGAATAAAATTAATTTTTTTAGTTTGGAATGGATAAAAATTAAGGAGGGAAAAAATGATATTGAATTAAATTACCATAATAACTTTGTTTAATAAAAATATAAATAATTAATGATAATAATTTATTCTGAGAGAATTGATTATATATAATTTATTTTATATTTAATGATATTAATTAGTACTTAATTTTACATAATTTATTTTCATTTCAATGATGAATGAAATAATTTTTTTAATATAAATTTTTTTATAAAAATACGTAGTTTCAAAAAAATTACTAATTTTTTCTAATCTTATTAATTTGATTGTCTGAATTAATTAAGAAATAATTTGATTTATTATTTTTTAAATAAGATATTTATTTGTAATGTAATAATTTCTTTTATTATTTTTTAATTTAGGAATTTGATTGATTCAAAAATTCAAAAATAGTTGATTTGATACAAAGAGGACAATTTGTAGTAATTAAGGAATTGAAAAAAAAAGAGAAAAATACAAAAAGTAATAAAAAAAAAGAAGGAAAAAAAATGAAACTGCCACTCTAGCAAAGAAGGGCAATTCGTAGGAAGGGTGCATCCAGAACCCCTCATTTTGGAGGGGTAAAAATGCTGTAAGCCCCACCGGTGATTTTTCCTTCCATTTACCCCCTTTCACAAATTTCCAAAACATCCAAATAAATGAAAATCAATTTTCACCCCCATTCTACCCTCCTCTTCCCTGCTCCCCCCGTTCCAAACAGCCCATTAAAGATTAAGACACAAAGATTGGCCACATGACGACAGCACATGCAAATCAGCAGAGAACTTTGAAGACACATAATTGAACAAGATTGAGCAGCACTCAAATTGAAGACTTAATTAACGAGACACTACCCAAGGCTACATTGAGGGACACATAGTACTAACTAAACGCAAATACCAAGACAAACGAATTGAAGACTTGATTGACGCAATTGACTTAAACAAGACGACAACAAACGTAATGTGACTTAATTTTGAAAATGTCACCCACAATGTAATTCGTCCGAAACAACGTGGACACAACACCACATGGAAGGTAATTAGGTAGCGCAACACGATTTTTGAGACAAGTCACACTGTCTCTCAAGTCTTTTAACAAACAAAATGCAATAAACTGAGACACTGACTCAATTCAAGCACAATTGAACACGACTAAACACAAATGTGACACGAATTCAAAACACTAATTTGACAAAGGGCAGGACTTCCATTCCCCGTATGCATTAGGGATGAAAATTCTGGACACTTAACTGATTATTGGCCGTTGCTCTTGATTGAAAGTTCTAGACAGAAAGTAGATGATTACTCCTTTTTGTCAAATTCATCATTTAATTTTTATGAATGAATGATTGATTGACTTGCTTTATACATAATTTTTATTTAAAAAATGATTAAGAAATAAATATTTTTATTAGATTTTAATGTATTTTTATTTAAAATAAAGAGGTAAAAAATTAATAAAATTTTTTAATCTTGATATTAAAAAATTTGCATATTTTAATAGATTTAAATAAAAATTTGTTTAATTATTTATTTACACCTTCTAATAAAATCAACTTAAGTTAATAATGTGAATGATGTATTTTTTTATTTTCATAATTTTTAACATAAACAAATGTTTGACTTACTTACAAAAAGGTAAAAATGATGTCATTAATGAAACTAATTGCAAAAATAGAAATTACGTATTAAATATTTTTTTATATTCGAATTATAATTATGAATATTGATATATTTATTAACAATTCAATAAAAATTATGAGAGAATACTTATATGAAAAGTGTTTTTAAATCAAACATTTTATTTTAAGTATTTTAAATCAAATTTAGAGTTGTCTTTAATTTCATTTTTGTCCCAAATCATAAATCTGAATATACAAAAGCAATGAGGTTTTTAATTACATAATGAACTAAATAATTTAGTGTATTTGTCACTTAAGTCAAAATTTAATTATAAGTTTATAAGCTAATTCATGAACTAGCCAAAAATTCTTTACCAAAAATTCACTTAATATATCAAAAGAAATACATAAAAATTAAATTGTGTTTGATTAACCATGGCTAAGAATTGGCAATCATTTTTTTAAGTATATTACCTTCTTTCAACTAGCCAGATTTCGGCAATTTTTGTATTTATGTAGATGATAAATTTTGTAATATATAATATAAAAATAGAAATAATTTGGTAGTAATTAACTTAATAAATTCAATGACGCTAATTTTAATTTTATCTTCTTGAATTCATTTTCTGCATTTGAAAAAGAAGTTTAATTTTGCACAATGATTACAACTTACACATTTGATCTCATTATTTTCTTTAACTTTACTAAAACAATATTGTGTCTTATTTTTTTTTCAAATTTTTTCTCCAATGTATTTTAAGCAAGTGAGGTTAGGACAAATTTGAATTTAGAAAAAATGCTTTCAAATTTTTAGTTCAAATGGCATATGTTATTATTCGAAGGTTTTGCCTTTTTCCTTTTTCTGGATTTGATTTCAAAACTTTATATATATACATCTGATAATTTAACAACTTTTACAATTGAAAAAAAAAAAGACCAACTTGCTTTTTATTGCTCATAGTTGCGCCAATAGAAAATTAGGATAAAAATAAAATTAAAGATAATTTTATGTCTAATTTGAAATATTTAAAATAAAATAATTGATTTGAAAACATATTTCTTATGATTATACTTTGAGTATAAAAGAATTATTTAACAAATAAATTACTATTTCCCTGATTGCTTTTGCTAATGATACCACATTACTTTTTTTTAGCAAATTTACCATTGGTTTATGTTAAAAATTATAAAAATAAAAAATGCAATATTCACATTCCATTGCAATGTGTATATAAATAAATGATAATTTTTCATTTTTTTGTAATAATAAAAGTGGTTTAACTACTAGACGAACATATACAAGAATTAAATATCAAAATTCAATTGTAAAAAAAGACACAACTTTCAAAAAGTATCGAATGTTACTTGAGTAAAAAATTCTTCGCAAAAAATTTTCATTTAAATCATTTATTATAATTTTATATTAATTTGTTTGACATGATTTTTTAATATTCAAATTAAAAAATTATTAGTTTTTAACTATCCTTATTTGAAATAAAATACATCTTCATTAAAATTAAAAGAAAAATTAACAACTTTTCATTGAATTTTAATGTAGCTGTATTTTTTATTAGGACAAAAATAAAATTGAAGATAATCTTGAGATTAATTTAAAATGTTTAAAATAAAATATCTAATTTGAAAATATCTATCATATGTGTTATTTTTTTGTCGACTTGTCAATAAAAATACATTGTTTATATTATTAAATTAAGTTGATTTTATTCATAGCCAAATTAAGTTAATTTTATTACAAGGTGCAAATAGATAAATAAATAAATTTTTATTTAAATCCTTTAAAATAACTTCCTTTTAGTTTGGTAGATTTATATAAATTTTCTAATATTGAAATTAAAAAAGTTATTAATTTTTTTACCTCTATATTTTAAATAAAAAATCTCATTGAAATCTAATAAAAATTATTTATTTCTTAATTTTTTAAATAAAAAATTATGTACAAAGATAGTCAGTTAATCAATCAATCAATCATTTATCCAAGTTAAATGAGCAATCTGATGAAGTGGAGTAATTGTCTACTACTAGTGTAGAACTTTCAATTAAAAGCAAAGGCCAGTAATTAGCCAAGTGTCCGGAGTTTTCATTCTCCAGGGATGAAAGTCCTGGCTTTTGACAAATTAACAACAAAAAGACATGAACCACAGCGGAATGAAAATTTAAGCACCAAATGAACATAACTGACTTAAAAACGCAATTGAATTGAATGGTACCAAAATGAATACAAAGTCAAGATGAATTGGACAACAAAATAATGCTTTGTTTGGCTGGAGATGGAAGTGGGAGAGAGTGAAAATAGAGGGGGTGTAAATTCACCTAAATTATTTGGAATAGGTGAAAATAGGAGGGGGTGGATTAAGGAGTGAAATTAATTTATTTTATTTGAAAGGGGTGAAAACAGAGAGGGGTGGAAATGAGTTTGAATCAAATTATTATTTCACTCTTATAATGTATTATTAATTTTTATAATAATATTAATGAAAATTGAGGGAGGAGAAAATGAGATTAATTTAAATTATCATAATAACATTATTTAATAAAAATATAAATAATTAATGATAATAATTTATTTTGAGAAAATTAATTATATATAATTTATTTTATATTTGATGATATTAATTAGTAATTAATTTTACATAATTTATTTTTATTTCAATGACAAATGAAATAGATTTTTTTAATATAAAAATTTAATAAAAATAAATAATTATAAAAAAATTATTAATTTTTCTAATCTTGTTAATTTGATTGTCTAATTAATTAAAAATAATTTGATTTATTATTTTTTAAGCTTAAGATATTTATTTGTAAAGTAATAATTTTTTTATTAATTTTTAATTTAAGAATTTGATTGATTAAAAATAATTTAGTTGATTATTTTTAATTAAAGAATTAAAAAAAGAAAGAAAAAATTTAAAAGCTTTTCGAAAAAAAATGAAACTGCCAAGGGCAGTCTGTGAAATGCAACATTTTGCTGCTCTGGGCAGCCAAAACCCCACCCCCCCCCCCCCCCATTTTGTGGGGTAAAATTTTCGGTAGGCCCCACTTAGTTTTTATACCTCCCTTTGTACCCCCTCCCAAATTTCACCTTTCTCCAAACAGCCAAAATTTTGATTTTCCCTTCCATTTACACCCCCTCCCAATCACACCATTTCCAAACAATGGCTAAAACACAACAAAACAGTAGCACAAGTGATCTGGATAGCAACGCAATCAAGTAATATGAAGCGAGCAAAATGAATGGAACACAATTGTAATTTTGAGCACAAAATAGTAAAAATGAAATTCAAACGGAATTGATGCAAATAAAAAATGAACACAACGGAAATCCAAGGACAGTATAGAATCAACAAATTCAAAAGTTGCAGAAAATAGAAACACAGAACAAAATTGAAATTTTAGACAGAACAGATTAAAGAAAGAATGATGGATCATTCTTCGATATCAAATGGGAATAATGGGGATCCAAGTCTTCGATATCAAATGAAAAAAAATTATGATGGATCATTTCAAAATTTAGCAAATTAAATAAAAAAAAAGAGGAATATTCACACTACTTCAAGAAGAGAAAGAATGAGAGCAATGATTGATAATGATGCAAATCCTTTAATTATTGTAAAAGAAACATGCTACTAACAAGGATGAATTTTTAATTAGTAAAGATCAATGTCATAAATGATTAATTATCAAAATTTATTCAAGAAATTAAGAAAGAACACACTTTCACAAAGAGTCACTAGCCTATTCTATTTCTCAATTGTAAAAAATATATTATGTTTATAAAACCTTAGTTGAAAATGAGTTTGAATAATATAAATAAGCTCAAAATTAATATATTAGTCTAAATCCAATAAAAGAACCTCTAAATTACTCTAAGTAATATGGTAAATAACTCAACATAAAATAGTAAATATTTTAAAATAAAGTGAGACTAAACACATTCATTCTAAACTAACCCAAAACAATCTAAAGATCCAATACATAGAATAATAAAAATTAGAATCCAAAATAACCAAATGATAAAAAAAGCTCACAGATTGTCCTTTTAATAAATCCCAAGTTGGCTCTTTTAAATGCATTGTTGATCCTCTTAGTTATACTATTTAAGATTGTCCTCCCAAGGATCACATCAAAGAAAGTTGAAAGAGAAATAAAAATGAGATAATAAGAAGGCTTGGAGTGTTTTATGGGGAGTTAGGAAAAATGGTTAAAGATGGAGAAATTAGGAAATGTAAATTTGTAACTTTCCTTCATCATTTATTGTTCTTTAATTACTATTCCTTTATAATCAAAATAAATGACTTATAAATTTCCCCTCTCTTCACATTAACAGTTATAAAAAATTTCAAGAACTTAAATAAGCTTTCTTTTATTAAAACTTCCAATGTATTATTTCAAATATTTTTCTTATGTTATTTATTTTAGTAATTTACTATTTTCCTCAGTGTAAATCCCTAAAATTTACAATGAGTTATTAAAATAAAAATTTCAAAATCCCAGGGTCGTAATGCTGAGAATACTTTCAAATGCAAAAATATTGCTTCTAAACACAAATTATGCATCCAAAATTCTTTTGAATAATACCTATCAAATTTCTTTTATTTTTGGAATAATTAGAATTTATGTATATAAGATTTATAAAATGTATCTTTTAGAAATTTTAGAAAATATTTGATTTAAAAACTTATAAATTTTGGGACACTTATTTTAAGTGTTAGTAATTATAATGAAAAACTTCCAAATTAACTATTTGTATTCAAACAATTTGGCTATTAATTTTAAATACTAAATAATAATTTTATTTTGTTTTATGGGAAACATCCACATTTTAAGTTTTATAAGACGATATTATGATTTTATTATATTAATTATTTAAATTATATTAGATGAAGTATAGTTTTGAAATATAATTTAAATGAAATCTAACCTAGAAATAAATACAATATTTATGGTTTATTTAAATAGTTGAAGTATTATTATTTCAACTATTAAAATAATTATTTAGTTTACCTTATAACAAAATTTTCTGTCTTAAGAATATTTAGATGTTAAAATTTTATTTAAATGGATTTTATAATTCATCAAAATATACTCTCTCTATTTTTATTAAAATATACATATTTAAATAATTTTGAAATATATTTGTAAGTACCATGCAAACCCTATTTAATAAATTATAATATTTATCAAAATATATTGAAAGCTATATTATAATCCTCTTAGCTACTTATTATATATCAATTAAACATTTATTTTAATAATAATTATTAATTTATTGTATAATGCACAAAAATTGTTAAATTAATATCTTTTCAAAAGTAATATAATTAGTTAAACCATAATTCTATGACTTGTTATATGATAAATGAATACCAGTTTATTAATTGAATATTTTCTATAATTCTTTCATAACCATTACTTTCCTTATTTTATTATTATTTAAAACTTCTCTTTTATTAAATTTTTTTTGTTGACATTTGCTCTTCTAAACTTTATAGTACACTCTTTTTAAAAATCCTTTAAGCAGAAGTTGATTTCAAAATGAGATGTGAATAATATGTATTTAGAAACATTCTCAATCCGTCAATTATTATTAAAAATTTAAAGGAAAAACTAATAGTTCCAACTCAATTCAATTACTAATTTTTTTTTTATCTCTCACCTTGTTTAGATGAGTAAAAAATAAGAGGAAAAGAAGAGAAAATTTTTAAATTTAAATTGAAGAGAAATTAAAAAAATTTAAATTTTGAATTAATAATAAAATTTTAATCACATATTTTATATTTATATTTTCTTTCTTCTTTCTTTTCTTTCCATCCAAATAAGAAATTATAATAATTTTTGCCAAAATTGATCAATATTTAATGGATAACATAGGATTTTATAATCTCATATCAATCAAACTGTTGAGTTTATTGTTTACTCATGATAAGGAACTAAAATTTGAGAAATAGTCAATCTTCGGAGATCAAATTATTATTACTATTTAGTCAAAGATGAGATGATAAAAATTTAGCTTTATATAAATTAAAATTGAATTTTAATCTAAAAATAAATCATCTTTTTAAGAAGAGCCCAAGTGTATATATGAAAAGACATTGACGGTGCAAACTGGGAGAGACAACTGCACCATCGAAAATTGTTTTATTAATCAAGGATGGATGGAAGGATGATGATGATTTTGCTTCCGCTCCCTACGTTTGGTTACCTGGACAATAGAACACACCCCGCTCTAAATGTCTTCCTTTTTGGTAAAAAGGCCCAAACCTATAAAAACGAGTAAATCATGGGATTAGCTAACGAAAGATATATATCATATTAATTTTTTTTGAAATTTTGTTTTATATCAAGTAACTAAATTTTGAAAGAAATTTAATGGAACATTTATCTTTTATAAATGAATTTGATATAAAAATTAAATATTTATATATTTGTTCGATGTAAAATAAATTTCCAAGGTGTTTTACTTGCGGAAAAAAAAGGGGAAATGATGGATTCATAACTCAATTCATCATATATTATCAATTTTAAAATAATTTTACCATTCTCACATCCTACTTTCTATTTTCATCCTCACAAATTTGAACTCTAGTGTAAATTTTTCATTGCTTGTTAGAAGGTGTAGCAATTTTACATTATATTCAATGAGAAAAAAAAAAGTTATTGATTTTAAATGAAAAATATAAAATGCTTACTTTAATTATAAAGTAGTTGGGTTTAATTTCTTTTAGTTTTAGAAATTTAGATATGATTCCTTTAAAATATATAAAACTTGAAATTAATATGTCTTAATTTATAAATTAGATAAGTTTTCACATATTTTTTAAAAATCATTGAATGTTGGTTTATCTCATAATTTTGTAATTTATTTTCAAGTATTTAATTAAAATTCTATATATTTAATTTAAATTTAATTAATTATATAACATAGAAATTATTTAAAAAGTTGATGATATAAATCAACACATTATAATATTATGTTTTTGCTTAAAAATTTTATGAAAAAATCATGCAACTTAATAGAATGAAAAATCAAATCAACAGTGAGTGTTAATTTAATAATTTGTGCAGTTTTAGAGGATAATATTTAAGTTTCTAAAATTTAGGGAGATAAAATTTGATCACCCTAAGGTGGCATTTGGTTCACGGGATCTTACATTCTCAAGAAAGTGTATATTATTAGGAACGTGATTTCTGAAAATTTAATTAATAGGAATATAATATTCCTATGTTTAGTTCACTATAAATTTTATTGAGAATGTTTTAATATTACATTCCCATTCTATGGGAATATGAGATACCTACCTCCCCCATGGGAATATTTTGAGGAAATATTGGGCTAAAAAGATTTTCGAGAATGTAACATTTCCGACTATTTTTTTTTCGAACCTTGAACTAAACATGAGAATATGATATTCTCTTAAAACATTCCCAGGAATATTAAAAATATTTCGCAAACCAAATGCCACCTAAGGAGTATTTTGTGCCTTTTTTCATTTTAAAGTGTTACATCTCCTAAAAGGTTAAACATTTTTATCATTAAATTATTTTTTTAAATTTCAAAGGAAATGAAAAATAGAAAACATAAATATCAGTTCAGTGATGAAAACTTTCAACTAAAATAGGATCCCATAAAGTCATTGGATGTAAAATAAAAAAGCTACCATGTTTATATGACTTGCTTGACTACACCTTTATTGATTTTTGATGTACTTTCCTTGGGCAATTAGTAAATTATATTAATAATTAATTAATTCAATTAATTATTAACTAATGATTGATTATATTACCTAATTTGATTCATTGATAATATTAATTGTTTGAATAAAGATGCTTGAAAAAATTGGTTATTTATTGTTAACTATTTATATGTAAAATGACACATAAGAATATAAATATATTTTATAATTTATTTAAATATGTATTATTATATATGTATATAAATTAATCTTATTATTTTTATTTTAATGTGAAAAAGAATTTAAATTTATTAAATCATTAAATAATTATATACAAAATTTTAACATATTATAATAATTATTTTACTAAAATATTGATTTTATTATATCAATTTAAATAATGAAAAGTTAAATAATTATTTATTATTTATAAAAAATTATTTTACTTTAATATATATATCAGATCAGTACGCTCATAATTACAAGTATATAATAACGACAAAGTACAATGATAATAATCATGAGTTCAACTCTTTCTCCTATTACTTTTAATCAAATAATGAGTGAAAATGATTATTATTATATAATTTGAGGGCTTTTTGACTTTTTATGTTCATTTAATGAATTAACTATTTAAAAATGTTAGGATGCCTAATTTTTTCAAATTGAAATAAGCTGATTGAATTATCTATTTACTAAACATCTAATACATCTAATTGATTAAGTTAATAAATTAAAATAATCTTAGTTAGCTAGAAGTTGATGAAAAGAACTATTTACCAAATATTTTCTTTTTGTGTCCAATTGAGAAAGTAGATGGAATGGATACAACACATGGATTATTAAGGGAAATCCAATGAAGTGTAAAAAATATTTGAGCTCACTAAATTTTTTTTCCTATTAAGGAAAATCTAATAATGCAATGGTGCAAGCAGTTCACTATTAGATAAATAATTGATATGTCCTTATGTGACATTAATTGAGAGATTATCAAATTTTTGTGCAGTTGAATCTAGTGGTATATTGATAATCACTATAGTATTGAAAACAATTAATTAACCAAGTTAGTTAACTAAAATAACCTCAATTAGCTAAAAACCGATGAAATAGCTAAAGTAATGAGTGGAAAGGATTATTATTATTTAATTTGAAGGCATTTTTGACTTTCTATATACATTTAAAGAATCAACTGTTTGAAAATGTTAGAATCCTTAATTTTTTTAAATTAATTAATTGAAGTCTGATAAACTAATTAAATTAGTTGTTTGCCCAACACTTTAGTCAATTAGCTAAAGATTAAAGAAAAAATTATTTGCCAAATACCCACTTTCTACATAGGCCTATAAAAGTGGATGGAATGAATACATTGCATGGATCATTAAATAAAATCTAATGAAGTGTAAGAAATGTTTGAACTCATTAGATTTCTTTTAAAGAAAAATCTAATGATATACCAGTACATCATTGGATAAATAATATATATGTCATTATGTGATGTTAATTAAGAGATTATCAATTTAATGTATGTTTGAATTTATTGGTATATTGATATGCCACTATAACACCAAAAATAGGTGATTAACCAAAATCAATTAGCTAAAATAATGGAAAAGTTATTTATTAAATATTCTCTTTATGTGTTGGACCAAGAAAGTGGATGGAATGGACACAATGCATGGATCATTAAAAGAAATCCAATGAAATGTAAGAAATGTTTGAGCTCACTAAATTTTTTTAAAGGAAAAATCTAATAATGTAATAACATATCAATATACAACTAGATAAATGATAGATATGTCATTATGTGATATTAATTGAGAGATTATTAAACATAATTTGTGAATGAATCTAGTGGCATACTAATATACCATTATATCAATGATTTATTATAAACTCTTTTTTTAAAAAAGAAAAAGTGAAAGCCATATTTTAAAGGGTACAATTTATTATTATAATGCCTAAATGACAATTTTTTTTCTAATTTTTTATAATAATAGATGTGACTAATTTGCTAGACTTATGGATACAAGTACTCAAAATTAAACATGAAATATAAAAAGAAAGGACAACCTTTTTTAAAAACAAAATCAAGTGTCACTTGCTAAATCTTTAAAATTTTTGTTATTAAGTTAATTGAATCAATTATTTATCTAATAAATAACTGATTGATCAAGTTAATCAATTAAAATAAACTCAATTAACTTAAAGTTAATAAAAAGGTTGTTTGCTAAATACTTACTTTTTTTCATATTGAAGAGAAAGTGGATGAAATGGACACAATACATGGATCATTAGATGAAATCCAACAAAATGTAAGAAGTGTTTAAGCTCAATAGGATTTTTTTAAAAGAAAAATCAAATCATGCCATGGTGCATTAGTACATCACCAAATAATGATAGATATGTCATTGTGTAACATTAACTAAAAGATTATGAACCTGATGTATAATTGAATCTAATGGTGTACTAATATATCACTATAACACTAAAAATAAATGATTTTAATAATGTACTAATATATTATTATAACATTAAAAATAATTGATTAATTTATTAATCAGTTAAAATCATCTCAATTAGTTAAAAGTTGATGCAAAACTGTTTACCAAATAACCTCATTATGTATAAAGTCGAGAAAGTGGATTGAATGGACACAATGCATGTGTCATTAAATGAAATCTAATTAAATGTAATAAGTGTTTGGCTTCACTAGATTTTTTTAAGGAAAAATTAAATGATTCAATGATACATTAATATACCACTAGATAAATGATTGATATGTTATTATGTGATATTAATTGAGGAATTCTCAACTTGATGTGGTGTTAAATTTAGTAGTGCACTATTACATCACTATGTCATTAGTATATTATGACTTCTCTTTTTTTTTTTTAAAGAAAAGGTTAAAGCCACATTTTAAAGAGTACACAAATAATTAAAAATTAATTTTTATAATAATAAAAGTGACTAATTTACTTGATTTATGCATATTCAAAATTAAATATGAAATATAAAAAAGACAAAACATTTTTTAAAAAAATTGAGTGCCACTAGCCAAATTTTTGCCAAAAAAAATAAAAATTTGTACTAATTTGACATGTAAAAACATATAAAATACAATTTCAATACATAAAAGAGTGCAAAAAAAGTCTTCACAATTTTTATATTTTACATAAAAGTCACAACTTTTAATAAAAGTTGTTAAGTAACTAGAAAATTTTCACAACACAAAAATAGATATCAATTTTATACATCTTTTCACAAGACGTTTCCATTTTTGTAAATTTGTACGAAAATTTACAATCTTTTAAATAGTTCTTCACACCTTTTCATAAATTATTGTAATCTAATACTGATTTTATTTGTAATAGGTGCACGAAAATGATCTCTTTATAATCAAATCTATGATACAAAAGTACCGTACTTTAATATAAGGGTGATAATTTCTGACATGACGCATTTATTTAGGTTAAAGTTAATATATCAATTTATTTAAAATTTATATTAAATTTTTAAAAAGTTTATTTAAAAAATAATTAATATTTTAATCATAAATAAATATATATAATAAAGATATAAAATTATTAATTTAATAAAATAATAATACTTTAAAATAATAATTTATTAATAATTAAAAATATTTTTATAAAAAATAATAAATAATTAAATTTAATAAATAATTTACTAATATAATTTTTATTAATTAAAATTATTGAATAAATTAAATAAATAATTTATAAATAAGTCGTTTTAACACGATTAATAAATAAGTATATCAAATGACACAAATAATCGAATTGGCAGTTATGAATTTGTGTGTAGGCTTTATGTATAATAGCTAATAGCTAATAGCTAAGTTTAAATGTATTTCAGTTGTTCCTGGTTTCAGTTAATCAATCGCAAAGCTGATGGAACAATCTTCCGATCCCAATGCTAAATCCAAGGGGGTCCCATTTCCACACCATCATGTGAGCCTTGCCCCACTCTCAGTTTATAACGAGTCAATTCAAACACCCGGCATCTTCTCATTGATATTTTTTTCCTCCCCCATCACATCACATACTCCAACAGCCTCATTTTCTCAGTTTCCATTTCAAGGGTCTCAACTGTAAAAGTATGTCTTCGCATATCTCTGGATTCTTCCTTTTTTTTTTTCTTGGCCGACCGTTTCCTTAAATATCTTCTCTCCTTCTATTTCCTATAATACCCATTTCCCCATTCTCGAGCTCCATAGGGATTTGGATCAAGTTTATCCAGTAATACTCTCCTCTAAATTTGACTATTGTTTTTTTTTTTCCCAATTGAAATTCTGCAATTTAAATCCTGGACATTTGGGGATTTGATTCTGGGTAAAATTCATGATTCAATTGTTCAATTATTGAGATAGATTAGATTGCTTCTAGTTGAAGTAGAAATTTTCTCACTTGGGTTTATGGTTTTTTGGTTTTATGGATGAAATTGAACCAAATAATAGTTTTATGATTTCTTGGAGAATTTCATGGTGATGGATTAAGTGGGTTGTGAATTTTTTATTGGCCCCAGATTGGTTTTTAACAGTAAAAGTAATTGGAAATGGCAACTAAAGTAGAAGACAGTAGTGGTAGTGCTGTTGCTGGTTCTGCTGTTTCTTCCAAAGTTGCAGCTAGGGCTCACCCGCTGGCTGAGAAGTCTGATGAGATTGCGTCCAATATCAGTTATCATGCTCAGTTTAGTCCTCATTTTTCACCATTCAAGTTTGAGCTGGAGCAAGCTTACTATGCAACTGCTGAGAGTGTTCGAGATCGACTCATACAAGTATCCCACTTCTTAGACTTTGGATGTCTATTCTTTACTCATTTAATTATTTTAGAGCTCTGTTTACTTCTGAAAAATTATTTAGGACCGGTGGTGTTTCACGAAGAGCAGCCTGTGCATTTCCTATGTGAATATGCATAGATTCATTGCAGAGGTTTAACAATAATGACTGATGTATGTATCTGGTTAACAGTTGTGGGCCCACTTTCATTTTAATAGGCTTCTTTCAATAAAAAAGCGGCCGAAACAACAACCTGATCCTACTTGTGTTCAGATTTATACATTTTTCAATGTTCGGTGACTTTTGTGAATATGGGGCTACATATGAATCATGCCTTTCAAGGTTATATTAGAATAAAGATACACTAATGAAACGGTTTTACATTATGCAGTTTAATTTGATTAAGAGAAAATGGTGGATTTTATGAATAATATTTTCTTTCCTTTTTTATCTAAGTATCAGGTTACCATTTGTTCTTATATTGTGGTTGGACTAATGTTGCTTTATATTCTGTTGATTTTTTCAGCAATGGAATGAAACCTACCTTCACTTCCACAAAGTTGATCCAAAGCAAACATATTACTTGTCCATGGAGTTTCTTCAAGGTCGAGCTTTGACCAATGCAATAGGCAACCTAAATATCCAAGATGCATATGCTGATGCTTTGCACAAATTTGGACTTGAACTTGAAGAAATTGCAGAGCAGGTAATTAGACAATTATGCTTACAACCTTCACTTGTGAAGAATTGTTCTCTAGAGCCTTTGTACATGAGTTGCATCAATGAATGTAAAACCATATCATTGTTGACCAAAATAATAAATTAAAAAAAAAAAAAAAAGGAGAGATACGGCTTATGTGAAATAATGTTCCTCAGCATTTGTCCAAGACACTACTCCAGGGATGGTGAAATCTTGCAAACCAGAACAGATGAATACTATTTAGAAAGAGAAATGATTGTTTTAAACTGTTCTTACGAATTTTCAAGTTATGGCATTTTCATTGTGAGGAATTCATCCAAACCAATCAAATGAATTTTACATGTTATTTTGGTTTGACGATGGAATATTTTTTTTTTTGACCTCACTCTGGAGTAGGGCCATAAATCTTGTTTTCATTGTTTAGCATGGAACCTAACTGGAGAAGGTCCAATTTATAGTTGTATTTGATGCTGTGCATATGTTTAGGTTGTTGTTCACATGCAACTTTTAGCATGTTGATAATGACTTTGCATGAACCTTTGTAGGAGAAAGATGCAGCACTTGGAAATGGTGGTCTGGGTAGGCTTGCTTCTTGCTTTCTTGATTCGATGGCAACACTGAACTTGCCTGCTTGGGGTTATGGTCTAAGGTATAGATATGGGCTATTTAAGCAGCGAATCACCAGGGAAGGCCAGGAAGAAGTTGCAGAGGACTGGCTTGAGGTTTGACTTATTTTTCTTTGAGACCACTGATATATTGCATAGTTTATATATGAGATACTGACACAGAGTCAGTGAAAACAAACAGAAGTTTAGCCCCTGGGAAGTTGTCAGACATGACATTTTGTACCCTGTCAGATTCTTTGGTCATGTTGAGGTTAATCCTAATGGAAGGTATTTGGTAATCGTGTTCTAAACTTATATATGCACGGGATTTCACTTGCAAAATATGTTATCTATTGGCTGCTTTTTGTCAGTGAGGCTTCATAGATAAGCCTATGACTCTTTTCTCTTAATCTATCGTCATATTCAATAACAAACTTCTTCTTGGTTTGCATGCCAGTCGAAAATGGGTTGGAGGAGAGGAAGTGCAGGCATTGGCTTATGATGTGCCAATTCCAGGATACCAAACCAAGAATACCATCAGTCTTCGCTTATGGGAAGCAAAAGCTTGTGCTGAGGATTTTAATCTGTTTTTGTTTAATGATGGCCAACATGAATCAGCTGCAGTGCTTCATTCACGAGCTCAACAGGTTGGTGCTAGCAGCTTTTCATTGCCTTTCAAAAATGATTGGCTATGATACTTACTTCAGGGGATAATAGGTAATTGGCTGGCCGGATTCTTATGAAACAGCTGACTTACATCTCATTTTCATGATCCTCTGCTTGTGAAGATCTGTTTAAGTTACAGGAGTGAGCTACTTACAAAGCTGGGGTTGGATTTATCATGATTACATCTCATTTTTTTTTTAGTATAAACTTTCTTTCCCAAAATTTCTGGGTTAAGCAAATATTTCACATTTTGAATCTTTAGATCTGTGCGGTTTTATATCCCGGGGATGCCACAGAAGATGGTAAACTTCTGCGGCTGAAGCAGCAGTTCTTTCTCTGCAGTGCATCACTCCAGGCAAGTTAACTCCTTATGAAAAAGTTTCTTCTCTCATTATCAATTTTTTTAATGTACTATTTACTTTTTGTTCCTTTCCAATGGAAATTAGGATCAAGAAATTTCTCAGAAGTAGGACAAACGCCTTGTTATGTTGACTTTTGCTCATAAATTGAATTATCTCTGAGGCTATCTAAATTTAAAGATATCTTTCATTTCAAGATATGATCATTCCCTCCTTTTGCTCATTTACTGCCACAAACAATTTCTTGAGTACTGTTTGACTTTTTCATTTCAGATATGATCATTCCCTCCTTTTGCTCAATTACTGCCACAAACAATTTCTTGAGTACTGTTTGACTTTTTCTGATGAATTCCTAACAACCCATTTTTTCTGCGTAATATGTGTCTATTCTGATTTCAGTACCATGCATAATTTTAGAATTGACATTCAATTGTGACATGTTAAAAGAGAGTAATTTCTTACACTATACTCCAACTAGAGGCTGAATATGTACAGGAAATAGGATTACAATAGGCCTAAAATTTACCTAGGCCCATAAGCCTATAATAACAAGCCCATAATAATCATCTCTTTGCTTACTAACACTCCCCCTCAAATTGGAGTATAGATATTAAACATGCCTAGTTTGTTACAAGTATCAATCTATTTTTTTGAAAGAGCTTTAATAAATAAGTCAATCAATTGTTTCCTAGTTCTAATATGTCTAAAATCAATAATCCCTTATTGAAGCTTTCTTCTAATAAAATGACAATCAATTTCCGCATGTTTTATTTGTTCATAAAAAGTTAAATTTATAATAATATGAGTAGCATTTCGATTATCACACCACAATTGCATAATTTCAGAAGATTCAATTCCAAGCTAATGAAGAAGGTAAGAAATCCACACAAATTCAAATGCAACACAAACCATGGCTTGATAGTCAAATTCTGTGTTCGAATGTGACATCATCAATTGTTTCTTATTCTTCCAAGGTACAAATTCCCACCAACAAATAGATAGTACCTAGAGGCAAATCTTTCCATCTAGAGGACATCCTGCCTAATTTATATTAGAGAAACTTTCAATTTTATGATGATCATGATTTTTATTTAGGATCCCACGTTCAAATACTTTTTTGAGATATCTTAGGATGTGCATAATTCTATCCCAATGTGACGTTCTTAGAGAGTTCTTAAACTTATTATACTTACCAGAATGACAATATCTAGTCTGGTTATGGTAAGGTAGGTTAGTTTATCTATTACCTGTTTGTATTGCTCTAGATTTTCTTACAATTCCCCATCTTTTAAGTCAAGCGTAATATTTAGAATCATAGGAGTATCACAAAATTTAGATCTAAGCAATTTTGTTTTATTAAAAAAATTAAGAACATATTTTTTTTGAAACAAAAAGATTTTCTTCCTTAAGCAATTTCAATTTTTAAGAAATAATGAAGTATTCCAAGGTCTTTGATTTGAAACTTAATTTGAAGAAATTTTTTTTTATCACTACCAATGATCACAATATCATCCACATATATAGCTAGAAGATTACAACTAAAATTTGATTGTTTACAAAATATTGAATGGTCATAGTCATTTCTTTTTATCTCAAATTTTGTCACTACCTCGTTAAATCTCTCAAATTGAGTTCAAGAAGACTACTTCAAACTGTACAATGATTTCTTAACAAATCTTATCATACTCCTCTTGAGCAACAAACTTGGTGGTTACTTCATATACACCTTTTCAAATAAATCATCATGCAGAAAAACATTTTTAACATTAAGCTGATAGAGAGACTAGTTATGAGAGGCAAGAAATGTAGTAAACAACTGAACATTAGTGATTTTGGCAATGGGTGAGAAAGTTTCTTAATAGTCTACACCATAAGTTTGTGTATACATTTTTGCCACCAAGCGGACTTTGGATTGAGTAATAGTACTATCAAGGTTAACTTTCATAGTATACATTCACTTGCACCCAATAGATCTTTTCCATCTGATAGTGGAACAATATCCCATGAATGATTTGTAGCAAGAGCAAACAATTCTTCCTCTATAGCAACATGCCACCCAAATTGAGGAGTGCCTCTATATCAGATTTAGGAAAAATAATAGAATTAAGTGAGGCAATAAACGATTAGAAGGAAATAGGCAAGGAGCTATGGGATACATAGCTAGAAATGGGAGAAGGGTGATTAGTGTTATCTTGTTGAATGCAACTACAAGTACATTTTCGATGGGCAATAGAGATATCAAGACAAGATGGTAAAGGATGAGAACCTGATGAGGAAGAAAGCAGTAGAGGAGATGAAGCTAGTGGTGCATTGATGATTGGTGTAACTTTTGGTTGCTTTGCATTTTTAGGTGGAGTTGATGCTGTTGCTAGTACTTGCGCTTTGCGGGAATAAAAAGGTTTAATAGGTAGACAAACTTGATTTTTTTTTTTGGGGGGGGGGGACCTTAGATTCCTGAGGAGTAGAATACCCAAGAAAATATTCATCAGGAGAATCAAACTCAGACATGGAGGAAGAAGGGTTAGAGGATCCAAAAAAGGGAATAAATTCAAAGAATGTAATATCAAACGATACAATATAACAATGCAAATCAAGAAAGTAATATCGATATTCTTTTTATGTACAGGAATAGTAAAAAAATACACACTTTAAGGATTATGGATCGAGTTTGGATATCTAAGGATGATGATTTTGAACAAATAAAGTACACTAAAAATTGCGTGGAGAGAGAGGAAATAAAGATTGAGAAGGAAATAAAATGGAGTGTTGTACCTAACAATCAAGAATTGAACAAGACATTCAATTATTTAAGAAATAGGTTGTGGAAATTGCATTTGCTAAAAAAATCTTAGATATTTTCATCTAAAACAACAGAGCATGTGAGAATTTTATTGAGTGATGATTTTTTTATTTGACTACCCTATTTTGCTGTGGAGTAATTGCATAAGAAGATTAATGAATTATTCTATGTTGGGAGAAATAAGATGCAAATTAAGTAGAAAAATATTCTTTGATATTATTATTATGCAAATAACAAATATATGTTTTAAATTGATTCAAAATTTCAGCATGAAAAGTATTAAAGATCTTAAATAACTCTAAACGATTTTTTATTAGATAAAATTAGGTAACTCTTGAATAGTCATCCACAAAAGTGACAAAATAATGGAAACTAGACTTAGAAACAACTAGGCACGGGCCTTAAACATTTAATGATGTAAAATTGTGTTAAATCATCTCAAAATTCAGCAAATTCGAAAACAAAAATAGAAGAGTATTTCCGCTACACTTTAGTAGATAAAGAATATGACTGATAAGTGATGATAAACATATCATAAAGGATGTAAATCCTTCGATGAGTGAAAAAGAAAATACGCTAGAAGGATGAATCTTTGATTAGTAAAAATCAATACTATAAAGGGTAAATCTCTTTAATAAGTTATAAGTTTATTCAATAACTCAAGAGAAAACACATTCTTATAAAAAGGTACTTAACCAAATTTTCAAATCTCTAATCTTCAATTTGATTTGGCATAAAGAACAAGCTTCTTTATATAACTCTCTAAAATCCTAATTGAAAATGGGTTCAAATGATACTATATTAACCTAAAGCTATTTTACTAAACTAAACTTAATAAAAAGGTGTCTAAATGGCTCTAAGCAATATAGTAAATTACTTGTAGTAATATGGTAAATGTTTTAAAGCAAAATGAGCCTAAATATATTTTGTTTAAATTAAAGCCCAAAATGTTTCAAAATGACTTAACACAAAATAAATATAAATTAAAGGTTTAAGTATTAAATTAAATTCCAAAATATCAAATAATAGTAAAAATGGCCTGTAGCAAATCTTCCCATGTTGACTGTTTTGAGATTGTCTATATTCAAGTCTTTTAAGCATTTCATCAGATTTTTTTTTTTTTGGCTTGTAGTAAATTTTCCCATATGTACTTATTAATATTTTTCCCACCACTTCCTAACATCCTTAAATGATAAGCCTATAAGAAAGGTTAAATAAAAAAAATGGATTTCACTAGAGCTCACAACTCATTTGTTTTAGAATACACACACTCGTGTTTGCACTCTAAGCAAGCTTTTACCCTCAAATGAGCTCATACACTCTTGTCTTTTTCTGTTCTTTCACTTGTGGTTCTTTGAGAATTAGGAGATACAACCAAATAAAATTCAACAAATGTGGTAATCAGTATTACTAATCAAAGTTCACATAATTTGAAGAATCAAACAAGACAGTCAAGAAAATAAGAAATGGAAATTCAAAGAATAGAAACTAATTAGGACTTCAAAATTTAGAATCAAACGATTAAAAAAAAATGATAAAGAAGACTCAAAATAAAGACTTAATAATGAAAATTTCAAAGAAAGAGAATTAATTAGGACTCAAAATAATGGGAAGAAATAATACATGGTAACAAGATGTGTTGATTTGAGAAATCAAGTAATTAAAAGAGATAATGAACATTTAATGTTAAAATGAGAAGTTCAAGGGTGATTAGAGCATATCAAGAACCAACAATAATTAGAAGCAAACAACTTCTTTTCTTTTAATTTTGTTTTACTTTACTTTTAACAATTCAACAGTTTTGGTTCTTTTGGCTTTTTGACTTTCTTCTGTTCTTTCTTGATTTTGATTCCCTCCCCACTCTCCACTTTTGCTTATTTTCAACTATACTTTATTTTTTTAGCCTTTTTGTTTTGTAAATTGCCTTTTGATTCACTTACTTGGCTTTTCTTATTTGTTTCTTCTTGTTTTTGTCTTCTAACTCACAACTACTCAGCACTAGTCTTCATTTTGTTCTTGCACTTTTTTTTAGTTAAAGTATTAATTCACACAACAATTCAGCACTTGCTTTTAATTAAATTCAACAATAGTTCAGTACTTGTTACTGCTTATAAGAGTATTTCACATAGTTCAAACTTGGTGTTCTTTACTTTGCTTTAATCAATTATATATTCAATTATAGCACTTTGATGTTGTTCTTTTAGAATATGATAATTGATTATTGAAATCTAAACTTTTGCACCCTGAACTTTTAACAAATATCTTCAATGTACCTTTCATTTACTAAATCAGCACTATTATTTGAATCAAAATTTGGCTAAACAACATGAAACAATATAAAACAAAGAAGGTGATCAAGTATTAAAACAAATTTAGACTTACATTTGACTTGAACAACTCATCAAACACATAGAGGGCAGAATTGAAGAACAATTTATATTTGACACTAAGATAAATCAAAACACATGAATTTAATACAAATTAAATCAGAAATGAGATAGATTAAAAAAAAAAAAATGAAGACAAGGTAGAAATAAAGAAAGAAAATATGATTTGGTGAACAACAGTGTTAATAGTACTAGAACAATATATGAATAGTAGCATGAACAGTAATCAAAAATTGAAAAAGAATTAAACCTGAGTATGGGAACCCAAAACTCTGATACAAAATAATGTAAAATTGTATTGGATCATTTCAAAATTTAGTAAATTTGAAAATAAAATAGAAGGGTATTCAAGCCACACTCCAAAAGACGAAGAATGGAGCGATAAATGATGATGAACATGCCACAAAGGATGTAAATCTTTCGATGAGTGAAAAAGAAAATATCCCTAAAGATGAATCCTTGATTAGTGAAAATTAATGCAACAAAGGGCGAATCCCTTTGATAAGTTATAAATTCATTTAAGAACTCAAGAGAGAACATATTCTCACAAAAAAAACTCAGCCAAATTCTCAAGTCTTTAATCTCCAATTTGATTTGGTATAAGGAACATGTTTCTTTATATAATTCTCTAAAATCCTAATTGAAAATGGGCTCAAATGCTACCATACAACAACAACAACAATAATAACAACAGCAACAATAATAACAACAACTTATTCCACTAATGAGATCGGTTATATGAATCGCACGACCTCATTGGGCTTTATAAAAAATCAGATTTTCAGTGATATTATTCATTAGGAGATTCTTTTTTATAACTTCCCCCAACACTCTTTTTGGCCTCCCTCCAAATCACCTAAATCGATTTTTTATCATTTTCTCCCCAATAGGTATCACGCCAACATATTCTCGTATGTATTCATTTCGTATCTTATCCTTTCTTGTATAATCACACATTCATCTTAATATTTTCATTTCTGCTATCCTTATTTTTTGCTTTTGTTATCCCTTTGGAGCTCAACATTCATTACTATAAAGCATAGCTGGTCGTATAGTGGTCTGATAAAATTTTTTTTTTTTAGCTTAGTAAGTACTTTGTGATTACAAATAACTCGTAATGCCTTTTTCCATTTTAACCATCCAGCTTATATTTTGTGTGTGACATCTTCATCAATTTTTCCATCGCTTTGTAATATAGATTTCAGATACTTAAATTTAAATACTTGTAGTATGACATGCTCTTTAATTCTTATTTCCAAATCATTTCTATTTTGCTTCTTGTTAAAATTGCAATGCATGTATTCTATCTTACTTCTACTTAAGTGAAAACTTTTTGATTCCAACGCTTGTCTCTAAAGCTCTTATTTATAATTAACCTCTTTCCGTAATTTCTCAATTAGAACTATATCATCTATAAATAGCATACATTTAGAGGTAGTCTCTTATATATCTCTAGTAAGAACATCCAAAATTAGATTAAACAAGTAAAGACTTAAGGCTAAACCTTGATGTAGACTTATCTTTGTAGTAAAATTCTCTATCTCTCTTTTGGGAGTTCTTATATTTGTAGTTACTTCATTGTACATGTATAGCCCAGATGTAGAACTATTCTTGCACTTGTACAGACTAGATATATGCGACACGAATTCCTTTCTTTTCCAGAGCCTTCCACAACACTTCTCTTAATACTTGATCATAGGCTTTTTCTAAGTCAATGAAAACTATATATAAATCTCTTTCTTTACTTCGATATCTTTCCATCAACCTTTGTAGAATATAAATAGCTTTTGTTGTAGACCTTTTTGGCATGGCTCAAATTACATCACATTAGCCAAAAACTATTTTACTAACCTAAATCTAATAAAAAGGTTTTTAAATGACTCTAAGTAATATTGTAAATTACTCATAATAACATGGTAAATGTTTTAAAGCAAAATGAGCCTAAACGCATTTAGCTTAAATTAAATTCCAAAATGTTTTAAAATGACTTAATGCAAAATAAATACAAATTAAAGGGCCAAGTGCTAAATTGAAGTCTAAAACATCAAATAATAGTAAAAATGGATTAAAGTGACATTAATTAAGATTATGGTTGATGTAGCATTGATATAGTGCTATTTTCTTGATGATATGGCGGTGATGCAACGCTATCTCCTTGATGATATGGTGTTGTTGTGGTACTAATGTGGTATCATCTCCTTAGTTATGTGGTGATGATGAGGCACCAACTACGTGATGATGTGGTACAATTCTAATACACTTGATCAAACTCTCCTTGTTACTCACTTTCTTGTGATTAACCTTTTTTAGAATCACATCGACTAACTCAAATAGGGATGCAACTTGTTTATTGACTCTAAAAACATAATATTGATAATGTTGTTTAGCAAATTGACATGATTCACAATTCAAAATACACAAAGAACCTAAACTAGAAAACAATTTTTTGTAAAGTTGATCAAGCTCTCCTTGTAACTCACTTTCTTGTGATTAACTTTTTTTAGAATCATATCAACTAACTCAAATAGGGATGCAACTCGCTTATTGACCCTAAAAACATAATATTGATAATGTTGTTTAGCAAATTGACATGATTCACAATTCAAAATACACAAAGAACCCAAACTAGAAAACAATTTTTGTAAAGTTAACAAGGAAGGATGACCTAAGCGATAATGAAACTAGTGTGGAGTGATAGTGGTAGTAGCAGCAATAACAATAACAACTAGCCAGTGGACTTTATCTTTGAAGATTTTGAAAAGCACAATAATCAAGAAAAAAGAAGATACTTTAGTTATAGGTATATGTTATATGACTGATTGAAAGAAAATTAAATGGAAGACACGACACATTAGAAAATGATATATCAGAGGTGACATTCACTATACCACAACCAACAACAGAAGCTTTAGACCTATTGGCTAAAATAACAAGAGGTGAAGGAGAAGGTTGACAAGATAGAATACTTGCCTAATTTGTCCAATGATCAGTAGCATTAGAATCAATGATCTATCTAGAATTAGTATAAGAAAGACATGTAGTGGGATTACCTATCTATGCCAATGTAGCGATGGATCGAGTGGGTAGTTGCTACCAAGAGGCATGGAATTATAAATACTTAGCATACTCACTTTTTTACAAACTTATAGTACTACTATCATTAGTGTCTTGTGCTTGATTAATTGTAGTAACATGTGCAAATTGAGATGGTGGTGTATTTTTTCCAAGTAATTTGGGGCAACCTCTTGATGTATTTAGGCTTTTGGTAGTAACAACAAGAAACAATGCCACTTTCACCAGAATCACCACGTCCTCCACCTCCTTTGCCCTTGCCACCTCTACCACCACCACAACCACCACTACCACCACACCAACCAAGGTGGATGACTCATTGATATGTGCAAAAGAGACAAGTCACTATACACTCGTTGAATACTATATATAGTAGACTTTTTAGTGAGGGATCCAGAACTAGACAATTTTCTGATGGGTAGCACTAAGCTCAAAAGGCAATGCCATGAGAAAACACAGCCCTAACTTGTTCTTGTGGAGAATGGATTGCATCGGCATTAGTAATAATAGGTAAAACTGAACACCATTGTTGAAAAGCACGATGAAAATCAAATAAATCTGAGATGGATTCTTATTATTTACATTAGGATGAATCAAGGACCGAGTCAAATGATAGGTTTGAGGCATGTTGTCCTTTGTAAAATAAAGTGATCCAAGAGTTTCCCGTAATTCCTTGACTGTATGGTACTCCACTATATTGTCATCAATTTCAGTGGTCAAAGTATTGCACATTGATTTGAGCAACTGCTAATCTTCCACAATCCACTTTTCCTTCATGTTGTCTGTGAGTGTTTCTTTGTTAAGATGATCAACCACATGAACCTCATCAAGGTAGAATTCAACAGCCCTTTTCTATCCAATATACTGTCTACCTTCTAAATCCAACTTCCATTCAGTAATTCATCACTCAACCGAAATAAATTTGGAGGAGCAGACTTGAAATCTGATTTTCCTTCATTATTACTATTTTTCAAAGTACTGTGGACATCAGAATCAAAACCCCTACCAGCCACGAGAGCAATTTTGCAGAAAATATCAATAAAAAAACACACATAAAATTATTACAAATTAGAAAAATCACACCAAAGCCTCCAAATCGCAGAAATAACCACCTAGAATAATTTGGAAGGGTTTGAAACTGTTCCAGTTAGAAGCCTGCTGTGTGCTGCTAGGATCCTTTGCATGTGGGTTTCATGCGCCTCCCTCACATGTGCATGTGTCGTGCACGTGCCATCCTATAGTGATTGCCGGCTTCCAATTGACCACCCCATCCACCTGCTGTCTGAAACGTCATAAATCGTGCCAGACAGTACCTCCAAACACAGAAAAACAGCACCTCTGTTGTTGCAACACTGCCAAACAGCTCGTCTGCTGTTCCATGATCTGGGTCTTCTGATTTCTTTATCAAACCTGCAACTTGAAGCTATTGCTATCATCATCGTGACTTAGTCATGCATAGAAGAAACTGAAAAAAAAGAAGGGGGGGATGCTAGGCTTTTTTTTTTGTGGGGGGGGGGGTTGTTTTGATTTGGGTAGGAAAGAAATACTTAAAAGCTTTAGATACTATATTAAGAGAGAGTGATTTCTTGAAGCCATACTCTAGCTAGAGGTTGACACATCTATTTATATTATACTATGTAATAGGATTATAGTAAGCCTGAAACTCATCTAGGCCCATAAGCCCATAGCAATCATTTAATTACCTACTAACATGACAAAAGTTACATCTCCTTATGTTACCAAATATTGTCTAATTTAGTTGTGACTTCTTCTTACTTTTGTTTCTTGGGATCAATCATAGGACATTATTTTCCGATTTAAGGAGAGGAGACACGGGACAGGACCTTGGAAATGGTCTGACTTCCCAAGCAAGGTTGCTGTACAACTGAATGACACGCACCCTACACTAGCAATTCCTGAATTAATACGATTACTCATGGATGATGAAGGGCTTGGTTGGGATGAAGCATGGGATGTGACAACAAGGTGGAGTGTATTATATGTTAATAGAATATGTTGCATGGCATTGGCAATTTTCTTTGTTCCAAATTCTTCAACATTTCTAGCAGATTCCTCGCAGCTCAAATATGATGTTATAAATTAACCAGGACCATTGCTTACACTAATCACACTGTCCTTCCTGAAGCACTGGAAAAATGGTCCCAACCTGTGATGTGGAAACTTCTTCCTCGCCATATGGAAATCATAGAAGAAATAGACAAGAGAGTAAGTTGTTCATTTGCTGCATTTCTCTTCAGTAAACTGGAATTAAGGTGCGCCAATATATTTTTATTTGTTAAATTATGAAATTCTTGCAGTTTGCTGCAATGGTAAATGCTACACGTTTGGACCTTGAGAGTAAGCTTTCCACCATGCGGATCTTGGATAATAATCCTCAGAAGCCAGTAGTTCGTATGGCAAATTTGTGTGTAGTTTCTGCACATGCAGTGAGTGGTCCATTTTTTTAAACTCTAGAAACCAAGAATCTCATGTGGCTTACTTCATTTTCATTCTCTTGTTTCTCCAAATTCACCAACTGCCCTAATGTTGGCATGGAAAATGCATTGAACTAAATGTTCCATAACAGTTGTGAATCTTAATTTTGTCAATCAAGCAAGCATGTTGCATGCGTATTATAGGTTAATGCTTTATTATGCACTCCTTGGGGCAAGACATTTCTTGTCTGTCTGTGTACATATATATATATATATATATATATATATTAGGGGGACAAACTTGCAACACCTGTAGAAAATCTCGTAGTTTTCACAAGATTTCACAGATGTTGCTACTTTTGTAGTAACAAGTAAACTAGAAGTTGCAACATGGAACATTTTAAAACTTTTCAACTTCTATGAAAAGTTACATTTTAGCCAAAAAGAAATGTTAAAATTATGAAAAATTTTCATGAAAGTGTGAAGAATGTGTACTTGTATGCATGTTTGTATGCGCATACCATAGCATTACTCTATATTATATTATCCTTGTGAAGGCATTTTCTTAGCAAAGAATCATAGCTGAATGCATGCCACATATCTTCATCTAAATGTGGCTCCTTCTATTGTATTATCTTCTTTTACTATGTTACAATTTTATTTTTGTTTCTCATCTAATAGAATGACAACAGTTATTGCAATATAAATAACTGTCTTCCAAAAATATTAGATTATGTGGAATGCAGTTGGCTTATATTATTGAATGTATGATCCCCCCCCCCCCCCCATGTAAGGAATATTGAACAACCATACAGTAGTCTGTATGATAAATTCTTACCTTGTATTTATCCCATGCTCCCAGATATTTGCTTATTACATTGAATTGGTTCTTTTTTTTCTTGGCCCCCTTCTTCCCTATTTTGCTGATATCTTCTTTTGCATATTTTAGCTTATGATTCATTTGCATTTATTAGTTTACTGACTACTTGTGGCCTTTTTAGGTAAATGGTGTTGCCCAGTTGCATAGTGACATACTAAAATCAGAATTATTTGCTGATTATGTTTCAATATGGCCAAAAAAATTCCAAAATAAAACCAATGGCATAACTCCTAGAAGATGGCTACGTTTCTGCAGTCCTGAGCTCAGTAGGATAATAACGAAGTGGCTAAAGACTGAGAAATGGGTAACCAATCTTGACCTGCTGAATGGTCTTCAACAGGTGTGCAAATATGGCTTCTTCCCCCTTGTTATATGCTTCCTATAATTGCAATGCTTACTTTCCATTTCATGTACTTTGTCCCATAGTTTGCTGACAATGAAGACTTTCAAGCTGAATGGCTCTCAGCCAAAATGGCCAATAAGCAGCGCCTTGCAAAATACATTTTACATGTGACAGGGGTCAGCATTGACCCAAGTAGTCTCTTTGACATTCAAGTCAAGCGCATCCATGAATACAAGAGGCAGCTATTGAATATTCTTGGTGTGATATATAGGTACAAGAAGTTAAAGGTATGAAAAGTAGTCAAGTGTTTGTTTCCTAAAGTATAGTTGTGGTTGTCTAGAGAATGATATGATGGAAGAGAAAATATACCTCTGCTGTACCAAATTTTTATCTTAGCATAGTCTACCCTCTTTTTATATTGATTACCATTCTGTTTAGATTTGCACTGGGCAGCTATTCTGACATTGATGGAATTGACATAAAATGTTCAGAAGCTTCCCTTACTCTGGCCTTATGCTTCTTGCTAATTTATGCTTAGCATTCATCTGTTTGCAACATACAGTCACTGTTCTCTGAGATTAGCATGTTTCATGAAAACTATTATCTATGGTGAAGATATTCCTCATAACTAATCTGTAATAGGAAATGAGCCCGGAACAACGAAAAAATACAACTGCACGCACTGTGATGATTGGTGGAAAGGCTTTCGCAACATACACAAATGCGAAAAGGATAGTCAAGCTGGTAAATGATGTTGGTGATGTTGTCAACAATGATCCTGAGGTCAATGAGTATTTGAAGGTAACAAAATTTTGAATCGCTTTCAGGATGGTGATTGGTGTCTGTGTTCTATGTACTTGGTTCATATCTTCTTACAATATGAGACCCTATGGGAAAATATACATTTGAAAGTTAAAAGATTTGGGAAAATACATACTTGGTTCATATCTTCTTATAATTATGGTTCTATTCCAGGTCACTAAAATTGACATATGTATCAATAGCCAAAGAACCTGGATGCCAGCCTTCTTTTGTTGCTACTGCTTTCTGTGATTCCTCCGTTTTTATGATAAATTACCTCTGGTTTAGCTCCTCTTTGGTTCACATGGATGCATGGGTACACATGGATGAGACACATTGCAACATAAGGAAAAATTTCTAATGTTACATTAACACTGAAAACTCAATGCTATTCCCAATTTCTGATGCAATTTTTGCCAACTCAGCAATTTGATATAACAAGAAATCGGATAGTTGAGTTGGAAAAATAATACATGTATCAATAGTACTGAATTTTCAGTGCTGATGTAGCACTAGAAATTTTTCCACAACAGCTTCATTAATGATAACTCTCTTTGAGAAATTGGCTGCAGTTAACCTCTATAATATGGGGGCTGAAGGGTGAATAGTTTCTATTATGGTTTGTTTGGAACAAGAGGAATGGGAGATGCTTTGAAATATGCATAAAATTCTTTACTTTGATATTATTACTCTTTGTTGAGTAGGACATATCCATGTTTTGAAAACATGTACGTACATGTCTAGATGGAGAGAGATAAAGACACGTCTGCACGATACAAATTTCTTGGACCTTTAGAAGTGGTTATTATATTTTTTGGTGAAATTATTTCTAAAATTCTCTTAATTGCTGAAACTTGTCTAGGTTGTGTTTGTCCCAAATTACAATGTATCCGTGGCAGAGATGCTGATTCCAGGGAGTGAGCTATCCCAGCATATCAGCACTGCAGGCATGGAAGCAAGTGGCACAAGCAACATGAAATTTTCACTGAATGGATGCCTTATAATAGGTACTTTGGATGGAGCTAATGTGGAGATTAGAGAGGAAATTGGCGAGGAGAACTTTTTCCTCTTTGGTGCAACAGCTGATGAAGTTCCTCGACTAAGGAAAGAAAGGGAGAATGGACTGGTATGCAGTTATAGTCTTTTTCTAAGTTCAGGTTTAGAAGCAAATATGAGTGGTACATATACACTTGATAAAACAAGAAAGGTTTAGTGAAACTTAGATTTTATATTTTACTCAGAGGACAACACGTGCACTTGGAGAGATAAACTCAAGAAAGTTGAAACAATTTATCATTATTTCATTATTATTATTTCATTGTTTTATAGAAACAAATCATAAAAGATTATGATTATTATAAAAATAGAATGACAGATTAATTAATATATTTAAGATTGTTGGGAATGGCTTGAGAAAACCATCTCAACCTTGGTCCTTTGTATAATAAAATTACAATCAATATATTTTAATGCTAACAAATACAATCCCAAGAGTTATGCCTTAATATCTGCTAATTTATTTTGATCACTAATTAATTATAGTATATACAACTAATACTATTCAATTACATTTATTACTATTTAATACTCCTTCTCAAACTGAAGCATATATATCATATCCATCAAACTTGTCACATAACTAGGACTCAAATATTTAGAATCAGAGAGTTAAAAAAAAAGGAGATAAACAAGACTTGAAACAATGACTCAATAATGATAATTCAAAAGGAGAGAATCAACTAGGACTCAAAATAATGGGAAGGAACAATACAAGATAATAAGAGGTGCTGATTTAAGTACTCAAAGGAATTGAAAGAGACAATGAGCAATCAATTTCAAAATGAAAAGTTCAAGTATGATTAGAGCATATCAAGAACCTATAATAACTAAAAGCAAACAACTTCTTTTCTTTTGAATGTGTTTCAATTTGTTTTCAACAATTCAGTATTTTGTGTTTCTTGTCTATTCTTTGTAAGTTGCCTTTTGATTCACTTACTTGGCTTTTTCTCCTTCTTTTTTGCTGTTTTTTTTTCTTGTCAAATGTTTTTGCTTTCTAACTCACTACTATTCAGTACCAATCTTCATTTTGTTTTTGCATTTTTTTCTCAAACACAAATTCACCATGCAACACTATATATGCCGATTGCAAGAGTTTTTATACAATTCAAACTTGGTGCTCTTTGCCTTACTTTAATTAATTACTATATTCAATTATAGTATTATGATGTTGTGCTATTAGAATATGACAATTGATTAATGTAATTTAAACTTCTTCACTTTGAACTTTTAACAAACATATTCAATGCACTTTTCATGTACTAGACCAACACTGATATTTGCACCAAAATTTGAGCTCAACAACAACAAATAACACAAAAGGGAAAAAGGTGACCAAGTATCAAAGCAAATTCAGACATACAATTGACTTAAACAATTTATTAAACATATAGAAGGTAGAAATGAAGAGCAATCCAAATTTGACAAAAAACTTAATCAAAACAGATGAATTTAACAAATTCAGATTTGACAAAAAAACTTAATCAAAACAGATGAATTTAATCACAATCCAAGTCAGAAAAGAAATAGATACCAAAACAAAATCAAAAGGGTAGAAATGAAGAATAAATCCATAAATGCGTGAATAGTACCATAAATAGTGCTCAATGAACAATACATGAATAGTGATAAATTTTAAGGAAAAGGAAAATCTGAATTTGGGAACCTTGCTTTGAATATCAAATGATGTGAAATTGTGTTGAATCATCCCTGTTAGTAAATAGGTTCCACATCTATTATATTCTACTATATGTACCCTGTATTATAATATATATAGTGACTGCCTGACTCAGTTGAGAATATGGCAATACAAATTTCTCTCTTATTTAACATGGTATCAGAGCCTTCCAATAATCCTTCACCTATCTCAATCAACAACCCAACTCTTTCTCTCTCTCTCTTCTTCCTCCTTTTCATTTTTTTTTTTTTTTTTTTTTTTTTTTGTATTTTGTGGAGGAGCTGGTGGTGGTACCTGCACTCTACGAGAATAAACAAACTGAATTGGAGGTCGAACCAAATTTTGTGGTGGAGGAACTTGTGAGTCTAGTGAAGGAGGAGGGACAAGGAAGTATTCATCAACATGATCTGGTCCTGGCAAGGAGGAGGAAGAGGGAGACGACCCAAAGAATGGGGTAGACTCAAAAAATGAAACATCAGAAGAAATAATATAACGATTTAACTCAGAAGAAAAACATCGATACCCTTTTTGAGTACGAGAATAGCCAAGAAAAACACACTTCAAAGACCGAGGATCCAATTTCGATACTTGGGGACGGTGATCATGAACAAAACAGGTGCACCCAAAAATACGGGGGGAAATAGGAAAAAAAGGCTTAGAAGGAAACAGAATAGAAAAAGGTACCTGACCATCAAGAATAGAAGAAGGCATGCGATTGATGAGAAAACAGGCTGTAGAAACAGCATCTGCCCAAAAAATTTTAGGAACTTTCATTTCAAATAAAAGTGCCCGAGAAACTTCCAATAAATGTCGATTTTTTCGTTCAGCTACTCCATTTTGTTGTGGAGTGACAGCACAGGAAGACTGATGAATTATACCATGCTGAGACAAATAAGCTGAAAACTGTGAAGAGAAATACTCTTTAGCATTATCACTGCGAAAATTACGAATAGTTGTCTGGAATTGATTTGTAACCTCAGCATGAAAAGTACAAAAAACATTAAATAACTCTGAACGATTCTTTATTAAATAGAGCCAAGTCATTCGCGAATAATCATCCACAAAAGTCACAAAATAACGAAAACCAGACTTTGAAATAACTGGGCAAGGCCCCCAAATATCTGAATGTACTAACTCAAAGGGGGATGAAACCCGCTTATTAACTCTAGAAACATAAGATTGGCGATGCTGTTTAGCAAATTGACAAGACTCACAATCTAAATGAGACACAGATGCTAAGCTAGGACATAATTTTCGTAAAGAGAGCAACGAGGGATGGCCAAGGCGACAATGTAATTGATGTAGAGTGGGGGTAGCAGCAGCAGCAATTGGTTGAGAAACTTTGTCATCCAGCACGTATAATCCCCCAGATTCATATCCCCTACCAAAAATCTTCTTCGTCAACAGATCCTGAAATACACAATAACCAGGAAAGAAGAAAACACCACAATTATAAGCACGGGTAATTTGGCTAACTGAAAGTAAATTAAATGGAAAATTTGGGAGGCACAAAACATTGGATAAAGAGATATCAGAGGTGAGATTGATCATGCCACTTCCAACAACAGAAGCAGTAGACCCATTAGCTAAGGTAACATGTGAAGGATGAGAATTAGTAAAGGAAGATAGTATACCTGTTTGACCCGTCATATGATCAGTAGCCCCAGAGTCAATGACCCATCTAGAATTGGAATGGGATAGACATGCAGTAGAATTACCTGTGTGAACTATGGTGGCAGTAGGTTGGGTGGGTGGCGGCTGTACAGAGGCCTTTAATTGCAAGTACTCAGCATATTCGCTATCAGATAATAATTTACCATTGATTTCTGACTCTTGTGCCATATGAGCAAACCTGGACTGCTGGGTATTCCTTCCTACCAACTTCGGACAAAATTTCTTGATGTGTCCTTGTTCTTGACAATGATAGCAAATCACAACTGAATCACCTCCTCTCCTTCCTTCACTAGAGTTATTCTGCCAATCACCTCCTCTTCCTCCTTCATGTCCTCGCCCTCTTCCTCTTCCCCTACCACCTCTAGAATTACCACGGCCTCCACGAGCACCTGAGCCAACTAATGCTGCTGACTCATTCATATTTGAAGATGGAGAGGAGGAAGAAATATCTTTGGATGCTCTCTGAATTCGATAATAAGCTGTTTTCCGGGTGAGGGGCTCAGAACTAGATAAGACCTGCTGTCGTGCGGTGCTAAACTCAGGAGGTAAACGCATCAAATAACACAAAGCAGCTAGTTGTTCTCGCTGAGAACGCATTGCATTAACATCACTACTAATAGGCAGCAGAGAATTCCATTGTTCATAAATACGATTGAACTCAGTATAAATTTGAGCATTGGTCTTACCTCTCTCATCTGATTGAAACAAGGACACAGTCAAATCATATACCTGATTCAGATCATCCTTTTTCGAATATAGGCCTTCAATAGACTCCCATAACTCCTTAACAGTACGACAATGAGCCTCACTTTCCCACGGTCCGTCAGCTTCATCTCCTCTACCGGCTTCTTCCTCAGCAGATCCGCCCCTTGTGTCTTCTGATTTGGATCTTCCGATTGCTCACCGAAAAGGTACCCGTACTTGCACTCAGAAAGGTAACCCTCACCACCCTTATTCCATCTCCACCTATGTCTCTTATTCTTCTTTACCTGCTTCTTCTCGAGCCTTCATTGCTTCTTTAGATTCTATTACTGTTCCTAAGTCCTATTTTGAAGCTCTTTCTCATAATGGGTGGCGTGCTGCTATGGAGGAAGAAATGTCAGCTCTTGAAGCTAATCAGACATGGGATCTTGTGCCTTTACCTGATGGTAAACAAGCCATTGGTTGCAAATGGGTCTTTACCGTCAAAGTGAATCCAGATGGTTCTATTGCTCGTTTAAAAGCACGTCTAGTTGCTAAAGGTTATGCTCAGACCTATGGTATTGATTATTCAGAAACTTTTTCCCCTGTGGCCAAGATTACCTCTGTTCGTTTACTCATCTCTCTTGCTGCTACTCATGATTGGTCGCTTCATCAATTGGATGTTAAAAATGCCTTTTTACATGGCGATTTGAATGAGAAAGTGTACATGGAGCAACCACCTGGATTTATTGCTCAGGGGGAGTGTGGAAAGGTATTACGTTTAAAAAAATCATTATATGGGTTGAAACAATCTCCTCGAGCTTGGTTTGGGAGATTCAGTGAAGTAGTGACAGAATTCGGAATGAAGAAATGTGATTATGACCACTCTGTGTTTTATAGACAGTCTAGTTCAGGATGTATTCTTTTGGCTGTATATGTTGATGATATTGTGATTACAGGAAGTGATAAGTTGGGGATCTCACAATTGAAAGCCTTTCTTCAAGCTAACTTCCAGACTAAGGACTTGGGAGCGCTTCGTTATTTTTTAGGCATTGAAATTGCTCGAGGGAGAAAAGGGATTTTCTTATCCCAAAGAAAATATGTGCTTGATCTCTTGAATGAAACAGGAATGATTGGAGCTAAACCATGTGAGAACCCTATGATTCCAAATATTAAGCTTAATCCACAAGATGGGGAATTACTTGAAAATCCTGAACAGTACAGGAGATTGGTGGGAAAATTAAACTATCTTACTATAACTAGGCCTGATATTGCCTTTCCAGTAAGTGTAGTTAGTCAGTTTATGAACTCCCCAAGGACTTCTCACTGGGATGCTCTTACACACATTTTGAAGTACTTGAAGAAAGCACCTGGTCGAGGAGTCTTATATAAAAATCATGGTCATTGCAGAGTGGAGGTTTTTTCTGATGCAGACTGGGCCGGATGTCCTATAGATCGGAGATCAACTTCTGGGTATTGTGTATTTGTTGGAGGAAATCTTGTATCATGGAAAAGTAAGAAGCAAGCAGTTGTATCTCGCTCCAGTGCAAAATCTGAATACCGTGCTATGGCTCATGCTACATCTGAACTTGTATGGATTAATTATCTTCTTCAGCAACTTGGCATCAAGACTCATGGGATTATGCAATTATGGTGTGACAATCGAGCTGCTACTCACATTGCTTCAAATCCAGTTTTTCATGAACGAACTAAACATGTAGAAGTTGACTGTCATTTTATTCGACAGAAGTTACAAGAAGGAATTATTAGTCTTAGACATATTAGAACAGGGGAACAATTAGCTGATTTATTTACTAAAGCTCTTCCGGGAAAACGGGTTGATGAAATTTGTAACAAGCTGGGCATGATTGACATCTATAGCCCAGCTTGAGGGGGAGTGTTAGTAAATAGGTTCCACATCTATTATATTCTACTATATGTACCCTGTATTATAATATATATAGTGACTGCCTGACTCAGTTGAGAATATGGCAATACAAATTTCTCTCTTATTTAACAATCCCAAAATTCAGCAAATCCAAAAATAAAAATAGGAAGGTATTCACGCCACACTCCAGAAGAGGAAGAAGGGGAGCGATAAGTAATGATGAACACATTACAAAGGATGTAAATCCTTTAATGAGTGAAGAAGAAAACACGCTACAAGGAAGAATCCTTGATTAGTGATGATTAACGCTACAAAGGGTAAATCCCTTTGATAAGTCATAAGTTCATTCAAGAACATAAAAGAGAACAAACTTTCCCAAAAAGGCATTCAGCCAAATCTCAAATCTCAAATCTTGAATCTGATATGTATAAGGAACAAACCTACTTTTATAGCTCTTTAAAACCCTAATTGAAAATGGGCTCAAAAGATAGCATATTAAACCAAAATTAACCCACTAACATAAACTCAATAAAAGGGTCCTCTAAATAACTCTAAGTAACATGGTAAACTATTCATAGTAACATGGTAAATATTTTAAAGTAAAATGAACCTAAATATATTCATCATTAATTAAAACCCAAAATACTTTAAAATGACCCAAAACAAAATAAACATGAACTAAAGGCCTAAATGCTAAATTAAAGCCCAAAACATCAAATAATTGAAAATAAGGGCTAAAGTGGTGCCAATTAGGATAATGGTTGATATGGCATTGATGTGATGCCATCTTCTTGATGATGTGACGATGATATGGCACTAACTTAGTGATGATATGGCACAATTATAATGCACTTGATTAAACTCTTCTCCTATTTCACTTTCATATGATTAAGTCTCTTTAGATTCACATCAGTGAGTCTAGTCCTATTGTTATCTATATTATATTATAAATAGATATTCTTGCTTTATTGTTGAGCATGACTTCAAGAATTATTTTCTCTTAACAGTATAGATTCTTGGCTTCCTCTTAGAAGGTGTAGCAAGTATTAAGGTTGAAAAATAAGCAGCAAATTAGGATCAATGGACTGCCACAATATTGCACATAATTGTGCATTAGTCTTATTTCATTCACTCTTTTTATTAACAGGAACATCTTCAACCTTTGTAGTCAAGTATTTAGAATAACCTCGTTCTTTGAACCATAATAAAATAGAAGCACTCCATGAGGAATAGTTGGAGCCATTCAATTTTGCAAAAATAATTGTGGGAGTACAAGAAATTGTAAAAGAAAAAATATTGATAGAATTGTTGAGTTTAGAAGCAGACATGATGAAGGGTAAAGGAGAAAAGGAAGCCATTGGTTGAGAAAGGTAGAGAGAAAGGTGGAGAAAGGGTGTTTAGAGAAAGAGGGTGTATTGTCTATCTTTGGCTGAGAAAGCTGGAGAAGTGATTCCGTTCTGCTCTGTTCTGTTTTGTTCTGGATTTCTCTCTCTCTCTCTTTTCTTTTTAGGGCTGTGAATTTACAAAAGGGTGGTGCTTGGATTGATAAATTTAGGTCATAGATGGAGTAAGCAGGAAGTGCCTATCAGTTTGTGGTGGTGCGTATAGCACATGTGCTTAGGATGGTGGCATGTGAATGCCATGTGCTTTGGGAATTGGCCCGTTGACAACACATGCTGGTTGGGGTGGCGGGAAATTCTCTGGTGACATTGATTCTAGTGGTGGTTTTTGAAAAATTGCAACGCTGCTTTGTGAATCAAGGCAACCAGATTGGGCACCATAGCTTTGTGTTTGAAAGTTCTGATCAAGGAAAAAAAAAAAGTTTCTGTGAAAATAAAAAAATGCATAATTTGGAAGTTTGGAGGATGGGTCTGTGTTTAAGTAGAAAAAAGAAGGTGGTTTTAAATTCTGGAGGATGGAAATGTGTTTGTGTTTGGGTTTGTTTATGTAGAGGATGAAAATTAGAGTTTTGGGCAGAAAATGGTTCTTAGGTAGACAATTCTGGATAGATAAAGAAAGGAGCTTGAAGCTTAGTATAGGAGAAATAGAGAAGCAGAGTCTCTCAATGTGAGGGCATTGATACTAACTTAAGATTATTGGGAATAACTTGAGAAAATCATCTTAGATTTAGTCCTTTATATAGTAGAATTGTAATTAATACATTTTAATGCTAATGAATATAATTCCAAGAGTTATGCCTAAATATCTGCTAATTTATTCTAATCATTAGCTAACTACAGCATATACAACTAATACTATTCAATTACATTTATTACTGTTTAACATATATAATTGTAATTTACTAAATAGATTGAAGATGGTCATACAATTAAATTCTTGAATAGACTCTCTGTTCCTGCCCCATTTCTATAAGCCCGGGGACATATATCATATCATTTTTTCATAAGTCCCCTCCGGGGATTAGGGAAGGTGGAATAATTTTCCACTTTCACCCATACATATATGGCCAAAAAAAAGCCATAGATATTTTAAGTTTCATGAAAAATGGGAACTTCACTTGACCATTTGTTGATTTCTGGCTTAAGTATGAGTTTCGCATACCCATAAAACTTGGCACTGTGACTTCTCCCCCATCTGGTCTCAGAAGTAAGCTGGAACCTTTGAGCAAGATTCTTCTGGTCTTGGAATTCTTGACAAATTGATCTTCCTATACTTGGTTGCTTTATGGGTTTGCATATTGCATGACAACCACTAAATGCTAACTTTCCTTGGTCAACCTTCTTCCTTTGTTTACAGTTCAAACCTGATCCTCGTTTTGAAGAAGCCAAGCAGTTTATCAGGAGTGGAGTGTTTGGAAGCTATGACTACAACCCACTACTTGAGTCTTTGGAAGGAAACTCAGGTTATGGTCGTGGTGATTATTTTCTTGTTGGTCATGACTTCCCCAGCTACATGGATGCTCAAGCAAGAGTAGATGCAGCTTACCGGTATGATGTGATCTCATATTTTCCTTCATTTATTTATAACTGTCAGTTTGTGGTATTTAACCATTGTTGTCAATTTATTCATTCTGCTTCTATTACTCATCAAAAGCAATATCACGAGACTTCAAACTTTTGATATTTTTCTTTTGGTTGTACCTTGTAAATGCGCGTTCACAAATGTACTTTGGCTCAATGAATACAAATGCTTAGCCTTCACATCATTAACCCCCTTCCATTCCTTTAAGCTAGCTATATCTACATAGCAGTGTACCACCTTCACAAAGGAAACCTGCTGCTAAGTTTAAATTGAATACATGTCCAAAAACTGGTGTCTGCATGATCAATTCCAATACGGCAAAGGCTGAAACATCCCTGCTTCTGGCCCCACTAGAGGGTACAAAATTAGAGATGCTAAATGTGGCCTGATTGTGAATGGATTTATTCTAGTGGTGGAACTTTAAACTTGTCCTTATTCATGAAGTATATGTTGGTTTTTGTTGTATGCAGGGATAGGAAAAGATGGCTAAAAATGTCTATTCTAAGCACTGCTGGGAGTGGAAAATTCAGCAGTGACCGGACAATTGTTCAGTATGCCAAAGAAATATGGAACATAGAGGAGTGCCGGGTTCCGGGTTCCATGATTTGAGCTGCATATCATATCTCTTACTTGAAGCTTCTGTATAGTATGAGTGTGTGAAGGTGAAGCAAATTGAATGGACTTTAAGTAGAAATAAGAAGACTACCTGGGTCATTATATAATAAGTTGTCCTCTCTTGGATGAATGATATCAAACACTACTATGTCAGCTAAAATAGTTTGTTATATTTACCACTGAAAAGGGTTTGATGTCCTGACTCTGGTTCAGTAAAACAGCAAACCCTATCTTATTAGAGTGCGATTATATATTTATTGATTTCAGCCAAAACAGAAATTATTGAACCATTTTTTGTCACATCTCATATTGTCACCGTATAACAATCTATGTCATGCCACACTTGTTTTAGTTCTATGTTGCTTGGCTTCTCTGGTGACTTGGTGAAATTCTGCCTAGTATGGATGGCAAACAGATTTTGTGGCCAACGGTAGAATTAACCTAAATATGTATTTCAACTAGCATCAACCATAAGACTAAACATTGTAGATTCCCAGCTGCCCAAAATCTCTTTCTCCCATCTATCCAAGAAGTTTCTCGTTGGGAAAAAAAAAGAAAAGAAATTGCCCAATTTTTGTTATTCTTTGAATATTTCAGACAGGATTTTCAGCCTAGAATGAAAAACCAATGCTGCCACCATAATCCAAATTTGATTATATCCCTTGTGCAGAACTACCCAGCAAGTATTATCGTTCATTAGCAAACTTCTCTTCAAGAGACAAAATTCTCCATTAAAAAATATATCTGCAGAAAATTTAAAAGAGAAGATCCAGGGGAGCACAGAGTAATTGCACTACCAATTTCAAAGAAAAATGATAGAACAAGTCCTGAAACAAAGCTATCTGAATGTAAAACACAACTCGTCCTTACTAATAACTTACATTTGAAGTGAAGAACCAAGGACCAAGGGTTTTCAAGTTGAAGGAGAAGTAGATCTAGGACTAATCCACCTCGATACCGATCGTGAACTTGCAATCACACTTGGACCTCTTGAGTAGCTTCTATAGCTGTCACGTGAATGCCCAAGTTTTGAAGAACCAACCCTTCTCTTAGAGCTTCTTGGTCTTGGAAAGACGCTTGAGAATAACTCCTTTGTGAACTCCTCCTTGACCAAGGAGGAACACTTGGCGAGTAGCTTCTCCTTGAGCTCTTGCACAGGTGAAACAGCGAGTAACTACCCCTTGAGCTTCTCCTGGGCCTTGGGGAGACACTTTGGGAAACTAACTATGGTGACACCGCCCTTTGTGCCGTCGGTCATCTGGTGAGCCATACCTTGAGTCATAGGGAGAGTATGATCTCTCTCGTCGTCTTATAGGTGACCTGCTACAAGGGGTACGAGATCGATAATATGACCTGTGTTAATCATAAGGCGGATAGGATCTGCGCCGGCCGTAATATGGAGAGTAGGATCTCCGCCGCCTATTAGGAGAGTGAGAACGGCTCCTACTGCAATCTTAAAGTGGTGATGGACTGTAACGTCTCCTGTATGGAGAATAATTAGGGAAGCAACTATAACTTCTACTGTAAGGAGAATAACTAGGAGAACGTCGTGGAGATTAACTTGATGATCGACAGCATGCTGCATGAGAATTATATGGGATATCGAGATGAGTAATGACAAAAGGAATATTCTTGCACAACAATCAATGAAAAGACGAAATAAGCTCACTACGAGCAGTCCTCAGTCCAAGATACCTCCCAGTAGTTGGAGTTCGACCCCGTCGTCTTGGCCTGAGATGAGTGCAAATCACAGAATTAGGACAATCACGAAGCTAACAGTGACATAAAATACCAAAATATAGTACTGACAGTTTAGAATATTGTAATTCAAGGAGAAACATATAGTTGCAAGATAAAGAGTGGTGCAGGGCATACAACCCCAATGATCTGGTACATGATGTGTTTGATTTGTTTTAGTTGTGATTTGAGTTTGATGAAGAGCTGCTACACACAGCTAACCTGTTGCCACGGAAACTCAAATGGAAAGAAGCAAAACACTTCCAAAACTCAGAGAGAACTAAGGAAAACTCATCCATATATCTTTTACTCAGAATCATTGAGTTGAAAAGATATCAAACTTAGAATTCAAGCTCAGGGAAAAAGAAAAAAAAAAGTGCTCAAAAAGCTATCTTCTCCACGGTGATTACGCACCGTTCAAGTACACAGCGATCCAGATACTTTATGCACCGGTCAGCCTCTTCTACAGTTTTCATTGTAACAAAACCAAACCCACGGCTCGTCCATGGATCAACAACTAAATGAACATCTAGCACCTAGAAAGCACCAAAAGTACACAACTACGAAAATGAGAGCCATATGAGATAATACTCTCAAACAGATAGGCTGTGTTTGGCAAATAATTGATCAGCTAATTTTTAGCTGATTTGACTGAATTTTACTGTTTGACTTGTACAATAATATAGGTATTTGGTAAAAGCTGTTACAAATAAATTTTTGGGCTTCAATCCGCTAAAATGAAAAACACTGTCACAAGCAGCGTTTTTGCTGAGCTGCTGTGTGATTACTGTACATATTTCCTGAATTGTCTTCTCTGGTATAGTTGCCACAAGCATTAGTTCTTTTTGAGTTTTGTTTCTTATGAGGCTGTTGTAGCTGATTGTGCATAAAACAATTTGACCGTGCCTTCGCTGTATTCAGACAAATGAAAAAAAGAAGGATAACGCCTTTGGATGCATATTTATTTTTTTATTTTAAAAAATTATTTTTAAATTCAAAAAAATAAATATTAAAATATAATTGATAATATAAATAAAAAATATTTTATACTATTATAAATTAATATTAAAAATAAAATAATAAATTTAAAATAATAATAAATTATTTATATTTAATCAATAATTTTTTAAAATAAATTAGTGATTTGTACATATTAATTACATTTTCATAATTTCATTGATCTTAATCGCATTTGATTTCTATTAATAATTTTGATTAAAATAAAACTAAAACTTTTGATTAAGAAATTGAATTAAGTTCAAAATTAATAATTATTAAAAGAATTAGTTGATTAAATTATGTAAATAATCATATCAATTTTTTATCTTATACATAAATTAGTGATTTGAATTATGTTCTATTATAAATTAATTCATATGTTGTAAAAAACCTATAATAATTAAGATATAATTATAAATTCTTAGAAAAATTATATTAATTTAATTTTAAAGAAATATTTAATTTATAATAAATTATAATGATGTATTATTTATAAAAAATTTTAATCTATTAAATAATATATAGAATTTAAAATATTAAAATAAAAAGTATTTAAATAATTCATAAAATATATTCATACCATTGTTTGTCATTTTACGTACAAACAACTAATCATAAACGATTGATTTTATTAGACGTTTTTATTCAAACAACTAATGCAATCAGTTACTCAAATCAGTTAACGTAATCAGCCATCAACTAACAGTTATCGACTAACAGTTACAACTATCAATTAATTACTAAGTAAGACCATAACAAAAAGACACTTCATATTAAGAGAAAATTACATATAATTCGTGCAGACAATCTGATAACATATAGATTATTATCGGGGTTCTTTGCATCCCTTGATTGGCTTCTGCTTCTGAAGCACCACAAAATAACATAAAATAATATGTTCCTAATTTCATCAAAAAGATGAAATTTATTAAGTACACAGATTATAGACTAGTTAAAAAAGTCTCGCTACCTTGAAAGGCTTCTAAATCTCGACCTTGGTAGAGAGTTGGATACAGACCTACTATAGTGCTTTACCGGGGAAGGAGAAGAGTACCTAAAAATTAAAATAAACTCCTATAAGTAAAAGATGCTTTTCACTTAAAAATTCAAAATGGAAAAAAAAAATTAAAAAGAAGGTAGTCATCTTACCTTGATCTTCTTGAATACGCCATCTGGAACCAGAACAAATCAGACAGAAAAAAACAGATCAGAAATGTTGACAGTTGAAACATCAATAAACAAAAAACAGCCATCCACATATGGTTTGTTTCCCCTAAAGAGATACGGATATAATTCATCACATAAACAACCATGACATTTAGAGTTGAAAGCATGTTTTAACATTAAATCACCTTTGAAGCATATCCATTCTAATTTCAAGTTTATGGGGATAAAAAGGAAAAATTTGTCACCGAAAATCTGGACCTTAAGCAACAGAAAAATACCCATATGAAGCTGGATATTGACTCCCACTCCTGCGGTTTTCAGATTTATGCCTTACGTAGATCTATTAAAATATTTGCACGCTTAAATTTTAGTATACTCCAACGACTTTGTTTGAAATCTCGTAGCATTTGTCTGGATCTTTTTGTCTATCGATTACACATGTATTCAAATCCATTAAATCCAATTCTACTCCTTATATTCATATGATTATTAATTAATCTATGATGAGTTAGAGACCTACAGTTCCTAAGGAGGAAAAAATGCCAAAACAACCATCCACTCGACAAAATCAGAAAAAAAAAAAAACATTTTTCAGTAACCCTTATCTCAGTAGGCTACTAGGCTACCAAGCGCATAAACATGGTTATTTCTAATGATGCAATGCATAAATTATATTACCCAATAATACACATATGGATACAAAAATGAAAAGATAAAACTAAAATCATAATCCACGTATTCATCAAGAACCACATGTCAGATTGAAGCATAGAGATTGATGGCTTACCACAGCAGAAAGACGGAAGTTGTCCTGAAGAATTTTTTGAGAAGGTGGTTTATGAATTGAAGGGATTTGTGATCGCGTATTAGTCAGGGGAGCACAATATAAAGATGTTAACAAACTAGCTTCTGGAGATGCCGGCGCAAGCCTGCACAATAATAATTTAAAAAAATAAATAAATAAAAGAAGGCGAGAGCCAACTGGAAAAATGGAAAAACAAATGAGAATCAGCATCATAATCTGTATATTAAATTTAATATATTATACCATAATAATATAATGATTAAATTTGATAATAAAATAATACATTATTGTATATCACAATCGATTTCAAAATGAAAAAAATATAAAAAATTCACACCTTTGAAATCACGCTCATTCCTTGGAAAATAAATAAACGAGACCTTACCCTTTATCTATATTACTGACCTATGTAACTAATTATTAGTACATAGAAGTAGGGTTTGTTTAAGACACGTATTGCTCCACATGTTGTTGCAATAAAACATGTATCTTCTCTTTTTTCCCTGTGGAATTTAAATTTCAAAATTTATAGTAATTTTTAATGAGTCATTGATAGAAAAATAATGAATGATTTTAAAATAGGAGATAACTTGATTAACTCATTTATTCAATCATTTTTATAGAAATCCCATCTAACTCTTCGATTCCAGAGGATTCCTAATATAAATATTATTATTTTTAATGAACCTTTTAATTCACTTTGTTATTTTAAATTGAGCTTTTAGGATTATTTTATTCTCTCTCTATGCCTCATCTTTGTTTGCACTCTTTATTTAAAGGTTTCTGCCTTATTCCTTATTCCATGATTGCTTCATTTCTCTCCAATTTTTTTTCTTGCTTTCCCTTCTTTTACCATAAGTTTTTTTATAATTTTTCTATTTTAGCTCTCTAATTTATTTCATCTTGGAATTAGAAAATGCAAACAATGTGGGCAAATAGTGAAATTTCTTCTTGCAATAGTAATGGTGCCCCTTCACTTGAAACATGTGTTAACAATTTAATTCCTTTGTATCGAGCAAAGCAAAAGCCAATTTATCTTTGTCACGACCTAACCTTAAGTATAATTGGCATGGAGCACTGTAACACCCGATAAAAAATCTCATAATCAAGGACTGGTAGAACTAAATGAGATAGTGTCTACTAGTAGGTAAATAGTAGAAATACTCATTAATTTAGTGGAAGTATTTATTAGTTTTAGTGGATGAAAAATCTATTAGGAATAATCTAGGAAAATTTTGAGAAAGTTAGAAGTTTTTAAGATTCAAGATTTATAAAGATTCAAAGTAAGTTTTTTTCATATAGAAGCATCATAAAATAAATCCAAGGTGGTGGGAATGTAATTTTAGACACATCCAAATAAGTATGCATAGCCATAAGGGAGAAGGAAGGGAATTTTAGCTTAGCTAAAAGGCATTAAGGTAATTCTCAAGTGAATTTCATTATTATATAATTATGGAATAATTGAGAAAAAATGGTGGGGAGGAAATAATAATATATAAAAATATTTACTTGATTATCAAGCATTATAAGCTTCTATGAAACTTAGTCATTAAAGTTGATAATATAAATAAGAATATTTCATAGTCTTATGCTAATATGATAAGTTTAAGGTAACTAAGTAAGTTGAAATGGAATTACCTCATCCAAAAGGGACCAAATTGTGCATTTCATGGTCCAAAGCCAATTTTATGATATCATCCCTCACTTATTCAAAGCTCACTCAAGATTTCTCCTATAAATAACTCACATTAGTTCAATTCTTTCCCACACCAATAAGAAGCCACGGTTACAGTGAGAAAGATGAGAAAGGAGTTGCAATCTTAAGTATTATTCCCATTTCTTAGTGAGATATCATTAATCCTTTGAGTGTTTATTTGGTATTGGCCAAAGAAAGGAGCTCTTTTGATCTTCTAGTGAAGGTATAAATCTATAAACTTCTATACTTTCATTTCTTTCCATAGTTATTTTTATGAATTCTACATTAGTTTTATGTTATTTTTGAATACTACACTTTAAATTCTAGGTGAAGGAAAGCAAGTCTACTAAGCATCTTTGAATAAGTAGAGATCCATTCTTTTTTATTAGTTTTCTTCTTTGATGATGTTTATATATAAGATGTACATGTGGTTATTTGTGGTTGTACTAAAGCCATGAAACTCATGGTGGATTACTTGCACACTTGTTTTCTTAAATTTTCAAGAGATGGTTTTGAATAAATTGGTTTTGTAGAAGATGATTTCAAAATAATTCTTTAAAATAATAAAGTTTAGATATATGATTTTCCATGAAAATAGAAAAAAAATTTAGTGAGGGAGTATAAACAACATCTTGGGTTTCTTGGCTTAAAATAAGAAAATTTCTATTTTTATAATACAAAATCTATTAACTACATCAAAAATTAAATTAGAAAGGATAGAATCCATGAATATCAAGTTTTGAAAACAAGTGGTTTTTAAAAAGCATGTAACAAACCCTCAGATTTCTCTAGTATACATAGGGAAAATTTTATTTTTTATGATAAAATTATGTAAGAACTAAACTATACTTTAATATGGATATTTTAGAATGATTATATCAAAGTTTTCAAGCAAAAACTCACTTGAAACAAGCTTTGTAAACTTTCAAATTTTATATTGCTTAGTGCAAAAAAAAATCTATTTTTATAAGAAAAACTTGCTACAATACGTTTCAAACTATTTTAGTAATGTTTATGAACATTAATATTAAGAGTATATGGCAAGAATATATTTTAAAATCACATTTGAAAACTTATGATTTTATGTTGAAAAACTATTTTCTATATTTGATGTTTTTTAGTAAATAAAAATTCCTACAAAATGGTTTTGACTAGTAAAGCATTTTGGTGGCTAGTGTAATTTGTTTTAAAAGTGGTTATTAAATGATGTTTAATGTTTTGAAAACTTAGCTAGAAAACTTTGGGAGTTTTCATTTTTTCAATGCTAAGTAAGCTCACTTTAAGGTATTTTAATAGTTAGAGTTATGGATAATTTATGTAACTTGTTTTGAGTGTGAAAATGGCTAAAAAAAAAGGATATTTTAAGACTAATATTAATTCTAGAAATTTTTACAAATTTTCAATTAAATTTCATGATTTATTTAATTTTTCAAAAGCTAAAGATGCTTACTTTGAGATGTTTTGATAGTTGAATACAAGGATACATTATATGACTTATTTTTAGTACACAAAAAGTTTAGAAGGTTTATTAAATGTTTAAATAATGAATCTAGAAATTTTAAAAAATTAATAAAGTTTGCTATTTTAAGTATAAGGTTGATTGTTAAAACATAGTATAAGTTTGTGACTATTTTCTTAACTTTTAGATGTTATTGTTTAGTGATATTGTTAGAATATTGTATAAAAGCATAAGATTGAATTTGCTTAGAATCAAAAGTTACGAAACTTAAAAAATCTAAGTTGTGAACTCTATGGTTTTATTGCAAAAATTATAAGTTATATGATCATTTTATATTGATATTTTTTCATTCATCAACATACTAATATGTTAATATTTTAAAGGTATGCTTGAATTTTAATGGGAATTCTATAAAATAAATAGACATTGCCCTATAAGTTTTCATGGTGAAACTGTGAATCCATTATATAATTAATGTATGAATTGTGATAATGACTTAATATGTGAATTGTAATGCACTAATGTGCTTATGTGAGAATATTTGTGAATGATGTTCATGAAAATGACGAAGTGTTGATGAGCTTTTGAAAAGTGATATAATAATCTAACATACGAATGGAAGTACCAATATTTATTGTGCTCACTAGAAACATGACAAGATAACTATAAATTCTTTCTTGCTAGATTATTTCTTTATTGATATATGTTAGTTATGGCTAATGGATGATATTTTGAGTAAATGTGTTAAAATAGATTGGATTTAACGAGTTAACCTGAGACTGGTATAACTTTACTTAACTTAAAACTGGGACGGTACGAAAAATAATAATAGTGGCTTGACTTGTTAAGAAATTAAGATTAATTAGCCTAACTTGGTAAAGGATTAGCTCAATTTAGTAAAGAATTAAGACTGGTAAGTGCTTGTCCATTAGTTTATTAGATTAGTGAGTTAGTATGATAATAGTAGCAAGTAATAATTAATTAATATATTATTGTATGTTTGTATATATTAAAATAATAATTTTCATATATTAAAATTATACTTTCATATATATAATATTAAAACTATATATATGAGTAATATTAAATAATTTATAATATTAAAATTAATAAATTTATATATTTAATATTGTTAATATATATTATATAAATTTATCAAAAAAATAATTACATTAAAATTTGAATTAGTATTTCTATATTAAAATTTTATATTATTTAAAATATTTTATAATAAAAATAAAATTTATCATGATACATTTATTTTACTTAATAATATTAATCTCTCACCTACAAATAATAAGAGTGAATATAGAAAAAAATGTAATAGAGTAAATAAGAAAAGCAACAATATATGAATGAAATATAATAAAAAGAAATATTTTTTCTATTGCTCATATTAGGACTTTCATAATTTAATTATTTTCATATTATTATATTAGGAATGAAATATAACAAACAATATATAAAAATTGTCAAAAATATTACTTATTCATTAAAGTTACGGTTATGTAGATATAAAAGTATTGTGATCTTAAAAGCACAATGCCATTCTTTGATTATAAATCTATTTAAATTTTATGAAACTAACTTCACCTTAAATTATAATTCTTTTATATAATAATTAAATAATTCTATTTTATATATAAACAAATTAAAAATTGAAATAGAATTAATCTTGTAAGAGTTAAACTAAAATAAATAAAGTTGATAAAAATTTGGAGGTTAAAATAGAATTAGTAATAAATAAAGTTAATAAAAATTTAGAGGTTAAAATAGGTTTTTTTAATCTTTTTCTTTTTAAGAAAAGAGTGAACGCATATGCTGTCCTTTTTTTCATTCCTAACCTGCATCACTAGACAGTACATAGACCATAATTTTTAGAGGAGTGCTTTGTATAATTACTTATAATCAAGCCCGTGTAGAACGAGCTTTGTTTAATTCATTATTTAATAAAAATTAGATAATATCTATAATATGTGAGATAAATATTTTTATGCAAAAATAAAAAGAGTAAATCATTTCAATTGAATCTAAAATTGAAGACTTAAAATTAAAATATAAAGTTGTGTGACTTTTTTCATGTGACCATGTTTCCTTTTTAAGTAATTACATAACTTGAATTATGCTTTGATCTTGACCATTAATAAAAGATTTAATAATCACAATTTATTTCTCTCATCTCTTACATAAAAACACTCCTCTTATTTAATATGTCCCTTATAAATATAAATCAAATTAAAAATTCATATGAGTTTATTTTTATTATCTTATTTTTTACATGCATTTTATATAATTATAATAGTTGTAATATAAAAAATTAGAAATATCAATCAACTTCAATTAAGATGACATTTTTAAGCTTACAATTTCTTATTTTCAATTTTCTAAAATAAAAATTTAATTTATATAAAAATTATATATATTAAAATTCCTAAGAAATAATGTCAAATTGATTATTATAGCATAACAAATTAAAAATATTAGTGAATTTCAATTAAGAAGACTTTTAAAATTTTTTAATTTCTTATTTTTAATTTATTATAAAAATTAAATTTAGGAGAAAGGATAGGATGGTCATTAATTAATATATGTGTAATTTATAATATATTACTTAAAAATTGATATTGATAAAATATTAATAAAATTTAAATAAATAATTTTGATTTTAATTTTAAATATATCATATACATATATATAAGAAAGCCTAATAAATGATTGGATTAATGCCTATCGAAAAGTAAATAAAATAAATTTAAAAATGGTAACAAGTGGGATTGTAGTTTGACAAGTAGGATGGCATGTGTAGCTACAATAAAAATATGAAGTCCAAAGTTCTTATTTAAAATAGATGACATGTTGTAATAAAAAAAATGAAATAAAATAATAAAATGGAGCAACTATAGGGAGACACATTAGCAATGTAACACAAACCCAACATTAAAATTTAGATAGATAAGTACATTACAGTAACAAAGGTAGAATCATAAGCACAAAAAATAGATTAAAAGAGGCAAAGAACCATTGAGCAATAGCTCATTGGCAAAGAGCTATTGCTCAATGGCTAATTTAAAATTTTTATTAATATTTTATGTATTTTATATCACTATAAATATTCATCTTAAACTCAATTCACATAATAAATATTCATTCTTTCTCTCTTCAATCTCATTCTCATAATTTCAACAATTATGATATATTCTCATTTCTCTACAAATATTAAAGATTAGATGTGGAGATGGTGCATGAAGTTTTAAATCATTGAAATTTTCACTTTAAAGAAAAATATTGATGACATTCTTTATCTCTTTCTAATATTTACTTATATTTTTATATTTTTTATTAAGTTATATATATTTCAAATTTTATAGTATTTTAGTTAATTCAATAGTTATTATTCTTGTTAAATTTAATATTAGTAATTTCATTTCTCATATTATTAATAAATTTTAATTATGAATTTGAATGATCCTAATAATATGCAAAATTATTTTGATAATAATTTTTTTTAGAAAATATAACTACTAATTTTTCAAATAATAAAATTTCAAATATAGCTACTCATATGCAAAATTATTAATTTTTCAAGTACACCCAAATTTATATCATCTCCTCTTCCTTCTCAATATCTACTTCATTACAACATGCTTGTAATCGTAAGAATATAAACACTCCTACATTCTCGTTGAATTTAGCAAAAAGATTGAAATTTTTTGAAATATGGAATTATTTTGATCTAAAAAATGTGGATAAGGTAGTTAAAGCATTTTGTTAATATTATTAAAAAATTTATAACTATGATAGTTATAATGGTACTAGTACAATGAGATGCTATTATTCTTTTAAACATGTGGATATTATAAATATTTCAAGTAAAAATTCTAACATGCCTAGTTAAGATGGTTGTGAGTATGAATTGTATAAATAGATTTGTCATGCTAAAATGCCTTTTAGTGTAGTTAGTTCTCTAAAATTAAATATCCTTTTTTAACACTTTAATCTTCAATGACATTGTACAAGTAGGAATACTAATGTAAATAAATAAAATAAAATTTTTTAAGAGTAGAAAATAATTTTAGCCAATTATTTTTTAAAATTCAAAGGTAGAGTTACACTTGTATTCAATATTTAGATATCATCATCTCAAATGGGCTATGTTGGTATTACTACCCACTATATTGATAAAAATTTTATTTTACATGAAAAATAATTATTTGTTTTAAATCAATTCCACCACCATATGGTACATCTATTATTGCTTTTTATATAATAAATACTTGTAGTGAATACGTGATATCAGATAAAATATTTTCAATTACCTTTGATAATACATCTAATAATACTAGTGATATTATAATTTTAATTCCAGACTTAAATTCTATTCTTGAAGCTCAATTTTTTAATCTTAGAAGTGCATGCCATATTTTAAATTTAGTTGTTCAAGATGCATTAAAAGTTATTTCTATACTTGTACAAAATTTTAGAACTATAGTTTTATATGTCAAATCATCACTAGCTAGACAGTATAATTGGAGACCATTATGTTTCCAAATGTATAGGAAACCTAGGACACCTCCACAAGATGTTTGTTCACGATGGAATTTTACTTTTAAAAAATTAGAATTTTGCTTAGAGTATAAAGATGTCATGCATACTTTTTATTCAACAAAAATTCAAGTTAATCATCATCTTGAAAAAGTTGAATAGGAAAGGATGCAAATTTACTTACAATTCTCACAAACATTTTATAATACAACTAGTCTTTTATCAAGTTCTTATTACTTGACATTTCACTCAATACTTGATGTTTTTGTTTAATGGTAGTTTTGCATTTCTAAAATTTGAAAGTATTAATGGGTTTGAAATTATTATTCATGAATGTATACTAAAATGTAATAAATATTTTAGAAATATTCTTTATTTATATGTTATAGCTGCAATTATAGATCCTAAAGTTAAACAAGAAAGAGTAAAAAAACTGTAAAAAAATTTACTATAAAAATATACAATATGAATTTAACTTAGAGTCTTACATGAATGATATAAATAATTTGCTACTAAAAATGTTTCAAGTATATAGTAGTAAATTTAATTCCTTGGATGCATGCATAGATTCTTCAGTTTCTTTAAAAATAACTATCTCATATTGTGAAGAATATAATGACTTTTTAGATTTAACTAATGATATTCCCTCAATCAACAATGAATTAAGTTCTTACTTATTTACACCTATTGTAGCTAATATACTAAAATTTTCCATTTTGGAATGGAATGATAGAAAGCACAAAGGACATAATATTTTATACTTTCTCTTATAACATATCATATACTAAGCCCTTTAATGTCTTCAATAGCATTAGAAAGTACATTTTCTTTTGATGAGCAAATTTTCAATGAAAAGATAAATGATTAGAACTTAAAGAAGCTATTTGTTTAAAGATTGGTTTAATGCAAAAGAAAATTAACAAAATAATTTGCAAGAACATAGATCATCATTGGTTGAAGGAGCTAATTAGAAATAATAACAGATTTATATATTATAAATTTAATTAGTAAAATATTTGTATTCATTTTATTTAATAGTGAAATTTTTTTGGACCAAGTTTCGTTGTTTTTACTCTTTTTAATAGAGGATTGTCCATGTTAAAAATTATTATGTCAAAATTTTTTTATTTTTAATTTTATTAAATAATAGCAATAATAATAATAATAATAATAATAATTTGTAAGTGATAACAATAAAATATAATTATATTTTATAATAATAAGAGTAATCACAACAATAACAACAATATATAATAATCATGGAAAGTAATTTTAATCTAAAATTTAAAGTTTCTCATTACTAATTAATCAACTAAAATTTTCAATACGTGATTTTGATTATAAGTCTTATTATACCTCAAATTTACACTTAATTTATTCAAATTAAATGCATTTTATAAATAATTTTTTACAAATGATCAAATTATTTTTGCTAAATATTTTCTTTTATGTATTAAAAGTGATGATATTTTAATTTTAAATTTTAATATATGGAAAAGTTATTAATATATCCTAAGAAATTAGAACAAAATTACATTAATATTTAAAAAATTCCTTACTTTTTTTAAAGAATTCATATTTAATATTTTTAAAATTTAAAAAATATATAATTTTTATTTTAATTATCTTAACAAATTTATTCTAATTTCATTCTTTTAATGAAATTTAAAGTAATAATTATAATAAAATATAATTATACTTAATAATAATAATAGAGTTCAATTAATCAATGATATAAAATTAATAATAAATAAATAACTAATATGATAACAATAATAAAATGTAACATGTTATAAAACTTGTCTAGACTAGCTTGGTAAATGTTAACTTGTAATTAGGATTATGAATGGTACTTTAGCAACCTAATTTAATTTGATCTAATGAAAAAGTAGCTTGACCTAGGATTGGCCTGATGTATAATTTTTGTTTATTGGATTAGTCTAGTAGGATTGAGTTAGCTTATTTTACACACTGGATTTTGACCTTACCCTATTATATGTGAAAAATAGGCTAGTGGGTGCCCTATATGAATAAAGAGCCTATGTTGAATGCCATATATAATTATTGGCTTGACTATCATATATATATATATTGATGTGACATTATTATGATTATGAGACTTTTATGGAGAGTTTTGGGGATTGATATGATGCCTTATATTTTGAGTCACACAAACTGATGTGTGAGATAAGGTTAGTTCTGGAGGGACAAATTTGGAATATGCATGGGATAAGATTAGTTTAGAGTAACAAGGAGAATCTTTTATACCTTCATGCCATTTAATAGTTATTTAAATAATCATATCATGTTTATGATTGAACCTTGTTACTAAATTATTTCTTGTCTAAATGTTACTAATATAGTATATAGAATTGCCTAATGAGAAATATTTTCTAGTAAGGAATTTTTTTTAGTATTAAAATATATATCTTGTATATAAATGTTCTCTTGATTAAAAATGATTAGAAAATTAGTGAGATAGCTATCTTATTAAGTAATTTCATTACTCATTTTACTTATAGACATATTTTTCAAGTACTCCTCTTAGTGATTGTAATTGAGATCACTAATGTATGATGGCATATGTACTACACCCAATATGATGCTTTCAAACTAGAGTTCCACTTTACTGTAGTGATTGATGAGGTTAGGGTTCCAAGTGTGCTAGGATGCAAGTTGTAAAGGTTGAGACCATCACATTTGACCCTAGTCAACGGCATCTAGATAGTCACTTTACTGACAATAGAGTTTTGGAAGCCTTTGAGTGTCTTATGCTTGATGATCCTATCATTAAGATAAGAGAGGTAAATTTGCTAGTGTACAATTACATACCTTATGATCTTTTAGTATTGGTCCCATTATCTATTAAACCACCAGTATTATCCTTAGCGACACCATTAGTAGTACCACTAGTTGTACTAGTTGAACAATTAGGTCTTTCATTATCTTTAAATTCATTTTTTCAGGATCCAAATGGCTTTGAGGCTAATGTTGAGGAGACCATGCATAGATAATCTGGATGATAATTGATCACTCTTTTTAATCTTCTCTATATTAATGCTTTGACTATTTTGCAAAAAATAGTACATATGAACCCAACGTAATAAAAAATGGGGATGGTCTTAAGCTATATGTAAAAGAAGCTATTTGTATAAATATGCTTATATGTATATATGATGATATTGTTTAGTATGTTTACTAACATGTGGATAAATAGTTTCTTGAAATCATAAAATAATTTCACAATTTTTCTCTAACTATGTATAAGGTACAATTATCTTATTTGGATTCATGTATTTTTTTAAAAAGAATATGTTCTAAAGTATTCTATGAAGAAGATCATTTTATTTCTCAAATTTTCTATTCTAGTCCTATTCTATTGTATTGATTTTATGGTTTGAATTTTTTAAGTAAGTATATTACTTAGTTTTCAAAAACTTATCTTCTAAATTATCTTGTTGGTTTCTTGAAGAATCTTTAAGAAAATGACATTTTAGACAGGTTCTATAAACTTTTTTAAAAGATTGGTTTTACAAAAAGCTTTTCTAAAATTTTATCTAACAAACATCCCTTTCTAAAAGAAGTCTTTTGAAAAAAAAAAACTATCTATACAAGGTTTTACTAAAAAGACATTAACTATTTTTTTTTATGAAAAAAGTATATTTTTGGAATTATTTCAATAGTATTTTTATTTTTTTTAAGTTATTTCCTAAACAAAAAGTAAACTTCTATTTTGTTTTGGATATGGACTCCAAAAGAAATTATTGTATATTTAATTTTCATAATTTCCTTTAAAAAGAAAGGAAAAAAGTTGTCAATATTTTTTATATTTTTAAAATTTTTTTAATTGACTCCATTTACCCATAGATGAGGTTTTATTTGTTGAAACTATTATTTGTTTTTATGGAAATGTATTTAAAAGAATAAGCCTCATTAATTATGAAAATTTATTTTTAATTTGATAATGCATATATAGTTTAAAAAAAATTCATAGTGAAGTCTCCAACCTTATGTTTTTGTATCATATAGTCAATTTTATAAATTAGTTGGTTTAGAAAAAGCTTATAAAGATATCTCATTAATATCTTTATATTTTTCATAATGGTCCAAAAAATTGAGTTATGATGAACACACTTCCTCATTTTCACCAGCCTATTCTTCCTGTTATTCTAATATAATAAAGCATGCAAGGGGATTTGGGGAAGTTTTCATAACTTAATAAGAAAAGATGACATATTCATTTAACAAAATTCAATTTGATTTCAAAGAAGTTAAGCTTGCTTATAATGCTTCAATCTTGAGGATAACCAACCTTAAAGAATAGTGGTTACTATCCTTTTACCCTATTTACCTTATATAGATGAAGGCCTAAAAATATCTACAATAAGATATCCAATGTTACCTACGCCATATTGGATATACTCTTGAAAGCTCATCTTTGATGTGGTGATGGTGGATCAACTTAATTATTTGTAAAAGAAAACATATAGAAGGGTAAGTTCGGAGTTTGATGAGTAAATACTTAATGTGAAAAATATTATCTATATTATTTTCTCATATTTTATGCCTCTTAATGTGTTACACATGCTTAAATTTATGGAATTGATCATGTTATGTGATTAGATGATGGTTTTCTAATATTTTTAAATTATTTAGTTAATGCTAGATTTTTAATACTATTTTAATTTTTCAGCTATAACTTGAGTTTCAAATGTTAAATTGAGTAATCTTTATTTCATTAAAAAGCTAATAATAAGTTTTAAAACTTTTGTGTTTTGATTGAAGCCTAATTCGAACATTTAGATGATCAAATTTAGTCATGAAAATGATGCTCTATTTTTATTCTAGTTGAACTAGTCTTGATTTTTGGGCTATATTTGGAGCTCCAAAGATACAATTAAGGTGCAACCAGCACCCAAAGTTAAGTAAGACTGACCCAATAAGTTCTATATTTTGGGTTTAGCAAAACTATGTTGTTTTAATGGTCAAACTTGAGCTACAAATCAAGTTATGAATTTTTATTATAGTAAATCCTTGATATAAACCTAACCAGTACTTTGCATGATCAAGCCCAAGTAAAGAAGGACTTGACTTTAAGTGAAGGCTTGATGACAAGATGAAAGCTCAAAAGGATGCAAGAGGCATTTAGGGCCCATGTGAATACAATTCTAGCCTAAGAAGTCCAAGTAGAAGAGGCAAATAGAGTTAAAGTACTACTTATTCAAGCTTAAAAAATCTAAAGATATTTGGAGTGCAATAAAAAAAGATATATTTTTCTAATCCAAAATGCAACAAATCTGGACATATTTTCCCAATATGGAGCGCAACAAATCAAGAGATATTTTCCTGATATGGAGTGCAATAATTTGGACATATTTTCCTAATATGGAGTACAATAAAGTTGGAGATATTTTCCAAATATGGAGTACAATGAATTTGGATATGTTTTCCCAATATGAAGTGCAACAAATTTGGAGAAAATTTGAAGATAATTTTTATTTTTAATTTAATGATAGTCAAAGCTTTGTATTTTCCTAATTATGGTATTTACTATTTATATTTTCCTAAGACTAGTATAAATAGGAGGCAATGTAACTCAGAATTCAGCAGTTGATGAATATATTTTGAAATTGAGTGTTTCTTCTCCAAAATGTTAAGAATTTTATCTTTTTTTGCTTTTGTGAAATCTTACTTTGTCAATCTTCCCCGTAAGGTTAGTGATTCAAATTAATAAAAGTCCCTAATTTATACTTCAACCTAGATGCGTTATTGTGTGGATTGGTTAATTTGTGTTCATGGTTGAACAAGTGGTCTAAGTAGTAGGTCGCATTCCTTATACCATTGGTTAGCTATTTGCATTTGTTCAGGTCATTGAAACCTTCAAATTCAAAGCTTATCACTCCCAATTCCCTTTCCTTAATTTTGGAGTGTGGCATTCATATCCTTCTTTTACTTTGTTTTTTAATTTCTTGAACTACCTACACCATGAAGATTAGGTCAGCCCTATTGATTTTCCTATCAATCCTATTATTTAATTTGTAAATTAGGTTATAGGCTTCTAAATTAGGCAAGGTCATATTCTTTGTAACCCTAAGAGATATATTTTCTTGTGCCATTAGTTTTTGTAGCTTAAAGAAATCAGGTTTAAGAGATTTTGTGTCTCCAATGGCAAGAACACATTCTAGGCAACAAATATTATTCTTTCTAGTATTCCTTGTATTCCATAATGAGTGATCGATACTTTTACATTAGTTCAAGTGTTTAAGCACTCCAAGCTTAGTGTGATTTTGAGGCTCTGATTTAATTTAATTCACTATTGATTAATCTATCTCTTGCTTCTCTATTTTATTTTTATTTTATAATTATTTTGAGAGATTAGTTAATTAAGCCTATTTACTCTTTATAACTTATAACTATATGATTGATTACAATTAATTCTTGCATGTAAGTTAGTTATTTTCAATCATAATTACTAGTAATTAGGCATTGAATTTTCTTATGTAAAATTATAATCATTTAAAAGAATTAGAGGATAAATACGTAATTTTTTACGTGTAGGATTATTAAAGATTGGGATCAATATTGAGTTAATTAGTATTATGTGATTAATTTGTAATATTAATTTGGGTTATCGCAGGGTGTTTGGGTAATTCCTTAGCTAAGTAGTTGAGTTGGGAGTAATTTGGTTAAAGTCAATGATAAATCTATATTTGGAGTGTAAAATCCCTAGAATTGAGTTTTTCTATTTTGTTTCATTCTATTTTAATCTTGTTTTCATTGTGCATTTTAATTTTTTTAAACCCTCTATTTACATTCTATTTTTATTTTAACTTAGACTTGCCTCTTATTATAGTTTTGAGCAAGTTCGACATTAATTTTGATGTGAAATGATGTGCATCAACATTCTGGCATAAACAAATACATACAATAATTAAAACCTACTGATCAAATTTACCCTTTTGTAAACCTAAACACTTAATGACACATTTAACATAAATAATTTTCATTAGTAATAACACATTCATTAAATATCATCTATACTCATTATTGCCATCCTTTAAACACACACAATTATCCATTCTACAATCTTATCATACCATACATATAATAACAAGATAAGGAAATCAAGTAAATTTCATTGTGATTCCTAGTTACCCTTATCCCTCACTAGCCCATTCTTGTAGCTCTTAGTTATCCTTATCCTTTACTAGATTTGACGTTTGAATATCATTTGCATTATACTGCCCCTATCTTATATGATATGATTCTGACACTATTATTCTCATTCACATGTCATAATTCTAAGTGCAATAACATTCATGCCCTTTTGCATGGCTACACAATCCATTACCAATATCAATCATGACAAAGTAATCACATTCTTCATTACATATCAATTATACTTGTAATCATTCATCATATAATTAAATACATTATTGCATAACACTAAGCTTTCAAGTCCTTTAATAATAACACAACACTTGAATATCACAAAGGCGGTCAACTATATAGTTAGCTTGCCACCCATAAGAGGGAGTATAGTTAACTACGAAGGGCTTTAGTTGGAATCTAGGTACCAGTATGTCATGACAGAACTCCAAGGCACATGATGGCATAGAAAGTCATGTGACAACCAACTAGCCTTCCTTAAGCATGTATAATGCAATGTTTCATATACAAAGATGCTATACTTTCAAAAAGTATGTTATATTTAAGAATTTAAATTTAAAATGTACTGATGGTTCAATGTGTAAAGCTAATCCAACTATCCTAATACTTACCTTAATGCCAAAATTTCATAAGCCAATCCACCTTCATCCCATTTGACGGTACGTGGACACCTAAGGGGAATGATCCCTAAAAAAGACAAAATAAAAAAAAGGAAAAAAGTAAGTTTCTTTGAAATTTAGTGAATAAACGTTTAGGAGTCACAAAGTATAATCAATTTAAGTTGTGTTATAATAACTTAATTTCACCCATTCATATTTGCATTCATTAAAATGACAAAGTTTCACTTTAATTAGCAACTACACCTTCTTACCTTTACCAAAGGAAAAGAGATGTCTTCTTTAATAAATAGCATGTTGAACAAGAACAATATAAATGGACCTACATTACATTAGGGCACAATTATGACTACATCAATTATTCATTTATTACTTATTCTTTATCCATCATTAATTTAGTTAATAAAGGAGAGGATCCTTTATGCAAGATAATAACATGTATGTTTATAATTCAACATATTCAACCATCACATAATAATGCCATTAAAAAAATAAAGGAATGAAAGAAAAACATATAAATCCTTTTGTATCTCTTGAGTCATTCTTATCCCTTCATAAGCTCTATCTTTGTTTTTCAGGTGTCAACTTTATCTATTTAAAAACTTATGCACAAATCCTAGTGCATTAATCACATTATAACCGAAGGCTAAAAAAAAATCACATCATAACCTAATTTGACCCTATCATATTATTTTATTGCATGACATAATTCTTATCATAATCAAATCATTCATCATTCATAAATAGCATAAGTTTAAATTAAAAACCTATTTTAGTTCCTATAAAATTGAATTTTTACCAATTTCTTTATTGACTAAAAGTTTATATCAATTTGATTCTTGTAAGATTAAAAATTCCCAAATTTTAGTCCTTTTATACATGAGACCGAATACTAAATTACTACATGAAAGGAATAAAATTTGATGATTTTTAATATTATAAGAGCTAAATTAATACAAATTTTTAGTTAGGGATTAAATTGATAAAAATTTAATTTTATAGCAAACAAAATAGTTTGTTAGTCCATAAGTTTATAAAATTCCATTCACAAGGAGCATAAGCTCTTAATATCACATTCATCATAGATTTATGTGAACAATCATATATTGGGCCACACATAGTCTATCATAGTTAATCAATATCAAAATACATGTAACTTTATCACAATAGCATATATACCTTAACTAGCACTTCAATCTTTATATTCCATTAGCAACATTCACATTTTCAAATTTTGAACATTTCATGCCTTTTAGCATAGTTATAGAATTCAATTCATTCTATCAACAATGTATATTTCAAATTATCTTATAGTCTAACATGAGCATCTTAGTATCACCAAACCTATTAGTATGGCCACACATTAGTAACAACATTACAATACAATTTATAATTCAATTATCACATTACTACACTATTATACCTTATTGCATTGCTATTATTCATGTATCTAACTTTCATTTATTATATATTAACTTATCATAACCTTGGAGAGCCTAAGGATATACCTTAGCTCCTTATACAATATGAAATCTCAACTTACACTATGTCCATTATGTGATCACCTTAATTTTGACCTTTGAAAAATATTTTATGAGTAATTCAAAAATTGCAAATTTATTATTCATGAAACTTGTTTCATATGAGAATAAACTCATAATATTCCTTATATACTTAATAAACCTAAAAATTAAAACTTGAAATTAACTAAAAACCATTTAAAAGCTTGAATTTGAGTCAAAATGTTTACTCACCTATCTTAATTGAAAATTTGGAAGGTTAGAATTGATATCCTTTGATCCTCATCATCAAATTTTCAAAGATTTTTTATTAGGGTTTAATTTTCCCCTTTTGAACCAATTGCTTAAATTCATTCAAATTCAAAGATAATAATTAAGATTCTTGTTATGAAGAACACTTTACCTTGTTTTTGTGAAAAAATTGATTAAGAATTATTCCTTAGTTGCTTGATTAAAGAACGACTTGGAAAGGAAAAAGGAGAAGAAGAAAAGAAGCTAGAGAGGAATAAGGGCTAGGGTTTGAAATGGAATGAATAAAGAATTAACTAATTTTTAGGATTTCAAGAGGCAGGGGCACTTTTATTTTTTTTTCCCTAAATTTCTTATATACTCATATTCTCATCTTTTAATCACTTATAACCTTTAATTCTTTTATTTAAAGCATTTCCCTTAACTAATTCCCTTCAACTTTCCTTTTTTAAGGCTTAATTTAAATAATTTATTTCTATTTACCTTAAGTTCCATTCAAGACTCAATTAATTACTTAATCCTCTTTCTTCAATATGTCATGCACATTTAAAGAAAATGCCCTTCATTTGATTTAAAAAACATAGTGTAATTTGCTAAATTACTTTGAATCAATAGAATAAATAACTTAAACAAAGTTTAGCTAAAATCCCTTACAAACTTCATGAGTCAATAAGCAGATTCAACAAGAATCAACATGTAAACATATAATGCTAAAATATAAAAAGAGAAAGGTAGAGAGAAAAGTAAACACCATTATAGTAGTTCCACATTTGAAAAACCCATTCCAAGGATATACACTCTTTAGAATTCAACAATCTTCAACTCTATGACTATAGCACTATACCCCTCAAGATCAACAATTCTTGACTATCCTTGGATTTACAATGCTTCCCTTATGGTAACTTACACAAGCATTTTTTTCATTTCTTAGAAATATCTTACTCTAAAACCCTTGGCCCTAACCTAAGAAAGAAAGAAAGAAAATAAGTATGAGTTTGGATTAAATAGAAAAGGGTAAATGCAAAATACAATCAAAGCTTAACTATGATAATGTTCTTAAAAGATTTAGATCATACAATATTTTATATCTCAAAATATGAAAGCTTAGAGATTTGAAATGCTTATATATGAGTTGGATTTGAAAATAACCATTACATACATAAAATAGTCATTATTTGAAACTTAAATTGTGATAAATCAATTCAACATTCAAAATTTCAAACTAAATTGATTCATGGATTGAGTCAACCATGTATTATGTTCTAGACAAGTTGAATTCATTTAGTAGGGTTGCTTTTCAAAATTGAAGATGAATAAATTCATTTTAAATGACATGTCCTTTGGACTTCTAAAATCAATTCAAAGTCCTTAGATTGCTAACTAGACCTTCAAAATTGATTCTTGAATTGATCCAAATTTATAAAAAATTGATTTTTGTGAAATTTTCATTTTTAGACAATTTCAAAACACTTTTAGCCCAGGTTTCAAACCTTATATTGATCCAACCACATTTTAAAAGTTAAAACACAATTTTGAGAAATAAGAGGCACAATTTGTAACTTGGAGCTAAAAACTATAAGAAACACCATTCATAACAAAATTGATCCTTATAAGATCCTAGGCTAAGAATCTTTAAAGTGTTGGACTCTTCATAAGTCGAATTGCATTCACTTAATCTTTTCATAATTAAAATAAATTTAAAATATTTTGTTATCATCAAATTTTACATTAAAATTGAGCTAAAATTAAGTGATGTCATGCAACACTCAATAGATATTTTTTGAATCTCTCATTTTATGAGAAATTTCAATATACTCTACCTTATACCAAGAGGAGAAAGAATGATATAAGAAGGTGGAGTCCATAAAATGGTGAGCCCTACCTATCATCTTATTTCTTTTTCTTTTTTCCTAGTGTAAGGCATATAGAAATGTATTAGAAATTCTCCTTGTTAGATTATAGGACCTAATTTTATATTAGAACTTCTCCTCATTAGATTATAGGACCAAAGATAAGTTAACCTACAAAGGCTTTTAGATTGGAGTCTATAGTGTTAATAAAGGTTATCAAACCTACTTTAATAATAACCATAAACTCTAACTTATACAGATTTCTCATGGAAGAAGCTTTGGCAACCTCCCTTTCCTATAAAAGTACTCATGTTTCTTTTATTTGGCATTACGCAATCACATCCTTTACTAGAGACATTTTACTTTTTCATAAAAGGACATCTTTTTGAACCATAAACATGTCAATATTCTAAATGTTTGTAGCTTTCGGGATATGCAAGATGAGACCATAGCACACATATATTTTCTTGCAATCCAACCTTACAAAGGTTGTCTAGTTTGAAACAAACCTAGCTATCCTTAAAAATTAAGCTAATTCAGCCACAGGATATCAATTGCTAGATTAAATTCTTTATATAATTTTTTATATTTGGGAGGTGTTAATTTTCCATATAGTTGTTGAAAATTTTTATTATATTGCTTTTTACAAAATCACAACTATATATTTTTGGATGCTTTATTATATGCACATGGATGATTTATTTATATCATTTTGAGTATTATGTGATTATTCATATTTTTTATATCTCGAGATATGGTCTATTTTCTTAGTGAAAATGGATGTGGTTTCATGATTGAAAGTATTTGTACTATCTAAGAGGGATATGCATGTTAGTTTCATGAAAAATTAGGTCTTCTTAAAATATACTATAGATTTTGTTGGAAATTATAGTAAGAATTTTATACACTAACACAAGTAGGATCACTTAGTGTTGTTTTTGAGTAATGTATTTGCACAATAACATCCATGTGATCTAGTTATTGGGATGGCTTGTTTATGTGATCATAGGTGAATTATACTAATGATACTATATTGTTGCTTATGATTCTTATTTATTCAATTAATGCACATAACGGTGAAATGTTGTATTAAGCCACGTTAGTGGCCATAGTTGTTCAATCGTAGAGTCTTTAAAAATATTTTTAAATAAAATAAGTGAAAAATTGTAAGAAACTTTTAAAAAATGGGCATCCCTTATTTAAACTTTAATTTTTTTCTAAAAAAATATATGGTATGTGTAACTCAAATATCATCTTGATACCTTTTATAAAATGTTCTATATATTAGGGTTTTAGACACTTTGTTGTAAAGCTTTGACTTGTCAAATGTAGAAGCTAAAGTTCAAGTGAATAACCACCTATTAGAGCATTAATAAGAGATCAGTGACAATGAGAAGAAAACTTATCCTAGGATACTATCCCTTCCTTGAAATGATTAAAAATAAAATTTTATTTTATTTTTAAATGGTGTTTAATTTTAAGTAAAAAAAAATTTCATTTCATTTCATTTTATTTTATTTACAATTCATGTTTTAATTACATTTATGTTATTACGAAATCCATTGAATTTATTAAGGATTTTATGAGAATTAATTTTATTTGACATAAAACATGTGTTATATAAAAAGTTCTACCTTTTCCTAGCATTGTATTTTCTATAATCCATCAAAATCTACTTTTTAATTCATTACTATAGAAATGCAAATAAATGTTGAGTGTTTAACAAAAGCCACATCAATTTTCAACTGACATCTAATTGAGTATCATTGTCTACTAATTTAGACATCAATTATATAACCAATGTGAAAAAGTAAAATAATATTACTTCTTTTATTAAAAAAAATTGATTTCATTTTTTGTGAGAAATACAACATGGTAAGATAAGATATTAGTTATTAAAAAAAAGACTTTGATCTTTATTAAAAACCATAATTGAAATGTAAATATTAGTGTTTTTAAAAATTTGATATGCATTATCTTATACATTATGTCAATTTAGCTAAATAACTAATGTGGTATGATTCCTCCCTCAAAATCCTATTAACCTATACACCTCTTTTATTCAAGTTCCCTTTTATATGGCTTTCTATTCTATATAGCTTCTCCAAGTACTTCCTATTACAATACTCCCTACTTCCTATTTTGTACAAATCACCCTAAATGAAATATAAACCAACATTTCCTACATTATTTCTAATTGTAAATACTTACAGAACACTACAAATGAAATAGAAACTGACATTTTGTATTACACTACACAATCCCAATTTTATCAATGTAATATAAAATAACTCAATTGAAATAGAAGTCATATTTCCCATTACACTAAATAATCCTAATTTCAACAATTCCATATAATAAGGACATTAGACCTAATAAACTATATAATACCTCAAGTCAAGGAAGAAAAAAATGGCAATGTTGAATGTTGGCATACAAGCAAACCATGTTCAAATCCACTGTAAAGGAATAAATGGAAAAACACATGACAATTTGACAATTGTAGCAATCAAGGTTTAGTGATGAAAGCATAATTACCTTTAAAAATTTCCCTATATTTTCTTTGAGATGTATGTTCAATCCTAGCCTTTTCACCATATTATCACTCATGTAAAACCTATATAAAAATAGTAGACAACAAAATAGAAAAATTAAAGAAATAGAAACTAATAAGTACACAATTATCTATGTCAAGATAACATTATTACTTTCAAATTATGTTAAGAAATTTCTTCAAAAGGATTGTTAACCCATATCCTCTCATCATGATTTTTTTTCATACATAAAACTCCTCCAAAATTTATTTCCTTTAGATTAGTTAGAAGTAGTCTCGATGAGAAAGGAGGCATGTCTTTAACATCAATGGCTATGTCTTCTTCATCCTCATAACTAACAATATGTTTCTTCCTTTGAAGAACTATAAACCACTTCTTATTAGTCAAGTGTGCTACATGAAAACTTGTTTTGCTTTAGATATGATTATGAATAGATTTCCTTTATGACTCTCTCTATTAAGATCTACTAATGTGAATCCTAACTTATCTAATAAGTTGTTACTCTTGTTCTCCACTTAATTACATCAAAACATAAGCTCCCTAAATTGGACGTAGTCAAGCTCCCATATTTCTTCAATGGTCTAATAATATGATATTCTCACATAGATAGGTTTCTTTTCTTTAACATTAGAGATAAGGATTACTTAAGCCACTAAAGTAACTTTACTATTTTGTATAATGTTTCTCTCATCATATCCCATTATGTAGAAAGAAAACCCATTAATTTCATATTCACAATATAATATGGATTCTATACAAGGCTTATGGCTAACCATCTTATAGTATAAAAAATAGCATTTAGTGTTTGTGATAGCATACTCCTTATTATTTGTGGAATCACATGATGAATAAGTGGTTATATTCAGCTTGTACCCATTATTCATTTGTCCCATGGTTGAACTCTCTTATAAGAGCAATATACTTATCCATGTATGGTGTAAACTCTTCACTATTTTACAGGGCATAAAGATATGCTTATGCACACATATCATAACTCATGCTTACGACTCAAGTCCCTAATGTACCCGTACCTATAATGTTCCCTTATTATGAGGCTTGGGAAGCTCGATAGCTTCCATATTTAAGAAGTGTCTAGTGCAAAAAATCACAACCTTTTTAACTATGTAAGCCTTAATAATACATCCATCACATTGGTTTTGATTATGTAACCTTTTTAATATTCTCATATATCGCTCAAATGGGTATATATAGCTCAAGTAATTAAATGCACCATAATATCAAAGAATAAGAGTGAAAAATACATCTCAAGTTATCATAATGTGATAACAACATCACTTTACAAGTCATCTAAATCTTCTGGGTTAATAACCTTAGTATATATTGCATTCAAGAAGAAACAAAGTCTTGTGATAGCTTATCTCACATGTTTAGGTTCAATAGCTATCAATAGAAGTTGCTATATTAAAGTATGACAATTGTGAGACTTTAAAATAAATAATTTCAAAATTTTCAAAGAAATAAGGCCTTTGATGTTGAAAAATAGCCCTAGGGCATTTCTATATCATGTAAATACTCACAAAAACTTGTTTCCTTTTTTCTAGACAAGGTATGACAAGTTGGAGGAAAATAAATACATTGACCATTTTTCTCTAGTGCTAGTTCCTCTTGTATAGCTATCTCACGTAAGTCTAGTTTGGCTTTAATCCTATCCTATGTCTTGCTTAGCTTGTTCAAGAGTATTTCAATGAGATTATCACATACATTTTCATCTGCATTCATGACATTAATATTATGTTTGAAAAACAAATCTTTCCAATATGGAAGATTAGAGAATATGGATTGTTTCTTCCACAAAGTGTTGTCATTTGAAAGTGGATTAGGTTTTTCAAAAATGATATTAATATTTTTGACCCTTTTATAAACTTGCTTCCTAATAGAAGGTTTTAAAGCTTGTGCTTCCTCTAGTGAACTATTGAAAGTCTTTCTTAACTTGCAACAATTGTATGAACTAGGTAGAAATCTCCAGTGATCAAGATACATCATTTTCTTCCTATGCTTTAATTGATAAAAGCACTTGTCATTTTCATAAATAGGATGCTTTATGCTTTTTAACATTATATCCTAACAATTTTCTATAAGTTGGGAAGTCATTAATTGTGTAAAATAACATGACATGCAACCTAAAAAACTCTTGATGATATATGTTAAACATCAACATGCTTTCATCTTATATAAGTTACAAGTTTTCAATAAGTAGTGCCAAGAAAATATCTATATTATGTACTTATGCTTCATACATAGCAAAAAAGAGATATTGTAAATCACCAATATCATAGGTGATGCATGTTATCTACACCAAAATTATTACTATTCCAACTTAAACTAGTAGAAAGAACAAGTCCAAGTTGAACACAAAGGAATAGAAGGCAATTAGTAAAAAAAAGGAAAATATGAGGGATTTTTAACTTGTAATTTAAATGAAAATAGAAAGTGAGTAGGATTATAATAAAATAAAGAAAACTTATTTGAAGTGATATCTCATTCCAAGTAGATACCAATGCATTTTCCGTTAATCTGATTACTTAACCAATGAAAATCCCTAAGCTAGCAGTAATAATACAAGTTTCTAATGTTAATTAATAAGAATAAGCTCATAGTTGATCTCCTATTATTAAATTAATTCAGAATAAGGTCCTAAATCTAATTAGAAATAATTTTAAATATTTAAAATTCTATGGGTGAAAATTGCTAAATTCATTCTTTATTTTTCTTATATAACTAATGATTCACCTAAGATTCAAATCATTAAAGCTTAATTACAACTAATTTACATTCAATCATCTTAATTCTATAAGAAAAATTTAACAACAATCGTTCATATAGCATCAAATTACCAAAAAAATCAACTAATAAGCCTTATAAACTAATTATCAAAGCAATCCATAACCAATTAAAAGTAATAAAATAACAAATGATCAAATTAAATGTAAAATAAAGATCAAAGTTTCAAAATCAAATCAATTTAGAGTGATGCCCCCTTGAACTACCTAAAGAAATTAGCCATTTATAGTGGTCACATGAGAATTTGAAGAAGATGATAAAGTTTTCTAATGTGTTGTGTTTGACTTTGGAGGTAAAAAACCCTATATATTTGATCCCCAAAGGAGAAATCCTAGTTATACTAGGATGGCTTGGCTCTTAGGGTTAAAATGAATAAAGCCTTGCTAAATTTAATGGTTGAGAACCTAAATTACAAAACAATTTTTTAAGACAAGTTGCTATAGTAAAATCTTATAAGTACCCTTCAAGATATTGTAAAGCCCTTAAAATTATGTAATTTCATTAAAGTAAGTCTTGCAATATGTTAATGTGGATCTTAGGTAACTTTGGGTATTAGTTTAACACCATTTGGTCCCTTAGAGCTCCATTTATTCCTATATTAGTGAGGCTAGGCTAGATTGGACAATAATACTAGATCTTCTTTTAACAAAATATGAAACTTCAAACATCTAAATTGGATTTTAGCTAAAATAAGAAAGTTATTAAGCACCCTAATTGAATTTTTATAACTTAAATTCTAGCTAAAAATCTAATTATATTCCAAAATCATGAACTAATCATAAAAGAATTACAAATTCACTAAATTAAGCACATGTAATACCCTTAGAGTTAGAACATAGGAGAAAAATAATATAAAAAATATTGTGCATATCAACAAGCCATGTACTATATTTATTGCTTATGTTTTCATGAAGGTTCATTCCACTAGTACATAGTACAAATTTAAGATTTCTTACTTCATTATCAAATTTGGAGAATAATATTAAGGAGAATCACTCAAATGACGAAACTTGCCATTAGAAATTCTCTACTTTGCATGCTATACTAAGTTCTTGACATCTCCTATATTAGCAAATATGTATTTAAATCTTAGTATTAAGGTAAGATACCATAACATCTTATCTAAAGCCCCTTCTTTGATATTATCATCATGCTTCTTTAATTTATAATGTGATGCCCCACATTTTGGATGCTTATGTAAGATCTTGTACTCCTTTTGTTATAATATGTAATCATGAAGACAAACATGAATCTTTTTATATTCTATACCTATTCAGCATATGATTTTCTTCACATCATAAGTACATGTTGGTAGTTAATTACCTTCATGAAGCATGTCTTTCAACAATTATAGTAATACTGTGAAGTTTTTGCTACTTAATTCATTCCTTACTTTTAAGTTGAGAAATCCCAACATAATAGATATGTCATGAAAGGCTTTCATCTCAGTATTTGTTAAGTATACCTTGTAAGTAAAGAAGATTTTGTGCCTCACAATTCTCTTAAAAAAGCTTTGTGATAGAGGAATCTTAAGTCTATAAATAATGTCATAATGTTTTCATTTTCTATTTCATTCTCACACTAATCCTTTTATAATTTTTGTATATGTGAAAGTTAGCAAAGTAAAACAACATCTTTTTAAATTTTCATGTTATTTTTAATAAAAAACAACATCTAAAGTGTGATGGGTAAACCAAGTTGATACATAAACATCAGTTCTGAAGAAAACTCCATCGTTAAATTAAGACAGTGTCATTTTTCTAAAGTAGGTCTAATGCTGGTTAACTAGAAATATGATGTTCAATGTATGTTATTTATTTGTAAGCAATTCACATCTTTTTCTTAGGAAATTTTTTTTATATAAGTTACAATCAAGTAGTGAATTTACATACAACAATAAGATTTCATAACTTTAGACCCTATATTAAGACATTGGTTATTAGTAATAACATTGACATCTTTTCTTTGAGTTATGATCTTCCATTTTACAGTATAAATAAGAGGCTAGTTATTTGTGGAAATCACAACATCTTTTATTTGGTGAAATTATTTTTATTCAAGGTACACATTTGTAATCCAAATAGCAAATATTCAAATTGATGTGAAAGAAGGCAAACAATTCTAAAAATTTATTCTAACATTTTATTCCTTTATTTTCACATCAATGACATAAAATATAGACTAAATCATTAATATAATAATGCAACAAAATCACTATGTTTTATAATATAAAATCTAAACTAAATTTACATACATATGTAAAAGATAACAAAATGACTTACACAAAATATAAATTAAATCGTTAATACAACAATATAACAAAATCACTATGTTTTACAAGATAAAACTTAAACTAAATTTACAAACATATGCATCTAAATCCTTATAACAAGATAGATTTAGCTCATTAATCCTTGTTGTGAATTCTTATAGGTTAAAGAAAGTTTTGTTTGTTTTATTTGCAACCCAGAAGTATCAACAATACATTAGCCTCCATCACTAAAAACTATAAGAATGCCACTGGTTGAAATAAAACTCAAACTGCCTAAAAGTAGCAACTACACTGACCTAAGAATAAGAATTTTATGTATAGGGAAGATATAATATAGCTAAGGAAAGCAAATAGGTAGGCAAGCAACTAGATCAAGGAATTCTTTTTAACTAACTCTAGAGCTTGGGTGAAATATGAGAATAACTCATCAATCTTTGTTGCACATTTACAAATGTTACAAATATTTTTGAAGCATCTCATCCATTCCTTGATATCTTATGCTTTCAAAATGATATTAGAGAATGGATGAGATACTTCAACAAGATTCACAGTATCTCTAAATGAGCAATAAGGATAGATGACGAATCCTTATTTTTCACCTAAATTCTAAAGTTAGATAATGGAGGAAAAAGGTAATATAGAGATGTCTCATATGGAGTGTAATAGCAAATTGTATAGGAAGTTTGAAAAATATTAAACATAGGTTATCAATACAAAATTGATGTCTTATGTACGATCCTTTTCCAAGTAAGTGGCAGTTGACAAAAATGTTGGTTACATGCAAAACCAATGGGTTAATTCTTTAAATTTCCTAATTAGTGTTTTGAAATACCTTTAGGTGACCATTATATACAAAATCGACATTCTAAGTTTTTGTGCTTCCTTATTCCCCCATAAATGCCAAAACTTTAAATGTTAGTTAAATCTAAAAATGATGTGTTCAAATTTGACATTTTCTTATTAGACTTCCACAACACCTTTAGATGTCAGTTGATTAAAAAACTAACATCTTATTTTTCTTTTCATTTTTTCATCAATCTTTAATGCCGTGCATTTATGTAATATCCCATGTTAAAATTTAAAGTTTTATAAATTTCAATACTTTTGAATACTTGTTTATTTATTCAATTAATATTTGGTCCTAAATTTATTTTCTCTATTAAAGGTTCTAGAATATTAAAAATAATACCTATAATAATATTTGAAATTTATTTATGGTCAATATTTATTTAAGATTAATTTAAAATAATTTTTATAAGGAATTTCCTACAAGTTAAAAATATTTTAGTAATCACTAGTGTAAGGATTTATGAAATGAATTGCTTGTACTTAATAAATTATTTTTGAAAGTTGTAGAAAATTTGAATAATTATTTTAGGATTTTGAAAGTATATATATTTATATATATTAGGGGAATATTAAAAATAATTAAATTAAGATTTTAAATAAAATCAATTTATGGAAATGAACTTTTAAAATAAATAAATGGTTGGGATAGAATCTTAATTGAATGGAGGGATGAGATTTGAAGTGGGATTTGAGCTTATATTATGTGAGAAGCGTGGAATCATTTCCTGCAACTCATGTGTTTAACATTTCTCTTTCCTTTTTGTATTTTTTCAAAAAAAGTCAATACCTTTTACTTTTGGTAAATTAACTTCCCTCTCTCTTTATTTACTTCACCAAATTTTTTTATACTATTCCTCTATTTTTCCCTACAAAAAAACTCATTCTTGCCAACTTTCTCTAATGAGATCATGGAGTCTAACCAAGAGGTGCAAGACTAATCCAATACTCTAATTGGCCCAATAACATGTGCAAGAGCCAAACGAATGGAGTCTTTAATTTCTATAAAGGAGAACACCAATGTGGGCTGGATTACATTGCTGATCTATGAGGAAATTTGGAAAAAAGGGACTCAAGTATTCATACATGGGCCTAATAGCTATTTTGAGCTGAAATTGAAGCATTTTGAAGAAATTCTAAAGGGCAAATAAGGAGACCTATATTTTGCATGTTTTTATTAATTAGTCATGTTATTTTAGTGGTTATTTATGTTTAGAGATAGTGGAGCCCTTTGTTTTTAATATTATTTATGTTTTGGAGTTTTTTAAATGCACTAGTCTTCCCACTAGAAAGCAAAAATTTATGACTGCTTAGTGGGCATTTATGAGCTATGAAGAGGCCATGTATTCACATTCCAAATCAATTGAGTTGAGTAAAGTTTATTCAGATTATCTTTTGCAATTCTATTATTATCTAAGTAAGATCTCGTGCTTAGTGGCGAATTAATTGAATTCTTATCACTCTCATTTTCTTCTCTTTTCTAGAGTGTAGCGAATTCAATTGGTTCTCTTTAGATTGTGGCATGTCAAACTTATCAATCTAAAATTTTTCATATTTCTTACTTTTTCTTTTCAATTCCTGGGTGCATCATTCTCCCTTCACATCACCTGGGTGCATCATTCTCTCTTTCTCCCTTCACATCACCTCTCTTTCTCTTCTCGTGCAATAGTGACCTATGGTTGATGTTACTATTCTTGGTGATCCTATTGCCAACGTTAATGCTCATAGTAGTGGATGGCTTGGGTGATATCTTGAAGGGTCGAGAGTAGCTCAAGTTTGTGTTAGTTTTCATTTATCCCTGTAGTAGTGCTACTGTCAAAAACTCTCTCTATAATGCATATGCCTCCTTGTTAAATGATCGTCTGTTACTGTCATGGGAGGACCCCAATTGAAGCTAAATGACAGCACTTTTGGTGCTAGGTTTTGCTTATTGCTACTATCATTTCCATGCATGAAGGTCTCTTGTTAGATTACCTCTCACACATTCTTGCAAGCGAAGTTACAAAGTTCTCCTTTAGTAGTGACCTTCGGAGGCCTTTTGGTCTTTCTTACTTTGCTAGGGTTTGAACAACATTCCATCATTGTTGGAGCTTCAATTGGCCACCATGATGAGAGGTAGGCTACTTCTTATCATAAAATCATAATATTTATGAAGATTTAAGTTTGGCTTAGGAACTTCAATTTATATATTTCAAATGAATGATAATAGCTTGGAAAAAGTGTGATTTTTATACTATGAATATTGCATCCTAAGGTTTTAAGAGGATTGAGGGTTAATTTAGAAGATTGCCACATATATATATGTAGATATTTTGAAGTTCTTGATGAAGCTAGTGAACATGATTGTTCTAAATTGTAAAATGTTAGAAGAAAATGAATAAATATATTATATTCATAAATTATTCTTAGAAATTGTGATAGTAGGAGGGAAACGTGGAAAAGTCATTATATATGAAAATTTCTAATATTTCGATGATTTATTTGAAAATAAGGAAAGTAAGGATCTAAGATAATTAAATGGCATAGTTAGATTACCAGTTAATATTGAAAAATATAAGAAACGAGTGATACAAAATACTATTATATTATGATCAAATTATGGATTTGTAATATATCAAAAGAAAATAATTAATGTTTATATAATTATGATCTATCTTTGTAAATGGTGATATTATGAGAAAAATGTGAAAAAATGATTATCGATCCTTCAAAACTTCTAAGGGCGGATAGCACTATTGAGTAAGTATATATCTCACTATAGATTTTTATCTTAATAAAAGATAACTTAAATATTTTGAATTGCATTTCTCTTATTGATAATACAGGTTTTATATTCATGTATATACATATATATATACTTACTCATGCATAATCTCAATTCCATGGTATAAGTACAATTAGCTATTTAAAGGAATGTTAATTAATCAGAGTACGTAGTAGAAGCATGGAATGGTGCTTCTAACTATTGATAGATTATAATTAAGTTCGATGATATTTGTATGTTATAGCTGCATAGGAGAATATGAGGACATGTTGTATGCTTATGCACATGTTGCTATGTGTTTTGCATTGTCTAGCGTTAAATTAGTTACTTTGCATTGAAGTTTTATAAATAACTGTGATATGAGAGTTAAGCTCTTATGTGTATATTATCTATGAATCCTGCCATGGATGACATTAGAAATTGTGAATTGTGTTAGAGTAATGACATTGAAAATTGTGAATTGTATTGGAGTGATGCTTTGAAAGTCAGATGGGAAAATCTCAACAAATAGCTATGAAGGATATAAAAATGATCTAAGAGCCAAATGGAAAATTCTCAACATACAATTGAGAAAAATATTGGATTGATATGAAAATCAAAAGGTAGCTACATGTATGTTTATTATAAATATGATGTGATATTGGAAATTATTTGTGATTAGATATTATTACTGGTATAATCGAGATAATTTATTTGTGTTAAACCTTAATAGCTATTTATGATCGAGATGTTTACTTAGAATAGGTAGTATGTGATATGATAATGATATTGTTTATCAACGAATAGTATTAGATTTCTATGAATTATGATATGAGTTACAAAGTTCAAGTCATATGCAGGTTAACTTCCATTTTAAGGCATGTTTTCATATATTTAAAAAAATGGGTTTGCTAATGTTTTCTAACATATGATTATTATATATAAAATTGATCACTTGTAAGATAGTGATAGATGGATGCTTATTGAGTTTTGTAACTTACTTCGTCTTATTTCCAATATTTTTAGATTAAGATTTGAGCTTTATAGCTCTATAGAGAACTAAGATTGCCATGCTAAAGGATTTGACAATTGATGATAGAGATTTGTTAATTCATGTGATGTGTTAAATTGTTTGTATGTGTGCATATATTTTGGGATTGTGTATATTTGATGTTATCGTATCTGAAAATAATACAAGTTTTATATTTTAGGACGTGTGGCCTTCGAAAAATGTCTAAAAACAGGGGAGACTCTATTTTTTTTTTTATAAAATTTAAAGTAAATTTTGAGTCCCCTGAAAATATGGAGACTTTTGTTTGATAGATCAGAGGAATCAATGTTAAGGTTTGTGGAAATCGGTATCAAAGTTCACGCTAATCACAATTGAATTTGAATCGTGACAAGTTAAAAGTCAATTGAGCATAAAATTGATGTGTAAATTTTTTACTTTTCCAAAACAATTTTTTTTTTAATGCCTTTAAGCCATAGTTAATTGAAAAGTTGGTATTAGAAACTTTATTTAGATGCCGGTTATTTTGAAAATTAAAAATTAGGGTCATAAATCTTATAATTTCAAAAATATTACCATATGATAGTAGACATTGGTCTTCCCTTTGGTTGACGTCTATATTGTGACTTCTTTATATTTCTATAGTAGTAATTGAATTCCATGCATTTTTTATTATATTTTAAATAAAATAATTAATTTACAAATAAATTAAAATTATTATTTTTATATGATTTTTAAATAATAAAATTTATTTATGAATGAATTAAAATTATTTTATTGAAATAAAATAAAATCAATTCTAAAAAAATTTGATACCAATCCAACCCTTCCGAGTATTCTTTCCGTCTTCTTTGGAGCTGGGTATCTTGAACTGATTGATGGCTATGGTTACGAAAGGCATGAATATAATTTTGATTGTTTCATTTTCTGTAAATTTATTATTTTTTGATTCAGATTTTACAGAATGAGATTATTCTAACATCTTGAAGTGTAATATATATTGCTGAGAAAATGATTTGGTCAAAAAACAGCTCAAGTTTGCGGCAAGATATAAGTCTTCTTATTTAGGAAAATTATTTTAACCTCTCTTAAATTTTAATAAAATTATACAGATGTTTCCTCTAATTTAAAATTTTATTCAAACTTCTCTTGATGTATAAGAAAATACTACACTTCATTCCAAAAACTTTACTTCAATAAAATAATAAAAAATATGATTATAAATTCAAATTAAATAACATAAAATATTCTAAATATTTTACAATAAATAAATATGCCTTCATTTAATTTAAACAGTTATAAAATTATTACACTTACATCAAAATTTGATATTTTCATTAGTTTTATTTTAACTTTTTAAGCTCAATTAAAGTACACCTTTAATCTCAAAATATTTATTATATTTCATATCAGTAAATTTGAAATGTATAAACATTTTTTCTCATTCTTCCTTGATGAGAAGTTTAAATTCGGATTTAAATAGAATTCTTTCTATACCTTAAAGAAATTTTGAATAGATTTTAAAATTAGAAAAAGGAATCCACATAGTTTCAATAAAATCTAACGAAGTTTAGGCTACCGATATCTAGTAAGTGGGTATATATTAGTTATAATGATGCGTTCATTGAATGTTACTATAATTCTGACTTTTTATTTGTCTCATTGCTTCATTCTTATTTTCTTCCTTGCGACACAACTTGCTTAGTTTTTACCGATGGATGCAAAAGCATGCATACCCTATTTTTCATGTGTTTAAATATAAGTAATGTAATGTAATATAATATAAAAATAGATAGATAAATAATAGTTCCTTGGACGTTTATACATCTGTATTTTCATTTTCAATCAGTAGCAGATCTGTTTTTCATATGCATGACCATGGGATCATCATTTCAAATGCTATATACAATATTAAATTGCATAAAGTAAATCTTCATAATAAATTCCTTAATTAGAAATTAGAGCGAAAGGTTTGAAGAAACCTCCATTATGAAGCATACAAAGCACCATATATATTACAACACAATAAGAAACGAACATCACTTGAATCGAACCTTATTATTAGCAATGAACCTAAATTACATTTTTTCTTTTTTAGCATCAATTACTAATACTTGACGAATGAAGCTGAAGCTGAGAGACAAACTTTATTTGAGCGAAATTGCCACAATTCCTTAAAGTTCAATAGTCACTCCTGTTAGGCTTGTCTGAATTGAAACCCGCCTGATCCAGATTCAGCAATGCAGTCATGAATACAAAGAAGAAATTTATATATAGAAATGTTTCAAAAACAAAGTAAAGATTTTATAGTAAGTTACCTCATTTGAAGCAGCTGGAATCCAATCATTTGTTGCTGGATTGCCCATGCAAGAGTGATGGAAGTTTGGCTCAATTTCAGGTTCTATATGGAAGAATTTCTCATTTTTCTCTACTTTTATGAACCCTGTTCCCGTCTTTGTCGGAATCACACAATACTTCTAATTAATTCTGAGCTCAATGCAGTCTACAGTATGGGTTATATTTCACTACTTATGTGCTATACATACAAATCAATGTTTGAAGTGTTCATGCTTGTGATGCCCTACATTTATTCTACTCAATTTAGAAATCGTATCTGTTTATGTGACACAAGAGACGGTTTGATATTTCTTTGAAACACTTTAGCCGTCTTTTGCATTCAAAATTGGATCCAAAATTTTTATATATGTGAATTCACTAGATTAATGACTCCTATTATCATAAAAAATAGAGATAAATATTTTGAGCCCGACATTCAATTACCAAGCATTTGTATAAAATTATTTTAATTTTAAAGGGTTGCATATAATGTTTTTAAAATTTCAAAAATATAGACAAAATTTTTGTAATAAAAAATTTCTTAGGGATCAATCTGTTTCGCCTCTAAAAGCAAATGTATTTTTTTTTTAACAGAAACCAACAAAAATTAATAATGAAATGACATATAAGTATAAAAAAAAGTTTAAATTTGATTCATTTGTGGTGTAAAACATCTTACACTACTAATAAATAAAAAGATATCACATCATTAGAAAATTAAAAAATAATTAAAAAAATTACTAATAATAAATAAATTTTTAATGACATATCAATACATTAGTGGATTATAATGAAAAACTCATTTTAAAGTTAGTTTATCAATAGTATCATTCGAGTTAAGAAAAATGAAGTGTAACATTTAAAAATTAATGCAATTACTTATCATAAGTTGGAAAAGATACATTGTATTATTTCCTATTTCAGTAATAATTGCCGTGGAATGGTTCTCATTCTAGGACCCAAGCTCAGCATATTGTGTTGATTTCTCTCTAAAAGTAAAATTAATATTAACACTAGAGGAAAGTGATGATCCTGATCCATTGAATTGCAAACACTCAACTATAAAGCTTCGTTCCATCAAAAGCTAAAATGCATTTAAATTGAATAATTTTCACCCAAAAATAAAATAAAAATAGAAACAAAACATGTAGTGAGAAATGAGATATTTTGGAATGAGTGAAGCGAATACCATGTGGTGCTGTTTGTCGATGTTATTGAGATCCTTGTAATATTCTGTTTCCACGAATTCTTCACTCACCTGCTCTCCCATGTAAACCATTTTCTGAATATGGCAATAAATAACAATGAGATTTCGTAAAACTTAAAAACATGTAAGAGGATTCATAACACTTAAAATGGATGACCATAAATAAAAATAAAACACATAAAGGTTCTTTTTTTTAAATAAATATTTCCATAAAAAATGATTATAAATTATTAAAATAGTAAAAAATATAATAAATTTAGTAAAAAATAATTTTTTAAAAGAAATTATTTTCCTTCATCACCATACATCTAGAAATCTTTTTTTAATCACAATTATTCATATATAAAAATAAATTTTTTCTCTAAAAAAAAATAAAAATATATATAAATAAATGATAATTTATTTTTAGTTATGCTAATGAGCGGTTAGTTCCTAAGTACGAATAAGGGATATAAATAGATTGGGCTAAATTAAGATTTATCCTAAATAAATTATGCTTGTTTAACTTAAATATAATATATTATCCTATATAATATTAAAATTCATGCTTTGACTTAGTTTATAAAAAAAGTTTGATCTAAGTTGTTAATTTATTTAAAAAATTATTTATATAAATAAAATTTCAAATTTATCAAAAGAATAAAGCAATTTTAAGATTTAAAATTATTGAATAGTCTAATTAAACCTATAAACATAAGTGTCTATATATATATATATATATAAGTATTTATATTATATATATAATATTTATATATATTATTTATAATGGATGAATTTATAAATAATTAAATAGGTTGATCCAATAAATTTATAAGCTGAGCTCAAGAAGAATAGATTCAACATATTTATCTAAATAAATTTATTTATTAGTCATATTCTAATTTATTTAGATAAATAAGGCAAGTTAAGTTAAGTGATACTATAAATAAATTAGTTCGTCCTAATAAACTGTCAAACTACTTGCAGCACTAAGCGAAAAATCTGCATTTAATAGATCAGTCCTGCGTCCCTTAAAAGTAAATAATAATTAACATGTCATTGAATTTACACCAAGAAGCGTTTGTAGTCCAACGATGACCTTCCAAGCAATATATCTGGATTCGAATCGCAACAAACGCAGGTTTTGTCCACTAAATTTTCCCTTTTATGTGTGTAATTTTTACGTTTTTCCGATATCTCAGAACCTTCCTTTTGATTCCAGAATTTATTATAAAGAAGAAAGAAAGGTGGAAAGCAGACCTGAGCATGTGGATCAGTCTGAAGGCGTTCAAATTGGAGCAATTCAGGGATGAAGTCGGAAGATGAAGTGAGAGCATCCACATATTGAGAAGAATAGTCACTTCGCTGAGGCTTTGTGTGACGCTTCGGAATCACTCCATCGAAATACTGTCTTGTCCTTGCTTCCGTTTCTGCCTCTTCCTCCGCTGTCAAATGGATGTCGCTTCTGTTCGGCCTTCTGTTACACTCCATCTCGCTGGTTTTTTCTGTGTAAAATAGAAAGAAACTGATACTGAGATAAGAAGAGCAGGGGATGTTGCGTATTTATCTGAGTTGTTGGGTGTGGCAGATATTTTTGGCAGTCTTTACTACGAAAAGAAATTTGGGACCAACGAGACAATTTTCGGGCTAAAAATCTGGGAAATCTTATCCATTTGGTCTTCCTCGGGTGGCGCTTGCTAACGGTGGACTGGTTGTTTTCAGCTAAGGTTAGGTGGCATTAAATTTGGTGAAAGTCTTGACAAAAAATGGAAAAGTTAGTGGAAGTAAAGCACATATTATAAATGCTTAAATTAACCTACTCAATTCCGATAGACTAAATTAGCAAACCGAGTTCTATAGACACGGTAAAAAGTCTTGTGTTTGTTCTGGAGATATTGTAGCTGCAAATAGAAAAAATGGAACCTACTCGATATTTATGTATTAAAAGATTTAATTTTTTAATTTTTAAGATATTAATAAAATTATAAGAATTAATAATTAATTTTTATTTGTTAAATAAGGTTAAGGAAAGATATTACCGTGCGCACATGGCCACAAAGGACATGACCTTGATAGCGGGATTAACGTTAGAATACGTGGCACGGAGGACTTGATCAAAAAATGGAAAAGAAAGGTAAAATGCTCACTTTTTTGGATCAGCAAAATTCGGATGAATCCATCACAAACGTAATCATTCCTTCATAAAGCATCTCTGTAGAATCCAAACTGACCTAGAAAGATGATCATTATATTGACAAACTCAATCCTTCACATTTGCCAATTCCAAGTCTGCTAGCCGAACCTACATCATCTGAAGAAAATCTGAGCACGAGACAGTATTAAACTTGGAGGAATCAGTGTTAGGCAGATTGAAGCAGAACAGATAAGCGTCAGCAGCAGATCATACAAGCATGGTAGTGGTCCTATCATCATGGCAAGAGTTTTACAACTCGCCAATCAAGGAGCCATGATTTAATCTACTTTGACTCTAACCTATTCTAATATTGTTACCTAAATAAATCAAATAAAAATTGATGAATAAATTTATCTAAATAAATAAATCATACTTATTTTTTTATATATTCGGTTCATAAGCTTACTAAACTGAATTATTTAATATATTTATATACAATATAATACAATGTTAAATATAATATATATTTATAAAATTAACTCATTATTAATATAAAATTTTTATGCTATCAATGAGTAAAAAGATAATACATCATTAAAAATTAATATTAATTTAAAAATTTTACTGATAGTAAAAAAAAATTAATAATTTTTTAATAATATAGTAATACATGAATGGATAGTAGTGTAAAATTAGTTTACACTGATAATGAATTAAATTTAAATTCTTATGCATGCAATTAATGATATAATTTTAATACATATAATTATTAACCTTATTTGAAGATTTAATTATGTAAGTAAATTTATAAATAAACTAATAAATCAAGTCATACTTTTTAAATAGAATAATACTATAAGGAACTTAATCTCTTAAGAGACAGAGCATTTCATCATGAGATTGCCCCTTTTCTTTTAATTTCAAAGTAAATGACTTAAAATTAAAAATATAAATCTTAATGCATTAAATGCAATCTAACAATAGAAATTTAACCAAGGATTCCATTCAAAAGGAGGTTAATTGAGTTTTAAAAATTTATCACTTTTAAATTCAAAATTATTTTTATAAAATTTTTACAATCAATTTTCACTTGGAAACAATAGACAAATAATTATCCAATGTAAAAATCAAGATGAAAACAACTAAGAATAATGATTCAACAATTTTAGCAATAAAAACAAAGCATAGTGCAAAGAACATAAAGAGATAGGGATAGAGAGATCAAACGCAATGATTCATAGTGGTTTGACCATGAAGATCCAATACTTTGAGGAGTAACTACCAAGTCTATTTGACTTGAATTTGTAAAAATTCATTATCTCTTCAAATTTAAAAGGCCACTTAAAGACGCCCCTATACAATCCACTGATTTACAAGCCAATCCCTTTAAAATTTTTCTCTTGAAGAACACTTTATCAAGCGATTCCATACTCTTGAATATCTTAGGGATACCTTATCCTAAAAACACAGTAAATGAGTGTTTAAAATATGAAAAATAAGTTCACAAATTCTCAAAGTTTGATTACATAATGAAAAGTTAAGAAAGGAATTTTAATCTCATAGTTCAAGGGATTTGAAACATATAAGAGAAAAGAAATGAGTATCTTGTATTAATGTAACAATGAAAGCCTTTTCTTGTATTTTGAACTTGACTTCAAGGGGTGGAAAGGTTAAAAGTCCATTATATACAAAATATAGCCCTTATAGATATGTCAGAGCTCAATGAATCAATTGCATAATTGATTCACTTGAACTTTGAAAAATTGAAATCATGCAAGGTGAATCAAGTTTAGTTTATTCACCAGGCTTTATATTTTGAAATGTCACAGGGTGAATCGATTGAACACAATCGATTCACCTGGAAACTATTTTACCTCTAGACACACAATATTGATTGTGCAATCAATTTGTTAGGTTGAATTTCAATATAAAATTTGGGTGTGTTGAATCAATTGTCTAATCAATTCATCCTATCCAACATAGTTCTAGAATGCCAAAATTGATTGCACAATTGATTCTAATGCCCTACATCTTTGTTTTAATAATCTAAACACTTGAAACTTGTTTTTTACTCAATTAGAAGTTCAATGTTGGCTTAAAATTGATTCCAACTCTTAGTAAAAATCATTTTAACATGAGATTTAATTTAATTTAAGGTTTAAAGTTTGAAACCATTTAATTTAATTTCATCTTGTACAAATGGACCCATAAAAGCAATAAAGTCTTAACTAATAGGCTTTAATATCTTCATTTAAAATCAGTCCAATGTAACAAGTGATTTTTCATTATACTTAGGCAAGTCAAAATGTGTTGTTATTATCAAAATTATCTTTTAGTTAGTGTTAAGACTAACAATGTCCCACTTTTTGATAATGAAAAACTATTTTGAAATTAATTTAAATTTAAAACTCTTGCTGCCCCTTAGTTTGACACTTCCCTTCAAATTATGCATACGAGTTTCATAGTTATTTGATTTCAAGTAATTTAACTGTCATTTAATTTCAAATATTCAAATATCTCTCCCCTTTTCAACATCATTCAAAGCAAGCATGAAAATATATGTGTAAAATGACGTAAACACCATAATTCATAACATAAACTACCAAAAGAAAAGTATCCATAAGATAAACTAAAGCAAGCATCATAAAATTTAGCAAAATATGATAAGGTCCTAAAAGGACAAAATAAGGCTAAAGGGATAGATATATCTAATCATCCACCACATCGTTCTCACTTTTCTCATCACCATCCTCATTTGAAGTAGTGACCTTGCTACCATCTTCCTCTTCCTTTGCTTCTTCCTTAGATGCAACCGCTTTTTGTTTCCTTTTATGCCTTATTTTTGCTTGAGTGACATCTTCATCATCCTCTTCTTCAAAGTTGTCTTCCTTGTCATGACCTAATTTCAAGAGTCATGACCGGCGTAAAGACATCCAATTAGTATCCATCTAATTAAACATCTTTACAAGCCTGTAGGAACTTATATCTAACTATTTGATTAAATAAGGAGAATATATGATATCATTAATTAAATTGAGTAAGTAAATAGCATTGCACGTACAATAAAAAAGTTAATGTATAATATTAATATACAATAATATAACAAAATCATTTACCAATATACATAAACTCCAACTATACAAAAGGCAACTCAGATATAGTAGTCTTTTGTTACACTAAGCCCTATGGAGATCAGAAAGCTGTATGCAGTATATCAGTCCTTCGCTGGAGCTCCTTATTCTCTATTTGTAAAACAAAACAGCATTTAAAAGGAGTGAGTATATAAAATACTCAATAAGTAGTTACTCAATCTTTATTTCCTATGGTCTTCCATTATGAATTCTCTTTAATATAAAATTTAGGAAGATTAAATAAATTTCTATATACTTACCTTTATTCACATTTAACAACTACTATCTATCTTATGCATTACGTATTAGTATTACACAAATAGATATGATTAGTATAGTATGCGGGTTTTCTCCTTATTTCTTCAGGCCATCCTTATCCCACTCACCTCCAACCTTTTCCCTCCACTTCTAACCACCTCTCTCCTTCCATTAGAAGGATGCTACAAGTCATTTGGCCAAAATCTTCCTCCTACCTATTACATTCTCAATAACATATGAGCCATGGAAGGCTTATGTGGAGAAATGATGTCATTTGTCACATATCATGTAATTCATTTGGTAAGATTAATACCAACTAGCCATAAGTGTTTTATCAAGTTTTGATCATCAATTTTCATCAAAGATATTCATTTATACATTCAATATGCCAATTATATATCATTCCATACCTATTACAATAAATAAGAAATGAGTTCACAATACATCATCTTCATCTATCTCATAAGATTGTCACATTTGATAGCATCATATGACATCCAAAATTTTTTCATAAACTCTCACATATTCTTAATATCATGTCACATTTAATAAGATGTTATTAGGTAAGAAGCATCATCCATCCTTTTTGAAATAACCCTTTGGAATTACTGTTCACGTAGGAATTTCAGAACAGGGCAGACTAGGTGTGCTGAAATGTTCTGGCCTTTTTGGGCAATTAAATTACTTTAAAAAATTCTCAATAAAATATATATTACTCATAAAATACTAAATGACCAATATGATTTTTTAATTTTCCATGAAAACCCCCACTGATTTTTCCCAGAAATTCGTGGAACTTGACCCTTCCAAATTGATTCCAGAATTGGCAGCACTGGAGCTCTGAAATTATAGGAATTTATTCACTAGGAAAATGAGCTCTAATTGTCACGAAAATTTACTATGTTTTAACCAACATATGGAATGGTATCCAGAAATTTTTGTAGAATTTTTAGAGGCCATCTAGTGGCTCAAAAAAATTAAAACCCGAGACAAAATGCCCAGGTGTTCTGTTTCTGAGAATCTGGACTACTTCCTAACAAGGCCCCATTCCGATATTATAAATTCGTCTAAAAATTCTCAATAAATTATATGTTGATCCTAACATCATAAGAGACTATAAAAAGTTTAGTTTTTAATTTTTAAGCAACTCTATGAAGCCCATAAAATTCGTGCACTTAAAGTCATTATTCTAAGTTTTTCCAGAAATTTCCAGCAAGCATTGTTCTTCATGATTTGAATTCAACACTCCTTTCAAACATCAAAATTAGTATTCTCATGCATTCCTCATGCTAAAATCATGCTAATAACATTCCAAATATATGTTTAAAGATTCAGAACAGCACCATGCCTTTAATTGCATGGCCACACATCAAACTAACAAACTAACCAATCTAGAGTTCAAAATCTTACAATTCTTGAATCAAAATTCAATAGGAATTCAAGTGAATTGCTACTCACCTCTAACTTGTATATTTCAAGGCTTCAAGTTACCTCCTAAAGGAGAGGGTTTCTGATTTGAAAAGGAAGAAGATGATACCTCCAAGATTTAATGGTTTCTCTTTATGAATTTAAGCAAGCAAGTGGAGAAATTTGAAATCCTGTGGTTGATTTGTCTTGTTCTTGGTATTTGGTTGTGTTAGTAGCTTCAAAAACCTCCTATGGCAGCTGGGAAATTCGTGCAAGGTGTGGAGAAAAAGACTGGATGGAGTTGTCTCAAGGTTTCTAGGCTTTTCTACAAAATTCTAGCAATTGGGCCTTTTTTGCAATTTAACCCAAAATGTACATTAATTTTTTTTTAATCTTTTGCAACAGAAAATCCAGCATATTGTAGGCTATCCCCAGCCCAAATTTCGTCCAGACCAAATAAAAAAAGAATGGGCCAAACTCAAGTTTTAGGAAAAATTACAATTTGACCCCAAAACTTTTCAAAATTCTATTTTTACCCAAAATTCTTTAGCTGATTTTCAATTTAGTCCTTAGGTTCAAATTGGACTTGTTAGAAACACATTGGGCCTTAGTAAATGAGTTTTAATTGGCCTAAAAAGATTTTGAAGAGTCAAACTAAATTACTATAATTTCAGCTCATTTTACTGAATTCCAACTTATTCGACCCTCCAAATCGAGTTAACTCTATCAAAATTTCTTTAATTTTAATTAATTTTTTTTACATATTTCTAACAATATTTCAATTAAATCATTATCTCTATTAGTGTTTCAAATGATTGAAAATTTTCCGGGCCTATTGCAACCCAATTTATCCTTTTTTTTGCTTACTCGATCAACTTTTGTATAATAACTAGTGTTTTTAGGAAAAGTCTCCTAGGGATATTACATTCCTTTTTTTCAGCAATGTTCAACTTCTCTTTGGACTTTCCAAACTAGCCTTTAATGTATAATTTCAAGTCTTTCTAAGTCTCTTTGTACAATGTAGTCTGTGGTCCTTTAGGGATTTCATATCAAATTCTTCCACAGCATCGCCCTTCTCAACAAATCTCCATACACCTTCAATTTTGTGAAAAGACATCTACTTCATATTTTTTATCTTCATCCTTTTTTATTCTTTGAATTTCTAAACTTTTACTTCTTGCTTAACTTAAATTTCAAAATCTTTGAAGAGTTGAGTGGGAATCATACTATATGAGAGAAATTCTTTAGTGGTATGAGAATGCATATAAAGCAGAATATGGTAAGGAAATTGATTGGGACATTTTTCTAGATGGCCAACATTATGAACAATTCATGATCTTCTTCATAGGTGAAGTTATACTGTTTTAGGAGGATGATTTTAGCAATAGTGTAGTACAATATACGATCCTTCATAGATAATCCAATAATGAGAAGCTTGTTCTTGGCATTGATGTAAGGCTAATTGTGATATATGGCAAAAGTAGTAACCAAGGTAGGAATATCCACAAAAAATTGCTTACTTTTGACTAGTGTTATCAATTTAGTAAGGCTCTCATGACCGTTCTTTTTCAAATTGGCATAAAATTGATAAACTAAACTAAGATAAATGTCAAGAGCATATCCAACAAACTTCAACAAATTCAAATACTCTAACAAGTAATAAATATCTAAATTTTCATTTTTCAAGAACTCACTATCCCAACAATTTCTTGGTTCAATATCTTTTACCATTGTGCTCATACATTTGTCAATGTAATACACTCTTTCAGGAACTAATCAGTAGAGAGACACAGTTATAACAATAAGCCCATAGCTTTGCCTTTTTCTTTGTCAGAGTTAGTGCAAGGAAACTTTGGAGCCATATCTTTTCTGCCCATAAAATGTAGAATACACAAAGCTTGAAGGGAAAATAGGGTGTAGAATGGAAGTATAGACTACTAGAAAGGGATTTGGAATGTGAAATTAGACTTAGAAAGAAATAGAAGAATTAGGGTTTTAGAGATGATTTTGAAATTTTTTTATTATAGGTGATGTAGGGTGTTTTTGATCAGTCAAAATGAAAGGAAACTAATGGGAAAGGGGTTTAATCAATTTATTTTAGGTGATTATGGCAAAAAAGAAAATAGAGAAATGAGATGATTTTGGTCAGAAGTCGTATAAGGAGCTTTGGCTTGATGTAACAAGGCTATGTGCAAATGAGAGCCTAGAAGCACCCAGGACTTTTATAGGCTCCCTTTGGAATTGAATGTACAATTGATTCATGTATGAAAATATTCATACATGAATCAATTGCACACTTAAGTCCACATACAAAATTCAAATTTTCAGATTTCCCTCTATATGCTTGGAATCAATTACCCACTTGATTCTTTCTAGAGACAAAAGATACCTCTTAGAATTAATTGTATACTCAATTTTACACTCTTGGACACAATCTTGCACATTGAATCGATTGGGAACTCAATTGCTACCACTCAAAATACTACAAACTTGAAATTTGCAATATGAAATGATCCATAATCAAGGCTTTATAAGCTTCTAACCATTTATGACCATATTTTGAGCTCTAAATACTAAATCTTTTAGGAACAATTCTTGCAAAACAAATTTCAAGATATCTTTGATGTCAAAATTAATAATTTAATTTTCAATAAATAAACAAGAAATAGCATAAAAAATTTAATTAAATTTTGAAATAGACTATGAATCTATAAGAGGTCATCTTTTAAGAGAATTTAACATACCTAATTCTTTTCTTACAAAGTTGAAATGATCTTCATTAAGTGGCTTAGTGAAAATATCCGCAAGCTAAAAATTAGTTTGGACAAATACAAATGTGACATCTCCTCTTTGAACATGATCACAAATGAAGTGATGTTTTGTTTCAATATGTTAGGATTTAGAATGTATAATGGGATTCTTAGTAAGTTAATGGCATTAGTTTTGTCACATCTAATAGGAATACTTTTAAATTTAAATCAAAGTTCGATAATTATTTTTTCATCCATAAAAATTAAGCATAACAATTACTAGTGGCTATGTATTCCGCTTCAACGATAGACCAAGTTACACTATTTTGCTTTTTACTATGCAATGAACTAGAGAGTGGCTAAGAAATTGACAAGCCCTAATAGTACTCTTCTTATTTGATCAGCTACCCACAAAGTTGGCATCAAAATAATCTATCAGGAAATTTAACTTTTCTCTAGGATACCACAACCCAAAGTGAGGTGTGCCCACAAGATATCTTAGAAATCATTTTATAGCAATCAAGTGTGATTCTTTTAGATTAGGTTGAAATCTTGCACACATACACACACTAAACATGATACCGGGCCTACTAACAGTAAGATAAAGTAAAGAACTTATCATGCCTCTATATATGGTGATATTCATGTTTTTACCTCCTTCATCCAAGTCTAACTTTTTTGTAGTGCTTATAGAGGTAGTATATGGTTTTGCCTTATCTATCTTGTATTTCTTAATAAACTCTTTTGTATACTTAATTTGACTTACAAATATCCTATGACTTGATTGTTTGATTTGCAAATCAAGGAAGAAGTTCAGCTTATCCATCATAGACATCTCAAATTCACATTGCATTAACTTAGCAAACTTTTTGCAGATAGATTCATTGATATCAACAAATATGATATCATTATTATATATTTGCACAAGAAAAATGTCATCAAGTTTATACTTTATAAATAAGGTAGTGTGAACTTTTCTTTTAGGAAAACCTTTATTTTGCTCAATCTCTTATATCAAGCTCTAACCTTGTGTAAGAACATAGAGTGTTTTCTTAAGTTTAAAAACATATTAGGAAAGAAATAACTTCCAAAATTTGAAGGTTGTTCAACATACACTTCTTTCATAATTATACCATTCAAAAATGCACTCTTAACATCTATTTGATAAACTTTTTCATACAAGCATATGCTAATAATATTCTAATAACTTCTAATCTAGCTACTGGTGTATAAGTTTCATTATATTTAATGCCTTCCTCTTGGTTATAACTTTTTGCAACCAATCAAGCTTTGTTTCAAATTATGAAACCATTCTCAAGTTTGTTTCTAAAGACCCATTTAATGCAAATAATTGGATAATCATTATGTCTTGGCATGAGCTTCCAAACTTCATTTCTTTTAAATTGATTTAACTCTTTTTGCATAGCTAAGATCTAGTGTTCATCAATTATTACTTTATCAATGTTTTTAGGTTCAATTTAAGATAGAAATACTAAGTAATCACATTATTTTCAAGAGAATTTCTAGTTACCTTTTAAGATACATCACCAATGACTTGATCAATGGGATGACTCTTCATGATCTTCCATTATCTTTAAGGTCCATGACTTTTCTCTTGATTTGCATTGACTATAAAAGGAAAAAGTCCTTGATCTTCTTCAACTTTCTTTTTGGCTTCTACTTCCTCATTTTGATTATTTGAATCCTCTTGGATAGGCCATAAATCTACTTGCTCCTTATCTTCATAGGTACATTTTTTACACTAAAAGTAGATTCATCAAATACCATATGAATGGATTTTCCAACTAGCAATTCTTTTGTTATAAACTTTGTAAGCTTTGCTATTAGAAGAATATCCAATGAATATAGCTACATTAGATTTGGTATCAAACTTTTCAAGATTGTCTTTGCCATTGTTATGCACAAAACACTTTCAACCAAAAACATGAAAACATGATATATTTGGCTTTCTTCCTCTGTACAATTTATAGGAGATTTTCTTTAAAATTAGTTTTATCAAGACTCTATTCATTACATAACATGTGGTGCTAACCACTTCCACCTAAAAGGGCTTAGGAAAAGAGCTATCATTTAGCATAGTCCTTACCATTTCTTTTAGGCATCTATTTTTCCTTTTAACAACTCTATTTTATTAAGGTATTCTAAGAGATAAGAAGTTATGCTCAATGCCATTTTTATCATAATAACAAGTAAAACCTTGATTTTCATATTTTCCACCATGATCACTTCTAATGCTTACTATTATCATTATTTTTTATTTTGAATAGATTTTGCAAGATTTTTAAAGGATTCAAAAGTCCCACTCTTAGTAGGAAGGAATAATGTCTTTGTAAACCTAGAATAGTTATCAATAATTATGAGTATATAGAGATTTCCTCAATTACTTCTAATTCTTGATAAACAATTAAATCCATATAAAGTAAGTAAAGTGGTCTAGATGAGGAGACAACACTTTTGGTCTTAAAAGATGCTTTTACTTATTTTCCTCTTTGGCATACATCATAAATTCTATCTTTGATGTACTTGAGTTTTGGCAAACTATCAATTAAGTCATTTCTTGAGAGTTTACTAATGATGTCCATGCACAAGTAAGCCTCCCATGCTAAAGTCAAGAGCCCTCATTCATATTCATTAAGCATTTAGGATATAAATTTAGCTCATTATCAATATCTATTATGTAGATATAATTATATCTCTTACTAACTAACTTAACTTGCTTATCATTATGATTCCCAACAATGCAACAAGTGGAATCAAAGGTAAATTTGCTTCCTTTGTCACAAAATTAACTAATAATAAACAAATTATATTTGAACCCTTTCACATATAAAACTTTATCAATATAAGATTTGACATTCTTACCCACCTTACCTATTTCCATGACCTTGCCTTTTGTATTATCTCCAAAAGTGACATTTACTTTTCCTTTAAGTGTCAAGGAGAAGAATTTTGATTTGTTTTCGATCATATGCTTGGAATACACACTATCCAAATACTACATATTATTTTAGGATCTCATATATACCTACAAAAGAGACATCAATTTTTTATTTTTAATACCTAAGTAGCCTTAGGTCCATTTGTGTTAGTAATAACATATGTCCTTTTTGAAATCCAAATTTTCTTTACTCCAATATAAGCGTCTTTCTTATAAGTAGAAGAATGAATTTCATGTTATCTTTCCCTCTAATAGAAACAAGTTATATTGGGTTGCCTCTTCATGATTTTTTTACAATGAAGTTTTATGAAAATGGTTTTTCCCACTTAGTGTATAACCAAGATCTTCTTTGTTAAAGCTTATTCTTTAACCAAGAAAAGTGTCAAGTATATGTCTTTGGTAAATTTCTCAAGAATTTTTATTAAATCATTAAGTTTTTGCTTGAGACTTTCATAAAAGGCACAAGTTTATGTGATTTTCCTAAGGCATATTTTTCTTGGATCAAATCATCATTTTCTTTTTTTAAATGCTCAATATTTTCTTCCAAAGAAGAGATAACCTTCTTTCAAAGCTTAGTATTTCTCTTTCCTTAAGTAAATTAACATTAAGATCCATAAGCATATAGTTAGGTTCATCATTAAAGTCAGAGACAGATATCTCTTCTCCATTATGCTTTCCAATAGCCATTAGGCAAAGAAGTATTTCCTTATCTTTGTCATTCCCTTCACAAGAATCATCATTATCTCTCCATGTTATTAGATAAGCTTTCTTATGAAAGCCTTTATTTTTCTTTTCTTCATATTCTATTTTCCTTTTTCAAATATATAAAGCAATGAAATTTTATATGACCTTGCTTATTTCATTCATAGCAAGTTGGAATGGCTTGGTTGCTCCTCTTTTAGTTATGGACTTGTTTGCATGTGAAACTTTTCTTTTTCCACTAATTCTCTTAATTGATTTTTTATATTTCTTAGTGAAAAAAGCCTAGCATATTCATCTTCAAATGACATGTCAAGTATGTCCTCTTGACATTCCTCATCAATGTCTTCTTCATCAACACTTGCTTTAGCTTTTAGAGTAAGAGATTTCTTCTTTCTTTCATTATCATTTGCAAATCTCTTGAGCTTTAACTCATATTTATTTTTAAATTGCCAAATAAGTCTTGTAATGTTTGCATTTTGATTTTCAGGGCTTCTTTGACAACAATGATCTTGACTTGCCATTCAATAGTCATATGACCTGAGCACTTTGTGGACCAATTCACCATCTATAAGGTTCTAACCAAAAAGACTTAATTAACTAACTAGTGCAATAACTCTTTGCATCATGTCATTAATGGATTCATTATCACTCATTTTAAATAATTCATATTGATGGACGAGTGTATGCATTTTTCTTCCTTTAACTTGTGTAGCTTATATATAAGCTACCTCAAGAACATCCAACATTTCTTTTACTGTCAAACAATTAGAGACTCTTTCATATTCACTTGATCACAAATAATTTGATAAAATTCACTTAACCTTGTAGTGAAGTGTAATATCACAAAATAAGACAAGAAATTTTAAATAGGTATTTTATTTGAAAAAACTTGAACCAAAAAATCCGGTAGAAAAATCAAGTGAAATTTGGTAGAATTGCAAAAGTAATTTAAATGTGAGACCACCTACAATTTTTATGAAGACTTTATAAGGCATTAAAATAGATAAAAATTCAATTAAAATCCCAATAATAAGTTTATGAAAATTCACATGAGAATTTTTTGAAATTTCAAAACTCAGATAAATTGAAAAGTAAGAAATTGAGTAGAAAATTAAACGTATTAATTTAAAAAATTTTGAGCTAAATTAAATGAAATTTTTAGGCCTAAAAATGAGTATGAAATTTCATAAATTAAGGCCCAAATAAAGTCTAAAAATGTCCAAAAAGTTTAAGGGCAAGAGTGTAAAAAAGGAAAAATTTAAGACTATTTTGCAATAAATCGTAATTACCCTTTTAAAATGGCTTATTTTTATTGGATATTAGGGTAATTATTTTCTAATTGTTAGGGACACTTGGACATCCCAAGTAATTAGTCAATTATTTAAGATTTTTTCTCAAAATCCAATAAATAATAATAAAATTGTAGATTTCTTTAATTAGGGTTTAAAGGTTATATGTGTGTGTGTGTGAGAGAGAGAGCCACATTGAAGTAAAAAAAAATTCTACTCCTTTGACCAACAAAACCATAAGAAGGGAGTGGGAATTTGGTGAAGAGTTCAAGCCTTCATTTGTCTTTAGGAGATTCTCCAATTAACATCTTTAAATTTTGTAAAGAGACTTAGGATTTTCCTTTATTTTTTTTTAAAATTAATTATCCTTTTCTCTTGTAAATATCTAAAATCCAATTCATTATCATAAATCCTACTCCCTTGATCAACAAAACCATAAGAAAGGAAAGGGAATTTGGTGAAGAGTTCAAGTGTTCATTTGTTTTCAAGAGGTTCTTCAATTAACATCTTTAAATTTTGTAAGACAACTTAGGATTTTCCCTTATTTTCTTCAAGAATTCATTATCCTTTTTTGTTCTAGATGTCTAAAATTCAATTTATTATTATAAAGCTTCTCTTTTATTGCCCTAAAGGGTTGTTGAAAATTTAAAGAGTGAAGGAATTAAGGTGAATGGCACTCCTTATTCTAGGGTTATTCTATGAAGATGATAATATTGTTAATTCATGTCTTAAGATCAATATGTTGGTGTTTGGTTTGACTTTTTTGAAGCTTTCCATGGTTGGTTCTTAAAATATTAATGTTGAGAGTGGTGGTAAAAGAATTCATGAAAATTGTTAAGATGATGATACAAATTTATTGGAAAGATAACAAATCTTTCAAGTAATGTTAAATGAGCATTTTTTTTATCATTGTATATATTTAAGGGCTAGAAATTTTTCAAATTTCAATTCTTAATATTTTAAAGTCATATTTAGTGTTAGAATGATTATATATCAAGTTAGGAATTTATGAAAATTTTTACAAGCATAAAAAAAGCACGTTAATGATAAAATACTTAAATCTGCCCATTTTAGAACCCTACTCTTGTTAGTCTCAAGTTTCAATATCTTTTGGGCATTGAATGATTGAGAAAAATTATAAAAATGTTAGTAAGCTTGTGTCAAAATTTGATAGCAAATAAAGTTGATTTAGTTGCTCAAATGATAGCTTTATTTTTATACTTCTAATGCTATCCAAAAATTTCAGCTTTGATTTTATGCCTTTAATGCACTAACAAAACCATGAAATTTGTTGTAAAACACTTAAGCTATCCTTTATTAACTATGTTAGGAATGCTGGGGAAAAGTTTGGAAACAATTAGTTTCCATTTGATTGATATAAAAGGGCTTGGATTGCAAATGTCTTTATGCTGTCCTATTTTCGAATTTCTCATTTAAGTTCTATGTGAACAGTACCCATGGAGACAATTAGTGTAATTTAATTATTGTATCCTGTGTAATAATATATTAGAAGTGTTAAAACAAATTGTGGTAAAATTTTGAATTGATTTAGGAGCACCAAAGAGCTCCAAAATATGATATATATATATATATACATACAAGTTTGGTTGTATTTTTTTTTAGAAATGTTGAAAAAGGATTTTGATGTATATAATAAATTGGTGAATTGCATAAAATAGTTATGGCATGGTTAGTATTTGGCTATACCCATTGAAATGAATTAAATGGTTGATCTTTTAACACCCTATCACTGTTTACTATAAATTAAGAGGGGGAGATATAACATCCTTTGTAGTGAAAAAAAGGAATGGTTAGCAGTTGAGGGAAAAGGTTGGTGACTTTAAGCCTAAAATGGCGGGGGATAAGATTAGATAAAAAACATAAGGTGAAACTTATATATCTATTATTGTCATTTTCCATAATAAAATTTACTAATATTATAGATAAGAAATTTTTTTCTTAAAACACTAGATAGCAATTACATGTAAAGAAAATGTTAGTCATTTATGGTGAAAACCCCATTTTATATAAGGTGATGAGTAGTTATTCACTAAGTATATTTTCCATAATAAAATTTACTAATACTATAGATAAGAAAATTTTTTCTTAAAACACTAGATAACAATTACGCATAAAGAAAAAGGTAGTCATTTATGGTGAAAATCCCTTTTTATATAAGGTGATGAGTAGTCATTCACTGATTATATTTTATACTTACTCTTTTATTGTATTAAAATAATTATAGATGTAGACCATAGAGCTAGTATAGCAAATTGATACTTATATTGAAACCTTCCATTCTCCCCATAGTACTCATGAAATATTCTTTTGGCATAAAATATAGTTAACCCTCATAAATATAGGAGTAGATTGCAAAATAGAACTTAAACAAATAGACTTAGAATTTAATTCTATTATAATATATCCTTTGCATCGAGTTCCTCCACATGAGAGTTTTAGGAGCAATGATGTTTACTCTTCTTCTATCAAATTAGATACAGAGGAATGAAATTTGGATAAATCTAATTAAGTTAATGTTATCTACTATATTATGTAAATTATATGCTTGTATAAAAAAAAAGAATTTTGGATGTGTATGCGTATGTGTATTAAATTTTGAAACTTATGATGTGAATAGTTCCATATTATGAGTTTATATGTCACCATCCTTTAATAATATTACTTTAATAAGGAGATTGGTATAGTTTAAAGGCTTGTAAAAATATATATTTAGTATGCTAGCACTAATTAGATATTTTTAAGTATCTTTACATCAGTTAAATAACCCTAAGACAGGTTGTGACATGAAGTTGATTTTTTTTATCATTTTCACTCCAATTAGCTCTTGCTTTCAAAACATCAACATTGTTTTCTTTCTTCGTTGGTGGATTATATCCTCTCTCAATTAGTTCCCACATATTAACATTGGTGGCTTCTATGAATCTTTTATCTTTTGTTTTTAATTTGCATAATGTTGTCCATTAAAACTCAAAGGTTTGTTCAATGGAGGACATTCAATTAAAATACTAAAACTACTTATCCATAGGATAATCTTGAGATCATGATATTTTGTCATAAGAGTGAAGCTTTAATACTAATTGTAACTAAGGATTGCACCCAAATGGGAGTGAATTAAGTTTTAGAATTTTACCACTTTTAAAATCAAAATCAATTTTATAAAGCTTTTGGAGTCAATTTTCACATGGAAATAATAGACAAATGATTATCTAATGCAATAATTAAGTTTAAAACAATTAAGAATAATGATTCATTAATTTTAACAAGAAAAATAGAGCATAATGCACTAAATATAAGGAGATAGGAATAGAGAGATCAAATGTAGCTATTTATAATAGTTCGGCCTTGAAAATTCAACACTCCAAAAAAGTACATTCACTATCAAACCTTTTCAACTTGGATTTGCAAGAATTTGAATCCATTATCTCTTCAAGTTTAAAAAGGTAAACTTGCAGAACCCTTTGTACAAGCTACTAATTTATAAGCTAATCTCTTTGAGATTCCTCTCTCAAAAAATACTCTATCAAGAGATTCCAATTCTTGAATATCCTGGAGATACCTCACCCTAAAAACATAAACAAATGAGTGTTTGAAATCTAAAAAATAAGTGCACAAACACTCAAATTTTGATTACATAGAGGAATTTTAATCTTATAGGTTCAAGGGATTTGAAACATATAAGAGAAAAGAAATGAATATCTTGTGTTAATGTAATAGTGAAAGCCCTTTCTTGTGTTGTAAACTTGAGTTCGAGATTTTGTATAGGAGTTCAAAAGTTTAAAAGTCCATTGCATACAAAATACAATCCTTATAGATGTGTTAGAGTTTGATGAGTCGATTGCACAATCAATTCACTTAGACTTAAAAAAAATTGAAATCATGCAAGGTGAATTGAGTATGCAGTCAATTCACTAGGCTTTGTATTTTGAAATGTCACAAAGTGAATTAATTGCACAATTAATTCACTTGGAACTTATTTTACCTTTGGACACTCAAAATTGATTGTGTAATTGATTCACCTAGGGTAAATTTCAATATGAGATAGTATGAGATTTGGGTATGTTGAATTGATTGTGTAGTTCATTCATCTTGTCCAAAATGGTTTTAGAAGAGATTTGTAAGGCCATATCCTTAATTAAGGAAGGTAATGTTTATTTTAAAAATATAAGGTTGCAAGAAATAAGCCTAGGCCTATGCATCTTAACATATAAGAAACTAATAGGCTTAGTTCACTAATACTCCCCCTCAAGTTAGAGCATAGATATCAAATATGTCTAACTTGTTACAAATATTATCAATTCATTTTCTTGGAAAAACCTTAGTAAACAAATCAGCAAGTTATTCCTTAATTCTTGGTCTATTCATGAAACACTAGGTTTGTTGCAATATGATAGTTGCTTGATTATCACACCACAATTGCATAACTTCAGAAGAAGTAATTTCAAATTGAATAAGAAGATAAGAAAGGCACACAAGTTCAACAATAATATGAGCTATGGCTCAATACTTAGACTTTGCACTACATTAAGATACCACTGTTTGTTTCTTACTTTTCCAAGACACAAGATCGACAAACACACAATATCTTGAGGCAGACCTTCTATCCATATGATATCCTACCCAATCAGCATTAGAAAAACCTTTAATTCTATAATGACTATGATCATGATATAATATTCCATGCCAAATGCTTTTTTTAGATATTTTAAGATGTGTACAATTGCATTCCAATAAGAAGTTCTTGAAGAATTTATGAATTGATTTACTATATTTACTTAAAAGTAATGTCAAGTTTTGTAATAGTAAAATAATTCAATTTATGCACTAACCTTTTGTAATGTTTTAGATCTTTTAGTAATTCTCCCTCTTCCAATCCAAGCCTAACATTTGGGATCATACAAGTGTCACATGGTTTTGAATCAAGCAAACTAGTTTCCTTCAACAGGTCAAAAACATATTTTTATTATGAAATAAAAATTCCCTTCTCACTTTCAACAATCTTAACACCTAAGAAATATTGAAGTGGCCCTAAGTCCTTAGTTTGAAACTTGGTAGTACAGAGCCAAGCCATCAAGCTAAATATAAAGAACCTAAAAACAAAGTTCAGATAACAAGAAGATATTTTTAGCATTTCTATATATATCTTGGAATTGTAAAAGGTTATATTGCCTTAGTCATAGAGAAATTCAAACAATGCCTAGAAACTTTGCATGGCAAAATATTTCTAGAAAATATAAGATGAAAATGGCCTTTCAAAAACCATTATAAATACCTCACTTCTTGTTGTATTAGAGCATCATCCGAAGAGTTGAATCAATATAGTTTTCCTTTCAAAAAGGGTTTTCTCTCTTTTCCTTTTGGCTTTTGAGCCACTTAGACTGAAGAAAGTCCTTTAATTCTAAAATTCCCACATGATCACTGCCTATAATCATAATGTCATCAACATAAATAGCAAGAAGAATGCACTGAGATTTAAAATGTTTGTAGAATACAGAATGATCATAATCACTCTTCTTCATCCAAATTCTCTTTTAACGTCACTAAATCTATTAAATCATGCTCAAGGAGATTTGCTTTAAACCATACAAAGACCTTCTCAATCATTATACCTTTCCTTTCTCCCCCTGAACAACATAACCAAAAGGTTACTCCATATAAACCTCTTCATGTAAATCACTATAAAGAAAAGCATTTTTAATGTCAAGTTAGTGAAAAGACCAATGTTGAGAGGTAGCTAGAGAAAAAAATAAGCGAACAAATGTTACTTTAACAATAATAGAAAAAGTCTCAAAGTAATTAATACCAAAAGTTTGTGCATAATCCTTAGCCACTAATCGAGCTTTTAGTCGAGTAATTAAACTATATGGGTTAGCTTTGACTATGTATACCCACTTACAATCAATGGACTTTTTACCACTTAGCAAGGACATAAGCTTCCAAGTATTGTTATTCCCAAGAGCTTCTATCTCTTCACTCATAACAGCACGCCACCCATCATAAGAGAGCCTTTGAAATAGTTCTAGAAATAGTAATAAAATCTAAGTGAGCAATTAAAGATTGAGAAGACATAAGGTAGAATATGAGACAAGATAGGATGAGATATTGGATGGTACCTTTCTGGGTGCAACTATGAATACCTTTGCAGTGGGTAATAGGAACATCAAGGTTAAAAGGTGAAGGAGATAGATCTTCTAAGGAAAAAGTCATTGGTGGAGCAAATGAAGCTAAAGGTTATTTAGCAATTGGTGTGGTACCTGTTGGTGGTGCTATTATTATGGGAACTTGTTCTCTACAAGAATAAATAAACTTAATAGGGAGAAGGAGTTGATGTTAGGGAGTGGAATACTAAGATGTAGCAGTATGCACAAAGGAATAATCGTCAACAGATTCAAATTTGGCTAAGGAATCAGTAATTGTAGAATAATCAAAGAAAAGAAATGACTCAAAAAATGTAACTTCAAATAACACAAAATAACATCTCAAATTAGGAAAAGAAAAGTAATAATCTTTTTGAGTGCAAGAATACCCAAGAAAAACACACTTTAGAGATCAAGGATCTAGTTTAGAAACCTAAGATTGATAATTATGAATAAAACAAGTACAACTAAGATGCGTGAAATGAGATGAAACAGTGGGTAGGAAGGAAATAAGAGAGAATAAGGTACTTTACTACTAAGAATTGAAGAAGGCATTCTATTGATTAAAAAATAAGTTATGGAAATAGCTTTTACCTAAAATACCTTATGGACTTCCGTTTAAAATAGAAGTGCACATGAAACTTCAATTAAATGATGATTTTTTCCTTCACGTACCTCATTTTATTATGGAGTAATCACACAAGAGGATTGATGTATAATATCATGCCTAGAGAAATATAAAGAAAACTAAGCAAAAAAATATTCTTTAGCATCATCATTAAACAAATTTTGAATAAAAGTATGAAAGTAATTCATAATTTTAGCATGAAAAGTATAAAAAATATCAAATAACTTAAAGCGATTTTTCATTAAGTAAATCCTAGTAGTTCTTGAATAATCATTAACAAATATAACAAAATAATAATAACCAAGTTTGGATATAATTGGATAGGGACCCCAAACATCAAAATAGACTAACTCAAAAAGAGATGCAACTCATTTATTGACTTTAGGAACACAAGACTGATGAAACTATTTAGTAAATTGATATGACTTATAATCTAAATGCAAAATAGAACTTAAATGAGGACACAATTGCCTTAAGGATGACAATAAAGGATGACCTAACTAGTAATGTAACTAATATGGAGTAATAATGGCAATAGTAGTAATAGGTGAAGGAGTAAATTGATGGAAATCACCATCAAGCACATACGGTCCCTCAAATTCATGTCCTTTACCAAAAAATTTCTTTGTCAAAAGATCCTAAAAATACAATTGTTAAAGAAGAAGAAAACACCATAATTATAAGTATATGTAATTTGACTAACAAAAAGTAAGTTGAATGGAAATTTGAGAAGAACTAAAACATTAAAGAAATATCAGAGATAACATTGGTTGTATCACTCCTAACAACAAAAGCAGTTAACCTATTATCTAAAGTGATAGAAGAAGATAATGACGTAAAAAAAGAAAAAAAATGTCTATGTCTCCCAACATATGATCAGTTACTCTAGAATCAATTACCCACCTAGACTTAGAATGGGAAAGACATGTAATAAAATTACCTATTTGAATTAGAGTAGTAATAGGTTAAATGAAGGGTAGTTGCTATAGGATTGGTGGCTACGATAAAAGCTAGAGTTGAATCAAACAATTATACTCATCCTTAGTAAAGGTTATATGCTCAAATTTTAGTGCAAAAGTATTAGTAGTATAGACAAACTAAAATGGTGATATATATCGTCTAACTAACTTTGGACAAGTTCTCTTTATATGACCTAATTTCTTACAATAAAAATAAATATCACTATTGGGCGAATTACAACCTCTGCCTCTGCTTTTACCTCCTCTGCCACTACTTCACCTCCCTTGAGTACTAGAACTAATCAAAGTAGAGAAGTTAACTAAAAAAGTAGATAAGGAAGTTGATAATAGCTTTCGAGCTACTTAAAGAATACGAGAAAAAATAAACTATTGAATTAATTGCTCAAAGCTAGATAAGATTTGTTGGTGAACAAGATTGAACTCAATATGTAGATTCATAAGAAAAGTTTAAAAAGTTAACTATTCTCACTAAGTACGCATTGCTCTAACATTTTCAATAATAGGAAAGAGACTGTCCTATTGTTCATAAATATTATTCCACTCAATATAAATCTAAAACACAGTCTTTTCTTGCACATTTTGTTAAAACACAAACACACATAAGTTATAAATGTGACTTAAATTATATTTACCTACAAAAAGAATTTCAAGGAATATTTATAGATTTTTAATTCTCTTGCAATGTACACAATTATTTTCAACTTCCTTCTCCAAGGTATTGCTTATCAAAATAAATAGTCATTGGTCTTCCATAATCTATTGAGTTTTCATGTTATCAATCAATGGGTCATTTATCAAGTGATCAAATCTACTAACTCCCTCAAAGAAATACTCAATAGATTTTTCCCTTACAAGATATTCATGTCCATCAAAATTAAGTTTCCAATTGATTATCTTTGTAGCAGTAGGTATTGAATTAGAGAATAGACTTAAAATCTAACCTGTTTTCACTTAGATCAAACTCAAATTTACCAATCTCTAACATTACAACAAAGAAAGAAACTTAACAACCAAATTGGAAATTAAAAAAAAAAGAGTGAAAACTACAACTGAATAATGTTTGAATCATAAACCTAACCAATAGAAAGGTGTAGAAACCAATAGAGAACTTGCTGGGGAAGAATCACTACTAGAGGATACCTCATGTACCACGACACTCCAAGAAATCTTATTGCACATAATGCTCACATGCTCTGGAAAATGTTGTGCATGTGATATGCATGCCTGTCAATCGTCGTTAGAGTGCCAATCTATAATGTCATTAACTCAAATCGTAAAAAGTCGCTGGAAATCGCCACCAATCGCTAAAAATAGTATTTACTGCCTTTTAAAAAGAACCAAATAGTAACAGCTTTATCTCATAATTATGTATTCACAATTTGATGCCTCTAGAAAGATGACACTAAATTGTCACCAGTATTATTGTGACCTAATCATGCATAAAGAAAAAAGGGAAAAAAATAGGAAAGAAAGATGTTCAAATTGTTTAGTTTTGGTTTTCTTTTGATTTTGGTTGCAAGAGAATACCTAAATGGCTCTAAATACCACATTGAGAGAGAATATTTCTAAGATCGTATCCTCAATTAAGAAAGGCAATATCTATTTATAAAAAAAATAGAGTTATAGGAGATAGGCTTAGGCCCATACATCTTAACATACAAGAAACTAATAGGCTTAGTTCATAACAAATTACACAATCAATTCTGATGCCTTGCATCTTTGTTTCAATAATTTAAACATTTGAAACTTATTTTTACTCATTTAGAAGTTCAATGTTGGCCCAAAATTGATTCCACCTCCTATAAAAATTATTTTGACACAAAACTTGATTTTGAAAAAAAAATTCTCAAGGTTTAAAGTTTGAACCCATTTAATTTAATTTTCTCTTGCACAAATGGACTTATAAAAGCAATAAAGTCATAACTAAAAGTCTTCAATAATCTTCATCCTTTAAATCCAATTCAATGCAACATATGATTTTTCATTATACTTAAACAAGTCAAAACATGTTATTATCATCAAAATTATCTTTTAGTTACGGCTAAGGCTAACAAGAAACACTCAATCTCACAAGAGATTGAATTCCCCATAGCATTATGCTATTAAATAGGTCAGAACAAGCTCAAATTTTGACTCCATATAAGCCAATAGATGATGCTCAAATTAATAATTTACAAAGCAAGGTTAACCTATTTAAGATAAACCTGAGCTTGATCTAACTTATTTCTACCCCTAACCAAAACATCAACTAACCAGTTCAAAATTCAAAATGAGTCGATTTTAACAGTGCTTTAAAAATCCCAACTAACACAACTTGGGATATGATTTTAAGTGTAGCCCTAATAATCATAATAGCTCATTTTGGAATCCATGATAACAGCTTTTTCCTGGATTTCTTTTCCGACACACCATGGAACAGTTATAAAGTTGGGGATGCATACTAACAAAGGACAACCAAAAGCAATAAAATGGATTTTGGCTATAGAAACAAAAGGAAAATTTACTGATGCTAAAATAATTAACATGCAATCTTCTCTCGTCTTTCATTATATTTGTCCATCCTGTCCAATGAATTCGTGAGTTGAGTGATGAAACACTTCAACTTTTTTAAAATGTAGTGGTACAATTGGCTTTAAAAATCAAGTGTAATGTAATGGTACACTAAGTGGTTAAAGAATCATTTGAACCGTGATATCTGGATAGCACCAATCGGACACCATGTAGCAGCACACATCCAATTGCGAACCCTGTAGTTCTGCGCTAGGTGTCCCAGAACCAGAATAATAACTAGGAACTATCCTCGAAATAATCTTTTGGCCTGTCACACGAATTGAATATTTAGCACTTCAACATAAATAACGAGCAGAATCATTTAGTCAATGACAATTTTAATGTTGTCATGCAGTAGCAGGTACAGACCCTCAGAGTGCACACCCTCAAAACAGTTAAGCGACAAGCATTCTTTTGTATGTTTTTATGTGAAACACTGATTTTTTATCAAAGAACAAAGTAGCAAAACAATGACCTAAAATATTCACAAATGTTTTTCGATGAGTTGCGGTGTAGAGGAGGCACCATTGCCAGTATATAGATATATTGTGACACAAATACAACTCATGGACAGCAAATCTACATTAGATGACTCTGACCAAGGGGAAAAAATAAAAAGATAATACCTAAAGGTATTCCCTGATGAGTATTACAAAATAAAAATTAAAAAAAAAAAGTAGGTTGGACGTAGAAGCAGAACAGAATTATTTGATAACTAAAGTACTATTTTAGTCTCTGAAAGATAGAAGTAATATCAATTTAGTCCTTAGTTAATTTTGCTTATCAATTTCTGTCAATGTAGTCCTTGAAACCATATGTCATTAGCCCAAACAAAATGGTTGGATATCTATGAATCCATTTGCATCAATCCAAATTCATCCGCTATCTCTAATGGATCAAATGAATGGGTGAAATATTTCTCTATTAATAAAAAGATTATTCATGATCCATTCATGAATATCCAATATCCATCAACATCATTTTTTTTTTTTATTCTATAATTGAAATAACTATTTAACAAAAGATAATTAAAATTTTACTCATACTTTGTATGGCAATACAAATATATTACTATTTCTCATTATTTTTTTCTACTTTTATCAATCTTGTGTTGTAATAGGGAGTTGAGGGTTGTGTATTTAACTGTGAAGTAATATATATTAATTAATTAATTTTTTATATAACAGAATATGTTTTGGAACATCAAATATGAAATATTACTTGAAAAGGTATCCCTCTCAAATAAGGGTGAAAGTAGCTCACTTAAAAAAAGCTATTCTTCCCAAATAAAAGTAGAAGTAGGTGACCTAGCCTATTCATAAAAGAATAGGTTTGGACCTAACTTTTAACTCATTTTGCAGATAAGTTAAGTGATATTTATTAAAGTCTAACCTATTAGCCTATGAGGCATATATAGTTATAAGCCTAAATAGACTAATAAGTTAGGTCAACCCTTAAAATTTATATAGACAAATTAGGCCTATAATAGGTTCGGTCAAGCCAAATTTATGTATGTTGAAACTATTCTAGATAGAACTTAGCCTAAATTACATCCATTCTAACTTTCCCCAAAAAAAATTTAAAAAAATACTTGTGGCAATAAAAACGCGACAGTAATAAAAACTATAGTGGTGAAAAAGTAATAGTGATAAAAGCAATTTAAGATAATAATAGTTAAATGGGTTTAAGAATGGATTAGGTTTGACCCTTTATACATAGGTCATGGTGAGAGCATTGCTTTCTTTTGTCTTGATACCAGTCTTGCCTACACGGACCATACTTCAAGCCATGGAAACATATTCCCACAACAAATTTGACCCCAAAGGTGTTTTTCAAATACAAAACACAGGGTTAATGTTTTGATGGAAGGATCCTGTGCAGACCAAATTTGGCACGGGAATAGGTTTTGATGACTTAAAGAGGCTCAGCTCTGCGTATGCATAAATACTGCTAGGTCATGAAAAAATGATTCACGTCACCAATTTTGTCATCTATGCTAACAAGAGATGGCCCAAGGGCTACGTCTAAGAAAATTGAGTCTCATAAAGATGAAATTGGGAAGCCTAATTAAACAAGAACTGAATTGATGTGAACACCGTCTATCTGGAGCCAAAACGGGGGTTTCATCTTCTTACATCTATCCAACTACTGATTTATGAAATTCCCACTGACAAATATAGATTAGTCCAAGACGGCAGCATTGACATACCCTTTCTAAGCTGTGCACTGAAGCTAAACACATTAAGAACTACTTAAAGCAGGACATTATAAACTTTAACTTAACAAAAGCAACAAATTTATATAAATATAGTCAGTCTGTACAAACAACTCAACAGGACAGGAACAAGGTAAAGACAGCTTCTTGATGTAACATAAGCATACTAAATTGATATGTATATCTTACTTGTTCAAGAGTTAGAAACATTACGGCATTCCAAGCTCCTACTCGAACAAAGCTAGGTAGGAAACCTTTATAGAAGGCTAGAAGTCCCTGCAATAAGTTTATGCGAGAGTCAGATTCTTCTATGAAGCACATAACTTATACAAAGTCTAGGGTCAATTTATTCATTAGAGCATTTATCAAACATGAGAAACCAACAATTGAAAATTAGTTAATTGGTAAATATTTAGTACCCAAAAGCCTCTTTCGTTAAGCAGTAGATAATCGGATTCTTATATAATATTTTATGGGTTGAGGTGAAAAAGACGGTGATGAATAAATATCTCTTTCTTCTTTAGGCTAATTTTTGCTTATGTTAAGGCAAAATCAACAAACCCACCTTGCTTTTCCCTTTGTTCATAGAAATACATAAATTTATTAGAAGAAACCCTTCTCAGTATATCTGAAAAATCACAACTATAAGAAACTAAAGAAAAATTAATTAGTTTTAGCAGATTGGGACAATAATATATTTGTGTCAAACTGGAATCTGGCAACATAAAAATGGGGAATAATATATATAGTCAATTTTCAGCAACCCTTATGTCAGGATCACTCTTCAAACTAACATGTTCAGTCCTCTGGACAATCGCTCAAATGCAGAGTTTAACAGATTTGGCTTAGTGAATAGTTCGGGCCACTATACATACTAGTTTGACCCCATGCATTCCATGGATTAGAGGTAAAAATTTAGAATTAAAATGTAAGATAGTTAAAATGGTTAGATGCAACTTTCATGCTATATCTTCATTATGCTAAAATGGTGTAGAGGATAAATATCATGTATCAACTATGGGGAAAAAAAATACTTATCTCCAAATTCAACAGATGAGTTTAAGAAAATTATCAAAAAATATAAAAACAAAAAATTAGGAATAATATGTCTATTGCATTTGCTTCAAACTCATTATGCAATCAACATGGAATCAGACAAAGAAACAAAATCAGTAAAAGAAAAATTAAAAATGAGAGAAAAACACAATACAATCATCAGCATAAATCCATCTAAATTGCATTGGTTTCATATATATAAACTAATATATATATATATATATATATATTATTTATATTATTTATTTCTTTGTTTATATTAGTTTAAGAAAATTATAAAAAATATAAAGAAAATAGAAAACATCTACTACATGTGTGCCACAACCATTGCAATCAATATGGAATTAGATAAAGAAAGAAAATTAGTAAAAAATAGAGAAAACATAGAAAAATCATAGACATAAATTAATTTAGATTGTCTTGGTTTTACATATATAATAAAATATCAATATAATATAATATTATTAATTTTTATTTTTATTATTATATTATTATACAAAATTATTATATTGGTTATTTCTTTGTTTATATAATATAAAAAAATGTAGAGAGCCAGAAGAAAAGAAAGAAAAAGTGAAAAAAAAGGGGGGGGGGGAAAGAATTGATATGAAGCTTTGCTTTGGTGGGAAAACAAAAAGGGAAAGGGATGACATATGGCATGGAAGAAGACAAAAGAAGGAAAAGGACAAAGCTTATGAGATTAGAATATAAATAGATAGATAGATTACACTTGCAGATGATATCACCAATAGGCTCCGTTCATTGAAAGGAAAAGATAAAACAACAGCATACCCATGTCCTATAGAAAGAACTTATTACATAGTTATATATGTATGACAATATATCTAATTTTGACACTGAAGCAGCATACAACAAACAATAAAATTTCAAATATTGTCAAACGTACAGAAACATGGAAAATTGTCTTCTTTTTTTTTTTTTCTTTTAGAAAAATTCAATTTAAATTCTCAAAATCTTATTGTTTTAAATTTGACTTACTAAAACATATTAGTGCACATATATAAATTCCCCCCACTCTTTCCCTAATATTTTCTAAATCAATTTCAAACAGTCCTTAAAACCCACACACTGCAATAAGAAAGTCAGAAATAGGTTTTTCAAATTTGACAAACCCTTCCGTTCTAGTAACAGTTAGTTGCTACAGAAAACAATATAAAGACATCCCTACTATTCAAGAAGAAAACTCCCTCACAAAATTTCATCTTCACTTTTTGTCCCCTAAATTCCAAAAACCTAACCTGAGATCTGTTGGAATGTTAAAACACATTAATGAAAGAAATAAGGTTATAAGCATGAAATAAAATAAAAAAAGTGATGATATTCCACACTTTCTTTTCCTCATTCTCCACCTCCATTTCTCTGCCAATGACTTCATTACCCTACTAATGTTTTATTAATGTATTGTTTCATTTTCACACACATTTAGTGTGTCCAATTTCTAGTTTATATCAATGAAGTCCTTAAAATATTGGAATGAAACTCATAATTAACTATAAAACAAATTTGTATGGTTATGTCACTCCTTTCAATGCAATCATTAGTTAGAAGCAGTAATAGACATCTCGCATTAAGGCATATTACACTCTAGTATAGCAAACCAAGTAATTCATTATTCATACTTCTTAATAATTGTGCATCAAGTCTAATATCCACATAGGATGGACATGTGGAAGGACTGCAATAATAACAATAGCACAGAAGATAGACTAAGATTTATGTCGCCCCTACTCTGATACCATGTTGTCATGGAGAAATGGCAGCATGAAGATTTTTCACACCCTTTAAATGATATTGGGGATATAGAAATGTAATTACAAAAATACCACTAGAAACAGAACCATAACAACAAACACTAAGATAATAACAATAACTAACACTCTAACAGACTCAAATAAAATAAAAATAATTTTTGGGCATTCTCCGAACAGCTTATGCTTCAAAGAACTGCATTTGATATGATATCAAAGCCTTATAAATTGAAAGGTTAATTCTTGTTCAGCACAAGATAAGAACCTTATTTGACAATTAACTAATAGTTATAATGATTAACTAATTTAATTAACTGTTAGCTGATAACTAATTATATTAACTGATTTGATCAACTGATTGTATTAGCTAATTGAATAAAAATATTTGATAAAATTAGTAGTTTATAATTAGTTGTTTGTATGTAAAATGATAAATAAGAACATGAGTATATTTTATAAGTTATTTGATTATTTTTTTATTTTAATAATTTTTTTTGCAAAAAATATATCATTATAATTTATTATATATTAAATATTTTTTAGAAATTAAATTAATCTAATTTTTGTAGTTACTAAATTTCCTTTTAGGAAATTAATGAGTATTCTAGTTTTTTTTTAAGGAAGGATAAAGTTGAAAATATTAAAATTAATTAAGGGTAATCTAGTCTTTTGACAAGCCAATCAACTAATAGCCAATTAAAAATGCCGGTATCACCAATGTTTTCAAAATGGCTTTTTGAAAGGCAATCAACTAAGTTGAGAAGTCAATAAGCTAATTTTGATCAAATCAACTAAGTCACCCAAACAGCCAATTGCCCAACATCTCCAAGGTATGCCCATGCAATCTCCACCCTTTTGCATCAAAAGGCATGTTAAAGTTATACTAAAACCATTGTAGAGCTTTCTCCTTAGACAACTAGCACTTGATAATTTATATGACTGTAGAGTAGTTTATTATAATGGACCAAGGCTAGGAAATCAAGTGAATTAAGGTCTCACCAAGGCAGGTCAGTGCAAAAATAACTAGCAAATAACCAAATAGTAATTAAAGGTCTAATTAGTTAAGTGCCATGAACAGAATTTTAAAATTAGATTTGGTGTTTGATGAGTTCTACATCAAAATGCATTTTAAGTAATGTAGGAGAATGGCAGAGACCTTTAAAGCCTAATAAAAGGCATGTGCAAGCCAATATTAATCTCAAGTATTCATTTAACACATGCCTAAAGATGGAAGACCTGATTTGCAATGAACTATAATTGTCTTGTTCTAATTTTAGGAGCACTTCTAGCAATCCCTACTTAAGCTATATTTTGGCTAATGTTTATGTTGTTAGATGTTATTGGCATGGTTGTCAAAATCGCGTTTTACATCATAAAATCGTGCGATTTTACGTCTCAGACACAGCCATCCGAGTTCGATCACAAAGAAAAATTGCAGATGGTGGGATCGTACTAGGATCGCAATTTTCACCGTAAGATCGGTTGAATCGTGCGTGTCAAACGATCCCATCTAAGGATAGAAATTGCTTTTGATGTCCCCCAAAACGACTGCTTTTTTGTTTAAAGTTTTAAAAAAAAAACATTCAGCCCATTCCCGAAATCCCGAAATCCAAAAATCCCTAATCAGAAAATCCAACTTACTTCAATTCGGGAGCTGCACTGGAGCTAGAAGGCAGAATTGCTTGGAGCTATTGGACACCTATCTGTCGCCGAAGAAGAGAATGTCGCCGGAGAAGATGCTGCTCAGATACACAAAAGCTGAACTCCAACCAGGGGAAAACAGAGGACGTCGGTTCTGCACTTCTGCTGGGAGGTAAACCGTAAGAGACTGAGAGTAGACATACTTGGATTTCTATAATATAGGATATATTACCTGGATTTCTGATATTTTTGAAGCTAAAAAATGGCTTCATTTGGTGGTGCAAGTGCAAGTGGGAGTACGGGTGCAAGTACAAAGATTGTTAGAAAAAATGCTCCAGGAAATAGAAGTGATATAGGGTGGCAGCATGGTTATGAAGTTGAAAATGATGCTAGAAAGATTAAATGCAAATATTGTGAGAAGATTTTAACAGGAGGTACCTACCGGTTAAAGCATCATTTGGCTTGTATAAAAAAGGATATTGGTGCTTGCATTTCTGTTCCTGATGATGTAAAGAAGCTTATGTTGCAGATTTTGATTGATATGGAGGAAAAATCAAGTTCTAAGAAAAGGCATGGGTTTGATGGAGGAGAGGATAGCATGAAGGATACTGATAATGAAGGAAAGGAGAAGGATGTGGCATTGCCATCTATATTCAAGAGGAATACAGATCAAAGCACACAATCAACTATTAATCAGATGTACAAGAAGGATTTAAGAGAAGAAACATGTCAACAAGTTGCCAAATTTTTCTACACAAGTGCCATACCTTTCAATTGTATAAAGAATCCTGAATTTGAGAAGATGTGCTACTTGATTGGAAAATATGGAGTTGGATTCAAGCCATCATCATATCATGAGATTAGAGAAAAAGTACTTGAAGTAGGAGATGACCCATACAGAAGAATTACTAGCAGAGCACAAAGCTGAATGGAAGAAAACTGGATGCACAATTATGACAGATGGATGGACTGATAAGAAGAGAAGATCTATTTGTAATTTTCTAGTCAATAGCCCTAAAAGGACAGTGTTTCTAAAATCTGTAGATACTTAAGACATATGCAAAACTGCAGATAAAATTTTCAAAATGATAGATGAAGTTGTAGAAGAAGTTGGTGAAGAAAATGTTGTCCAAGTTGTCACAGACAATGCTACAAATTATAAAGCAGCTGGGCAAATGTTAATGGAGAAAAGGAAGAAACTATATTGGACTCCTTGTGCAGCACATTGTATTGATTTGATGTTAGAGGATTTTGAGAAAAAAATCAAGGTTCACAATGAGACAATAAAAAAGGGAAGAAAAATCACAACTTTCATTTATTCAAGAGGTTTATTGATTTCCATTCTAAAGACCTTCACTAAAGGCAAAGACTTGATTAGGCCAACTATTACTCAATTTGCTACTGCTTATTTGACTTTGGGTTGTCTTTTGGATAATAAAGGAGCATTGACAGTGATGTTTGGGTCTACACAATGGAGTTCTAGCCATTTTGCAAAAATAAAGGATGGAAAGATGGTTGAGAATTATGTTTCAGATGGTAGGTTTTGGAAAAATATTATGACATGCTTGAAAGCTGCCTATCCTCTTATCAAAGTGCTTCATATGGTGGATTCAAATGAAAGACCAGCCATGGGATTTATTTATGAGGAGATGGACCATGCTAAAGAGAAACTACAAGCAAATTTTAAAAATGTTAAAAAAAGGTAAATATAAGTTATTTTTTAGTTTATTTAGATATTTAATAATCTAATTTTTTTTCTTACACATATAAACAAAATTTAATTTGATTTATGTAATTTTTTTAGCTACCAACCATTATGGGATATTGTTGATGAAAGATGGGATGCTCAACTCCATAGGCCTTTGCATGCTGCAACCTATTACTTGAATCCTCACTTCCATTATAGTAATGATTTCAAAGCAAATAGAGAAGTTAAACGAGGATTGTATCAATGTATGTAGAGGATGGTGTCTGATGATGAGGAGTTCAATAAAATTGATACACAACATGAAGATTTCAAACATGCAAGAGGATTTTTTGGTAGTAAAGCAGCAAAAAATATGACTCAAAAAGCACTTGCTGAATGGTGGGATTCATATGGATATGAACATCCAGAATTGCAAAAATTTGCAATAAGGATACTGAGTTTGACTTGTAGTTCTTCTGGATGTGAAAGAAATTAGAGTGCCTTTGAGATGGTAAAATTTTATAGATTATAAGTTTATGTATATTTGTTTTTGCAAATAAATCTCATTTCTTTTTTTCCCTAATTTGTTTAGGTTCACACAAAGAGAAGGAATCGTCTACATCAAAAGAAAATGAATGATCTTGTTTTTGTCATGTATAACTCCAAATTAATGGAGAGGAAACATGTTGGCAAAGATATGAATTATGATATAGATTGTGTTTCTTCTAATGATGAGTGGATTGTGGAGGATGATGAAAATTTATCTACTAATGAAGGGTTGGAGTTGGATGGTGATAATGGTGCACATGACCTAGAGGTGGCAAATGAAAATGATGAAGTTGGGGATGTTGGTAGCAATGTAGATGGTGCATCTAAAGATTATTTAGATCTAGACCTTCAGGATGATGATGATGAAATAGAAGAAGAGGAGAACATTGACAATGATGATGAAGATCCCATGGAAGATGAAATCATGGATGTTTTTAATGTCAATGACTTGCTTATATGATAAACCTCTAGAATTTTGTTTTATGCATGGTTGTTAACTTGTTATGTTTGAACTTTGACATTGCTAATGTTGTTTGTGATTTACAACATGTTAAAGAACTTTTGCTTATTGTATAAGACCTTTATTTTATCTAAATTATAGATGTTTGGAATTATTTTGCCTATATTTAATATTTTAGAAAGCATATATATATAAATTTATGTATTTTTACAATATAGGTGGGATCTTACGATCCTACTTACGATCCCACGAATTACGATCTTAACCCCCTCATCTAATCCTAGGTAAGATCTACGATTTTGACAACCTTAGTTATTGGTATAGCTTGAATGGCTAAAATTTCTTTGGTGGTCTTAGTAAATAAAGTCTATTAGTTTCTTACAAGCTAAGACACATGAGCTATAGACCTATCTCTTATAACCTTATATTTTATTATTGTTATTTTAGAGAGAGAGAGAACAAAGAGAATGTTCTTCTATTTTTATTTTCTGATGATAATTATCAAAATATATTTACATATATATACACAGCTGATATATCTAAAAATAGAAAATAAATATTCCTACATTAATGGCCTATTGTAATTATGCTAATAATATCCCTATAATTATGCTAATAATATATCTTTCCTTAACACTCCCACTCAAGTTGGAGCATAGATGTTAATCATGCCCAACTTGTTACAAATAAAATCAACTCGAGCTCTATTCAAAGCTTTTGTGAAGATATCTCCAAGTTGGTATCCTGTTCTAACATGCCCAGTAGAAATGAACTTTTCTTGTATCTTTTCACGAATAAAATGGCAATCGATCTTAATATATTTGGTACGTTCGTGAAATACGGGATTGGAGGCAATATGAAGAGCAGCTTGGTTGTCACACCATAGCTTTGCTGGCAGTGAAGACTTAAGACCAACTTCATTCAACAACTGATATATCCAAATAATTTCACATACTGATTGAGCCATTGCTCTATACTCAGATTTTCTGCACTAGATCGAGACACCACATTTTGCTTCTTACTTCTCCATGATACTAAGTTTCCACCAACAAAAACGCAATATCTTATGGTGGATCTCCTATCAACCTTTGATCCAACCTAGTCTGCATCAAAAAAGCATTCAATATTAGTGTGTCCATTATTGACATATAACAGACCACGTCCTGGAGCTCCTTTCAAGTAGCAAAGGATTTGTTCCAAGGCTACCCAATGATTGATCGTTGGGAAGGCCATAAATTGGCTTACAATATTAATAGGGTATGCAATATCAGGATGAGTCACAGTGAGGTAATTTAACTTCCCAACTAACCTCCTATATTTCTCAGGATCTTCAAACAACTCACCATCATCCTTTGCAAGATGCAAGTTAGGAGTCATTGGTGTACTACACGGTTTGGCTCCTAATTTCCCTGTTTCTTCTAACAAATCAAGAACATATTTTCTTTGAGATTAAAAGATACCTTTCTTACTTCTTGCAACCTCCACTCCCAAGAAATATTTTAACTGACCTAAATCTTTTGTTTGGAATTGCGAGTGAAGGAAGGACTTAAGAGATGAAATGCCTGAATCATCATTTCCAATGATCACAATATCATCAACATATACAATAAGTAAAATTATACTAGTTCTTAACTGCTTATAGAATACTGAGTGATCACATTGGCTTTTGCTCATCCCATATTTTAGAATAGCCTCACTGAATCTACCAAACCAAGCACGAGGGCTTTGTTTCAATCCATACAACGACTTGCGAAGATGACATACTTTCCCATACTCCCCTTGAACAACAAACCCCGGTGGTTGCTCCATGTAAACTTCTTCTTAAAGATCACCATGGAGAACAACATTTTTAATATCTAATTAGTGCAAAGGCCACTTATAAGCAGCAGCCATTGAGATGAACAACCGCACTAAGGTGAGTTTAACAACTGGAGAAAAAGTATCCAAGTAATCAACACCATATGTTTGAGCGTACCCTTTAGCAACAAGGAGGGCTTTAAGACGAGCAACTGAGCCATCAGGGTTCACTTTAATTGCAAATACCCACTTGCAGCCAATAGCCTTCTTTCCTGTAGGTAAATCCACTAAATCCCATGTGCCATTGATATCAAGGGCTGTTAACTCTTCTAACATAGCATCTCGCCATCCTGGGTGGATCAAAACTTCATGAATAGTTTTAGGTACTGAAATAGAGTTTAGAGAAGCAATAAAAGAGCAAGAAGAAGGTGACAATTGATTATAGCAAAACAAAGGAGGAAATAGGATAAGTACAATGTCATTTACCTTTTTGTAAAGCAATAGGAAGATCAAGGCCGGGATCAAGTTCACTCAAGATGGGATCTGACAACGAAGGTGATGGTGAAGGGCATGAGTTTGGATGGGAGGTAGCAGCATCCAGTTGACATCTGGAGTAGACATGTATGATGAGTGGTCAACTAAGTCCCATAAGTGGTGTAGGAACAGGTTCTGGATGTGATGGACAGACAGTATATATCAACAAATCATCTTCCTCTTGTTGGTTTGAAGGAGTTGAAGAGAAGAAAGGAGTATGTTCATGAAAGGTGACATCAATAGATACAAGATAACGATTAAGATCAAGCGAAAAGCACCTGTATCCTTTTTGAAGGCAAGAGTATCCAAGAAAAACACAGTTGAGAGATTTGGGGTCTAATTTAGTGATTTGAGGACAAACATCCCGAATAAAGCAAGTACAACCAAATATGCGAGGTTCAACAGGAAACAAATTTTTGGAAGGAAAAAGGGAAGTACAAGGAGCACTGCCATCAAGCAAAGAGAAAGGCATTCGGTTGATTAGAAAGCAAGCAGTGGAAACAGCATCTGCCCAAAATTGCTTAGGAACATTCATTTGGAAAAGAAGGGCTCGTGCAACTTCAAGTAAATGTCTATTCTTTCATTCGGCAACCCCATTCTGGGATGGTGTATCAACACATGAAGATTGGTGAAGGATTCCATTCTAAAGCATGTAAGACTGAAAAGAACTTGAAAAGTATTCTTTTGCATTGTTACTTAGTAAAGTATGCACAAAAACATTGAATTGAGTTTTGATCTCAGCACAAAAATGAGAAAAGAACTCAGAACAATTTTTCATTAAATATAACCAAGTAACATGAGAGTAGTCATCAACAAAAGTAACAAAATACTTAAAACCAGATTTGGAGGTTATAGAACAAGGACCCCAAACATCAGAATGAACTAATTCAAATGGGGACGCAGCCCGTTTATTGACCCTAGAAATAGAAGGAAGACGATGATGTTTGGCATATTGACATGACTCGCAATCTAAGTAAGACAAATGTTGAAACTGAGGGTAGACTTTCTTCAGGGAAGGTAGAGAAGGATGACCTCATCGACAATGTGCCTCAAAAGGAGTCAAAACACTGGAACAGGCAATGGATCTTGGAACTTGTGTATCAAGGATGTAGAGACCTCCAAACTCATGACCTTTACCAATAGTCTGCTTCGTCGTAAGATTCTGAAACAAACAATGATCCGGGAAGAATGAGATACAACAATTTAAGGATTGTGTAAGTTTACTAACAAAAATAAGGTTAAAAGAAAAATTAGGTAAACTTAATACTAAAGTTAATGAAAGTGATGAGGTGGGGTTAATAGTTCCAAAACCTAAAACAGGAGAGTGGATCTATTTGCTAAAGTAACATAAGGGGTGGTAGTATGAGGTTGGAAAGAGGGGAATAGATTAGGATTACCTGTCATATGGTCTGTGGTCCCAGAATCAACGACCCATTAGGATGATGAAGACATAAGGCACCTAGTGGATTTACCTATTTCAGCAATTGCAGTAACAGACTGAATACTGGATTTCAGTGACTCTTGTGGAAATTGAGAGAACTCATCAGCCGAGACCAAAGTAGTTTTTTTTAGAAGATGTTGTGGTGTGAGCAACATTCGTTGACTGAGCTTTTTGTTGTTTATTTTGAAGTTTCTTACAGTTGTGCTTTGTGTCCTAACTCATGATAATAGTAACACACAATACCACCTGACTCCTGATTGCGATTGTCACGATTGGTAGTTCCTCCCATTCTATTGTTCCCGCAATGGTTTTGGCTACCACGACTCATAAGTGCACTATTATTACTAGTAGGAGGATAAGATTGGAGATTCTCTATGCGAAGTAATCTAGAAAAAATGTCCTGAAGAGAAGGCATCTCAGGTTCAAATAAACTCTGAGATTTAGAAGTTTCAAATTCTGAGGAAAGACCAGTAAGAAAACTTATTACGGCCATCTTCTCCCGTTGACTCTGTTGGACTTTCACATCAAGACTAAAAGGTAGTAACATATTAAGCTCCTCATAAACACGCTTAAAGTCCATGAAATAAGCTGTGAGGGACCTATCATGTTTCTCCGGACGGTAAAATGCACTACACACCTCATAAGTACGAGAAATATTCCCTCTTCCAGAGTACAAAAAATCCAAATAGTCCATTAATTCCTTTACAAACTCATAGTGATTAATCAAACCAAGTACCTCATTGTTAATCGAATTTCGGATTTGTAAAAATAGCCGAGCATCATCTCTCAACCAAGCTTGTTTTGTGCCATCTGTAGGAGGATTACTGGTAAGACGATCATCTTGACCGATACTTCGTAAATAGAGTAAAATTGTCTTACTCCAATCCAGATAATTGGATTCATTAAGTTTGTGATCAATGATCTTACTCCAATCCAATCCAGATAGTCCATTAATGTTTTGTGTCTCCCTAAATTTCCATTCAACTTACTTTCGATTAACCAAATTACATGTACTTATAATTGTAGTATTTTCTTCTTCCGTAGTTAGTGTATTTTTTAAGATTTTTCTACGAAAAATATTTTTTATAAAGGACACGAATCTAGTAGACTATGTGCTTGTTGGTAATATCACTCAACCTACTCATGCGCTCATTGATAGTACAACCACCATTACTCCATACCAATTACACAGCTGATTAGGCCATTCTTCATTATCATCCTTAAAGAAATTGTGTCCTTATTTAAGTTTTAATTCGAATTTTGATTATGAGTCATGTTAATTTGTCAAATAGTATCATCAATTTTATATTTTTAAAGTCAATAAACGGGTTGGAACCCCTTTTAAGTTAGTGCATTCTGATATTTGAGATCCTTGTCTAGCTACTTCGAACTTGGTTATTATTATTTTGTTACATTTGTTAAAGATTATTCAAAACTAATTGACTTTACTTAATGAAAAATCATTTTGAGTAATTTGATACTTTTTTATGCCTTTCATATTGAAATTATGGATCACCTTCATAGTTTTATTAAAATTTGCACAGTGATAATACTAAGTAATATTTTTCTACCCAATCCTCTTTATAGTTATCCAAACATGGTATTTGTTAGTAAATAACTAATATTATGTCTCACATCACTTATATCTTACAACATGTACCCTATATTATATTATATATAGTGACTACATAACTTGATTAAGAATATGGCATTACAAATTCTCTTTGAATTAACATAGTATCTAGAATCATCTATGTATTCTTTTTTCATGCTAAAAAAAAGAAAGAAATAAAGAAAGAAAAAAAGAAAAACCTAGTTCTCTTTCTTCTTGTCCCTTTCTTTTTTTATTTTTTATATGTAACTAAGATCATAATGGAGCTAGTGGCAATCTAGGCTACATATTGATGGAAGACCAAACCTCAAAATTACTGTTTAGTAACAATGTATGGTAATAGTTGGCTGCAATAGTGTTATTTGATGTGGCTAAGGCAATTCTAAACGTCGGAAGAAGGATCTAGGTACACCAAACAACAAATTGTGACAAGGCAAACCCACCAAGGTGGGGTGTGATGTCACACATGAGTGTACAATGGTGTGCAAAGCCCATGTGTAGAGGAGAAAGGCAATGCGTGGTGGTTCAAACTAGGGGTGGCAATTTTCGACACAACACGAATTAAACGGATTCGGGTCGAGCTTAATCGGGTTCGGGTCATAAACGGGTCGACCCGTTTGACCCGAATAAATTTCGGGTCGAGGTCGGGGTCGGGGTCGGGTTGACCAGTTTCAAACCCGTTTAAGTTACACGGGTTATTAAACGGGTCAACCCGACCCGTTAACCCGTTTAACCCGTTATATAATATATAAATTTATTAATTATTAATTTATATAAAATAAAAAATTAATATAAACGGGTTGATAAACGGGTTGTGTTACTATTTTATAAACATATTTTGTATATTCGAGTTATACGGGTCGTGTCGGGTTGACCCATTTAATAAACGGGTCGTGTCGAATCAACCCGTTTATTAAACGGGTCGTGTTCGGGTTGAGCATAAACGGGTTCGGGTTATGCTCAACCCGACTCGTGAACCCGAATTGCCACCCCTAGTTCAAACAGCAAGCGAGCTCTAGTTAGGGGCTATTTCAAAGGTCCTTAGGTCATCCTGTGAGGTTGGTTTTGCAATTTAGTGACTCTAGCAATGTGTTTTATTTTTCTAGATAATTCTTTGGTTTACAATTTGCTATCTAGAAAAGTTTACTCATCATGGATGATAACTTTGGTATAATCAACAAGTTTAAGGCTCCTAAAAGTCCTAAAAATAAAAAAAAGAACTCAAGCCTAATTTTTCAAAGCTATTTCTAGTTGGTGGGAATATAACTAAGCAAAAGTTGGATGTCAAAGGATGACACTGTTATCTGGAAAAAGATGATTGAATATTATTTTGACAAGATTCATATATCACACCATCTCACTTAAGAGCCCTCCACAAATGATCCAAACCAATAGTGGGTTGTAGAGGACTATTGGTTATTTAAGTTAGTGTGCAACATTCTAACTAGTGAAGTTAAGAATAATACTGCTCATTGTAATATTGTTAAGGAGTTGTGGGAGTCCACTAAGTCACTATATTCAAAAAAAGATGATCTAAACTAGATATATAATTTGATTGTGTCCTTATTTTAGTCAGATGAAAAAGATAAGACCAATATTCAAATTTATATTGAATTCAGTCGTATTTATGAATAGTGAAATTCTTTTCTGCCCATTACTAGTGAAGTTAATGAAATGTGTTTTCAACGAAAACAACTAACAATTTTGTGTTATTTGATACGTTTACCTCCTGAGCTTAGTATAGCACGTCAACAAGTTTTATCCAATTTTGAACTACTCACTCGAAAAATCACTTATTATCGAGGTCAAAGAGCATCCAAGAATGTCTCTTCCTTTTTTTCACCTCCAAATGTAAATGAATCAACAACATTGTTGGCTCAAGCACTTAAGGTGGTCACAGTAATACTAAAGGTGGCAAGGGAAGAGGAAGAAAACAAGATAACTACAGTGATGGGGCAAGAGGAGGAGAGTTAGTTTTAATCTATTATTACTATCAAGAACAAGGACACATCAAGAGGTTATACTCAAAATTGGTGGGAAAAAATACACAACCATTCAAGTTTGTACATATGGCACAAGAATCAAACAATGATGGTAAATTATTGTCTGATGATGAACTCCTTAAGAACCTCTCACAAGAATGGTCTCACACACATTGGTAGGAAAATTGAACTACCTCACTATAACTAGGCTTGACATTCCCTTTCCAAGAAGCGTGGTTAGTAAGTTTATGAACTTTCCAAAGACCTCTCACTAGAATGCTCTCACACACATTTGAAAATATTTGAAGAAGTCACCTAGTCAAGGGGTCCTATATGAAAATCATGGCCATTGCAAAGTAGAGACTTTTTTTATACAAATTGAACATAATGTCCTATAGATTGGAGATTTAGTTCTAAGTATTGTGTTAGCAAGCAACAAATGATTGCGTCTTGCTCCTTTCCAAAGTTTGACTACCGAGCTATGACTCATACTATGTCTAAACTTATATGAATTTCTTACCTTTTTCAGCAACTTGGCATCAAGACTCATGAAGTTATGCAATAGTGGTGTGACAATTGAGCTACTACTCCTATTACTTCAAACCCGATTTTTCATAAATGAACTAAATATGTAAAGGCTAATTGTCATTTTGTTAGGCAGAAATTACAAGAATAGGTCATTAGTATTAGACATATTAGAATTGGAGAATAATTAACTAATATATTTATTAAAACTCTTCTAGGGAAATGAGTTAACAAAATTTGTAACAAATTAAGCATAATTAATATCTATGGTCTAGCTTAAAGGGAATGTTAGTAGATAAGTAATATTATACTCCACATCACTTATATCTTATGACATATAACCTGTATAATATTGTATGTTATCACTACCTAACTTGATTGAGAGTATAGCATTACAAGTTCTCCCTCGATTAATAGTATTATACATCAATCTCGTTGTGCGGTTACCCTATAACAAAATGAGATAGCCGAACAAAAAAATTATCATTTAATGGCATACTTTTATTTTAGGTGAAAGTTCCCAAGGTATTTTGGGTAAAATCTATTTCTATAGGTTGTTTTTTAATCAATAGAAGGTGAGGTACCTTATTCTCTCTTATTTCCTTCTCAACCATTATTTCATCTCACACCATGCATCTTTGGTTGCACTCATTCTATTCATGATTATTGGTCTTATGTTTCTAAACTAGATCCTTGATCTCTAAAGTATGTTTTTCTTGGGTATTCTCAAGGTTATTATTGTTGTTCTCCTAATTTGACATGTTATTTTGTATCCTTTGATGTCACATTGAGTCAATTTCTTTCTTTGATTCTTTTACAATTACTAATCCCTTACCTCAATCTGAATCTATTGACAATTATTTCTTTATGTATACTATTACTTCTCAAGAATTCAATCCCTAACAACAACTCCCCCTTCACTTTAAGTGTGTTCATTCTTGAAGAAAACAAGTCCTCACAATAATAGCATCACCATCAAGCATCACGCTAGTTGCTACACAGCCATCAACTTCATCTCCTCCACTAGTAGCTTCTTCCTCAGAAGATCTACCCCCTCCACCCTCTAATTTTGATGTTCTATTGCCCACCGCAAAAGTATTAGTAGTTGCAACCAAAAATGTAATCTTCATACATCTCATCCTATTTGTAATTTTGTGTCATATTTTGTCTTAGCAGTGTCTTTCCAGTCTTTATTGCTTCCTTAGATCCTATTATTGTTCCTAAAATTGTTTCAAAGTCTCTTTCTTATGATAAGTGGCATGTTACTATGAACAAAGAAATGGAAACTCACGAGAATAACAATACTTAGGAATTTGTGCCCTTGCTAAGTGATAAAAAACTTATTGGGTGCAAGTAGGTATACACAATCAAAGTCAACTTAGATAGTTCTGTTGCTCTACTAAAAGCTCAATTGGTTGCTAAGTTATGTTGCACGGATGCGATATGTTACATGGGTGTGATACGATACTAGTGCGAGGATACGCCAATTTTTTTAAAAATTAAGATACGATACGTTTAGGATACATTAAAAAATAAATATATATGAAATTTAAATACAAACATAAAAAATTAAAAAAAAGAACATGTTTTATTTTCTTATTTCTTACATAAATTTAAAATTAATAATAGTATTTTATTTTATAGTTAAATTATTGGAAGTCTAATTTAATTTGAATTAAGGTCTACTTCATTTGTTAAATTTCTAGAAAGATATTTTTTTTATGTACATTTAGTATAATCCAAATATGATTTAATTTTGAAGTCCAATTCATTTGTTAAATTAGAAGATGGTGAGCCCAGTTTTTATGGCCCGTTTTAATTTTTTTTCCTCAATTCATTATATCTTCTCAATGATATAATGTAATTATGTCTCCTCTACTCACTTTTTCTCCCTCATGCAACCGAAACCTTGGCATTCAGCTTGTTGTCCAGAAGCATGTTACTGGATTTACATCTCTGTGATAAATCGGTGGTGGCATGGCAACGAAGTGGAGGTAAGCCAGAGGTTCCACCGTGTTCTAAGCGATTCGAAGGCAATGAGTCCAAGTAAACATGCCACCGCTGTCATGGCTCTCTGCTGCACACAACAGTCACCGTTGTTGGTCTTCTCATTATCGATCGCCGTCTTCCTCTTGCAACTATGTCCCAACAACTGTGTCTCAACTGAATTCAAACCGTATTTCGGCGAATCTCAGCCACACTTAGATTTGAAATTTAAAAAAAAAAATAAGGGATACTTGATGAATACGAATTTTTGAGTATCGCACCCGTATCCACACCTAACACGCGTGCGATATCGGTACTACTCCATTTTTTACGCACCCGCGCATCAAAGTTGCTAAGAGATATGCACAAATCTATGGTATTGATTACTAATACTTTTTCTTTTATTACTAAAATAATATTTATTCCTTTATTTCTCTCTCTGGTTGCCTTTTAACACTGACCTCTTCGTCAACTTGATATTAAGAATGTTTTCTTCATATATGAAGCAACCTACTAGTTATGTTACTCAAGAAGAAAAAGGAAAAGTGTCAATTGAGAAGGTCTTTATATAGTTTAAAGCAATCTTCTCGAGCATAATTTGGCAAATTCAGTGATGTTATAATAGAATTTAGTTTAAAAAAAAAGGGGTCATGATCATTTTGTATTCTATAGATATTTTAAATCTAGGTGCATTCTTCTTATTGTTTATACTAATGACATTATGATTACCACCAATAATCAAATGGTTAGTCAAAGTTCCAGACTAAAGACTTGAGACCACTTTGGTATTTCCTAGATGTTGAGATTGTTCAAAGTAAGAAGGAATTTTTATTTCACAGAGGAAATATGCTCTTAATCTTTTAAAGGCAATTGATTTGCTCGAATCAAAATCATGTAACACCCGTATGATTCTAAATGTTAAGCTTGGATTGGAACGGGAGAATTACTAGAAGATAGGCTAGCAGGCAAACTTCACTATCTTACTATTACAAGACCAGACAATACTTTTTCAATGAGTGTAGTAAGTTAATTTATAAATTTTCCAAGAACTTTTCACTGGGATGTAATTATAAACATCCTAAAATAACTAAAAAGGCACTTGGGCATAGAATATTGCATTAGGATTGTGATCATTGTAGAATTAAAGGCTTCTCTGATGCTAATTAGTCAAGGTGTCCTATGGATAAAAGGTCTATTTCAAGATATTGTGTGTTTGTTAGTAGAAATCTCATATTTTGGAAAAGCAAGAAACAAGCTATGGTATTGCGATTTAGTATAAAGTTTAAAAATCAAGCCATGGCTCATATTACTGCTAAACTTTTGTGGCTTTCTGATCTTCTCAATCAACTCTAGATTACTTCATCTATAACCATGCAATTATGATGCGATAATCAAACTACCACTCATATTGCCATGAATTCAATATTTCATGAATGGACCAAGTATATAAAGGTTAATTGTCACTTTGTTAAGCAAAAACTTCAAGAAAGTGTCATTGATCTTTGACATATAAAAACTAGAGAATAATTTGCTGATTTATTTACTAACGTTCTTCCTAGAAAACTAATTAATGATTTTGTAACAAGATAGACATATTTGATAAGCTCCAACTTGAAAAGGAGTGTTAGTAAATAAAGTCTATTAGTTTCCTATAAGCTAATATGCATGGGCTACGAGCCTATCTGTTGTAACATTATATTTTACTATAAACAGACATCGCTTATCTCAATTAAGTTTATAACCTCACAAATCTTTTTTTCTTTTAATAGGTGGAGGGCAAGAATAGGACCAGCACCTCTAATCTATGAAGCACAGACACAATATGAAACCAATATGAAAATACAACAATTTTCAAAAAATTAAGATATAAGCTAGGATACATACATACATACATACATATATATATATATATATATATATATATATATGCCAAAATAATAATAAAACTGTAAGTCATATTTTAAAGTCATAATTTGAAGTAACAATGTAAACAAAAAGTGAGCAATTATGCTCTCCACATTTGCTATGTTTAATTTTTAAAGAGGGGAACAATCACATTTTTGGAAAATAGGAAGAAAGAAAAATATGATGAAAATTTGACAGTTGATGCCTAATTGATTTTAAATGGAAAAAGAAATAAATGATTAGATTAAATTTCTTTCCCTTAATAACCTTTAAAAAAATAATCAAAATCCAAATTTAGAATGGATACTTGGTCACACAAAAGGAAAGTGAATTGAAAATGTATCTTGCATGAATCGAGAAGAATGAGTGCCACACCCAAAATCTGAAATTAAATAGGTAAAAAATCACCAATTTGATTCTTCTCTGATATAAATCGGAAAATATCCATCAAACATCGTAATCTGACACTAGTGTGACAGCAGTACTCCACCGTTAATGGAGAATCCATCCTTCATAAACCCTAATGGATCCACATAGTTTTAAACTTTTTTATTTTTCTTTTAATGAAATATGAATTCATGTGGTGATAAAAGGAGTACATAATAGGATATAATGTAATTAGTCCAATTATCAGCTCTAAAGACATAAACGCCAACTCCAACAAAAAGCCTGATATGGCCCATGAAAATCAAGAAGATACCACTAGGGTTTCTAAGATAACCTTAAGAAGTCAACGATCCTAGCAGATTCCAACTGTTAATATAGTAGATACTAGTGCAAGAAATAACTCAGATCCTATACTAAAATTATACCATAATTTAATATGTCATCTCCCAATGATCATTGCTTTCGATAGTGTCCCTGCTTATTCATATAACTAAGGTCTTTATCACAATGACACATTGACCAACCACAGCAGCAAAACACAAAATCACTATGACATCAATGAGGAAATAAGTAGCCAGAGTATCATTTCCCAACGGTTTCAAGGTTTTAAAATGCAATTACAACATATAAATGACAAAATCAGATGAGGAAGCTAGATGCCTGGAAGAATTTCACAGACCTCATTAAACAAAGTCTTCAGAAAACAATCAATTGTGCTTTTATAGGTTGAATCCCCCATCATTCTAGATTTCACCTGGATGATTACAAGCATGGACAAATCATCATCTTGCATGCTAAAGCCAAGAAATAGAAACTATAAACATTTTATTCATTTTATGTAAAAGAGATTTTCAGCTAAACTGTTGCATAAGTAAAAAACCTCCATACACAATGGTGGTCAAGATATTGTGAAAATTGTAAATTGCAAAGTTCTTTAAAATAATCTGCATTCAACAAAATTTAAAAAAAAATAATAATAATAATCATTATTTGCAAAAAGAGGTTGAATGTCATTCTTTTTGCAAGATGCATCATCCACATTGTTTGCATTGCAAGATCACTCATCTTTTAATGCTGCCTTGAGTACGTAAATTTTCTTGAAAAGTTCTTACGTACTTTCCACGATTGCATGAAGGTAGGAACTTTCACAACTGACATACATCTATAAGGAATCTTTCAATTACCATAAGAAAATAATATGTCAGCAAGGCCAATGCAAAAGCATGAACTTTAAGGCCCCGTTTCCAATACTATGGCAGTAACATGACATTGACATTGAAATGATCCTATTATAATAAATTATCAAACAAACTACTTAAAAAGGAAAGCAATAAAGTCATATGGAGATCAAAAAATATATTGCCGAAAGGATAACTAAAATATTCCTTTCTCTATTTTTTTCTTTTCTTTTCTATTTCTATTTCTATTTCTCTTGGTGACCAGGACTTTCATTAATAGTAAATGCAAGGAAAAGAGAGGACGATGAAGCAACCTACCACATCAACAGGAGAACCAACACATACAGCAAAAAGGCCTGCACCTAAGCCAGCTAGGAGGTGAGTAAAGACATTGTCTGTGAACCCCGGAAATTTTAAAATTGTCTGCATATGTATAAAGAATCAGAGCAGCATTGCAAGTTAACATTTTATATATAGAGCCAATTTATGAACTACAAAGTTTAAGTTAGAGCATTGATAGTGAAATTACCCTTTTTACTTGATCATAACTAGCTAATTCAGCAGCATTTATAATTGCATTCCGTGCTATATTGGGCCCAAGACCAGTCCACAAGGCCCCCAATCCTTCCTATTTTAATTTAGAAAAGGAGGACACAGAATTAGTAGATTTTCCAATAAAGAAAGGAACAAAAACAGATAAATAGATGATTGCCTGACCAGTCTCACTATAGTAACATAAGCATCCATTGCACCAGAATAACGCTTTGGTGCCCCAGTTGGCATTTGTCCTTCTGTTTGAAGCCTAACTTTGACTAGGTCAGTTGGATTAGCAACAATTATTGCCAGAGCACCTGTACTGTGCGCAAAATATTGATCAAAACATATAATGCACAATAGATTAGATAAATATATACAGAAATGCTCTAAAAATTTTTAAAACATGCCATTCTTTCTTTCTTTTTTTTGGCCCCCTTTTGCAATAATATTTTGCTTTCTTGCTTAAACATTTTGTGGATTAGAAGTTATGAATAGAAGTACTAACCAGTCAATAAAGCAGCAAATATCATGTGGTACAAAGGAATCTCTCCGACAAATGCACTGCCAACAAGAAATATTTTGACCTGTCCATTGTGCAGTTTATATGTACGTACACACTGATGTCCCCCAATGACAGTCATATTGATGAAAGGTAGATATTTATACTCACAGGATCATATAGCCCAATTCTTAAGCCCCCATATATACACTGGCGATGCAAACCAGGAATAATGCCTTTCCACAGAGCCAGTATACCTTCTTCTCTTGCTATAGTTATAACCGTGTCCAACAAACCCCTGTATCTTGGTAGAACCACTCCATCACCAGTTGCTACCTTCTTTTGGAGTTGAAGCCTGACCTTAGCAGTGTCCAGAGGAATAGTACAGAACTGCATGAAATCAAACACAACAGAATGATTAATACAAATTCAAAATTTGGCACATACCAAAACTGTAAATTATATATGTACTACAATATAGAAATATATATCAACGCTGTATGCACCAAAGAGCATAAAAGACACATGTAACATGTAAAGATGCAAAAGCAACGCAACATATCATAATAGTTTACAACTTCCACTCACTTGCTAGGATTCCTTGTTTTGGACAATACCTATTAGTTTTGATTAATTATGGGTTTTTATCATCTCTATTTCCAATATTTTAACATGACAGAAAGCAAGGCAACACTCTTCTGGACAAAGATCTACATGAAAGCAGGGGATCAAAAGTCAGAAAATGACGTTATCTCCCCCTCGTCACCTTCCTTTGAAGGAGTGGTATCAACTATCAAAAGCTTAATTATTGAAAGTTCGTAACGATTCTTATAGTTTCTACATTGCCCATATAAGGCAATTAATCACTTTCCATATTAACCGGCCGGTTTTCCTTGTTTCAGATTCCTTTATCTAAATAGAATATTCCCTATTAAAGCAAGACTGCCGTAGCAAGAATTACAGCAACTTTTCCTTGAAAGATATGAAAAGAAAATTTCCTTCGTATCAAGTCTGCTAATAGAATGTAGTTCTTGCGACTCGGAAGAATAATTTCTTTAATCTACTGATCTCCGAGGAAAAGAAGTTAATCAACAAGTCTAACAAATCAGAAAGTGCCATAGAGAAAGATTGAGTGGTTACCTCGGCCAAACAAGCAGCAAAAGCGCTACACAAGAAGGCTTGGGCGAGAGAAATCTCAGTCCTGGCATCGAGATCTGACATGGTTGGTTCGCCCCAAAGACGAATTGGAATTGGAATAGGAATAGGAATAGTAAAGCAATGATTTGAAAATTTAAGAATGAAATTAGTTGAAGATAGAGATTTGATGTTTTATTTGTTTATCAACGGCGTCATTGTTGATGAGTTGTTGAGAAGGAAGGTGACATGAAAGGAGCGTCTTCTCCTGTATAGGTGCATCAGAGACAGTGGGATAAAGGAATATCTCGTATGCATGTGATAAATTTGCAAATGGAGTTTTTCAACGCGCACAATCCTATAATTTTGACTTAACAGCTGCGGAGTTGAGTTTTATTTATCACTATTTCACGGAAAAGCACTATATCGCGGTCATAGGAGTTGTTTGTGTGAAGTTGCCCCTTTGCTTTACAAGAAATCCTATTTTCTTTTTATTCAAACAAAGGGTAAGTGTGCTCGGCTACATTAATTTCCGATGCCACTGGTCAAGCAACTCGCATACAATTTGAAATTGACTAGTAAAACTTTTAATTCAAATTTGATTTTAAATGAATCAAATTTAAATTTTATAATATTTAGTTTAAACCATTCCCAAGCCTAATAATAATAATAATAATAAATTATGTTTAAATTGTACTATATATAAATAATATAATGCATAAAAATTAATAACTTTATTAATTGTTGAAGTTCTATAAAAAAATGTGATACTTTTGATTGAAATAATTAGTTTCTAATATATATTATTTTTTTAAATATAATTATTAGTATTATCTAATAATTGTATCAATATTTTTGATAAATTTAATAGTTGTTGAAAAATTTACATTGATAAGTAAATTGATATTAAAAAAATTGATGTCTGATTTATTTATGAAAGATAAAATGTTATATACTCAAATTTTGATAAAATGACAAATTATTCTAATAAAGTTATAAAAGCTCAAACTTGAATTCAAATATTGCAAGTCCTATGAGAAATTGAGGCTTAATAATACACTATTTGAATAAATTCGTATAAACTCATTTAATCTCAAATTTGAGTCAAGCCTTAGTCCAAGTTCAAATTATTTGAACTTAGTGATATTTAGCTTGAACATATAGATTTTTGATTCAATTTAATTCATTTGCACCCTAATGTTAATTCATTATAAAATTAAATTTAAAAAGATGTTTCTATAGTGCAAATCTTAAAATTTTGCATTTGATGCAATTTACAATGGTATTTGATTGGTGGGATCTTTTCCATATTCTCAAGAATATTTTAAGAAAATGTAAAATTCTCATGTTAAAGCAACCCTTAGTGTATCAAAACCTAAGTAGTCTCTTTTAGCACCATTAAAAACCTAAGTAGATCCTTAGGTGCTAAAGCCTAAGTCACTCCCTTGGCACCATAGAAACATAAGCAGATCCAATGGTATCAAATCCTAAATAGCTCCCTTAGCATCATAAAAACCAAGGTAGATCATTTGGTACTAAAGCCTAAACAACTCCCTCGACACCATAAAAATCCAAGCAAATCCACTGATACTAAAGCCTAAACAAATGCCCTCAACATAAAAAGCTTAGGCAAACCCCCTTTAGCCATTAAAAGCCTGAACAGTCCTCTTTAACATCTAAAAGCCCAAATGGATCCCCTAGCACATAAAATCTTAAGAAGCCTTCATGACATCATAATGAAGTAAAATAAGTCTTTCAACATCATCAAAGTATTCAACCAAGAGCTTCTAAGTCTAAACCTATTATGACTTTAGGAGCCAAGTTCAAGAAAGAATGTCCAATGAACCTTAAAAAGGCTCTAAAAGCCAAAACATGAGAAGAAAGTTCAAATAACCACCAAAAAGTCCATTAAATGTTAAGTTTAAATAAAAAAAGTTTGAATGAACTTAAACAGGCCCTAGAAGCCAAAACGTGAGAAAAAAGGCACAAATGACCTTAAAAGGCCCTAAAAGCCAAATCAAGGTCATTATATTTAAATTTATTTATTTTATTTTCCCTATAAAGAATTTGCTTGAACTTTACATGATTTATTAATTAATATAAAATATAATATAAACATTAATTTAATTTGTAATTTAGTATATAAAATTTTTTCTTAGTCATATCAATGAAATCATGATATTTAAATTTATTTAATTAATATTTTAATTTATAATTATATTATCATTAAAAAAATACCCACAATCTATGTCTAAAAAAGAGGAGTGATAATAATTTATATAAAATTAATAGATTCATGGTAAAACCCCCATGATCTAAGCGACCTTGAAAAGCTAAATTAGCAATACATCATAATCTAGCTAAACTGCTCTTGTCATTTTGTACTTTACTTTTTTGCTTATATCCTCTTTGCATTTATGTTTCTCAAGAATGTTTGTTATCTTAACAATGCCTAACTCTCTTAACCATTTCTACTAACCCTGCATCAAGAAGATGCCATGTAAGTCCTAAGGAGAAGAGTACTAATCTTACAGCTTTACTTATAAATTTATACTCTTTTCCTAGCAACTTCTTCACTCTTCTTTTATTAACTAACTTATTTTAAGCTTCTTAACTTCTATATTTGTTTTCATTTATCATGGCTACTCAAATAAATTAAGTAGCAATTTAGACCTTAGCATTTTTTTGAGATGACATTTGAAGGAGAGATTGCTAAAAACTCTATTACAATATAAAGTTTTTAATAAGGCCCCTACTTTAGGAAGGTTGACCTCAAGTCTATGTAGCAAATGGCACAAAACCTTACAACTAAGATGGAATGGCTTGTATATAACCTTGGTGCGAGCTAGCGAGAACTTAGGCACTATCATTATTATTTTACTCATAACATTTATGTCCTTTTTTTTTTAAACCGAGCTATTTTCCATCATTCCTCCCTTTATTTGCAATGTTTTGGACACTCCTCTATGGCCATTTTTGGGTCTTCTCTTTAGCTTCCTTCTCCAATCAATCTATGACATACTAGGATCCTAATAACCAAGCCCACATTGTTTCTATAGACACATGATAGGAGCCATATAGCTCAAAACTCACAAAATTAAGGTTATGCCTATGATCTTAAAGTATCTTAGAAGGTAAACCTTACTTCTACCATTTATAACATTAGCAGCTTCATTCTTTTCTTTATTTAGAAGCGAGGAATTGGTGCCATAACGAGGTCATCTCTAAGCAAACTAATTTAGATTGAGGTTTAATTTTCTACCAAGGGCTCCTAGGCTTATGAGTGCTAGTGCCTTTCCTACTAATATTAGAATTTTCAATATAAGATGAGTGCTACACCCAATATTCCAATATCTCATGGCTTCCATTTTATAGTGGCACCATATCCATGTTTTGGTTCTAACCAAGAGACATTTGGGTAAAGATCAAGCTAACGCTATTGTAGCTTCTTTTGGTTTTACCAATGTTGAGATAACCAATACCTAGCTTTAAGCTAAAGGGGTTTAGGTGCTTTGAAACTACTAAAAAGTTTCTTTAGCTATACAAGGTAAGGATGGTGTAAGCTTTAGGATGGTACATAATAGGAATATTGTGTAAGTTTAAGGTAAACATCTACCATGTATAATTTTTTAAAAATACAAAACATTTATTTTTATACTTTTAAGGCTTAAGCCCCTTCTTCCCTTTTTTTTCAATCTTCTCACTGTTGGTGTGTGTCCTAGGAGTCAATCATAAAAATGATTGCAATATTACACAATGTATTACGTTTCATTTTAGCAATATAATTATTATATTTTATTTTATTTTATTTTGCATAAATTATAACTTAAATATAAGAATTATCCTTGGAATAACTTTGTTATTCCTAAAATGCCCCTAGTCAAGTATTATTACGAAAAGGATAGTAATAATATATCGAGACTAACATGTATAGTAACTGATGATTATGAATTATGGATATGTGATATCAAGTCAATATATGAGTACATTGTTAGTAAATAATATACTGGACTAACCCACTGTGAGAATACCGCATGGATAAATGTATCATTAATTATTCTCATATGATCACAAATACGCATAATTCTTTGAGCTGAAGTCATTACGATTCCCTACATGAGGAGTTACCCATTTTGATATCGTCCTATGTCACCTTTAATCGGGATGACGAGTAGGACATTGATTGAGTGTGTTACAAATCATGTAAAGGGAAGTTAGTGATGTAGATGAGATTTTGTTACTCTTGTATAAAAGAGAAATATCCTTGGGCCCCTTGATTGAGTGAGCTTAGAAGTGCATGGCCATGCTCAATTAGATCAATATGTAACATTGATCATTTCTTTTAAGTCTACTCAGTATCAAGAAATATAAGTTGAACATTAACGAGGATGACACACTACATGCCTCCAGCTCGATTTGGATATTGTTACAAAAGGGATTATGATGCAAAAATATTAATCATATATTAGGTAAATGTTGAATCATAGACATTCTTACTACTTGAGTGGCAGTGATGTATTGCTAGATACCGTTCATTGTTTATGGCCTAAAATGAGTCATTATCAACATAGTAAGAACCTACAAGGTTACACAAAAGGAGTAGGAATGAGATAATAATTAATTGAATTTTAGTTAGACTAAAATTCAATTAATTGGACTTATTTTCATGCATATATATATTATTAAGATAATATATATTTATTCATGTAATATATATATTATATATTATGTGATATTATTTGATATTAAAGTAATATCAGATAATTATATTATAAGATAATATTATTATTATCTAATATAAGATAATTACATGCCAATTTAATATTAGATAATTATATTATGAGATAATAATATTATTATCTAATATTAAATAATTAATAGATAAGTTCTATCTTTCCTCACTCTCTCTAGGATAAGGATAAAGTAATAGTTATTTAGTGTGATTAGGATTTTTGAAGCATTTTCCTAGTGGAACTAGGATTGTGATATGCCTTAACTCTATAAAAAGACTTGAAAGCAGCACATTATACAATACACATTAGCTTCAATTAAACCTAAATCACCCTAGAAAACGTCCAAACCTAATCCTAGTGAGATAAACGAATCCTAGCAGCTTCGTGGAGGGGAGAAATCGTTGTTCACTCTGTGTGGATACGTAGAGACACTGTACCTTCCGGCTGGCGTTTGGTTCATCTCAGTCTCTCAAGGATTCGTTCAGAAAGAATAGAAGCACAAATAAGGTAAAATCCTAATACTAGTTTATGAATTTTGCATGGATCCTAGAAAGGTTTTGGATAAAAATTTTAAAATTCCGCTGTGTATATTGATCTGAATCCTAGCACTCACTTCATTAATGCTCTAAAAATACTAGGTTGCTTTAGCTTCACTTTTTTTCATTATATAAGCCTATATTGGTTTCACATCACACCTTTAAGAAATTAAACTTTGATTACCTAAGTATTAATTGTTATTTATATGATATATTTGCTTAATTGAATGATATAATTGAAATATTATGAATAAATTAAGAAAAATGAATATGGTTTAAAGGATAGAGATAGCAAAATGCATCATGAAATATGGGAATTAGAGAATGACATAAAGTATGAAAGTCAAATAATAAAAATTTGGCATAAAATGAGATAATAGTCAACTATGGCAATTTGGGCTACTCTTTAGGCAAGTATAATTAACTATACAATCAATTATGGTTTAGTGAGGTCAAGTGATGAGTTAAAGCCATGATATGCCCTTTTTTTCCTAAAATTCCTTTCTAACCTCTTTTGGCCATCAAATACTTCAAACTCCATTTTCTTATTTCTAACTTAACAATTTCATCAACTCACCAAAAGAATCCTAGAGTTTTAAGATGAACTTCCTAATCTTCCTTCCATTCTCACCTCTTCAATATAAGTTACTTATAAATTAATGGTTTCTTATCACTTATTTTTCTCTATAATCATTTAATTTCCATCATATTCTTGATTTCAATGCTAGCTTGATGGATGGATATTGAATACCTTCCAATCGTAAATCATAACTTCTTCATTTTTCTTGAATATGGGTTCCAATCATTATCTTTTACACTCCAAGCCACCATCTTAAGTATTGTGTGTAGCATTCTATGTAGAATCCACCTTAAATTTAGTAAATTTCTTCAATTTTAGCATTTATAATATGTTAGTTCCATTTATATATTCCATTGGTTGTTAAGCATCATAATAGGTGATTTAAATGACAGGTTTTGTTAGTTGGAAATTATATTTGATGTATAAATGGCTTGTTGATGTTTCTTACAAAATAAACGATGTTTGAAGGTTATTTATGGTGGATGAGTAGTGTTCACATAGAAAAATTTGCAAAACATTGGTCTATAGTCAATTATAAAGGCCTAAATTACTCTTTAGGACCTCATAATCGATTGCATAGTTAATTATCCACTAGAATTTTATCTCTAGATAGTGATAGTCAACTTTTATACTCGACTATATGAGTGAGTATGAGTGTTAAAGTTCATCTCTAGACATTGATAGTTAACTACATAGACAACTATAACCCTATTTCAATATAAAATCATACTTTTTATGAAATTACAAGGTATTAGGCCATTTTTTAAATGCTATTTAAGAATGAATAACCTTAAACACATATACTAACAAGTAATTTAAGTGGTAAACCACTTATCTTGCTTTTTAGAGTTGAAAAATGTTCATACATGATATTGTTAATCTAACATCTCCATAAGCTTGTGGTTTATTATTGGTTGACCATGACAAGCCATGTATGGCTAGTTTATGAGCATCTATATAGATTTACAATGAATATCATGTTGAGAGCTTATGCTCCTTGTGAATTAAAGTTATAAGCCTATGCATCTTGTGCATGATGAACCATTTGATTGTGATGAAAATTATGCCATGATAAGTGATAAAATGATATAGTGAATTGTATTGTAATAACATTAAAGCATTGGGATTTATATGTAATATTGGTAAAGGGATAAAGATCACCTAGAAGGTACAAGGATGGAGTTTGTATGGGAATAAGGATAACTCAAGAGGCATAAAGAAGAAACTTGTTAGACATTTCTATTTAATGCTATTGCTACTTAATACCTTTGAAATTTCTTGTTGCCCTTTATTCGATTTATGTTGCAAACATGTAATAATTGGATAAGTGAATTTATAAACATTATATGACTACTTATAAAGGGATCTTCTCTTATGAATTGGATTGATGCGAACTAAAAGAAAGTAATGGATAAATATGTGATATATTCATGATTATGGCCTAACGCACATAGGTTTATTTGTATTTCCTCTTGGTACAGATTGTTATAGAGAAAACCATCCTTTTGTTCCCTAACAAAAAGTATGAAAGTCAAAAAATTGGTTAAAAGAGGACTTAATGGTGTTTGATAAATACTTATAAGTTTTAAAAGAAATTTAAACATTTTGATATAATTTTAGTTTGAATAGTATTATCAATAATTCTTTGTTTGACGACTTATTGAATTCTATGAAACTTATGAATTCTTATCTTTCTTGTCTTTTAAAAGATCTTAGATTTCTAGTTGCTAATGGATAAGGTGAAAGTGGGCTTACTTGAGAACTATCATATCAAGATAAGCATCAGGATAAATAAAACCATTCCACATAGTAATATATTTATAAAATCTACACTTAAAATTTGAAATTTGTATACCTTTAAAAATTATAACATATTTGCATGAGAAACATAACATTTGAATATAATTTAGGTTAAGTTAGTAAGTAGTCACCCATAGTGGATTTTTATGCTAGTTATGTGCCCTAAAGTTAGATTATGGTAATTGATGTCACAATTATCATGTAAGAATTTTTTAATCTTTTTCATTTGGCTAAGTGATAGAGATCTAACTAACTAACCTAAAGATCCTTTGCATGGAATTAGAGATCCCATGACTAGAGCCAAGACTAAGAAGATGAAGCAAGCTTTGTAAGGCTTAAATATGCAAATCAAAGGAAAAGAAGATCAACATGGAATAAAGGCTATACTAAGATGGGTCACTTTCTTATAACTTGAGGATGCTCTGAGCTTAACTTAAAGACAACAATTTGGAGACCTAATTTGCATAACCAATATAATTGTTCAGTTTATTAGATTATTTTTTTTAGAACTAATTGGATAATAAATGATGAAAATCAGAGAAAGCCCATTGAAGATAAAGACCTAAAGGTGTTGGAAGGGCTTCACGGATCAATGTCAAGGGTTTGGCAAAAAGGATAAAGGGAGACCTAGGGAAGATGATTGCTGCCCTATTTGAGAAAAGGCACAATTTGGGGCTAGAAGAGTCCAAGATGCTCAATTGCGTGTATTTGGAAGATTTGGGCTCTAATGAATCCATTAGCATTTAGTTAGTTTAGCATTTTTGTAATAAATGGGCCTTATGGGCCGAGACTTATTTTTAGATTTATTTTGGCATGAAGATTTATTATTTTATTTTGGTCACTTGGAATTGGGCTTGTTAGTGTACAAGGCCCATTAGGATTTGCTTATGGGGGCTGGTATATAAGCTCTTATAAACATATTTTTATGAAGTTTTGAATACAATTTGAGATTTGAGAGCTTGTGACTCTTAGGTTCTTGAGTGAGCCAATTATCTTTGATCTTATCAAGAGGCCTCCTCTTGTGGCGATCTTTCCTCTGGCTTATCAATCCGTGATTGTGGCGCCCATCCTCCATCTTTTTCTACTTTTCTTGTTTGAAATCCAATTCAAGGTCCGTCTATTTCATCAATTGGTATCAGAGCTTTGGGTGGAATTGGATTTGAGGGTACTGTTCATCGACACTATTCATACGTACTGTTCGTGCACTATTCATCTTTCTGTTTCTGCAATTTTGACACTGTTCATGCGTCCGTACTGTTCACACCGTCACTGTTCACGCATTAGGGTTTCATCAATTCTTGGTACAATCTTTCCTAAATCTTGTTGCAACACTTGTTTTATTGCTGGATTCTTATTTCTTGATGATTAGATTGGCTAAATTCATAATCAATTGTTAAGTTTCTGCACTTGTGTTCTTCGTGTTCATCAATTGTTCATCACATGTTCTTGATTTGAATCTGTCTAATCTTCTAAAATTTTGTTAGTTTGGTGTTTGGTGTTAAATAATAGCTTGATTTAAAGGGAATTGTGAATACAATCAATTCTAATTCCTTGTTTACTACTTCTTTCCAAAATTCTGGTTCAATTAGATTGAATTTATTTGCTGTCTCAAAAATGAACATTCCATATTTTTTGCTTGTTCTTGCAAGTTTATCAATAGTGGCTAACTGAAAATTGTGTGATTCAATTTAAAAAAAGGGTACAACTATTGTTAAAAAAAAAAGAAAGAAGAAGAAGAAGAAAAAAATCTGCAACAAAAAAAAAACGAAAAAAAGAAAAAAAAGGCAAAAAAAAATTTTTTTTTGCAGCATACAAAAGTGCTTCTTGAATGCCACTTTCTTGCAATTTTCAGCTTTCTTTTGCTTAGTTTTTGATTTATTCCATACCAGAAATTTTTGAGAACAACTTAGCTATTATTTAACATTACATAGTCTTGTCTAATTTCTTCATTCTTGTCTTGTTTGCATTCTGATTTCCTTAGTGTGCTTATTCCTTGTTTAGTTTTTCGTAATTGTCTTTGTTGGCTTCCTTAGTTTTGTCTTAGAGTTTTCTTTTGTTGGCTTCACTTGTGTCTTGCTGATTGATTGTCACTTGGTGGTGGTTGATTGTGTGGATTGGAGGTTGACTTCCTTAAGAACTCTTGAGAACACTTGAGGGGAAAAAGGCAAGAGAGAAATCCTTACATAAAAGCCATATTTGAGTGAAACACGAGTGAACATCTTTTGAGTGAAACACTTAGGGAGTGGAGAGGACCTTTTATTACATTAATATTTCTGTTTTGTAGATATGTCTCATGAAGGTGGATCAAATGGTGAAAGCACTCCTCCCTCACCTAAGTCCTTGGCTGTTAGAAGACAAATTGAAGGACTTGCACAAAGGTTTGAAAGAATGTTTGAGAGGCAGAATGAAACCATAAGAAATATTCAAGAAACCATGGCAAATAATGTAAGAAGGCAAGCACGTGACCATTCTCCACATGCCTATGAAGATTCTAGTAGTTCTCCTAGAGATGATGAAGAGAGGAGATATGATAGGAGGAGAGTTAGGAGATATGATAGGAGGGATGATGAAGAGAGGAGGTATGATAGAATAAGAGATAGGAGAGATGAAAAAGAAAGAGGAGGTAGAAGACAACATGAGAGATGTATTGAAGAAAAAGGAGTTGAAAATAAAAATGAAAGGAGTAAAATAGAAAGAGTGTATCATGATGATGTAAAAAGAGATAAAAGAAGAGATGATAGTAGTGGTGGAGATAGACAAAGAAGTGGTGGAATAGCTTCAAACTTTCAAAGTGGCAAAATGAAATTTCCTTTATTTCAAGGAAAGAATGATCCTCAAGCTTACTTGGAGTGGGAAAAGAAGATGGAATCAATCTATGCTTATCACCATTATTCAGAAGAGACAAAAGTGAGGCTTGCTACCTATCAATTTAGTGATTATGCTAATATTTGGTGGGATCAACTTGATTCAGCTAGAAGAAGGAAGGGTGCAAGGCCTATTACTACTTGGAAAGAGATGAAAGCTATTATGAGGAAAAAATTCATTCATGGCTGCCACTATAGTTCTTCATGTAAATCTTGGGAGAGGAATGTTGAAAAGAAGGAAGACAAAGTATTTCCATGCAAGTCTGAATCATCTTCAAGAATTAAAGGAGAATCATCATCAAAGTCTAAGGAAGAAGTGTCTAAGAGGAAAGTCAAAGTTGAAAAGCATCAAAAGCATTCCGAGGACAAATGCTTCAAATGCTTAAAGCATGGTCATCATGCCATTGATTGTCCACTTAAGAGAGCACTAAAGATTCAAAAAGTCTTGGGAGAACAAGCAAAGGAAGAAAGTGAAGATCAAAGAGAGAACATCTTCCACACTAGATTCAACATTAAGGGTAAGATGCGCAATGTGATCATAGATAGTGGAAGTTGTGCTAATGTTGCTAGTACCTACATGGTAGAGAAGTTGAATTTGCCTACTTTACCACATCCTACTCCATACAAGTTGCAATGGTTGAATGATAGTGATGGAATAGAGGTGACAAAGCAAGTGTTGGTTTCTTTTATCCTTGGCAAATACCATGATGAGGTGTTATGTGATGTTGCTCCCATGAATGCTGGTCATTTATTGCTTGGAAGACCATGACAATTTGATAGGAGGGTTACACATGATGGTTTCCTCAACACATATAGCTTCGAAGTAAATGGGAGAAAAATAAAACTCAATCCTTTAACCCCAAAACAAGTGTATGAGGATCAATTGAGGATGCAAAAGAAAAGAGAGGAAGAAAAAAAGAAAAAGAGAGAAGAAGATGAGAAAAGAACAAAAATGAAAAAGAGAGAAGAATATGAGAGAAAAAAAGGAAGAAGATAATAGAGAGGAGAAGAGAGTAGAAAAGAGTGAGAGTCATGAGAAAAGAAAAAGTGATTGTAGAAAAGAAAGTAAAAGAAAAAATCAATTTAGAGAAAGAGAGAGTGATTGTGTGGAAAAAGAAAGAAAAGAAAATTTGAGAGTTATTAGAAAAGCAAGTGGGATAAAGAGTGTTTTCTATATTTCTAAGCCAATTGTCTTGTATAAGAAAGCTTATAAAAATACTAACAATCTTGAAATTGTCTTGTCATATACTTGTGATGCTGTTTTGAAGAAATTCCAAGAAGTGCTTCCAAAACAATCATCCAAAGAGCTACCATGTGTGAGAAGGAAAATGCCCCAACTGGAGCAAGGTAACATTATTGTGATGGTTGATATGTTGTCTTGGAGGTACACTCTCATCTCTAATTTGCATAAAAATTTATTGGGTGTTGAAAACATTGGAATTTTGCATGCAAATGATTATGGTTTTCCTAATTCTTCACTTGATGTTGTTATTCCTTTAGTTGATTTTGCTACTCTTCTATCTAGTGAAGGTGTTTCAAATGTTGATGCTTGTGAGAAAATGAATTTTGGAGACAATTTTATTCATGATAGATTTTTGTGTGGGAAGAACAACATGTGTGTGCTCAAGAGTTCTCTAAGAAATCTGTTTGGTAAAGAAGCCTATGGATATGATTTGATAAAACATTTTAGGATTAAAGATACCCTTGATTATTTACTGCTAGATCCTTATGTGTTTTCCAAGCATGGTTTGATGGGAGGATTTTATCCACTTTGCTTTGGAATAAGGAATGCATGGAAAAACATCTTCAAAATAATGCATGGTTTATATGAATGGTTGGCTATGATGCTTGGTTTGTCTAATGCACCAAGTACTTCTTTGAGTTTAATGAATCATGTTATAAATGTTTTCATTGATAAATTTTCTTATGTTTATTTCCAATTTTTTCATGTGTTTAAAGGTGGGATCTTGTTGCTGTTTGAGGAATTAATGAATTGGAAAGATTGGTTACTACATCTTGATGACATTCTTGTGGATAGTAAAAGAATAATTGAGCATGATGAACCTTTGAAATGTGTCTTGCAAATTTTAAAGAATAGGAAGTTGTATGCTAATTTTGAGAAAGACTCATGCTGTATGAGAAGTATTATAATTATGGATAATATTGTGTGTGGCAAAGCAATACAGATGAATGAAAGAAAGAAAATTGAAGAATGTTATCCACATCAATTTGTTGCTGAATTTGAGAGCTTTCATGATTTGATTACCTATTGTGGGAAGTTTATAAGGAATCATGTTCTATGTGTTTTCTTTGACCAACTTGTTGCTATTGGTAATTTTATAGGCTTGCATGAGATCGATGACTCTTATTTTGTATTTGATCCGGGTGGTTGCATATTGATGATACAAATGGAAAAGGTGGTGTTCCTAAATGGCTACATCAAAGAGGAGATGGTTCATTACAAGTCTTGAAGAGACAATAATTGTTTTTCTAAATTTGAATTCTCATGGTGAGTTTAACATGAGTGCTCATTTTGGTGTTTCTAATCTTTTCCCTATTGATGAAGGTCTTGAATATTCAAATTCGAGGTCGAATTCTCTTAAAGAAGGAGGGATTGATGAAAATCAGAGAAAGCCCATTGAAGATAAAGACCTAAAGGTGTTGAAAGGGCTTCACAGATCAATGTCAAGGGTTTGGCAAAGAGGATAAAGGGAGACCTAGGGAAGATGATTGCTGCCCTATTTGAGAAAAGGCACAATTTGGGGCTAGAAGAGTCCAAGATGCTCAATTGCGTGTATTTGGAAGATTTGGGCTCTAATGAATCCATTAGCATTTAGTTAGTTTAGCATTTTTGTAATAAATGGGCCTTATGGGCCGAGACTTATTTTTAGATTTATTTTGGCATGAAGATTTATTATTTTATTTTGGTCACTTGGAATTGGGCTTGTTAGTGTACAAGGCCTATTAGGATTTGCTTATGGGGGCTGGTATATAAGCTCTTATAAACATATTTTTATGAAGTTTTGAATACAATTTGAGATTTGAGAGCTTGTGACTCTTAGGTTCTTGAGTGAGCCAATTATCTTTGATCTTATCAAGAGGCCTCCTCTTGTGGCGATCTTTCCTCCGGCTTATCAATCCGTGATTGTGGCGCCCATCCTCCATCTTTTTCTACTTTTCTTGTTTGAAATCCAATTCAAGGTCCGTCTATTTCATCAATAAATAAGCTTAATTTCTTATTTTTATTTAAACTTTTATAAGTTTTTACAGGGTGTATCTTTCAAATGACCTTTTGTATTCCCTAAGTCATATTTATGCTCTTTAGTAGTTCTTAAGTCATAATAATTGCTTGTAGGATCTTTCTTAAGTCTTTTTGTTGCTTTTCTAGGTAATAAATGTAACATGCATTTATCAACACTTCGGCAATTGTATACTAGTAAAGTCTATGCAATTTTCTAGGAGGTATTGACTTATCATTTAAGACTAAGCTTCTATAAGAAGCTAACTTAGCTTATAAATAAGAGCACTTGTAATTTAGAATTCAAATTTAGATGATAAATGAAAATTTAAGTGTTTCTCCATAGTGAGAGCTTCACATTTGTTCTTAGGTTAAGAACTAAATCCTATAATGTTGCTTCTACTGGCAGGTTACAATTAGGGTCAAATTCCTCTTATCCTTTACCTATTTTCAAGATAGTCTAAATGGTCCTCTTGCATTATTTGGTATTAGAGCTTTGGCTCTTGAAACCAAGTGTTATTTATCCTTTATTTATTTAGCTCTTGAAATACATGACCCTTATTCAGAATGTTGTTGTATAACACTTCTTAGTAATTATGTCCATGTTATTTAAACACATAATAGTACAAAATACCCACATAGATACATTTTTACAATATCATCAAATACCCAAAATATTCATAACTAATTTCCTTTTAGATAATCTAATATCTATACATATATTTTATCCATTTTATTCGACGTATTCCACCATGTAATTATATTTTTATCTTATGCACCATACCATATAACATATAAGTGACTTTATTCTTAAATTAATCCCAAACAATATTTTAATGATTCTGAATATAAAAATCTAATAATCAAATATCTAATTTTTACGGCATAAAAATACTATTTATTCATTTTAACCTATTTTCTCAAATATCATAGCCTCATACCTGAAGATACCATTCTCCCTGTTTCACTCTAAAATGTTGTCAATAGCTTCTCACCGCTAATAAAGGCAACAAATGCGGTCTAGGAAGGAGTAACAATGACTCCCTTATTTCTACTGCACCAATACTATTCTAGTTCTACTCTATTAATAGGTGTCGAAGACATGCAAAGGCAAAGGCGGCTTAGGGTTATTGGACGTTGATGTGTCCCACATCGATTAGCGAGGGTGTTCTTAAGTGCTTTATATATAGGTTGGTAAACCTTCCCTTACAAGCTAGCTTTTGAGGCAGAGTTAGGTCGGTTCATACCATATGGCGTCAGAGCCAAACCTCATCTAGTTAATAGATTGTGGCCATGTTCTGGTTCTCTATATGAGCACATGCAGTCTAAAGGGGTCGGGCATGATGTATCCCACATCGGTTAGTGAAGGACCTTGTCTGGTTAATGAAATGTGGCCATGTTCTGGTTCTCTACATAAGGACGTGCAGTTTAAAAGGGTCAGGCATGATGTATCCCACATCAGTTAGTGAGGGTGCTCTTAGGTGCTTTATATATGGGTTGGCAAACCTCCCCTTACAAGCTAGCTTTTGAGGTGGAGTTAGATTGGTTCATATCAGACATGCATAGAGACAACAACCAACTTTTGAAATAATAGCATTGAAACTGATGGAAGAAAACACAGGCACAGTATGGTGGTTGTTTGGTAAAAGGAAGCACACACTAAGAGGGGAAGACGAGGGGGAAAATGGAAAAGAGAGAAGGGCAATGGAGTTTCTAGGAAGAGAAATTGCTACTGCTCAAATAAAAATAGGAGAGGGTAGTGCAACATGAAAACCTGAGTGAGAGAATTATACTGTCAGGAAAAATATATATAAAAAACCTGAACTGTACTTGAATTTAAAAAGAAATAAAAGAAAATAATTAAAAGAAAAAGACAAGGGCGATGGAAATGAGAGGGGATTTGATTGAGATTGAAGAAAAAGAAAATGTCCAGAAAAGTGTAGAAAAAGAGAAAGGACAATAGTCACACACAAAACTCAAGAAAGGATAGAGGTGTCTAAAAATTGAAAGAGTGTAAAAGTTGTCGAAATAATAAAAAAAAAAAAGAGGGAGAAAGTTATTCTATACCAGCTAAGAGAAAGACAAATATAATGAGTTTAAGTGTATCAGCAACATGGAAACTGAGAAAGGGAAGGGAAATCTCAGGAAAATAGATTAATTAATAAAAGAAGGACAATAGATATAATCCCACACTTCTTACCTTAATGTAATTCATTTCTCCAATTAAATCTCATTTTTACATTTTAAATTCAAGATCATCCTAATTATTTATATATTTTTAAATCTCCATTTCCATGAAACTAATTTTCTTTTTTTGTTCTTTTTGTTTTTTTTTTTAAAAAAAATCTCTAGTTAATTATCTCTTTATCTTTCCTTAATATAAGCATTAGTATCAAAGTTTATAGAACTTGGGATATTACAATTTGTTTCCCCCAATTTCATATCTCTTTATTTTAGTTTTAAGTCCTAGTCCAAAAAAATTCATGCATAATTTTTTTTTAAAAAAAAAAGAAAACTTCAAGTTGAAAGCATAAAAAAAGAGTGTGAAAAAAGTGAAAATTTATACTAAAAAATTTTTAGGTAGTAGTAAGATTTTGCATCAAAATACATATTTTTGTAATCTAAAAGAAAATAGAAAAATTATTGTGAACTAAAAGGACTTAATACTTCTACATTGTTGGATTTGGTAATCCTTTCATTGATCTTGTTCTCGTTTCATATCCCCTATTGTTTTCCATTCCAATTAATATTTTTACTGGTTCTTAGTCAATGAAGTTATCATTAATTCCTTGTTGCTTCTTGATTGTGTAGAATCAACAACAAAGGTTCTTCCTTAAGAGCTCATAAGATGAAGTTGAGTGGTAAAAAGCAAGAGTAATGAGACTATCATAGGGAAAAAGCTAAGTTAAGTGAAACATGAGTGAATAACTCATAATTTTTTAGAATGTGTGTGAGGAATCTAAGTTATAAACACTGGCGTGCCTTGTTACAAAAGCATGTTATATTTTTGTCCATTAGTAAACTATCTTAACATCTTTCCTACAACATTTAATCATGAATGAAGGTAGGGAGAATGAAGAAGTTAATATGAGATTGTTTGTGGAGGCTGTTCAACAGCAAATGCAAGCTATAAACACAACATTGGATAGTCTAGAATTACCATCCAAACTTAGAACCCCTAGGCAACCCACTTTTGAAGAAGAAAAGGAAGAGTATTCTAATGATAGTACTAAAAAGGAAATAAGAAGAGGTGAATCAAGGAGGGATAGTTATTTAGGTAGTATTAAAATGATAATTTCAGCATTCTAAGGGAAAAATGATCTTGAATTGTATTTAGAGTGGGAGAGAAAAGTAGAACATATATTTGATTGTCATAACTATTTTAAAAGGTTAGACTAGTAATTGTAGAGTTTACTAATTATCTTAATATTTAGTGGGATTAATTTATGATTAGGAGGCATAAGAATAGTGAAAGACCTATTCGTATATGGGAAAAGATGAAGGTAGTGATGAGAAAAAGATTTGCACCTAGTTACTATTATAGAGACTTGAATCATAAATTGCAAAGTCTAACTCAAAGATCCATGAATGTGGAAGATTATTATAAGGAGATAGAGATAGCCATGATTAGGATTAATGTAGAGGAAGATTATGAGGCTATTATGGCTAGATTTATTAGGGGTTTAAAGAAAGAGATAGTTGATATAGTAGAATTACAATATTATGTGGAGATAGAGGATTTATTGCCTAAAGCTATCTAGGTGGAGAAACAATTGAAGGCTAAAAGTACTTCCAAATCTAGTTCAATTTCTAGCTCTTTATGAAGATCAAATTGAAAGAACAATAAAGCTATTTCAAAGCTAAAAGAAAATGCAAAGGCTAAACATTTAGTTATTGCTTTGAAAAGCAAAATTGAAACTGATTCATCTTTTAGATCATATGATATTAAGTGTTTTAGGTGTCAAAGAGTTAAACATATTACTTCTCAATGTACAAATTAAAAAGCTATTATTATGTTGGATAATAGAGACATAGAGAGTGTAAGCTTAAGTGATAATGAAATGCCACCGTTGGAAGATTGTAGTGATGTTAATATTGTAGATCCTGTGAATGGAGATGTGCTAATTACTAGATATGCTCTTAATATAGCCTAAAGGAGATGGTGATTAGGAGCAATGTGAGCATATCTTTCATACTAGATGCCTTATAAATGACAAGGAATGCAACATGATTATTGATAGTAAAAGTTTTATTAATGTCGCTAGCACCTTGGTAGTTGAGAAATTGAATTTGCCCATGTCAAAGCATCCTAATCCATATAGACTATATTAGCAAAATGAATTGGAGACGTAGAGGTGACTAAACAAGTGTTGGTTTCATTTTCCATTTGAAAATACAAAGATGAGGTTCTTTGTGATGTGGCACCTATGTATGTTGGACATCTACTTCTTGGGTGCCTATGACCATTTAATGGAAAGGTTACTCATGATAGGTACAAAAATAGATACACCCTTACCATGAATAACCACATCATTTTATTAAAACCTCTCAAATCTACTAAGGCATGTACTGATTAAATTAGGATTGCAAGAGAGTGTAAGATAAGAGAAGAACAATTGAGCATTCAAGAGAAAGAGAGGAAAGATAAGAAAAGTGATTTTGAGATGAAAGAGAAAAATAAAATGGTGAGTAAGAGAGTAATTAGAAAATTAGAGAGAAAAAATAAAAAAGTTAATGCATTTGCAAGAAAAAGTGAGGTAAAGAGTGCTTTGATAGCAAGAGAGTAGCTACTTGTATCATGTACAAGGATGCATATTTCACTAACAATCTTAATTCTTCTTTGCCTAGATGGTTGTTTCTTTGTTATAGGAATTTGTTAATACTATTCTAGAAGAAATACCATATTGATTACCTTCTTTAAAAGGTATTAAGCATCAAATAGACCTTATTCCTGATTCTTCAATCCTAAATAGACCAACCTATAGAGCAAGTCTTGAGGAGACAAAGGAAATTTAAAGACAAGTGGATGAATTGTTGGAAAAGGGATTCGTGAAGGACAGTCTTAGTTCATGTTTTATACCTATGATCTTGGTTCTAAAGAAAAATAGGACATGGCACATGTGTGTTAACTATTAAGCCATTAATAAAATCACTTTAAAGTATATATATCCTATCCCTAGATTGGATTATATGCTTAATGAATTGTATAGTTTGTGTATATTTTCTAAATTTGATTTAAAGAATGGCTACTATCAAATTCAAATGAAAGAAAGTGATGAATGGAAAACTACTTTCAAGAAAAAAATATAGTTTCCATAAGTGGTTAGTAATATCATTTGATTTAACTAATGCACTCAGTACTTATATAGGATTAATTAACCGTATCTTATGTTCTTTCATTTGGAAATTTGTTATGGTTTACTTTAATGACATTTTAGTTTATAGCTAAAATTTGGATGACCATGTTGCATACTTGCATTTTGTGTTTAGAGTTTTAAGGGAAAATAAATTGTATGCAAATCCTAAGAAGTGTTCATCTTGCATGGAATCTATTGTGTTTCTGGGCTTTGTTGTTAGTTTAAGAGGAATAAGTATTAATAAAGAGAAGGTTAAGGCAATTAGAGATTGGCTTACACTTAAGAATGCAAGTGAGGAAAGAAGCTTTCATGGTTTAGTAAATCATTGCCAATGTAATGAGAGCTTGTAGGGTCACATACTTAAAACCTAATGGATTTGGAATTGGTGGACCAAATTGTTTAAGCCTATACAGGAATGCCTTGGTCCATGTTTCATGCTTAATCTGGATGTCTAGGATAAAAGGTCATAGATGATGATCACATATATAGGTTCAGTTAAATCACCACTTTCTCATTACTTAGGTAACAATGATGTGTTACTAGACATCACTCATTATTTATGATTATTAATATGATTTATGATTATTACCAATGTAATGAGAGCTTATAAGGTTGCATACTTAGAACTTAATGGATTTGGAATTGATGGACTAAATTGTTTGGGCCTAGTATATGAGAATTCCATGTTATAATTATATGGCCTAATTATAAGCCCATAATTATACATGGAATGAAGCCTAATTAGTTAAGGTTTTCTATGCACCTATTTAAATAGACTTGTTGGGCGCATTCAATAACACATAGAAAATCCTAGCAACCCTCCTTGATCATAACCCTTGAAGAAGTGTAGCTAGCACTGCAAGATAAAGGAGAAGAATTCCTACCAGTGGCCATAGGACGTTTATTGATGATTTATTGGTTCGTATGGATACCTCAGAGTTTCGATTGAGAGCAAGTTGAAAAGATAATCAATGAACAAGTTTTGAATCTTTTGTAGAAGGTAATGACAAAACCCTTATCCTAATCTAATTATTTTGCATGGATCCTTGGCTAAGATCTGATAATATTCCATTGCAATTGTTTAGCTCTCAATCCCAATAATAGTGTCATCTCATATTTTGGTATCCTATTTAAATAGGTCCACTAAATTCATTCTTTAAGAAAATTAATGGCTTTTAAAAAAACCATATGAATAATGTTGATTGTGAACCCATTATTAATTAAAGTATGACAAATTTTCCTACTTTCAATGGTTACCTTTAGATATAATGGCTTGTTATGACTTACATAAAAGACTTGTTTATCTAATTCTTTAAAAATGATAGATAAAGAATGCATTTTGATAAGTTTTTGTAGATCACTATTCATAATATCATAGTTTCCACCTTTCTTTTGAGAGATTTCAACCATAACAAAAGATGTTTAATACTTTCCTTCTTCATCAAATTCAATCAAGTTAGAAAAGTTAGGGAAATTTGGTGATTTGATTAAAGCTTTAGCTATAACCATAGTTATCATCTCTACTACTAGCATATTTATATGAGCTTCTTTAAGTAGGTTAATAGTTAAATTGTTAAGGTAAGAAATGACGCTTACATCATGGTTAGGAAGAGATTTAGTGTCTATAGTTTTAGTCATAGTTTGGAGTTATCTTGACTTGGCCTTTTTATTTAAGATCTTTAGGAAAGTTTAACTATCCATGGTGGTATGAGTAGGAGACTAGCAATAGAGGAAAAATTGGTGCCTTCTTTGTTTAGTTTCCATTAGGTTACCTTTTTGTTACAGTAAATCAATGACACCATCTTTAACTCAAGTAAAAAGGATGAACAAGACTTTTTTTAAAGGAGGTTTATCCTTCTATATGAAAAGCTTTTGCTTTGAATTGTAGAGCTTATAGCTCTTCAACAGTAAGATTTCACTATACCTTTTCTTTGGCACAAAATTAAAACCAAACACACTTTTCTTCTTGGGTGATTCTCTAGTGGCTATTTCAACACTTTTGTCTTCCAACAACCTAAAATGGTGTAATTACTAGTGCAATGAAGTAAAAACCTACTCAATCCACTTTATTAATTCTTAAAAAGTATATTATCCCTATAATACAAACATAGAGTGGCAAAATCCTTTATATTAGCATTATAACTTTGTACTAGCTTAAAATATGAAATATCTTCCTAGTAGTCCTAGGTTTAATCGTTATAGCATTGCATAAAAGAAATAATATCCTCCCTTTTGCACTATTTAAATCTCCCCAAATCTATTAAATGAATGTCACATTAGGTGGTGAAGAATTTATTGCAAAATGTCATGACATGTCATTCTAAGTCTAAATAAATCCAAGCTATAATTTATATACTAAGTATATGCCTTACTAAAAAAAGATTTGGAATCATCAATGAATTGGTGGACATTTTCCTTGGCATTTTCTTTCCCATTAAATTTTTTAAAGAATAGTGATTAGTGTCCTTGAAGATAAGGTCAAATATATAATTTCCAAGGGAATTGTGGATAGAAGTCTTTCTTTGATGCAACTTAAGGGCTAGAACAAGCTAATTCAAGTACTCCAAGGGATCTATTACAAATTCTAAGTGGACCTATTATAAGAGCACAGGTTAGAAGGATCAAAGAAGCTTTAAATAGGCTTATTTAAGATGCTTGGGCCAAATAAAATTCTTTTCAACCTGATCTTAGTGCTAATCATGTCCTTAGCATTATTTAGGCTGAAAATGGAGCTATTAAAGGAATTTTGGACTAGAATAATGCAAATCAAGGAGCTTAGACTAAGGATTATGCATGGGACACTCGAATTAGGCTGAATTATGTTATTTTGGGCAAAAAACAACGATTTATAATTAGCTGATGTATTTGCATGAATTTTAATCATATTTCTAGAATTTTCATTTCTTAAGCTAATTAGTCATATTTCTAAAATTTTCCTAAGCTAAATGGTCTATAACTACCACATCTCCATATTTTTTATAATCAAACTTTGTTGAATGAAAATTATCTTTTTTGGAAATTCTAGATTTGAGAGGAGTTCTCTCTTTGATTCTTCATTAAACTTTTCAACTTATCAAGGCTTGATCAACCTTATGGCATCATCAACACTTTGATTCTTGTTTCTTTGACTTAAGGGTTCAAGTGGACCACTAAATCCATTTCTTATCATTCTTAGGGTGAGTATATTCGGATTGGCTTTGGATTCATAAGTTCTATACCTTCCTAGATTCACACCATCTTAATTATTAGAGCTTCAGCCTAAGACTAGGTTATACCTTTTTAATTTTCATTTTATAATTCTATTATTCTTGTTCTAAATTTATTCTTCCTTCTTTTTAACTCTTCATCTCTAGATTTTGTTCCTTATATTTAAGATTCTACTCTTTTACATTCTAGTAAAAAAATGAAAAAAAAATAAATATTATCTGAAGCAATATCTCACGTAATTTTTATTGCTGAAAAAATTTGAAAAACCTAAAAAAAAGGATAGGAAAATAAAAAATCCAAAAAAAAAAATAAAAAGAAAAAAGAATTTTGCTAATTGATTCTGATTTGGGGTTAGAACTTCACAAATCTTGTTTCAATTTTTGGTTTTAAATTCCTTGGATTCTCTTCTGAACATCCACTTTTATTTCTCTTTTTATCCCTAAAGTGTTTGATTAGAATTTTACAAGAATTTGTGATAGCCTTTGATTGAGTTTGATTATTTTCTTTAAAAAGCTAATAAAAAAGATTAAGAGTGGAGAAAGGCTAGAGAGTGTGAGACCACTATCATGGCAAAGGCTTATATAAAAGTGATACATAAGGGTTGAGTGACATCTTTTGAGGGCAAACACATGAGGGAGTGTGTGAGGAATTCATTATCTAATAAATTTGCAACTTTCAAAATGACAAATAGGGAGGAAACATCAAGTGGTGGAGATCCATAAAACATAGAGTTTACTTTAAAAGCCATGTAATAATAGTTTGAATGTTTCAATTTGATTTTTAAAGAAATAAAGGATAGGATAAATAGGTAACAAGATATAATTGCTAATCTACAAAGAGAATAACCTAATCAAAATCCTAATCTTAGGAGACATGATAAGAGAGATCAAAGGGATATGGATGATTTTGATTTTAAAAATAAAATCGAAGGTGAGATTGAAAAGGATTTTAAGTCTAAATTTGAAATAGATAGAAATAGGTGTAGAGGAGTTTGACATAAGAGGGGTTATAGAAGGGTTGCTCCAAGAGACCAAAATATAAAAGATAGGAACCTTGGAAATATTAAAATAAAGATATCTTCTTTCCAAGGAAGAAATAATCTTGAAGCTTATTTGGAGTGGGAGAAAAAGATGAAATTGATTTTTTATTACCATAATTATTCTAAAGCAAAGAAAGTAAAACTAGTTATAATTAAGTTTACTGATTATGCAATTGTTTATTGGGATAAATTGGTTTTGAATAAAAAAAGAAATGGGGAGAGACCTATAGAAACTTGGAGGGAAATGAAAGCCCTAATGAGGAAGAGATTTGTTCCTAGTCATTACCATAGGGACCTTTATAAAAAATTGTAGTCTTACACAAGGTTTTAAAAGTATGGAGGAGTATTACAAGGAAATAGAGATTACTATGATAAGGGCTGATGTGAAGGAAGACAGGGAAGCCATAATAGCAAATGTTTTTGAACGGGTTGAATAGAGAAATAGCACATATAGTGAAGCTACAACATTATGTAGAGTTGAAAGACATGGTGCATATGGTTATAAAGGTGGAAAGGTAATTAAATAAAAGGGCATTAAATTATAGTGTGGGTTCTAGCTTTTCTTATAAACTAAATTGGAAGAAAGAAGAAAAGGCTATTAAAAAAGAAGCTCCCAAAGGAAAAAATGAAGCTTCAAAAGGCAAACGTAAATCTGATTCCTAACCTTCTAAAAATATAGATATTAATTGTTTCAAGTGTTGAGGAATAGGTCATATATCATTACAATGCCTCAACAAGAGAGTCATGATTATATGTGACAATGAAATGGTGATTGAAATGATAATGATAAATCCATGCCTTCACTTGAAAATGCCAATAATGATGGAGTTGAGTATTCAATTAAAGAAGAAGAACCTATGACCAAATGTGTTCTAAATTACCAAGTTAAAAAGGGTGGCAATAAGCAGCAAAAGGAAAACATCTTCTATACTCACTACCTCATAAACAATAAGGTGTGTAGTATGACTATAGATAGGAGAAGTTATACAAATGTTGCAAGTATGACATTAGTTGATAAGCTAAACTTGCCTACTATTAAACACCTTAGACCTTACAAATTGCAATGGTTGAATGATTGTGGGCAAATTAAGGTTAAAGGTCAAGTTTTGGTTTCATTCTCAATTAATAGATATAGTGGTGGAGTATTGTATGTAGTCCTAATGCATGCTAGTCATATACTTTTGGGAAAACCATAGAAGTTTAGTTATAGGGCAATTAAAGATAGGTATACAAATAGGTACTCATTTATAATAAACAACAGACCCATTACACTTACACTTTTGCCTTCTAAGCAAATGTATTAAGATCAGCTCAAAAATAAAGAAAGAGAAAGATAAAAAAGAGAGTGAGTTAAAAAATAAGGGAAGTGAAATAAAGAATGAGTTAAAAATGAGAGGAATAAAAAAAGAGTAAGCTAAAAAATAAAAGAGATAAAAAAAAGGAGTGTGACAATGATAAAATAAAGAACTTAAAGATAAAAATTCAGAAAAAAGAAGAGAAAATAGAGAGAAAAGAGTTTTTATGCAAAAGAAAGTGAAGTGAGAGCTACTTATCTTGCTAGCCTATGCTTGTACTAGTTTACAAGGAAGCTTGTTTAAACACTAACGTTCTTGACCTTTCCTTTCATGTGTTATTGGTTTTTTGTTGCAAGAATTTAGAAATGTGTTTCCTAAAGAAATTCCTAAAGGATTACCACCTATTAGAGGAATAGAGCATTAAATTGACTTCATTCCCAGTGCAACCATTCCTAACCATCCAGCCTATAGAAGTAATCTAGAAAAGACAAAATTACTTCAAAGGCAAGTTGAGGAGCTTATGGTAAAAGTATATGTTAGAGAAAGTTTGAGGCCTTGTATAGTTCCAATTCTTCTTGTTCCTAAGAAAGATGGATCTTTAAGAATATGCTTGACTATAGAGCTGTGCAAAACATTATGGTAATGTATCACCATCACATTCCTAAATTAGATGATATGCTAGATGAATTGCATAAACCTACTATCTTCTCTGAAATTGATCTAAAATCTAAATACTATCAAATTAGGATAAGGGAAGAGGATAAGTGGAAAATTGCATTCAAAACAAATTATGGACTTTATGAATAGCTAATTATGCCATTTGGACTCAATAATGCACCAAGCACTTTCATGACATTAATGAATCATGTTTTGCATACATACATTGGGAAATTTGTTTTGTGTATTTTGATGATATCTTGATATACAACAAGAATCTTGATGAACACATGAGTCATTTGCATTATGTACTTGATGTGCTAAGGAAGGAAAAATTATATGCTAACTTGAAAAGCTATAGCTTTTGCATGGATAAGATTGTTTTCCTTGGTTTTATTGTAAGTGCACAAGGGATAGAAGTTGATGAAGAAAAGGTAAGGTCAATAAAGGAGTTGCTAATGTCTTTAAGCGTTATTGAGGTAAGAAGCATTCATGGCTTAACTAGTTTTTACAGGCATTTTGTGAAGGATTTTAACATAATTGTTGCGCCACTCACTAAAATCATTAAGAAATGTGTTAGCTTTAAATAAAAAAAAGCTTAAAATCATGCTTTCAATGTTCTTAAAGAAAGGTTATGTTTTGCACTTGTGCTAGCATTACCTAACTTTAACGAAACTTTTAAAATTGAATGTGATGCAACAAGAATTGGTATAGAAGCTATTTTGATACAAGAAGGGTGAATTATTGCATACTTTAGTGAGAAGCTAAGGGGGACAACCTTGAATTATCCAATATATGACAAGGAGCTTTATGCACTTGTGAAAGCATTAGAAACTTGGCAACCTTACCTTTGGCTTAAGTAATTTGTGATTCACATAAATCGTCAATCTTTAAAGCACCTTAAGAGTCAAGATAAGCTAAATAAGAGGCATACTAAGTGGTTGAAAGTCATTAAACCTTTTCCATATGTCAACAAATGCAAGTAGGGTAAAGAGAATATAGTTGTAGATGCCTTATCCAGATGGTATGTTCTTTTTACTTCTCTTAATACAGAATACTTGGCTTTAAACATATCAAAGAATTATATAGAAAGGACACTTTGCTAAAGTATTTGCTGCATATGAAAAAAAGAGCAATTGGTAAATTTCTTAAAGTTAATGGGTACTTGTTTAGAAAAAATAAGTTATGTGTGCCTTACTATTCTATGCGTGAATTGCTTATGAAGGAAGCTTATGGGGGAGGATTAATAGGACATTTTAGAATGAAAAAAACCTTAGATGTTTTACAATTTCTTTTATCCTAGAATGAAACGTGATGTAAAAAGAATATGTGAAAGGTGCATCACTTGTAAAAAGGAAAAAATTTAGAGTCTTACCACATGATTTGTATACACCTCTACTTGTACCTAGTGAACTTTGGGTGGACATATCCATGGACTTTATTTTAGGGTTACCTAAATCAAAGGGAGGTTGGAATTCAATATTTGTGGTAGTTAATAGATTTTCTAAAATAGTACATTTAATTCCATGCCATAAAACTAAAGATGTGGTTCATATTGTAGATTTATTCTTTAAAGAAATTGTGTGGCTCCATGAAGTGCCAAGAAGCATTATGTTTGATCGGATACAAAGTTTCTTAGTTATTTTTGGAAACTTTTATAGGGAAAGCTTGGTACTAAATTATTGCTTTCTATAGCTTATCATCCATAAACTAATGATTAAATTGAAGTTATCAATAAAACTTTAACTTAACTGTTCAGAATTTTTGTTCAAAAGAATTTGAAGAATTGGAAGGATTACTTGCCATTCATTAAGTTTGCATACAACTAAAATATTTATTCTTTTACTAACTATTGTCCTTTTGAAATAGTTTATGATTTTAATTCACTAACTTCTATGGATTTATTACCATTGCTTATTGATGAGAGAGCTAGTCTTGATGGAAAAAAAGAAAGCTAAAATGGTGAAGTAACTTCATGAATATGTAAAGCAACATATTGAAAAGAAAAATAAGTAGTATGCATCTAAAGCTAACAAAGGAAGAAAATGTGTTATCTTTGAACTAAAGGATTGGATATGGGTGCATATAAAGAAAGAAAGGTTTCTAGCTCAAAGGAAATCCAAATTGGCTCCAAGGTGGGAAGGACCATTTCAAGTCCTTGAGAGTATAAATGATAATGCTTATAAAATAGACTTGCTTGAAGAGTACAATATTAGTGTTACATTTAATATTGTTAATTTATCTCTTTATGATATAGGTGAAGATTCGAGGATGAATCCTTTTGAAGAGAGAGGGAATGATGTAACTCAAGGGCTGGAACAAGCTAATTCTAGTACTATAAAGGATCCATTGCAAATTCCAAATGAGCCTATTATAAGAGCATGGGCTAGAAGGATAAAAAAAGCTTTAAATAAGCTTTTTCAAGACACTTAGGCCAAATAAAATTCTCTCTAACTTGATCTTAACACCAATCACGTCCTTAGCATTAATTGGGCTGAAAATAGAGCTATTAAAGAAATTTTAGGCCAAAACAATACAAATTTAAGAGTTTGGACCAAGGACTATGCATGGGCACACTCGAATTGTGCTGAATCATGTTATTTTGGGCTAAAAATAATTATTTTTAATTAGTTGATGTATTTGCATGAATTTCAGTCATATTTCTAGAATTTTCATTTCTTAAGCTAATTAGTCATATTTCTAGAATTTTTCTAAGCTAAGTGGTTTATAAATATCACATCTCCATAACTTTTATAATCAAACTTTTGTTAAATGAAAATTATCTTTTTTGGAAATTCTAGATTTGAAAGGAGTTCTCTCCTTGGTTTTTCATTGAACTTTTTGACTTATTAAGGCTTGATCAACTTAGTGGCATTATTAACACTTTAGTTCTTGTTTCTTTGTACATAAGGGTTCAAATGGATCACCAAACTTATTTCTTAGTGTTCTTGGGGAGATTATATTTGACTAGTTGTGGGTTCATAGGTTCTATACCTTTCTAGGTTTGCACCAATCTTTGTAACTACTTTACATTCAACATCCTTTAAATACCTATGTAAATCTTCCTTGTCATCGAAGAATGAATAAAAGTTTCAATAAAAGCTTCAAAGCTAATGAAGTAACCTAAGTGCCTTCTAAGGGGTTAGATTATTGTACTTTAGAAGAACTAGAAGAGATAGGATTAGATAACATGTTTGGTATGAAAATTAGGGTTTTAGACTATTGTTAGGTAACTATTTATGAATTAGTTTGAGAAAAAGGAGGCTAAGGTTGCTAAAAGGTGATCCTTGCTTACGAAAGGCATTGCAAAATATATGTTACATTCATAAAAAAATGCTCTCATATACTATTATCCTTATGCCAAATCATCCAACATAGAAGTAGGGATTGTGACCATAGTAGTGGTAGTAGATGTTATTGGATGAGCTTGAGAATTTAGGCTTGCTATCATCATCGCAATTCTAGTTCCTAGACCAACAAGAGTTTTGATAAGATTTAGTGATTAAAATAAATAAACTAACGTTTCAATGCTTGTTATTGATTATAAGGATTGGGTAACAATAAATGAATGAGTATACTTTTTAGAAATAAAGTTTACAAGCATTCTTAGGGCGCTATTCCTTATAGGGTAATTAAAGAAGGCAATATTATTACCACCTCCAGCACTAAGAGCTAGTTATTTGCTTGGATCCTTCTTCATCTATACTTCCTTAGTGGAGTCGCTAAATGTTTTAGAGGGAGAAATTTGAATTCCAGGGTTGGAAGTAAGTGTAACTATGGAGTCCTTAAAAGTAGCTTAAGGGAAAAGAGCTTGCTATGCAATGATTTCTAATTCCTTTAGATATGTGAAAGTAAGATTTTAATATGTATTGATAAGTAGAGACTTGTGTAGGAAGTATGTGATAATCTACATGCTAAGTTGGTAAGTTATTAGCTTAAATTAAGGTTAATAATATAATGAGATATATGATAATTGATATAAATGATATTCAATAATGTAACAAAATTTATAGTAATGAATATGGATGATATTGGTGATTTATGGGGCCATAATTAGTTAAGGTCATTTAAGAAAAGGGATAAGACTCATCATAATCTCTCTTGCTTACTTTAATTCAAAGGGTTAGTGGTAAAATGGTTTAGGCATGACATGCTTAGGCTTTTATGTATTAAGGATGGGGCCCACATTCTAATCTAACCATACTATCCTTAAAAGAGTTCCCAATGGGATGGAGAGGGAGATTTCCACTTTTAATAGCTAAATTGACTCTTATCCTAAGTTAAACAACTATTTGATGACTTCAAGCCTTTGTGGGACCTTATTTGTTAAGACCCCTACAATATAGTGTTGACACAGTATTTTAGTCACTTTTGGAGCCACCTCTTAGGTTAATATAGATTGACCCTCTTTGGATTTTAGTTTACTTTTGGTCCTCTTCCAAGGTGCATTTTAGTTTAGGGTTTTATTAAGTTCTATAGGCTAACTTGTGTCTTTGGCTCTTTAAAGCCAAAGAATCTACAATAATTATATAGACACTTTATCTGAATCACTAAATCACAAATGATTGCTAGATTAAGCCACTAATTGAAATAGGTGACACCTTTTACTTCTATACTTACTAGTTCAAAATATTCAAGGCCTTTCTCTTAATGAGAGGTATAGTACACTCCATTAGCATTACAAAAGTGATCAATCATCACAACAATTTTAAGTAAAGCAAAATTGCAGCAAATAGATACTAGAAGCCAACAAGATTGAAAGGAATCTAGGCCGTAAGGAAGTATAAAAAAGCAAGATGAATGAGAAGACATTAATGTTTAAGCAAAATCTTCAAAAGGAAGTAAAAAAACAAAGATAAAAAGGATACCATAAGGATGTTAAATTGAATAAAAACTTAAGATTGACAAAAGCAAGCTCGAATAAAGCCATAATGAATTGAATGTGATACTCAAGATTCAAAATCTATTATTGTGATTGATGTTTATCAAATCTTCACATGTGATCACACCTTAGAAAGCATACATTGCTATTTTGATCATCTAAGCCACTATATTAGCCTAAATGCAATGTCATCATACTAAAACTCCATTAAATTGACAACTTAAAATGCATTTCTTACACCTAAACTCTATAATTTAGATGAAATTAGAAACTGAAAGGTTCACAACATCTCAAGAAAATATGTTCATTGACATTTAAGAACATAACAATCATAACATCCATAAAATCAAGGATAATGCATAAAAGGAATAATAAATTTAAAAGTAAAAACTCCAATAAACTAAATGTCATTCACCACAAATTGTTTAGCAAAAAGTATAGTCATAAATACAAATTGTCCACTCACACTCTGATCACCAATCATAGCTTTATAGTGTCATGACCCCCCATATGATCAACATGGATCTCATTTCCTAATTTTAACAAGCCTAACTTAATCTAACTTAGTATTATTAAACAGTTATCAACAATAAATGATGTAAAGCAATTGATTTAACATTATATGTTCCTAAAATATTTATATTAAGAGTTTATATACCATTGTACTCAAATAAAATCTATAAAGCCTAACCCTTTCTAAATTATGTTCTACTAGAATTATGGCTACTTTACAATATTACTAAGGAGATTTCTACTCCTAGATTGCTGGTGGTGGTTAAAGAGCTTGCACAGGTGTATTTGTAAAAACATTAAAAATTTAAAAGAATGAGAAACTATATCAATAAGCAAATAACCTGCTTAAACAATCACATAAGCAAATAACAAATTTTGAACTAAAAACACACTTAATAATAGAAAGTCACATATAATAAAAATAAATAAATAAATAGGTAAACCACCTTATGTCACTTAGGTTATCCTTATCCCTTCACAAATGCCATTTATGTTTTATTAAGGTCCACCTTATCCCTTTATAAATAGTCTATCAAATTCAATACTAGTGCCACATTTTTAAATCACAATTCATTCTCATACTCATTCCATTATCATAATTTATTTCATTACCATGTAAGCCATATTATTCAAATCAATCTTTATACATATAATTATACATATAACTATGTCAAGGTGCACTTCATTCATTAATAAGTTTATAATTTATTCATATCAAGTTATCATGAATTATTTAAAGGAATAAGAAGGTATTTAAGTATAGTACTAAAATATAAGGTCATAGAGACAAGGCCTATAATTGAGTACCATATTTAGATATGTGCAACCCAAAAGCACCTCTAATATTGATAATCAAGTATGGTACATGAGTATGGCTATTGGGGAAAATTCTACCTAAAGTGATATTTGAGTACTATAATCAAATAATAAGTAAAGACATCCTCTTACTATAGTATTCAATTACAGTAATCAAATATTGGCTTGCTATGAGACGTTTTCAAGTTATATTCCATTATTATAGTTAAATACTGATTGGGAATTTCCAGTTTTCACTAAAGTCACCAAACTAAGTCAATTTCAATCCTAAAACCTTCATATATTCAATTACATCTTAACATTTAGCTTATATTCAACATTCTATATTATTTCCTTAACACATAGCAAGTAAACAACTAATTCTATCAACTAGATATAAGATTGAACATTAATTTTATCACTGAATAACCAAATAAAGTAATTTAGTAACAAAACCTTAAAAATTATTATCCTAAGAAGCTTATTTGCTTAACTAATACTTGAAGAAAATTAGAAGGAGGGTTGGAATGCAAGTTAACTATCCTATCAAACACCACATTAGATGTTTAAGAACTTTTCCAAAATCCCTAATTCCAAAATCCCTAAGTATTTCTCTTCAAATTCCATAAAATTCCATCAAAACTTAGAAATTTAGAAATTTACATTGAGTTTGCTTAAGAATACGAAATCCTTTAGGCCTATTAGGTTAATTATCATTAATTGTAGAAAATGATGGATTTATAGATTAAAAAAGAAGAAGAACTCAATGGTAAGCAGTCGAAAGAAAGAAGAAAATGCCAAAGAGAAAATAGGTTTAAGAGATATAACGTAGTAAGGGTAGTTTAGAAAATTTTAGGGTTAGGTAAGGACAAAAAAAGGTAATACATTCTTATTTAAATTTAATTTTACACAAACATTTAATTAATTTAATTCTACCTTGTTTTATTATAAAAACCAATTTTTCTTCAATTTAAACATTATCCTAAGCACACTCACAACAATTTTAATTACCAACACATATATAACTACTAAATAATTATCAAAATATAAATCCAAAATACTATAGGTGTGACAATTCTTCATCCTTTCAAAGAATTTGTCCCTAAATTCTTAGAAGTTAGTTAATGAAAAGAAAATTTAATTAAAATTTAATCTTATTAAATAAATAAGGATAGATTTGTTGCATTTCTATTTGAGATTCTCATGTTGCTTTTTTCATTCCATGTCTTTCCCATTGAATTTTCACCTAAAGTACATTCTTGGATCTAAGTTTACAAATTTGATAATCAAACATTTCTATTAGTCATTCTTTATAGGAAAGCTTTGAATCTAATTAGAAAGGTCTATAATGAATAACATAAGATGGATAAGGGACATATTTGCAAACCATTAATACATGAAAGATTAAATTGATAGCATTTAACTCATTTAGTAAACTTAACCAATAAGTAGTTGTTCCAACATGATGTATGATTAGAAAAGGACCAATAAAATGTGAAGCCAATTTCTATTTTTTATTGAAACATATAATGCCTTTCATTAGAGAAACTTTTAAATAAAAAATGATATCTCCTTCTTGAAACCCTAGTTATTTTTTTATTTTAATTTGCACAAGATTCATAATGGCCTTAATCTATTTTTAATCAATGTTAAATTATTTTCACCTTCTCTAAGGCATTAGTCACAAGATCAAGATCAAGAAGTTTTACTTCTTCTAATTCAAATCATTCTATGAGGGATCATATGAAGGCATCTTAATAAAAAATTGATAACTACTATTGTATGTGAATTCGATTAGTCGCAGGTACTTGTCCTAACCACCTTCGAACTCAATAGTATAAGCACACAACATGTCTTCCAAGATTTGGATTATATGTATGGATTAACAATTGATTTAAGGATGAACAATAGCATTGGAGCACAATTACATCAATAGGGCTTGTTTGAAGGATTGCTAGAAGTAAGCTATGAAATGTGTGCCTTATTTTGAAATGATAGAGAAAGGCACTCTATATGTAAAGGAACAATTTTATTAAGATAAAGCTAGGCATATTAAGCTATAGAATAGCTAGTTTTAGTTAGAAAGAAATAGGCAATTTTTGTGAGTTTATTAATAGTCACCCAAATGGAGTTGAATCCTTTCTAAGTCTAAGGAAAACTAGTTAAGTAGTCCATGGTTGTACTTTCCTACTTCCATTCAAGAATAAGAAGAAAGTGGTGTAGACTAATAGGCTTTTTGTGTTCAACTTTCACCTACTGGCAAGTAAAGCATTTAAATACACAGTTAAGCACATCCCTTTTCATACCCAACCACCGCAAGCTTTATTGCAAATCATGGTACATCTTTGTAATACTGGGATGTATAATGTAAGATAAACTATGACCCTAATAAAGTAATTAATTTCTCTTATATGTTGGAACTTTAAGTCAACCCTAAAATATGATTACTCCTTATTCATCAAGAACTAAGTTAACTTTTAAATCTAATAATGCTTATTCTTTCAATTAACATAAATCAAATTACAACGTGAGTAACTATTATTATTTGACCTTTCACTTGAATGTTAGCTAGTACTCCTAATGATTTTTTGTTTACTATATTAGCTAAAACATTAGCTTAACCGAGATGATAATGTAATATATAATCATAATCTTTCATTGGTTCTATCCACCTTTATTGCCTTAAGTTCAAATTTTTTTTAATTAAAGATGTACTTTAAGCCTTTATGGCCCATAAAAATTTCATAAGTTTCTCTATAGAGTTAATGTCATTATATTTTTAATATGAAGATCACAACTACCATTTCAAGATCATAAGTAAACTAATATGAGACACATCACAATACATAATAAAGCTATTAGAGCTTGAAGAATGGGCTAAAACAAAAGCTAAATTTAAATAAGTTTTCAAGTGTTAATAGTTGGATTCATATTTATCAAACCATCAAACTTAACTCCATTTTAAGGAGCTTGGTTAACGAGGAAGCTATCTTAGAAAAATCTTTCACAAATTAGCAATAATAACTAGTCATTTCAAAAGAACTTTGGATTTTAGACACGCTTATTAGCCTTGACCAAGTTTGAATTACTTTACTTTTCTATAGATTAACTTGAATGCCATTTTAGGATATCATATGTCCTAAGAACTTCACATTGGATAACCAAAATTCATATTTGAAAATTTTAGCAAAGAATTAATTTTCTCACAAAGTTTACAAAATAATTCAAAAATGTTGAGCATGTTCTTCCTTATTTTTGGAATAAATATGGATGTCATTAATGAAAAGAATTATAAATTTATCAATAAATGGTTTGAGAATTCTATTCATAAGGTTTATGAAAGTTGCCAAAGCATTGGTAAGGCTAAAGAACATGATAAGGAGTTTATAATTGCTATATCAAGTTCTAAAAATTGTTTTAGTAATATATTCTTTTTGAATTTTCAATTAATGATATCTTGATTGCAAGTGATTTTGGAAAAACATTTTATGCTTTGAACTTGGTCAAATAGATCATCAATCTGGGGTAAAAGATATTTATTTTTGTTTACACTTTATTCAACTTACAATAGTCGATACAAAGGCACATAATTCCATCTTTCTTTTTAACAAATAACACTAATGCTTTCCATGTAGAAGATTGAGGGAGAAATTAAGGATTATTTTGATTTCATCCCTTGTAAGGTTCATTGAAGGTGCTTTTAAGGTGAAAGTTTGAAGCTATTTGACTTCTCCTACTGTAAGGTACATTAAAAGGTATCATCCCTTTTAAATTAATTGGATGACTAGGGCTTTCTAATTTATTATGCTTTCTTCCTAGTTAAGTTTTCTTTCTTCTTTGTCTTTTATTCTATATTCCACTTAGAGAGTTTAATCAACTATATCTTAAAATATGGTGGTTTAAGTAACATAGATAACATTAAAGAAATGATCATGGAGGCCATAAGCAAATCTTTAGAGACCATAAGCAAATCTTTGGACTTTGGTTTTCATTTGGAATGAGATATCTTGCATAATGAGATAGATGGATTAATTAAGTGATAAATTCACTAATAGAATATACTTTTACTTCAGATATTCAAATTCTCAAATTTTGGCTTTCCCAAACACTAGGTGGCAAGAACTAATTAATGAAAAGTTCCTAAAATGATGTCTAGGTCAAAGGAGGCAAAGTTAGTTTTTTTTTAAATGCTAGTAAACCAAAAGTGAGCTATAACTTCTAGTATGTAGCCTATGAGTTTAATAGACATTTGGTCAAAACAGGAAAGTATTTTCCCATATCTTTCAATCTAGTTAAGGAATTGGTATAGATCAATTTCTAGGTTTGTTCCAGTGAAATAAGGAGGTTTAAGCTTGTTAAATTCAGGGGTTATTTAAAGCTTATGATCCTTCAATCATCTAGATGACTCTTTATCACTTAAATCACTAGCTCGGTGATTATTAGATTCTACTCTTTCCTATTTCAAAGAAGATTTCAAATGTTTAGTTCACATATACACATATATCACAAATAGTTATTCTATTAAAGCTCTAGCATTATTATTTAATAATTTAAGGTCCATCAAAATGTTATTAACAATATGTGTTCCTAAACAAACACATATAATGGTCTTTAAGGATTCTCAAAAGGTTCAATGATGTGCTTATTATTATTACATCTTAATAATTCTTATCCAATGATGTACTTATTCATGACTTCTTGTGATTATATAAAATTGAGCTTTTAATGAAAAATCATAAAATCCATTCAAATAATTTTGCTACAATACTTGAAGCAAATGCATTATAACTCAAAGGTCTAAATGTGGACAAGATCATGGTTATAACCATAAATGTGATTAATTATAGCAATCATGGTGGTTATAAGAATATTATTAATAACCATAATATAGGTTTTCACCACTAAAAGTAGGAGAATATAAAGAGAATAACCTATATAATAATTATAAACTTAAAGGGTTTAGAATAGTGTAGTATGAAAGGCCATTGGAAGTTCTAAAAGTATATATTACAAATGAAGTATGAAACACCATTGGTTACATACTTGTTGTACATCTAAGCATGTTGTGGAATTTTATCAAGACTCACTTAAAAAGAAACATAAAAATGTAAAGAAAAATTTTATATATGAAAATGATACTTTCAACTATAATTTCTACAATATAACACATTTAAATGTAGTAAATTCTTTTGAATATTTTGAATTAAGAATTGATAATTTGCTATAAAAAATATAGTAGTAGAAGTTGATTAAAAGCTCCAAAAGGGCTAATGTTATTAAACTAGAAAGAATGCAAACAATTATTAAATATGCATTGGTTTCAAAAAAGTCTTGAAGAAATTTACAAATTTTTAATGACATGTGATGGAATAGATACCATATTGAGACAATAAATGAAACATATATTGAATATCTTTATATTATAATGGTTATCTTAAGTAAGAAAAAAAAGGATATTAAAAAAGTTACATAATTTTCTTTTGATTTGTACTACAAATCCAATTGAAATAAGTATTATAATGCACCAAAAGTTCATTACCCAAAATACTTGATATGATCAATTAGGTCATTTTATATCAATAATGATTTGAAAAGTCATTGAAAATTCATAAGGTCATCCTTTGAAAAATCAGAAGATTCTTTAATCCAACATATTTTCATGTGTTACTTGTTTTCAAGGCAAATTAATTATAAGGCTATTACTAGTTAAAGTTGGGATTGAACTCCTAATATTTTTGGAATAAATATATATGGACATTTATTGATCTATTTATCCACTATGTGAATATTTTATAATTTTAAACAAAATGGTTACATATATATATATGTGTGTGTGTGTGTGTGTGTGTGTGTATGTGTTGTTACCACGATCTAGTATTTATGAGATTACTTGATTAGATAATTTAACTTTGAACACAATTTCTTAATTATTCAATTAAGACAATATATCTTGATAATAGGGGTGGATTTATATTTAAAACCTTTATTGATTATTATATGTCAATTAGAATAATTATTGAATATTCTAAAGTATGTTCATATGTAAAATGATTTAGTTAGAATAATTTTAATGTCATAAATTATTAGTTATATCATTGTTTAAGAGAATGAGATTCTCTCTCTGATTTTGCATGACATGCAACTTTACATATTATAGTTATTATACGCATTAAGTCAAGAAGTTATACTTCCTCTTTATAATTAGCTTTAATCATAAGCTAAAACAAAATTTTACATATAGAGAATTTTTTTTTGGGTGAATAAATGGGACTAAAGCCCAAAAAAAAAAAGACACATTAATTTACAATAATAGTACGGGTTATAGGGACCCTTAGAACATTAGCAAACACTATCTTAAGTTGTCAAATCTATGTAGACTTGGTGGTATGTTGATTCCACATCTAGTCATCCAATCAGTGCATTAGTTTCCTTTTCTGTAATATATGAGACTTCCACTTCCCATTCTTTATGAAGAAGATCTTTGATGATTTTGATTAAATAATGTTTATGCTCCCCTTGCTCATCTAAGTAAGCTATTAAAGCTTCTGAGTCACTTTCCACTTGAATTTTCCTAAAGCCTCTAGTCCATGCTTCTTAAAGCCTAAAGACAATACCCCAGCATTCTACCTCAAAGGAGTTATAGTCACTTAGTGGACTTACATACCTACAGATCCATCTACAAGTTAAATCTCTTATAACACCTCCATAAGTTATTTTCCTATAGTTTGTTTTGCAAGCTTCATCTAAGTTTACTTTCCTAGAGTCTTTTGTAAGTCCATATGTGAAATATTAAGGGGAGAAAATATGCAACTATAGAAAAATATGATATAAAATCATATTAATTTTCCTACAAAGCAATATGAATTTTAAGTTTGTAAGATGATTAATTTGTAAGTAATTTAAAATTGTTGGACATAATATTGACTAAAAGAGAACAAATAAATATATGTCAGCTATAAATGTCCAATTTTGATTAATATCCAAGTAGGATAGTCTATCTATAATAATTAAGTTCAAAACATGCTTGAAGTATAATAAACCTATTGCTCCAAATACAAATATCCTCAAAATAAATGAGTGAATAAATGGTCTTATCAAGAAATTAAATATTTTTTAAGAGGTTTGAGATATAATTAATCATAAACTTCTAAAAGAAGTTTAAGTACTAAAAATTTATGAAAATAAAGAGATCTCAATTAATTATATCGTTAATGAGAAAGATGGAATCGAAAGGAAAATAGTTATTAATAATATTTACTATTATATATAATATAGGGCTCAAAATTATAAAAAATAATGACTAGTAAAGATCTTGAATTTATAAAATGATGATATATGATTATTGGTCAAAAGAAAAAGGAAAAGATATAAATAAAATAGAAATGAAAATTTTAAATTTACTTGTTAAGTGAAGAAACACTAGAATGTGTCAAGTTACTGAAATAACATAAAGATATGAAGCAAATAAGATACCAATGTAAAATTATGCCTAGAAAATAAGGAAATTGAAGTTACAAAAAGAAAATATGATTTGTATACAAGGGTTTTTACAACAATTGTCATTGGTTATGAAAAATATTTATTTTTATGTGGTGGATACAATTTTCTATTAATATGTCAAAACTTGATTTGTGTTTAATAGATTTAATGTATTATATTTCATGCATGACGATTGACAATGATATTATATAAAAATCCTTGAAGGATTTGTATTTCAAAAAAATCCTTGAAGGATTTTAGATAGTTGAATCATGCAATTTGAATTCTTAAGAAATACATTTAATCTAATTACAAATATCTTTTTATGAATTAAAATAATTCAAAAAATTTAGTATAATTATTTTAATGAATGTTTATTGAGAGAAGTATATAAAAAAATTCTTTTATGTTTTTATTAAGAAATTTGAATTGGAATTTACTATAATTGTTGCATATATTAATATCATTAAAACTCACAAAGAGCTTTCAAGAGTAGTTGAATATTTGAAAAAAGAAATTTCAAATAAAATACTTTGGAAAGATAAAGTTTTATCTTAATCTACAAATTGAGCATTTAAATGATGGAATATTTATCTATCAATTAAATTGTATTGGAAAGGTCTTAAAATATTTTTAAATAGACAAATCATATTTGTTGAGTACCTTAACAGTTGTTTGATCCCTTGATGCCAATAAGGATCCCTTTCATCCTATTGCTAATAATAAGGAATTTCTTAACCCTGAATTAAGGACAGATTTATTTAATAAGTTGTAGGGGCAATTGCCCTTGCCCTTACAACTTTGAGCAAATTTTTCAATATAGTAGTATAAAATATGATTTTTCCCTATAAAAAAATTAAAATTGTCCCTATAACAATTAATTTTAAAAAAACTTTGATTTTTTAATAAATAAAAATATTCAAATAAAAAATTATATTTTTACTCAATTCCCCTTAATTGCAAGTTTATGGATTGTTATTTATGGTATATTTCTTGAATTTTGATTGATATTAATCTCATTTCTTAATTGATTTTGTATGTTTACATTCTTCTACACATAAAACAAAAGTATACTTAAATAGATAGTGTTATAAAGAACTCCACTTTCTAAGAGGTTGAATATTTTTACCATTGGATTACTTTTAATGTATTAAAATTCATATTTTTAATTTTAATTCACTTGCTTTTGAAATTTGAGAAAAGGTAATCTAATGGTGAAAAGACTCAACCTCTTAAGAAGTGGTGTTCCTTATAGCATCACCCTACTTAAATATATGTAATCATGCATATTTAATCATTAAGTAAAAATTCGTTAACATAAAATATTGTTTGTCTGTATTAAGTGAGAATTTTCATTCCTACTATTATAAAAAATGATAATTATGATATACATAATTAAGATTAAATTCAATGCTTAAAAAGTAATAAAGATTAACTTTAGTAAAAATATTATTTATTTAAATATTAACTAAATTGAAAATAATAAAAATTATATATTTAATTTATTTATGTCAATATGTTACCCCTACCACTTGAAAGTTTTGGATTTGCCCCTACCCTGAAATACCATATTTTAATGCAATTGCTACATTGATGCATCTTATTGACAATACACATTAAGATAAAGAATTTTTAATAAGTTCTATTAGCAAGATTTTGTTCTTCTCTAACTTGAAAGCATTAAAATGGAATTTAACCTATATTTTGTTACTTTCAAGGGACAATTGATACTTAACTATTCTATTCACCAAAGTTCAGATTAGAAGTAATTAGTTATGCAAATGCAAGGTTCTTATTTGATCCATACAAAGCTAGATCTCAAATTGTATATTTATTTATGCATAGTGGGATAGTTATATCTTGGCATTCTACAAAAGAAACTATAGCGACTACTTCTTTAAATTATGCAAGGATAATAGTAATTCATGAGGCAAATTGAAAATGTTTTTGGCTAAGATTGACATCTAATATATCCAAGAGGTGTGTGGCTTGGGTTCTAATAAAAATGTTCCAACAAAACTATATGGTGATAATGTTGCTTGTATAGCTTAACTAAAGAGAGCATACATAAAAAATAATTAAGTAAAGTACATTTGACTAACACTTTTTTTTACTCATAATATTCAAAAGAATGGCAATATTGATATTCACAAATTTGTTCAAGTGATAATCTTGTAGATTTATTCATAAAGATATTTCCTACTTCAACGTTTTAGAAATTGGTTTATAAGATTGGATTACATTGACTTAGAAACCTTAAGCAATATTTTTAATAAGGAGAGTTAAACTCGTGCTTCACTCTTTTTCTTTTAACCATGATTTTTCTCTATTGGATTTTTAGAACAAGATTTTTAATAAGAAAGATTATTATAAGATGGATATCCAAGAAGACTATTGCAAATATATAATTATGTGGATATCTATATTATTCTTTAGCTTATCTATTAGTTATTTTAAATTTAAGTTTGATTTGATCTTTGATTGTAACTAATAAGAGATGATTATCAATAAGTGATAATTATTGATTAGCAATAATTACCAATTATGATAGTTATCAATTGATATTTAGGGGTCTATAAGTATAGATGTTTTATTTTCCCCTTCTTCTAATAATCTTTAGATACCAATTTTATTTTCAAAATAATTTATTATTTATTTAAATTAATTTATTTAATTATTATGAGATTGATTTTTATTTTAATATAACATATTATTTAACATATTTTTCTTATTAATTAATATTCTTCTATTAATATGTATTATCTTAATTAATTAAAATAATTTTAAGAATACTAACTCATATCAAGATCCATCTCTATTGCATATAACTAGTATAGGAAGTCACTACAAGTGATAACTTATTAACCTTCTTTAAACATATCTAATGTAATGCTTCATTAACAAGGGTTGCTATGCTTCTAAAAAGTATGTGGTGTTTGAGAATTAAACATAAAATGTATTGATAAACTAACATGCAAAACAAATCCAACTATCCTAACACTTACTTTTTGTGTCAAAATTTTGTGAGCGGGCCTCTTTTCATCCCATTTTATATTAACTAGGCAACTAAAATGGAAAATCCCCAAGAAAGGCATAAATTTCTTTAAAACTTAATAAGTAAACATTTAGGAATTTGTAAAAATATAGTTGAATTAAGATAAATGATGAAACCTATATTTACCAACATGTATGCTTATTTATTCATGATGATTAGTTTCCACTCTAATTAATAACCATATTTTACCTGTATTAGGGTAAATAAGATATTTTCCATAATGAATAACTTGTACCACAAGGAAATATGAATAGATGTGCACTACATTGGGTAATAATTATTAACATATCACATATTTATTCATTTCTTTTTTTTTCTTTAGCTCATATAAACCCAATTGGTAAAGGAAGATCCTTTTACAAAGCAATTACATATATATTTATGATTTCAATATCTAACTATTGCACAAAAACCAAAATAAAGAATAAAAGAAAATTTCAATGTTATCAAGCAATAATTGTATTAAACATAAATATCAAACAAGTTTCCTCCTTATGCCTTTTGATCAATCTTATGCCCTATAGTCTCCAACCTTATGCCTCTTGCATCAATCTTATCTCACACAATCTAGCACATAAATCCCAGTGCATATGATTACATCATAGTATAATCACCCTTATTATACCATTTTATTTCTATTCATGGCAAAACTCACATCACAATCAAAACATTCATCATTCATATATATCATGAAATTATAACATCATATTCATGATTGAATCTTGCGCATAATCATAATTTGGGCCATCATGCCCTACTATGGTCAACTAGTGCTAAATAATAACTTTATTACATTTTATGAGCTAACAATATCATATGCATACACTTATGAATTCCAAGCATATACAAATTGGTTTACTACTCATATTACTTATCATCATATGTGTTTAAGGTCAATCATTCTTTTATTATATGTTTATAATGGCCTATAACTTTGCATTTTTTTACAATAAGTATGATGTTATTGTGAAATAAGTCTTTAGTGGACTATATACTTAACTATCAGTATTTAAAGGTAAACCCTAACACTTATGATCAATTATATAATTAAGTATAAGTTTCTAGAAGCAACTATGGATAATTATGGCAAACTATATATTCAACTTTGTCTAAAGACAAATCCTAAATTTGATAATCAACTATAAGGTCCTAGAAAGTAACTTGGGGTAGTATAATCAACTATAGGATGGTATTCTATAGATTTTCCTATGCAAACATTGTTCATTCACCATAAATGATCTCCAAACATCATTTAGTTTATACCAAACCATAACTATACCATCAAAGACATTAAACACCACTCTTAATTAACAAAAACCCATTATTTTATCAACCTTTTTAATGCATCAAACACCATTTTTATGTATAATTACTAAATAAACATCAAAACTCAATAATGCAAAAGATTTAAGCTAGGATTAAGATAGAATATTACTTATAAAGCTTATAAGAGTGACTGAAATGTAAGATAAGTTAATTAAAGTGTCTATTCATTAATTAAAAAGAGATTATGCATTAGGTTTTTCATAGCCCAATTTCCATTGATATATTCTATTAAAAACTCATTTATAAAATAGAGAATGAAAAAAGATAAGGGAGATTGATTAATAAGGGATCAACTATTAATAAATCACTTACCTCAAGAAGTTAAGATCAAAGAAGATTGAAAGATTTTCCTTTAGGGATATTAGGGTTCTCATTGAGAGAGAGTGTGGGAAATGGAGATAGAAAGATGAAATGAAGGTAAAAAAGGTAGTGTTGCATATTTTAATGTAAAAAAGCCAAAAGGTATCTTAGAAAAAGAAAATAAATTATGACTCATAAGCTAATTTCACTGGACTATTATCGATTATGCTAATCCAAAATGCAATTTGAAAGGTAATAGTTAACTATTACCTCAATTTTATAGCACTACATAATTTATAAAGCTTCCTCACTCACATTCTTACATTTCATCAAGTTTTTCATCATGCACATTCTTTTCATACATCCATCACATTTAAGTCATTCATGGGTATTTGAGCAAAACAATTGTATTTAATTTATAAGAAATCAATTACCAATTAAATACAAAATTTAAATTCTTAGGGTCTAACAACTTAATACACTTTTCCAAACAAAATCATCCAATTACTTTATTTTAACCTTACTCAAATCATTTATTTTTTATTAATCTAAAATTTTTATTCAAACTCCTTTAATTAATACATTTTATTTTCATCAATTTCCTATTCATATCTTTCCAATTGGGATCCATCCATTCCACATAAAATTTTAAAATTCTAAATAAATAGCAAAAATCTAGATTTATAAGGTATAACATTGCCTTATTTTGTAGTTTTCTAATAAGAAAATAATAGATTCCATTATTGTGCATGTCTTGTTTAGATAACATGTATGTTGTATGACATATCAAAACTATCTTTGAAAAAAAAATCTAATTTTCTAATTATCACTTTTGTAACCACAAATTTTATGCTTGAAAGTAAAGTTTAAAAATTATTTTTAAGTATAAAATGATTGAAAAATATAAAATATTGAATGGAATATTCTTAGAATACAAAAACCATTATTAAATACAAAAAATGAAAGAAGTAATAGGAGTAAAAGTGTGCCTATTTAAATTTCATTTGAAATTTTAGGTAAAAAAAGCAAAATAAATTTTGAATCAACAATCTAAAATTAAAATTGCATTTACCTTAATTAACTTTGATGAAAACCATTTTTATTATATTTTAGAAAAAATTTCACTTTACCTACCCATGATTTTGCTCTTTTTTACATATGGTTTTAATGTAATACTCGATAAAACCTAAGTAAATAGAATTTGCAAAATTAAACCAAAATTTATCTATTAATAGAGGTTAATAAAAATTAGGTGTAACTTAAAGGTTTTGTCAAAAGCATCCTAAGATTATCCTATGATGGCAAAAATGAAAAATTAGATCCATATATAGTGGCATGAACATCTACTAAGGAGGAAGGAGAAAAATTGGTATAGTTTGAAAACTTTGTGTAATTATCAAGTAAATTCCCTAATTAGTGATTTTAAGAAAAATAAGGTGGAAAAATATAATATTAGGAAATTTGATCATCAAGAATAAGAATATACTAAGTAATTTGCAATAAGAATATTCTATGGCATGTGCTTATATTATAAGCTTAAAGATAAAATATGTTAAGAATGATGCTTGAGAATGAATATTCTTTGCATCATTCCATTTAAAGATAAGCCAAGCTTAGAAGTAACTAGGAAAATTGAAATGCAATTGGACCCTTTCGTCAAGAATAAACTATGTATCTTATGGTTATAAGGGAATTGGATGATGCAATTTAGTTACTTAGAGATAATGCCATCCTAACTTGGTGAGCCCTCATCTTAACATTATAAATAGGGGAGTTTTAGGTCATTTACCCCATAACAAAGAAGAAAAGCACACTTAAAGAGAGAGAAAAGAGGGAAGTAGTGGTTGCTTAAGAATTCTTCCAAGTTTCCATTATCCTTTTAAGTGTTTTTAGGGTTTGGTTAAAGTTAGAAGCATTCTTGATCATCTAATGAGGTATAAGCTTAAAACTCCCATGGATTCATCTTCTTCTTTCCATAATTTTTTTTATCTTCTTCGTTAATACTACATTGTTTTGGATATTACGCTTTGGATTTTAGGCAAAGGAATTAACCACCTCAAACATCTTTAAGTGAGTAGAGATCCACTCTTTTTCTTCTTAGTTTTCTTTTTTAATAATATTTTTGTGTAAGAGGTATATGTGATTGTGTTTGTTGTGGTTATTTTGAAGCCATGAAACTCATGGTAAATTATTTGTTAATAAGTTTCCTTTAAATTCAAGTAAAAATTTTAAAGAAATTGGTTTTAGAGAGGATGTTTTCAACAAGATTCTTTAAAATTATTACATATGGAAACATGATTTTCATACGAAAATAAAAGAAAAATTTAAGGAAAAAGTATTATGAAGCTCATAGTTTTTTTTCCTTTAAAAAAGGTAAAAAAAATCTACTTTTGATACTTAAAAGATGTTACACTATGTTTTAATATTATAGCATGCATGAAAATTAAGTTTTGAAAGACAGAAATGGCTTTAAAACAAGCATATGTAGTCCATAGGTTTCTTGCTAGTTGGAAGGGGAAATTTTTTTTATGAGAAAAACTTATTAACTATATTTTAAATTGATTAATTAACATTATTAAGTATTTATACTAAAATTTTATAGCAAGAATTTGCTAAAAAACATGTTTGAAAGCTTATAGAATGGTGCAAAAAAATGTTTTTAAAAACTATAATTTATAGTAGAGTTCTTCTACAAACTGCTTTGAATGAAAATTATTGCAGGTAAATTTTACAACTTGTTTTATGAGCAAAAATGATTGAAAATTTTTATTTTATTTTTAAATATTAATTTTGAAAATTTTTACAAAATTTTATTAAAGTTTAATATTTTTAAAGGAATTTCAAAATTGAGGATATCAATTTTAAGCAGTTTTGATAATTGCCTAAAGTGGTAAATAGTGTAAATGTTTTAAGCATGAAATGGATCATTTAAACCTTTTTTTTAATTAAATTTGGAAAATTTTATAAAAATTTAAGAAAAGATATTGTTTTAACTGGTATTTATAAGTTCAAGGTTCAAACTAGAAACTAGTAAGGTTTAATGCTTATTGTCTTAACTAATTAGTACTAGTGTAGGATAAATTTAAGCAGCCTTTAATACTAGCAGATAGAACCTAAATGCTCTTGAATTAGTAGGGAAAAATAATTTTTTTTACTTATTAGAATGATATGCAAGACATAGAGTTAAATTTGCTTAAAATTAGAAGTTGCAAAACCTAGAAAATCTAAGCAAAATATCTTTGGTTTTGTGACAAATATCATGAGAAATACATTAGTCTTATGTAAAATTGCTTAAAATAATTTTTTTTACTTATTAGAATGATATTTTGATTAATAATTCACATATAGTCTTATGTAATTATTGACTTAAAAATAATTTTGGTTAGTAATAAGTATTTTGTAAAAAGAAAAAAAGAAATGGATACTACTTCATAAATTTCATAGTGAAACTATCAAAATAGTGCATGAATATTAATATGAATGATTATAGGATTTGTATATGTATGTAAAATAAGAGCATTTAAAAGAGATATAGTAATATCAAATGGAAGCTCCAATTTTGTTTATGGTCATTAAAAATGTGATAAGGTAGCTATAAATCCTGCTTGCTAAATTATACTTTATGTTATATTTTGACCATGGATATAGAGGGTATTTTGACCTTATCCTATTATGTGAAATGGGCTAGTGAGAGCTTGATATAAAATTGGCTTTTATGTTGTATATAAAAATGTGACTATATGTTGAATATGGGCTTTAATGTCATTTACGACATTGTTAGCTTCAATATCATTGGCTTGAATGCCTATATGACGATGTGAAAATTTAGCATTGTATATGATATAAGGCCTTATCGAGATGATAGGAGTTTTGCCCTAGTGCTTTGTATTTCAAGTCACACGGAATGACATGGGGGTAATGATAAGGCTAGGATATATATGTGGTTATAATTGATTCAGAGTAATAAGGAGGAACTTTTTATGTCACCACTCCATTATTATTTATTTAATATTATGAACGGATAAAATTATACTTATTTAGAAAAAGGGTTTTAAATATATATATCTTATATATATAAGTCATATCTTATATATATAAGTCACCTAAATTAAAGCTAATTAGAAAATTTATATGATAACTATTTTATGGGAATTCAAAAAGTGAAGAGGCGCTTTCATATTTATTGGAGGGTCCAATGACAAGATCTAAGGCTAAAAAGATTAAGGAAGGATTGCAAAGGCTTATGAAAAGAGTTTGGATGCTTGAAGAAGTTAGATTAGAATAGCACAATAGAATTATAAGGTGTATTTCAACTAATCAAACTTAAGTGATGTGAACTCCAAGGAAGTGAGCTTGGAGGAAATTATTCAAGAACATTTGAGTTATGTCACATCATTACTAAGTGAGCATCACATTATCACTATATCATCAAAGAGGTGAAGTCAAATCAGCCATAATCCATATCAACTGCCATATTATTAAGGAAATGGCACCATATCAATGCCACATCAACCATAATCCTAATTGACACTGCTTCAACCTATTTTTCTATTCTTTGGTGTTTTGGACTTAGATATAGCATTTGAGCCTTTAATTTGTGTTCATTTTATGTTATATCATTTTAAAGCATTTTAGGCCTATTTGATGTTATTTGAGCCTATTTTTCAATTAAGGTTTTATTAAATGAAGAGCCAAGGAAAGGAATAGAAAAATTGAGTGTGTTTACGAAAATAAGTGCTGTGAGGAATCCTTTATATGTTTCTAAGCTAATTATCTTGTATAGAGAAGCTTATGAAAATACATGCTAAGTTAATTTTGTCTTCCCAAATGCTCTTGATTTCCTTTTATAGAAACATCAGGATCTACCATTAAGAGAAAGCTTTAAAGAAGTACTACCTTTGAAGAAAGTAGAACATCAAGTAGACTCTATCCTTGGAAATTCAACTTAAACCTATGAAGATGGTGTGATTGAAATATATACCAAGAAGGAAGAATTTCATGAACCATATCCATGTATTATCCAATGTAAACAAGGTAAAAGTTGTATGGTGGATAATGCCTTGGCTTAAAGGTATACTCCTATCCCTACTTTCTATGCTAAATCACTGAATACAAAATTGTTATGTTATGTGCATAATAAGGATTCTTCATATACAAAATTATTGAGTTTTGAGTGCATTAAGAATTTGTATGTAAATGATTATCATAGTGCTACCTCTTAACATGATTTTGTTATTCTTCTACAAGTTAAATTTGCCTCCAATATTGATTTTTGTGAAGAAATGGTCTTTGGAGAAATTTTTAGGAATGATAAAATTTTATATGAAAGAAATAAATTGTTTGTGCCTAAAAGTTCTCTAAATGATTTTTTTGTTAGAGAAACATATGATTGTGATTTGATAATACATTTTTATGTTAAGAAAACTCTAAGGGATTTGCATAATAAGTTATTAAGTTCTTTTTATATTTTCTAGAAGTTCTCTCATAAAAAAAGTTAATTTGATAAAACATTTTAGATTTAAAAAGACTTTGGATAATATGCTTGATATCTTGCATGATCCTTATGTATTTTCTAATCATGGTTTAATGGCTGGATTTCATCCACATTGCTTAGGAATAAAGAATGCATGGAAAAACATTTTCAAAACAAAGTATGGTTTATATGAACGGTTGACTTTGATACTTAGTTTACTTATTGCACCAAGTACTCCTATAAATTTATTGAATCATATTTTGTGTATTTCCTTAAATAAATGCATTATGGTTATATAAAAGAGATTCTTATGATAAGTTTGTGTGTTTTCGATTGTAATTTTTTTATGAGTTTCTATTGCTTTCATGTTTTGAGTATTTCCAACTATAAATTTGTTGTTGCTTGTTTAATTTGTTTTCATGAAGTAAATGGATGGATTTTACTATTAATTAAAAACTTAAAAAGTTGGAAAGATTACTTGTCATATCTTGTTGACATTCTTGTGTCAGGCAAAAGAACATATAAGCATGTTAAGCAAATGATATGTGTATTGCAAGTTTTAAGAAAAGAAAGGTTGATTGCTATTCATATGAGATGCATATTTTGTTTGAAAAGTGTTATATTTTTAAATCAAGTTTTATATGGCAAGCCAACAAAGGTGGATAAAGGAAAAGTATTTAAAGAATGGTTTCCACCTTAGTTAGTTAGTAAGGACACGAGCTTGCATAATTTTATTAGCTTTTGTAAGAAGCTTTTAAGGAATTGTGTTTTTGGTGCTTTCATTTACAAACTTATTACCAATGACAAATTTGAATACTTGCATGAAATTGTTGATTCTTATTTTACATATGATCAGAGTGGTTATTTATTAATGATGTGAGTGAAAAAGGAAGTTTTTTAGATCTAAAAAATTTAAGTGGGGATGGTTTTTTTTAAGTTCTTGAAAAGACAATAATTATGTTTCTTATTTGAATTCCTATGGTAAGTTTAATGCTAATGCTTCTCTTAGTGTTTCTAATTTTGTTCTTTTCGATATAGGATTTGAAGATTCGAAGATGAATCTTTTCGAAGAAAGGGGGATAGTGTGAATTCTAAAAGTGAATAAGGGCTTCCATATTTATTGAAGGGTCCAATGACAAGAGCTAAGACTAGGAAGATCAAGGAAGGATTTCAAAGGCTTATAACAAGAGTTTGCATGTTTGAAAAAGCTAGATTAGAATAGCATAATAGAATTATAAGGTACATTTAAGCTAATTAGCCCTAAATGATGTGAACTCCAAGGAAATAAGTTGGAAAAAGATTGTTCAAGAATATTTAAGCTATACCACATCATCACTAAGTCGACGCCACATCACCACCACATCATCAAAGAGATGGAGCCACATTAGTACCATATAAGCCATAATTCACATTATCACCACATAATCAAGGAGATGACGCTACATCAATGCCACATTAGCCATAATCCTAATTGGTGTTACTTCATCCCATTTTTCTATTATTTGGTGTTTTAGACTTTAATATGGCATTTGAGCCTTTAATTGGTGTTTATTTTGTGTTAGATCATTTTAGAGCATTTTGGGCCTATTTAGTATCATTTGAGCCCATTTTTTTATTAAGGTTTTAGAAAACTATATAAGAAGGCCTGTTCCTTTTACTCAACTAGATTTTAACTTTTGACATTATAGAAATTTGATTACTTATGAGGGTTTCCTCTCTATATTCTTGTAAGAACTTAAAAACTTATTAAAAAAGATTAAACCTTTATAGCATTAATTTCATCTCTTATTACTTCCAATCTTTTTCTCTTTTCTAAAGCATGGAGAGAATATCCAACATTTCACATAATTTGATTGTTGGGATATATCTCTTATTCCTTTTACTTTGATTGTTGGGATATGTCTAACATAATTTCATATCATTATCTCATAAAGTAAATTACTCACTTTACTTGTGGATAATTTTGTTAGATACCAAGCCAGATGCTACTTAATAAGTTTTCAAACATTTGGTAAAGCATGCAATATACGTGATATGGTACATTTTGATAAGAGTTGGAATTTTCTCTGCTTATTCATGATGATGGCTAAGTATATTAGTATGTGCAAATGAGAGAAATGTAGCTTAACCTTCATAATATGGACTAACCTTCCTCTGGAAAGAGGTTTTTATTAAGTTTTTGAGTTCCTGATACTTAATGTTCCCATTTATAATGAGAGAATTGTTAATGTGCCTCCATTTGTGGTTAATGACCTAATTGTGTTAATTATTGAGTTATTTAATACACCACTAGAGTTGTTTGCTACTCTCCCTGCTCCATTAATAACTGTATCCATTTCTTCAATACTAGCATCAATTGCATCACCAAAGCCCCAATCACCTTTTGTGTCTAGCCTGCATAAATGCAGATATAATAGTAGTACTTGCATAAATTATTGGTGATGTGCATGCGATGAGAAAGTCATGCAAAAAATGCACGACGGGCAACGTCCTCATAAAACACGTGGCATGTCCATTGCAGCATTAGAATTCATGATAACAAAATGTATCCCCCACAATGTAAATTGGGAAATTACGATCAATCCAAATGAGATATTTTGAACAGAGTTCAACATATTTGGTGCCTGGTAGCTGATTCATCGAATAATTACACAGGTAGCTTGTGTTTGTCACAATAAATATACTAGCTTATTGTCACACTTCTAGTATTTTTTATATTTAAATGTTATTAATTATTTTATAATTACATAAACATATGGATAATTATAAGTTTTTGTAGATGTACTTGGGAAGAGTTTTTATTTGAGGGACCTAAAGTCTTGTGATGAAAATAAGAGGAATTAGTTTAAATAACAGTAATGTGAAATCAGATTCAAAAATAAAGTGGGTATGTAAAGGATTTGGGAAATAATTTTTCCGTTTACCCTTGGAACCCTTACAAATTAGTAAAATACCTGTTGAAAATTTCTCACCCACTTTTCTCCGCGTTTTGGCCTACAAAGAACCTACTCCCTCTCCTTCATTTTGTCAAATTCTTCCAACTAAATTTCAGCAATAATAAAGTTAACTTGTTCAAGGATTTGCCATTATACATGTGAAATCTCCCCTTCCACCGCTAGCAGGCTGGGAATAGGATTTTCCTTAAAAGTTTGTTTGGGTAGCCATAGTCAGCGTTCAATGTAAATAGCATGGTTTGTGTATTGGAGGGAAATCGCGAATTCTGTGATAACTTAGATATAAATTGTAAATATTACCATGAATATTTTGATACTAGATATAAAAGAATTAGTTTATGATCTAGTATTCGCGCATTGAATAAATAGGTAAATATATCTTTGGCATCATAAATTATAATTAATCATTTTCATTTAATTATAATCTTATTTAAAATATTAAAATATAAAATTATGTATGTAAATAAATATGTAATATTGTATAAATGAATTAATTATATTTTAAGTATTTATATTTATATTAATAATAATTAAATAAAAATATGTAAGATCATTAATATATTTAATTAAATTTTAAATAATCATACTTTTATTTTAATTATCAAGAATAGGGTAATATAATCTAATCTCAAAATAAGAGTTAATTTAATTTATATATCCATTTATAATAACATGTCCCTTTATTTCATTTTATAATTTCAACGAATTCAATAATTAATATCATAAAATATTTTTATACAATTAATTAACTTATCAATTATTAATTATTAACTATCTTATCAACAACTAACTAACTTATCAACATGCATCTATTTTATCAACTACTTATACAAAGTAAATCATTGAAATATTTAGTTTTCTAATGATGATTTTAGAAAGATTAATCTTTAACCTCAAATTTTTATTCATTTACCTTTACTACCCTTTTTCTAATGGCATAAATTTTAGGTTTTACACTCACATTAATTTAACTTTTTAATTTTAAATTTATGAATAACTTTGAAAACCTCATTACTTAATTGGGAGTAACTTCTCTTAATTTGGTGAATATCAAAATACATAAAAAAATCCTATTTAAATTATAAGAATACTGTTTAAATAATAAAACTTTCACCTTTCTTATGTATGAATGTAATAATTAAATATTTATCTATAATATATATATTTATACAATAGATAAGAATATATATGAATTAAATAATACATATTACTTATTAAAATTATGAATATATATTTGATGATTTTATATATAATTTCTTTTATTAACAATAATATGAATAAATACATGTACCATATTGTTGATTTCAACAATTTAATAGTAACAAGTGATTATTTTGTAAATCTTCCAAACAAGAAATAATTGTGTATAATTAATTATTAACTAATGTTTTCAAACATAAAGTAAATTATTAATACATTCCATTAGTCAAAGGCTAATTATTATAATTACTTATTCTAATATCTTATTTATTTTCATCACATTACTAAATAATCCTTAAATCTACAAACATGAAATGTTAGAAACATTAGTCGCATAAGGTAATGAATCAAGACTAAAGCTCCATTTCACGTAACAAATAAGTTAATTTATAACTTATTGACCTAACTAATAAGTTATAAATTAGTCTTCAGAAGCATTCTCATACTAACTTATAAATTATTTAAAGTAGTTTATAAGTTCTGATTTAATAAGTTACCTACAGTAGCTTATAACTAATAAGTTACTATTTCTTTAAATTCTTTTCAAATTTATCTTTATTATTTTTATTAATTTACAATAAATACCTTTTGTAATATAAATTTAAATAATTTTTATAAAATATAATTAATTTAATTTTAACATAATTATATCCTAATTTTAAATTATAAATATATAAATATATATAAATAATGTCATAAAATATAATTAATTATATTTTAAGTAATTATAATTTTATAATAAATAATAAAATAAAGATGATATAAGTAAATAAATATATAAGTTTTATAATTAATTAAATATTAAAAATTATACTTTTATTTTAAACTTTTTAATTACGTTAATATAATTTAATTTTTAGATAAATATAAATTATTTTAATTATATGTCTATTTATATTAATATATCATTTTATGTTATTTTATAATTTCAGTTAGTTCAACAACTAATTTTATAAAAATATTTTAATTAATTTATCAATTATCAATTATCAGTTAACTTATCAATTATTTACGTGAAATGGAGCCTAAGATTATATAGTAATCAACATGTTGTAGTAATAAAAAATAAATAATTTATTAACAATTAAATTAAAATTAAATATAGAAGATAGCATCAAATTCGGCTTGTGTAAGTCTAATAATATTCACCAAAGGAGTTGCTTAGTACTAGTACGACTGGATTTGGCACCTTGGATTATGTGTGTTGACACATTAGGTATTATACAAGAAACACCCTCAAGAGCCATATCAAAACAGTCTGGACCAGTTGAAGCCACTTTGTCCCATACTGCCCTTAACAAAGATGAACGATGCTGTGTGTTGGTAGTAGGTTCACCCTAAGTAGATTTAGAGTATTTTTATATTTATTATTTTATAAAAAAAGAGAAAAAAGTAAGAGAGAGAGAGAAATGTGTGGGCATTTTTTGAAATAAATCCTATTTTGGCCTTTTGGCCAAAGTCTTTCGAGGGATATGCGAATCCCTAGAAAAGGTGTGAAGGCTTATATAACCAAACCGAGTTCAATAAGGGAATTCATGTGTGAGTTGAATTGAAGGGAAAAAAAAAGTCATCCCGAATAATGTGAAGACTTTAATATATATTATGGTCTTGTAAATCGAGTGGCTTGGAGTTTTACAAAGAACCACATCCAGGGTTCCATCCCAGCGTTTGATTTGAAGTAGCAGAGGACTTTGTTTCTGTTCGCAGGATGGTGTAAAAGAGATTTAATACAATTTTGTCAAATTGTGCTAGAAAAATTATCAATTTTTTTATTTAGATTTACATTAAATTAGGTATATTATTCTTAGTTATTGTGGGCAGTATAATGCATTTTTTTCTATTTTTCTTCTCTTCTATTAGATGATTTTTACAATAATTGGTGATAATTATTGTATTAATTTTGTTGAGAATTTCACATGTTGTGGTGAAGAGTTATTCTGGCTATTTTCTAAAATTTCTAAGAAGACATTGTTTCTACTATTTTATTAATGGATTTTTTGTACTAGACTAGATCCTATAATTTTTACTCTCACATTGAAGAATTTTTCACATTAAGAATTTTTTATCTCTTAATTTATTTTTTTTACAATATTTTCTACTAATATATTTTATTGTATATGTGTGAAACGGCAATCCAAGTAAATAATTTAATTTTTTGTTGCATGGTATTTTGATCTTAGTAATTATCTTTCCAACAAATGATATTAGAGCTCAAGTTCTAATACCTTTTACCTGTGTGAACATGAAAGTTAATATAAGTAGAATGGTATTTTCGAATTGCAAAAATCATGCTCTTTGAAAAAAGAAGATGAAAGATTTGTTTTATATGAAAAAATACTATTTGCCTGTATTTGTTACTAAAATACCTGAAAATAAATCAAATTTAGAATGGGATTTGTTGCATAGGTAGGTTTGTGAATATATCAAGCAATGAGTAGAAGAGAATGTGTAGAATCATATTAAAGGAAAGACACATGCTCACACATTGTTGAACTTGTAAAGCTATATGCTAGAAAGACTAGAAATAATAAAATGATCATGATAAATCAAATGATGAGCATAAAATATTAAAATAGCACTTTGATGATAGATCACTTGAATAAGTATCAAAAGATTTTCAATTAACTTTTTGCTATGAGTATTAAATTTGAAGATGAAGTTTAGGGTTTGATGTTTCTTGCTTCTTAACCAAACTCATAGCAGATATTAAGAATGTCTATATTTAATTCTACCCTAGATAGCATGATGACAATTAAAATTACTAAAAATGGTGTCTTAAATGAAGAGTTGAGAAGGAAATTATAGAGTTCTTCTTCACAACTAGATGTTATGGTTGTTGAGTTGCATGAGAGAAGTAAAAGTTAGGATATAAGGAACAAAGATCAGAGCAAAAGCAAATCTAAGAAAAGATTTGAAAATATTGAGTATTATTATTGTAGCAAAAAGGAACATATCAAGAAATATTATTAGAAATTGTAGAAAGACAACAAAAATAAAAATCATACAAAAAAGAAAGAAAGGGTAAAGAAGATGAAAATGATGAAGTTTGCGCTAATATAACTATTAACCAATTTCATTTAGTTCATGAAGATGATGTCATGAACCTTGCAAAGAATGAAACTAATTGAATAATTGATAGTGGTGCTTCCACTTATATTATATGTAGAAGGAATATTTTTTTCATTTTACACTCCTATTGATTTTGAAGGTGTAAGATTGACTCATGAAGGTGTAATAAAGTATACTGATATTGAATATGTCTTTTTGAAGACATCTAATGGAACTAGATTAATCCTTAAAAGTATAAAACATGTTCTAGACATTCAGTTGGACCTACTTTTTGTAGGTAAACTTTGTGATGAAGGCTACGATAATTTCTTCTTGTATGACCAATAAAGTTTACCAAGGGTTCTATGGTTGTAGCTAAAGGCTCAAGGTATTTTACACTTTTCTTGACTCAAGAAAAAATTGTTAAAGACATTATTAATTTTATGAAGTCAAGTAATGAGATTGAGTTATGGCATAAGAGATAGTGTCACATGAGTGAAAAAGGGATTGTTATCTTAGCTAAAAGAGATACATTATATGGAGTGTAGAGTTCACATTTATAGAAATATAATCACTATTTAGTTAGAAAACAGAACATAGTAGCTTTTAAGAGTTATCCACCTTCTAAAAAGTCAAAGATACTTAAATTGGTGCATTTTGGTGTATATGGTCCTATAAGTATGAGGATACTTAGCGATTCTCTTTATTTTATTACATTTATTAATACTTAAGAAAGATATAGGCATACACATTGAAGGCAAAAGACTAGGTGTTTAGGGTATTTAAATAGTTTTAAACTTTAGTTGCAAGAAAAATAGAGAGGAAGTTGAAATATATATACACTAACAATGGAGATAAATATTCAAGATTTTTTTATGCTTATTACAAAGAACATAAAAAACACCACCAAAAACTCCTAAGTTGAATGACTTAGTTGAAAGGATAAATAGAACATTAGGTGAAAGAGTTAGATTTTTACTTTCACATACTGGACTGCTAAAAACTTTTTAGGTTGAAGCTTTGAATACAGTTGTGCATGTTTTAAATTGCTCTCTATATGTTCCTTTGTTGTTTGAAGTGCCAAAAAAGGTTTAGTTAAGTAAGAACATTTCTTATGATCATTTATGAGTTTTTAGATATAAAGCATTTATGCATATTCCCAAATATGAGAGATCCAAGCTTGATACGAAGATAAAGCAATACATATTTCTAGGTTATGGTGAAGATAAATTTGGCTACAAATTCTATGATCTTGTTGAAAAGAAGTTGATAAAAAATAGAGATGTTATGTTTGTAGAAGATCAAATATTGAAAAATATTAGTAAAGAAGAAATTATGGTGACTTAACATAGTAAACCATTACTTAACTTAGCATAATAAACCATTACCTAACTTGGGTAATAGTTTGTCCAAGAGAGAAGCAAGATAAAGTTGAAGTTTAGAATGTTGAACATGATGTAATTGATGTAGATGAAGCTATATAAAATAACAATGATGAATAACCAATACTAGAGGTTCTAGTTGTTAAACTTAGAAGATCCACTAAAATAAGATAACCTTTTACAAGGTATACTAAAGATGAGTTCATTCTTTTGACTGATAAGAGCCAGAATGTTATGATGAGCCATGGAAGACAAACATAAGAGTATGTAGATTAAAGTTATGCAAGATAAAATGAAATCTTTATAGGAAAATCACACCTATAAGTTAGTAAAATTACCAAAAGGTATGAAAGTCTTGAAGAACAAGTGGGTGTATAAAATGAATGAAGAAAATAACTTTAAGTCTCGATATAATTCCAAATAGGTTGTGAAAAGGTTTAGTTAGAGAAAAAGAATTGATTTTAGTGAAATTTTTTCTCTTGTTGTGAAAATGTCTTCTATTCATACAATGCTTAGCTTAACAACTAGCCTTGATCTAGAAATTAAGCAAATGGATGTGAAGACAACTTTTCTTCATGGTAACTTAGAAGAAGAGATTTACATGGGGCAACTATAGGGTTTTAAAGTGAAACGAAAAGAAAATTATGTATACAGATTGAGAAAGAATATTTATGGGTTAAAACAGGCTCCTAAATAATGATACAAGAAGTTTAAGTTAGTTATAAGGGAGCAATATTTCCAAAAAATAACTTTTGATTATTGTGTATTTGTTTAAAAATTTTCTTATGATAATTTTATCATTCTTTTTTTTATGTTAATGATATTATGATTATTGGCAAGAATGTTGTGGAAATTACTAAATTGAAGAAATAATTGAGTAAGCCTTTTATCATGAAAGATCTGAGTCAAGCAAAATAGATTTTAGGCATGATTATTATTCAAGATAGAGGTGCAAGAAAACTCTATTTATCACAAGAAAAGTACATCAAAGAGATACTTTAGAGGTTTGGTATGGAAAATGTCAAAGTTATTTCAAGTCCTCTTACTTTTTATTTTAAATTGAGTACTAAGCAATATCCAACTATAGATGAGGAATAGCAAAATATGAAAAGAATTCCTTATGCCTTAGTAATTGGATGTTTAATGTATGTGATGATATGTACTAGGCTTAACATTACTCATGTTGTTGGTACAATAAGTCATTTTTTCTCAAATCTAGGTAAAAAGCATTGAAATGTTGTAAAATAGATTATAAAATATCTTCAAGATACAATTAAATTGAGTTTATGTTTTGAAAATGAAAATATTAATTCTTATAAATCTACTTCTAGTCTCTTGATTAATTTTATAAGAGGAGTTGTGGCATCGCAATCCAAATTATAAAAATGTGTTGCTCTTTCAATAACAAAGATGGAATTTATTGCATCAATTGAAACACATAAAGAGTTGTTGTGGATGAAGAATTTTCGTCAAGAACTTAGATTTAAGCAAAATCGTTATATTTTGTTATGTGACAATTAGAGTGCAATACATCTTAGTAAAAATTTTACTTTCCATAAAAGGTCAAAACATATTAATGTTTGTTATTAGTGGATACATAATATTTTGCATAATAAGTTATTGGAATATAAGAAAGTTCATACAAATAATAATGGTATTAATATGTTCACTAAACCTTTACTGAGGAAAAAGCTTGAAACATATTGTTCAATAGCTAGAATGGCAACATTCCTCACTCAGTCAAAAGGGGGAGATTTGTTGATGGTGGCTCCCTTCTAAGTGGATACACAATATCTTTATATTTATTATTTTTTATAAATAAGAAAAAATTATAAAAGTAAAAAAAGATGTGTTTAGGCATTTTTTGAAATAAGCCCTATTTTGGGCTTTTGATCAAAGTCTTTCAAAGGATATGTGAATTCCTAGAACAGGCATGAAGGCTTATATAGTTGAATAGAGTTCAAAAAAGGAATTCATGTGTTAGTTGAATTGAAGAAAAAAAATTCATCTTAAACGACGTGAAGACTTTAATATATATAATAGTCTTATGAATTGAGTGGCTTGGAGTTCTACAAAGAACCACATCTAGGGTTCTCTATTGGTGTTTGATTTGAAGCAACAGGGGAATTTATTTCTATTTGTAGGATAGCATAAAAAATATTTAATACAATTTTTTCAAATTGTATTAGAAATTTTATCATCTTTTTTACTCAGATTTACATTAGATTTGGCTACATTATTCCTAGAAATTTGAGTAGTATAGTGCATATTTCTTTTCTATTTCTCTTCTCCTTTATTGGCTGATTTATATAATAATTAGTGATAATTATTGTATTGATTTTGTTGAGAATTCTATTGGTTGTGATGAAGAGTTTTATACTAGATATTTCTTAAAATTTTTAAAAAGATATTGTATCTATTATTTTATTAGTTAATTTTTTTTACTCAACTAGATCTCATGATTTTTACTTTCACATTAAGGATTTTTCACGTTAAAAATTTCTACTCTCCTAATGTATTTTTTTATAATATTTTCTAGTGTATATTTTATTATATGTGTGGAAAAGACAATTTGAGTAAATAATTTAATTTTTTGTTGCATGTTACTTTGATCTTGGTAATTATTTTTCCCAACACTATGAAAGTGGATGAAGTTTTAGGTCATAACCTAAACTACTTTGCTTCTGATCCCGTAATATCATATTAGACTTTGGGCACATTGACGGATGAATGAAAATGGAAAAGTAAGGAGCATAGATGTGTCATCAACATGGCATCCAAGTACATTTTTGTATATGGGAGTTTGTTATAGGAATACACATGCATTATATAATAGTCCACTAAGGCACAATTGGTAGCCATTCACTAGAGCTTGTAGCAGAGTAGGAATGACTAAAAAGGTATTAATGTCACCTTGCTTTCAAGGATACAAAGTGTTTATTCAATGTGAATCTAGCATTCATCTTAACATGTCATATCCCTAAATGTAGCACATTCCAACTAGATTATGTAAGTTAGTCCACAGTAACCTAGCAGAGTATTACAAGGTCAAGAGAAATATGAGTAGCCATCCACAAGTTTTAGAAAATTCAATGGAGAATGCTTTAATTGTGAGAGAAAGATCATATAGCTTAATTCTATCACTCTAAGAGAAAGATAACTAAAGGAAATGCAACAATATCAAGCTAACCATAAGAAGACGATAGTGAAGAAGATTAAGAAATTAATACATCAAGTTGTGTGCTAAAGCAAAATGAAAAATCAATAATTACAATATCCAAATATTGATGCATTAACTATAACAAGGATTGGATATTTGATTCTAGATGGCCGAATCATATGGCTGGAGATAAAGAAAAGTTACAAAACTTGTCCAAGTATTCAGGAAATTGAATGGTGGTAATTGCTGACAATTCTAGACTGTTAGTTGTCCTTATTGGAAAACAATGGTGACATCTCGACCAAATATAAAGGAAATTCAATTAGAAAACATGCTTCATGTGCATGGTATGGAGAAGAATAACTATCTATGTTTCAATTAACTAAGAAGGGAAAATGTGTTATGTTTAAGTCAAATGACATGAAATTTTACAAGAACACTAAAGTAGAAGTGACACCAGTCATGGCAGGAAAGAAGATGCAATTTGTTTACATGATGTTTGCAAAGACAATGTATGTAAACAAAGTTTGAAAGAGTTAGATAGCCAATCTATGGCATGCACATCTAAAATATGTGAGTTATCAAAAACTATAAGTGATGATTAAAAAGACAATGCCTAAAGGGTTACCATAACTTAAGGTTCAAGATGGAGTAATTTACATTAGTTGCTAGTGCAAGATAACACATTAACTACCTTACACAAAGTCAAAGTACAAAGCTAAAGAGCTATTAGAATTGGTTCATTCAAACATCTTCAAACCAATAAAACAAGCATTACTAAGTGGCAAAGAGTACATGATCAACTTTATAGATAGCTATTCAATGAATGTGTGGGTGAACTTCATGAAAAATAAATTTAATATGTTAATGAAATTTAAGGAATTCAAAGATAAGGTTGAGAATGAAATATGCAAGAAGATATGGTTTCTATAAAGTATTAATGATGGAAAGTACACATCAAAGAATTTCAATGAGTATCTCCAAAGCTGTAAGTTTCAAAAATAGTTAATGTATGCAAATACTCCATAATAGAATAGCATAGCAAAAAGTAAGAACTAGCATCTTATAGAGATTTTGCAAAAGCAAATGTCTATTATAGGGATATGATGAGCATTTCAAAGGCAAGTTCAACAAGAAGGCTCCTTGCTATATCTTTATAAGATATAAAGAGCAAAGAAAAGGATGGAAATGTTGCAGCCTAAGTATTAGAAAATGCTTGGTATCAAGGAATGTTGTATTCAATGAGTCGTCATCTTAGTAGGGGCACAAACTTGTGCCATTACCAAATGAGACAAGATTTGAAGATCTAGTATAGGAGAAGTAAGGGGGAGCAATCATAACTAAGTGTTCAAGTAAATCAACAAGGGTAAGTTGAGGATAGCATAATTTCAAGATTATTAAGAGTTCAAATAAGTCCATGAAAAAAGTATTGAATAATGTATGAAAAATAAAGAATCAAGAAAGATTGAAGATGAAACAAGATCATTTGCCTTGAAAAGGTCAAACAGATAATGAAAACCTAATCCAAATATTTGGACAAGTAGGAAGTCAATGTTGAGGAAAAGTATTGAAATGCAACACCAACTTTGTGATAAGTTCTAGAAATCTTCATTAATTATCAAAATTTTCTAGGCCAAAAATGTTCTAGCAATAGTTAGAGGTTAGAACTATGTTATAATAATTATTGGAATTGTTTGGAAAGTTATAGAACATAAGCCAATTACATTAGGAATTGATTTATGAAGCTATAAATAAGACTAACGCTTGTGTGCTTGAGATGGAGTGAAGTGAGCAAGTCAAATGCAAAGAGCAAAGAGCTTTGGTAAGATAGAACAAGGGAGTGTGATATAGTGTAGGTATATGTAAATTAATCAAATGATGTGCAATTGAGTTGAGAGAAAGTGTAAATGTGTATTGTACTTGTGAGTTTATTTAAATTAATAGCCCACCATTTCCAACTCTTTCTTTTTCTCTCAAAATGTTTTTACCCGTCCATTTCCATATCACTATTAGTAAAGAATAGGCCTTTTTGAGATTGCAGATTAAAAAACAACAAAGAACCACTTTTAAGAAAATCATGCTCTAATGATAAAATAGAAAGTCATGAGGCAAGGGTTAAGTAGATAATAAAATCTATAAAATTCACAAGTGGTTTGCAATTACATTTTATAAATTTTATAATGAAAGGAGAGGAATAGACCTATATATGATCGAGTGTTTACCCAACCTAAAAAGTCCAATTTGAAAAATATAAAATTTAAATTTTTTTATGATTTAGATATTTATTAGACTTTTTTTAAATAATTCAATTAATATTCAAATTAGACTTATTATCATTATATGAAATGAATTAATCAAATTATATAAATACATTTTTATTAATACAATTATATATTATAAAAAAATAGCTATATCTAATTATTTTGAATGCAAAAATACTTAATTTGATATAATAAGAGATTTTATATATTTAAATATTCTATTATCTATTTAAGTATATATATATATTTATATAAAATTTAATTTTTACTTAAAATAATAAAAATAAAAATAATCAATTTTTTTAATCAGATCTCCGACCATATATAATTTTAATCATATACTAAATTTTAAACTCTAAACCAAATTTTTTTAAAAACTAAATGGGCTAAATTTATAACATTATATTTCATGTAATTATGTGCAATCTCTATCTAGAAAGGAACAAATCCATTTTAAAGATTATCTGGTCCAAAACTAAAATTGGTTTAAGTCATTTCTTAACCCAAAAAAAAAATGTCTTGCAGTATATTATTTACGATTTTTTTTCCTAGACTGAATGATGGGTAATATGGGTAGATTAATACTGTAAAATAACATGGCATTCAAATGGAAACTAGGCTAAACAAATTTTAACAGTCCGCTCTTAACAAACCTATTTGGTCTCAAGAAGTCTAATAATAATTATTTAGGAAAAAAATTAGATTGGTACTGTTTATTACAATTTATTGCAGCGAAGTATCATATGCTCACTTTCTTTCATTTAAGTGCACCCACGTATGAAAATTTACTACAATGCCCGAAAAACAAAATAAAATACTTACAACGTATTTTGAGAAGATTAAAAGTATCAAAATAAAAATCTCTTTTGTCACATATTAAAATTTAAAAAATTTTAATTTTATAAAAATAAAAAATAAAAGATTAAAAACTTAAAAAAACTAAAATTAGGAAACTTTTAACTTTATAAAAATTAAATTAATATAAAATTTTAATTATAAGTAAAATTAATAAAAATTTAATTTTTAGGGATTAAAATAAATTTTTAGTTAAAATAAAAATAAAATAAATAAAAAATAATTATCATATATGAATTATTGTTTTAAAATCAAACAGTAACATATTACTATTTAGAAATAAAATAGTAACATTCTTATTTAACAGTTTTATTATTAATGAGACTTGATTTATCTATTTGTTTTAGATTTTTTATCGATGTTACTATTTAGAGACAAAACTATAACACCTTTTTTTTTGCAGTCTGGTTATTAATAAGACTTGATTTATCTATTTATTTTAAGTTTTTGGTCGATATTACTATTTTGAAACTAAACAGTAACATGTTATTGTCTAGAGACGAAATAGTAACACCATCTTCTTTTGACAGTTTGATTGTTAATGAAATTTAATTTATCTATTTATTTTTAATTTTTTGTTGGTGTTATTGTTTAGAGATAAAATAGTAATACCTTTTTCTTTTAACAGTTTGTTTGTTAATAAAACTTGATTTATCCATTTATTTTAGGTTTTTAATCGATGATACTATTTTAAAATTAAATAATAACACCCTTTTCTTTAGCATTTTGGTTGTCAATAAAACTTGAATTATTCATTTATTTTAGATTTTTTATCGATATTACTATTTTAAAACTAAACAGTAACATATTACTGTCTAGATACGAAATAGTAACACCCTCTTCTTTTGGCAATTTTATTATTAATGAGACTTTATTTATCTATTTATTTCAAATTTTTTATCGTTGTTATTATTTGAAAATGAAATAGTAACACCTTTTTCTTTTAGCAATTTGGTTATTAATGAGATTTAATTTATATATTTATTTTAGGTTTTTAGTTGATATTACTGTTTTAAAATTAAATAGTAATATTTTATTATCTGAAGACGAAATAATAATACTCTCTTATTTAACAATTTTGTTATTAACGAAACTTAATTTATCCATTTATTTTAAGTTTTTTATTAATGTTATTATTTGAAAACAAAATAATAACAACCTTTTTTTTTATAGTTTAGTTATTAATAAGATTTGATTTATTTATTTATTTTGAGTTTTCAGTTAATATTACTATCTAAAGACGAAACAATAACATGTTATTATTTAGAAATAAAATAGTAACACCCTCTTCTTTTGTCAATTTGATTATTAACAAGATTTAATTTATCTATTTATTTTGAGTTTTTGGTTGGTGTTAGTTACTATTTGAAGATGAAATAATAACACTCTTCTTTTAGTAATTTAGTTATTAATAAGACTTAATTTATCCATTTATTTTATATTTTATTTAATGTTATTATTTTAAAACCAAAAAGTAACATGTTCTTATCTAAAGATAAAATAGTAACACCCTCTTCTTTTGATAGTTTAATTATTAATAAGACTTGATTTATCAATTTATTTTAGATTTTTGGTCGATGTTATTGTTTAAAAAAAATAATAACATCCTCTTCTTTTAGTAGTTTGGTTGTTAATAAGATTTAATTTATTCATTTATTTTAAATTTTTAGTTAATGTTACTATTTTAAAACCAAACAGTAACATCCTCTTTTTTGACAGTTTAGTTGTTAATGATACTTGATTTATCCATTTATTTTGAATTTTTTATCGATGTTACTGTTTAGAGATGAAACAATAACACTATCTTCTCTGGTAGTTTAATTATTAATGATACTTAATTTATTTATTTATTTTAAATTTTTTGTCAATATTATTGTTTAGAGATGAAACAATAACACTCTCTTCTCTCGTAGTTTAATTGTTAATGAGACTTGATTTATTCATTTATTTTAAATTTTTTATCGATGTTACTATTTTGAAAATGAAATAATAACTAGTTAATGTCTGAAGATCAAATAGTAGTAACATACTGTTATTTAATAATTTAATTGTTAATAAAACTAAATTTATTCATTTATTTTAAATTTTTTGTTAATGTTATGTCTAAAGACCAAAAAGTAACATGCTTTTCTTTGATAATTTGATTGTTAATAAAAGTTGATTTATCCATTTATTTTAAATTTTTTTTATTGATGTTATTGTTTGGAGATCAAATATAATATATTATTATTTGACAATTTGATTGCTAAGTATTGATTTATCCATTTATTTTAAATTTTTTATTAATGTTACTATTTAGAGAGAAAATAATAATATATTACTATTTGATCTATAAATAATAACTATTATTTAGTATTTTTATTTGTTAAGAAAATTTTTATAATACTACAAGACACCAAAAAAGTTAGGAAGCAAAAATTTAATGTGAAATTTGAATAAATTTGAATTAATAAAAATGTGATTAAAGTTAAAAAACTAACAAGAAAATAATGAAAAATTAAAAAAATAATTAAAAAAAGTATTTTTTTTTTTTGCCAACCAAAGCAAGATTGGCATTTTTACAAACACATAAATCTCAAAAAATTACATGAAATAACAAAAATTCGTCTAAAATAGATAACTGAACACAAAGTTTATAATCGTTTAAAATTTTAAATATAATTTACATATTTCTAATTAGATGAAATTCGCCAACCCAAATTTTCTTATTTTCTATCGAAAAATAATAGGAAGATGAATGAAAACAAATGATCACATACAAAAATTGGTCAATTAATCATGAAATTATATTTTTTCAAAATTTCTAATTCATAATCACATTCTTATGATTAAAAAAAAATATTTTGAAAATATAACAATAATAATTCATAAAACCGACATTTATTTGAAATAAATATCAATACTAACACATCTTTAAAAAAATTTTAAAAAGCAATACTACGATACAATTTATCATACTTTTTATTGTTGTATACATGGAAAGTAGAGCCGAGCCAATTTTAAGAGCCCGTACTGTACCGGCCGATTCGGCCTAAAGAAATCCTATAATAATCAGTTTTTATCGTTGTTAGGGTGGAACCGAGTTCTAAGATTGAACTTATAAAGTTTCGGTCGGTTTAAGGCATACGCATATGAACTGCCCACATGAAAATCTCACTGAACACTAGCATTTTTTTTTTTTTTTCCCTTTTTGATTCCCCAATAAATGACGCCGTTTCTTCACACATTTTATTTGATTTTGAAACCCTAGCTCAACAGCCACCAACAAAACGTTTCTATCTCCCTCATCACTTGCCACTCTCAATCTACAAACCCCACCCCAGCGAAGTAATCACCGTTTCTTTCTCCCTTATCTCTTCTCACTCTCAATTTACAAACAGTAGCTTAGCCGTCACTATTTCTCTCCCCCTCATCTCTTCCCACTCTCAATTTACAAACAGTAGCTTAGCCGTCACTATTTCTCTCCCCCTCATCTCTTCCCACGTACGCATAGTTCTCAAATGTCATCAAATCCCAAATTCTGGCCTCATTCTATGGCTTCTCACCTCTCAGTAGTATTTACAATTTTTGGAGCTTTGAATTTGCTCAAACAAGCAGTCAAATCTAAAAGCCACAAGAGGGGTAGAATAAATATATCATGGATATATTTCTATTTTTTGTTTTTAAAATTTATTTTATTGTTTTCAAAAACTATTTTTGAATCTAAAGAAAATGAAAAATAGGGGTGGCAGAAATTACAAATAAGAGAAGTTTTAATTTAATTACTAAATTGACACCCAAATAAATAAACAAAATAAAAAAACACCTAAAGCTATTTCTATATTTCTGTGAGTTGTTTCTATATTTTTTTTTTTTTTTTACAATTCTTAAAGACATTATAAAACAATTACCAAACAAAAACTTGTTTTAAAAAACAATAAACAAATGAACCATATATTTTTATTGTTGCGGTGGGTATTTTCTTCTCTTATTTTTTTTTTTAAACATTTTATTGTAAAATGAGGCCACAGTCAATAGATGTTTGTTTTTCCCTTTTTCTATCTTGTTTTGATTTTTCAATCCACAACAATGGAAATGCCTAGTGTAATAGAATAAAATAATATTCATAAATAAAACTGTCCAAATCCCGATTAATAACACAATATACAAAATTAAAATGTTGGGCAAAGAAAGGTCACATCTGCAAGAAATGACACAGGACAGATACAAAGGCCCAAAACGTCTAAATAGGCCAATGAATAATTTAGCGCAAATGTTTTAAATCCTACAGTTTAGATTTTAGGAGAGCAAGAACTAGGCATAGAGTTCACCTTCATCAGAAGATTCTTGATTTCTTCCTCCAGTTTGGCTCTCATCGCTGGAGATAGATTATTGCCTGAATTTTCAAGCATTAATGTCATCATCTGCAAATTATGCCTTATGAAGTCAAGAGGAGGAGCCACACCACGTGGTGACTTGTATGCCGAAGGTTGTGCAGCAGTCAAACATGCCTCTTTGAACCCAGAAGATTGTGCAGCAGTCATACATCCCTCTTTGAACCCCGCAGGTTGCGCAGTGGTCATACATCCCTCAATTGGCTTGAACCCAGGTTGTACAGGGGTCATACATCCTTTCACAAGAGGACAGGTTGCAGAAAGATGATAGATCTTGTAATCAATCAGGTTTGCACCAAATGGTTTGTTCAGCTCTATACTACGAAATGCTTCCCCAGCATCGGCAGTTTTGACAAAAACAACCTGAGCAGTACCAACATTATTTATCAACTGCGTGTCAGATTCTTTCAAGGGACCAAACTGGCGAAAAGTTTCCAGTAAATCTTCTTTTGAGGGCAGAGTAACTCCTGGCGCAAATTGTAAGAGAAGACAAGTTCCAAGTTCTCCATTAGTATCCACTCCATTATAAGTAATAGTTTTAGCAGGTCCCGTACATGAAGATAAACCTGTTGACTGCTCAGACAACACAGGTTCTCTTTTGTTCCTCTTCTTGTTACGTTTGGATTTTAGTTCTGGAAAAAGGCCATTATCATTCTCCAATTCCTTTACTGTTGAACTGAATTCAGTGCTAGTGCCATTTAAATCTGGTATCCCCATAACCAGGTTAGTCTTCAATTGCTCTGCCTCCTCCTTCCACTTTCTCCTCTTCTGCCCAGTATTATGCAGAGAGGTAACACCAATGTGTGATGTAAAATTCAACAATTCCAGATTAGCACCACTTTTAACAAAGCCTGGTTGAGAATCTGGAAAATTTGGATTTGAACCTGACAAACCTAGAGATTTCTTATTTTCACCATTACAGGTATCAGAAATACCACCATGTGCCTGTGCAGACATCAGCTGAAGATCTATCACCAATGAATTGCATTTAGTTATTTTTTCATCCCCATCTAACATTCCCAAAGCAACTTGAGAAGTTGGAAGCTCTGAATCAACTACTTTCTTCTTTCTCCTTTTCCGGTTGGCTTTAGCTTCAGATGCAAGACAACTCAGAAGTAGTGAACATTCAGGTACTGAATTGCATTTTTCATCGCTCCCATTCAAGTTTCTTAAGGCATCAGTTTGTGACTGCAGCAATGGGTTTACTTCCTCTTCCATGTTTCTATTTTGCTTCAATTTTCCTGAAGGCTTTCTAGAACAATCAGCCAGAAAATCTTTTAGTAAAGTTTCACTTGTGTCAATGTTTGCATTCACATCTAAAAGGCCAGAAAGCGATTTAGTCTTATGCTTCACTGCATTTTCTGGTTTCTTTTTCTTACGCCTCTTCTGCTCAATTTTGATACTCAGTGAATCATTTTTCAATGTATTAGACATGCTTCCTTTTCCATTAACCAGGTAAGCAGCAAATTCAGCCTCATCATGAAATTTTGAAATTCTATATCTGCAAAAGAACCACTCAACTAAATCAAAGCTTTTATTCTCAATTGAAAACATACAATCTACAGCTTTAGAATTAAGTCCAGAAAGCAATTCAGCTGAAGATGTATTTTCAAATTCTGGACTGCTTGACAAAGTAAGCTGGCTCATGAATTTTCTGTACCAACTCCTTTGGAACCTCTTGCAAACAGATTTAGCAATTGAAGGAGATCCATTGATATTTTCAGTAGCTATGCTAGAACTCTCTACTTTATGAGAAGGAAATGAAGTCTTCAAGTCTTCCATCTCAGCTGGAAATTCATTCAGTCCCGATCCAAAGTTTACATAGGGATAAGACAAATACTTACTTTTTCTCCGTTCTCTGGAGTCGAGGCCTATAAAGGACAAGATTCCACAATAAGCAGCTTGAATACAACAAATTGAAGCCACAAGATGACGCAGGTGGATTACTCTAAATGAAACACAAGTAAAATCAAAAATATATTACACTTCTACACATGGATCAGGAACATATAAGAAAACTTTCCACATAGATTAATATTTTCAACACAAATTACTTTGCATATAAGCAAAGAAAATGGGATATAGTTTACCAGAAGTTAATGTTTAATCCCACTAATACTAGATAATAATTATGTCCAAAAATATCAGATTCTTTAGAACATGTCAAATCTCCATAAAATCTCTACTTATTCTTTTGAAACATGGGGGCAATTATTATTCAATAAAGAGAAGCTGTGATCTAGTCAGATATGTGAGAATAAAAATTCTGTAAAGGATACACAATAGTAAGAAAAACAACAGAATGTCAGACACGAGTCAACAGTTAGCAGATTAAACACATGCAACATGTGAATATCTTACATGCCGTGATTCTTTCCAAGGTTTCAGTCACTTTCTTAGTTTCTGTCATTCTAATCCCATCACCAGGACTTTCATGGACTGCTCCTGTTGTCTGAACCACTTCCATGGCAACCTTCCACTGTACTGTCTTATGACATTCCCATAAAGCAAAAATAAAACCATAATTAGTGAACTAATCAAAATAGAAGAAATTGTTGGCCACATACATGGATCAGGTCCCAAAATTTATCTTTGACACAAAAGAGAAATGCTTATCAATCTTATCTTTCCATGATATAAGAAAATGAGAAAGATAAGTATGCTAAAAAATTTCTTAATCGAAGACAAGGATAGCGTAAGAATATCTATGTCAAGTTACCTTCTAGCACTCATAAATGCTATAGAAAATGGAAAAATAAAAGAAATAGCACATCAACACAATTTTAAAATTTCTAGTGAAACTTCAATTTATAACATATCAGAGACATCAGGGACAAGATAAGAAATAAAAATAAAAGGTAAATGTTATAACATAACATTTTGATGTAAATGTTCTTATTTCTTAGTAAGCTATAATGTTGAGAACACATTTTCCAAATTAATAATGCAAAGTTGCTTAAATTAACATATAAACCAGGCAGTAAACCAGCAAGGAATTAAAAAAAAGAAAAAAAAGCAAGGCTCAAGGGTGTATCAACCTAAATCACTCCCAACTTAGTTAAAAATTAGGTAGCGGGCCAAATTATGTATTTGACATCAAGTTGTTAGCATTTCAAAAACAATGTAGGATAAAAAAGGATACAACAAAAATCATTTCCAGTCCTTTTTATATACCAATTCCAAATGAGCAACAAAAGATGGAAACATGCATCCTAATTTAATTGGAATTTTCAGTAACCCATTATCTTAATTTGAAAAAAATCAACTCTTAGGTATTTAAGGTTTGAAATTTGAACATCACGTGCTTAACTAAGAAGCTGCAGACACATGTAATAAAATGGGGCATGGATAAATCTCAAAAGATTACAGGCACATGGAACAACATAACATGCAAACTCTAGAAGAATCACACAAAATGTTGCGGTAATTTATTTAAAACAAATAACTGGGGGTAAATAAATTGAGATGAAACCAAAAATCTGGAAAGTTTTCAAGGCCCAGAAGCAAATCACGAGAATAACAAATTACCCAGAAGTTTCTTTTCTCTGTGTAGTATATTGTCACCGATTTGCAACAAGAACCACAAAACTGTCTACTCCTGCAGTGAAATAAAAATCAAAGCGAAAATTGAAAAGAGGAAGCAGAAAACATCAGTTCGAAAAAAAGATTTTGCAAAAAGAAACATTGCCTCAAATTTCCCTCTCTCCATCTTCAAATAGCTCAGTAGTGCGGAAGAGACAAAGGCAAAAGAAAAGAATGGAAGAAAGGTAACACTTTCGTAGACAGAAATGGAGTCTAGGGCTGTACAAAACTGCACCCTGGTTTTGATGAGTCAACTCAGTTCTGAATTCAGTCCCTCCCTCAGTCTGGTCTGAGAGAGAAAACCAGGCGGTGCCTCTTGTGAGGGGCAAAAGCTGCCCCAGTAATTTCTAAATCCAACAAGAAACTCCAGCGTTGAGATCCAAAGGCTGGATAAATTAAAATGATCGCAATTTACCCGTTTGTTTTTAAAATTGTAAAGTATTGATAAGATAATCCTGAATTATATTAAAATATTAATATTAATTTTATTTTTATATAAATACTAAAAAATAAAATTATTTATATAAATTATTATTTATTCAGAGATAAAACTGATTATTTAATATAATTTAAGAAGTATTTTACTAATATCTTATAATTTAATAATAAAAATAGTAATTTTTACAAATAGATAATTAGTAAATGAGTAAAATAAATAAATTAATTACGAAATGGCATTTAATAATTTATTCACTATTAAGAAAATATTCCACGGACAAATATATCAGTGGCGCTCTTGTCCATTAAAATTTAATTCACACCGGACGTACAACAAAATGATAGTTAAATTGGGTCGATCTAGTTTGAGAAGGCTAAAATTAGGGATGCTAATGGCTTTGGTAATCAGATCTGATTTTCTATTCGACAAGGACTCCTATCTTTACTCTTATCAGATAAGGTTAATTTTTCCTTCGCTTTGGTCTTTTATTTTATTTTATTTTTTTATTTTGCCTTCGCGTTGTAAGTTTTAAATTATCTCATTTCAATATGTTTTGATAAATAAATCTTAATTAAATTAAAAAAAACACTTTCATAAAATAAATCAAATACTAAAACAAAAACAGTGAACCATCTATTTTAATCCCTCTGATTATAAAAATAAATTAGTTTTGGTCCTGTCGTTACTTTTTCATCCAGAGGCCAACAGGATTGCTATGATGACTTATTATTTTTAACATTTGCTTACGTAATAAATAAATTAATTTATAATTTATAAATTTAATTAATAAATTATAAATTAATTTTTAAAATTATTTTTCACATTAATTTATTAAAAAAATAAGTTTTAATTTAATAAATTATTTAGAATATTTTATAATTTATAAGTTACTATTTTTTAAAAAAATTTTAATTTATTTTTATTCTATTTATTAATTTATAAATCATGTCATTTGTAAATAAATTTAAATTTTTTCATAAAATATAATTAATTTAATTTTAATATAATTATATCTTAATTTTAAATTATAAATATATAAAAATATATACATGCAAATAAATAATATCATAAAATATAAATAATAATAAAATAAAATTATATGAGTAAATAAATATATAAATTTATAAAAATATAATTAATTAAATATTAAATATTATATTCTTATTTAAAATTTTATAATTATATTAATATAATTTAATTTTTAAATATATATAAGTTATTTTAATTATATATCTATTTTAATTAATATGTCATTTTATGCTATTTGACAATTTTAACTAATTCAACAATTAATTTTAAAAAATATTTCAACAAACTTATCAATTATGAATTATCAGTTATAAATTATTAAATATTAATTAATTTATTAATTATTAACTAATTTATTAATTATTAACTAATTTATCAATTATTAACTAATTTATCAATTATTAATTAATTTACTAATTACTTGTACAAAATAGAATCTTTAGTTCCTTATATTAATTATTTCATTTCAAGTAAGGCTGGCCATTAAAGGAAATGGATTTAATTTAAAATTGGCATAAAAACAAAAAAAATAGTAAAAAAAAAAAAAACAAATCCTAAATATCGAGACCCAAACTCCACACGGCCTCGCGCAATTGGAATTAAAACAAAAGTTCATATACATTTGATTAAATCAAATCATTGATAACAATCCTCTTCCACGTTTCAAGTCCAAGATATCGGGTTTTTATTCCACACGGGCACAAAAAAACAACACTATACAGCGTAGGCAAAAACTTGTGAGTTTTAGTAAAGTGCAAAAACTTGTGAGTTTTCCAACAAACCAGCAAAATAACGAACATATGGCAGACTAAAAGCTGTCATTCTTATAAACAATTAAGAAAAACACCCAAAAAAAAAAAAAAAGAAATTTCGGATGCAAACATTAAAGTTATTAAATTGGGTATCCATATAATATGAATTTAAAAAGGAAGGTAAATGCAAGGCAAGAATAGGTCATGAGAAAGTTTAATATTACACCTTTACAATATAATAATTTAATTTTTTATTTGGTGACTAGAATAATTGAAATAACTAGTATGCTTTTGCTTGAAAATGAAACTTTTATACATAAAGGAAAATTCCATTGAATACTTAAGAATGAATTATTGAGTAAAATAAAATTTAATATTTTGGCAAATTTTGGAACAAAGATTCTGTAAGAAATAAATAAAGAAAAATAAGTAAAATAATAAAATTTAAAATTCTAAATCACTGTGAATGAATATATGAGTATGGGAAAAATTTATAAAATATTTTTAAAAATACTCTTAGTTATTATTCCACATTTTTTTTATTAAAATTAGCCAACCCTTTTCATTCCTCACATCTTCTAACTTTTCCACATAAACACTTCCCAATTTCTCGTCCTCTCCAATTCCTCCTCCTTCTCTTTTCAAATTTGGTGAGAAAAGGTAAAATCTTCAAATTCTTCATCATCTTTGAGAATTGATAAAGATTGAGCTCATGTTGGATTCCGAAAGAAAAATGTAACCCTAATAAAGAATCTATTAAATTTGGGATGATTAGGGTTAAAATGCATCAAATCTAGTGTGATTAGGACTAAGAAGCATCAAATCTAACCTTTCAACATCCTTCTTCATACTAGTTAAGTAGATACTTCATATTTTCTTGTTAAATTTTTTGAAATTTATGCTAAGTTGGATATTTTATGTTTTTGTTGAATGTGAATATAAATGCTTGAAATGTGGTGTTAATTATTGGTATTGCTTAATTTAATAATGACAATGGTTTTAATGATATGAGGTTAGTATGTATATATGAATTTGTGAAGTTTTGTTAGGAGTTTGTTATATTAAATGTAAGATTTTGGGTTGATGAACAATAAAATTTGCAAAATCTTAAGCAGTAGTCAATTATAGTAAACTATGCCTTAGAATCATGCAATCTAGGTAAGCATAGTCAATTATAGGACTAAGTATTGTTCTTCATATGTTAGTAGCTAACTATAAACATCTAGAATTGTTCTTTGAACACCTATAGTCAATTATAGGCATATAAAATTGTCTCTAGATCTTGATGCTTGACTATATATATACAAAGAGAAAGAGAAAGAAAAAGAAAAAGAGATAGAGTCAACTATAGACCCCAAAGTTACTCTCAGAACTCCTATACTCAAGTCTATAGTTAACTATACCTAGTGTGCTTCATAAAATCATATTCCATAAAGGTGCAAAGTGGAATGTAATGCTTTTATGCATCAAACTAAGATAGTAGTGATGATTATAAGATGAATACATAAAAGTAGCCTTGAAATGAATCTTAGATATGTTATGGCACATAATACGTAATGTGATTGAATTTGCTTATTTATTTATGATATAAGATGAGATGGTGTGTGTAGCCATGCATTTAAGGCATGGTGTTACCATGGAAATATGATGACCACATCTTGAAATATGATACAAGAAAAAAAATGAAATGTGTATTGTGATATGTGAAATGTGATGAAGGATGATGTGATTGTCTAACACCAACATTCAATAAAATGCTTCCAAAGGGTATAAGGTTGACCCAAGAGATAAAGATGGGCTTGTGAAAAGTATAAAGTTAACCCGAGAGTTACAAGGGGATTTATTTACTTTTATTACAAATTGTTATATATTGTATTATGAAATTAGAATAGAATTATCATTGGCAATTCCCATGTGATGCAATTTTGATTAAGCACCTTATGGCTATTTGAAATTGAATTGTTAAATTTAGATATTTTATATGTTAAGTTTTACAGGAGAATGGTCAAATTGTTAAATTGAAATATTGTTATGTTTGTTTATGGGGGAATATTTACTCACTGAGCAACAAACTCACTTATCTGTAATTATTTTGTGGATACATAGGTCAAGCCTCCACCACCTCCTTCTCAAAACTAGATCTATTAGAAGATCCTTCAGAATGGTTTTGGTAGCACTAGGACTCCACTTCGCACAATAAATAAGTTAGCTTATATGTTAATTTTAGAAGTATTTTGCACACTACCTCATTGAAAAAAATAAGTTCTAACTTGATAAATTACTTTGAATAGCTTATAACTTATAAATTATTATGTCTCCAATTTTTTCTCAAAGCTATCCTTATTTATTTTATTAATTTACAACACATGCCTTCATAACTTAAACCTAAATATTATTATTTTTTAAATATATTGAATTTATTTTTAATATAATTATATTCTAATTTTAAACTATAAATATATAAAAATATGTATATAAATAAATATGTAATATTATAAAATATAATTAAGTAATTATAATTCTATTATAAATAATAGAATAAAAATTGTAAAAGTAAATAAATATATAAATTCATAAAATATAATTAAATATTAGATATTATATTTTTATTTTAAAACACATTAATTATGTTAATATAATTTGATCTTTAGATAAATATGAGTTATTTTAATTATATATCTATTTCTATTAATATATTTTTTAAGTTATTTTGTAATTTTAGTTAGTTTGATAGCTAATTTTGTGATAAACACTTCTCACATAATCAATTAGTTTATTAGCTATTAACTAACTCATTAACTATTTATGTAAAAAAAAGCCTAGATATTTGTTAGATAAAATTATTTTAAGGCTTTATTTTGTATAGGCAATTGGATAGAGGATTCATGAATTAAATCCTTTTGAGTTAATTAAATTATCTTACCCTTAATATGAGAAGATTATAAGCAAATATAACTTTATCACATTTTTCAAAATTTGTTTATTAATGAATGAAATGTTTCTTCTTCTCAAGTGTTGCCTTTCCTTCTTATTACATATTCTAGTTATAAATCAAGATTATGAAGAATAAACAAGAATAGGTTAATGAAAATTGGATAGTAGGTTCTACATTAATCACAATCAAGTTAGAGTTATGATGAAGTTGGGATCATAGCATGTTCTAAGTTCCTAGTAGGATAGGCCTTTATGCTATGTATATGCTCTATAATAATAAGCGTTGACCAAATTTATACTAATGGCATGTGTACACTTGAGATCATATATACTAGTACCATTTCAATGGACCTTATAATTGTCATTAATGTGGATAGTCGAGGTTGTGTATAATAAATTATTTAATAAATTTGTTGAATGTTAATTGGTTGTTTGAAATTCTTATGAAGTAGGAAAAAGGTAAATACAAATGATAATTCTTCTATAGGCTCTCAATAATAGAGTAATAGAGATATTGATAGGGAAGAGAGTGACTAGTAACTTCAATCTTGGGCTATAACTTTGGTATAGCATATTTTAGACTAAGTATATAAAGCCTTTAATCAACTTAAAGGGCCTAAGCATGACAGAGATAAAAAAGATCGAAAGAGGAACCAAGGTGATCATGATAGAGATCATAATCATGAAAAAGAACAAAAGAGAGAGCATACCCCTCCTACAAAGGGAAACGAAAATATATTTAAAATTATGCATAAGTTTCTTAAGTTAAACCTACCAAGATACTCCAATCTTGATTCAACAATGGATCCCCACTTATTCCTAGAGTAGATTTAGTAGCTTGGCAATATGTTACAAAGCTCCACTTCTTTATTGATTAAGTTAGTGAGCTACTAATTAGATGATATGGTCCATTATTAGTTCACAATCACTATAGTAAATTAGAATCCATACTTGGAATCCTTAACCTAGGTAGCTTTCTACAAATTTTTCATTAACCATTTTCTACCTCTAAGTTCACGTGAAAGTGAAGTTTGAGAGTTCAAGTATCTTATGCCAACAGGCCTATTGGTTACAAAATATGATGCTAGATTCATTTGATTGTCAAAAAATGCTTTTTATCTAATCTCAAAGGAAAAAACCAAGGTAGAAAATTTATGCAAGGCTTAAGGGATTATCATTATGAGAAGATTCACATTAATAGGAACAACACTTATCAAAAAGTGGTGGATCAAGCATTAAGGCTTGAGTTGAGATCTAAGGAAAGGAGAGAAAGACAAGCACATGAAGAAAGTAGAAAAATAAGTTAAACCAAGTATAGTTTTCTAAGGGATGTCTTATCAAGCATTATCTGGCATGGTGGAGGTGATTCCACCACAGAATCAACTTTGTATCATAGCATACATGGTGGATTTTTTATGGAAATGAGTTTTAAGGGATAAAGAAGTTATTCTAATCTTTCTTTAAACTAGTAATAAAATTAACCTTTAGTGCAAGATAGTCAAAGAATAGGGGCCATTGGTCTTAAAGTTATGCCTTTCAAGCCAATTACATGTGATATGGTAGGACATTTCTTGTAAACTTTTTCATTTAATTAATTATTAATAAAAAATTATTTTATCTTTCTTTATCAATCATTTAATTATTATTTATGTTTGATAAAGACCAAAGATTAAAATAACTTATGGAATATGGTTATACATAGAGATGACGATTATAAAACACATTTCTTACAAGTATAGATTTTTAAATGCTCCTGGTCATAGAATTACACATATGAAGCATGCTCATGTGGGAGAATGTCTCATTTCATGGACATCAATGTATTGACACTAGTGCATAAATGTAAGTGACCATTAGAGGAATAAGTTCACTGAACTGACCTATTTAAGAATTCCTATGTGGATAATTCGAATTGAAATTCTTATGTTGCAATGTAAAATTAATTCTTTGACTAGAGACATTATAATAATCTTATATATGATATATTACACTTTAATATTATCCTAATTCCTAAAAGTCATCCAAAGAACATCTATTAGGTATAACCTTACCATATATGAAAATTTGTAAATGTCAATAAGGAATTTATCACTTCTCATAGAGAAGAGAATGTCTTATGTTATTTTATGAATTATAACTTGGAAATCTTTAATTAAGGCAAGGTGAAATCAAAAAAAGAGTTTTATAAGTTTCACATAATAAGTCATGAATTCCATATTGGATAAACAATAGTTAAATAACTAAGGTTTTGATTAATACACCGTGCTTTAAGTTTAGCTAAATTATTGTATGATAAAAGGACTAATATGGCATAGTAATTACAATTGAAAATGTTCATTTTTAGAATTCATATTAACTAGTTCATGATATATTGTTAAACATTAATTATAAATTTTAGGAATTAGAACTTATGAAATTAATTCTAAATATTAAATTTAAAAGGTTTAATTTAATCATAATCCACTACTAGTTTAATGGTGAACCTAAATGTCACACACATAAAATTAAATGTATCCACATTTATTTATTTAGATGGAATAATTCAATTATGAGACAATTGATAATTTAACTATAAGATAGTTGATGGAAGAACAAAAATAAATAATAAATTAATAAATAAATTTATTATTTATTTATTAATTTAATTCATTAGAAAATATTTTATAAATAAATTATTTATTTATTGGGTAATTTTTGAGATGTTACTTATTTTAATTAGGATTTCTAAAAATCCTATTAGAATTTTTAGTAGAAACTTACTTATTAGGCAAGTCATGAAATGATTATAAAAGGAGGCCTACAAGAGTTGTAAAGAATCCAAAAAAATAACATAATCAGCCATCAAAATGTGTGTTTATGTGTTGTACTACTAGTCATGAAAATTGCCCTTTCTTCTCCCTTTTTTAATAAAATTGTCACTTGCTAGTATTAGTATAAAAGTGTAATTGAGTGGATTGCAATCACGTGGACTAACTTTAGAAGAAACATACTTAAATCTCTTAATTAAAGTTTTAAAGTACATATAATCAGGAGAAAAGTAAAAATTATTTTCATTGATTGTATATTTATGAATCAAATTAATTGTAAAAATAATCCTTAGGAAGAAAATTCAGATTAATTAAAATTTTAAAACTTCTACTTCATTTGCATCTAATGCAATCATGAATGTTCCAATAGTAATATCAGATCCTAATCATGCTAAAATTCAATTCAAGATGGCATGACATACAAATTTTTTTCCCTATCTTGCAATATTATAAAAAAATTAAAACGAAATTGATGCAAAAACTTGCAGAATTATTATTTTTTTTTGGTAAAATATACAGTTCACTCTTATGCTGTATGAGATGGGAATCTCAAACCGGAAGTAACGCAAGTATGAGAAAATAATCCAGTGCTTTCGTTCAACGTGCAATCAAGTTTTGTAAATGCGTGAACCATGTCGATTAACTGTGACATGTGACATGACGGGGAAATAGGAAATTTCGTTCATGTGATTAATGATCCAACGTGGTTGGTTCCGTGTGAATCAGTGTGGCTGTCCACTTAAAAATATTTTCTTATTTTATTAAAAAATGGACACATTTGATAATTATATGTATATATATAATCGAGTAGATAAATAAATAATAATTTTTCTTGATTATTTATACATGCTATGTATATAATTTGTGTGATTGGCTTAACATATTAGACAGGTTATATATATATATATATATATATATATATATATATATATATATATATATATATATATATATATAATTGAAAGGATAAATAGTAATTAATTTTTCTAAATAATTTATACATATGACGTATAAAATTTGTGAAATTTATCAAACTCATTAGATGGATTATAAATAATATAGAATAATTTATTAATTAATGATTAGATCATACGTTAAAATTTTTTATAATTTGGTTGTGAAAAAAAATTATTCAATGAATAGGCAAAAAATATAATTTTATATTGCAAGATGAGTTAACCTAGTGAGATTTAGATATTTTTTTATTAATTTATTTGAAATATATATTTTATCCATATCTAACATCTTTTTTGTTAAGTATATATTTTATATCATGCTTTTATATTTATTTGATAATATAAATGCTCCTAGTTTTATACTCATTTGATGATTATATTTTATTTCATGTGATGGATAATTATAGGTTATTCCATGAATTATAATTTTAAAGAGCAGCTTGCATGTCTTGCCTTCCCTAATTATGTCATAATTGCATTTTTCTCTCTCAATATGTACCTCCCTTTAATTGTCCAAGATTTCTTGATTATAAAATGTAAATAGAAAAGCAAACAAAATTTTCATCTCAGAGTGGAGTAGAGAAGTGTGGATGAAGGCTCACATATGCATGGAATGCATGTGCAAATTTTATATTCTCTAGGATTAGTATTTTGGTTTTATAGCATGTGTTTAAGGCCCATAATCATCTATGGTAGTTAATTTGCTATATAAGTATGAGATGCATGTTAATTCAAAATTATAGGACAATTTGAATTAAATATAGATGAGACTTAGAATAATTTAAAATCACTACCTTGAAAATTTTATAAGGACTTGAAATATAAAGTTGTAAGTGAAATAAATCAAGGAGTTTACTTAATCATAGCCTTCCATCATTAACAATTAATATGAGATTTTATCATATTTTACATATATTATCAATAATATTTGGGGCATGTAAAATATAAAAATTATATTAATTGTTTTATACATAGGTAATGTTCATATGATGTTTAATATTAGTGCTATCGCTAATAGTTTTTGGGGGCATCAATATTAGGCAAACTTGTAAGGAAATAATGGGTTTGACTTAACATGAATTTAAATAAGGGTACCAATAGTATTCGGGTTTATATCAAATTTGATGTTAAATAATTTAAGGGTCAAATAAGATATAATTGATAAAAGTTATCTACTTTTTGAAATTATTGTGAGATTGTCAATAATATTTAAGCTTGTGATAATTTCAATTAGGCCTCAAACCTACTAGGTTGCTTTCCAATTGAGCTTTTTGAATCATATCAAGAAAGTGATAAGATCTTATTAAAACAGTGGAAGGGATATTTATATTAGAATCTTTAATATAAACAAATATATTGATTGAATATCTATTTATCCTTTTTTATCTTGTTATAGTTATGTCAAAATGATAAAGAACTAACTCTCTTTAATACTCACTCAATCATCCTTTGCAAGTGTTGCAAAGATAAAAAAATGAAAAATAAACTTGCTTCCATTACAGAAAACTTAATCATTGGAAGAGGAATTGCAAGGTTACCTTACCAAGTTGAAATAGAAGAGTTCTACTTCAAATTTATTTTTGCTAAACACAACCTTTCAGTTAATAATATTTCTTAGATATTAGATACCATATGTGATTATCACATTTGAAATGGTTTGCATATGTTGACAAAAAGTATGTAGTAACTAAAGGATAGATATTGCTACAGTTAGGAAATGAAGTAAAAGTTATTGCATTAGCTATATAATCTATTTCTTTAGTGTTGGATTCTAACTATACTTTAGTAATAAATGATTATTTATATGTTCTATATATAATAAATCAACATTATTTCTATTTTAGTTTTAGACAAGGAAGATTTTATTATTGAAATAAAGGATGGAAAATGTACCATGAAAAGGGTGATATTTTATATTGTACTAAAACTTTAAGAAACAATCTTTATAGTATTGAATATGCAAAATCCATGTTACACCTTTAACATGGTAATAAAAAGAAGCATAATGATTAAAATTATACATTAATATGGCATTATAGACTTGGAAATATATCCAAGAATAAGACTAATTTATGAATCTTATTTAAAAGGAAAAATGACTAAGTTACCACTTACTGGAAATGGAACAAACCTCCTATGTTTCAAATTTAATCCACATAGATACATGTGGGCCATTAAATGTTAAGTCCTAAGGAGGCTTTTCTTTACTTTGTTATGTTTACTAATGATTTTTCTAAGTATGGGTATATGTTTCTTATAAATAATAAATTTAAAGCCTTTAAAAATTCAGAAAGCTTAGATATGAAGTGGAGAAATGAACAACAAAAAGTATTAAAGTCCTTCAATATGATCAAGGATGTGAATACTTGAGTGTGAATTCCTTAATCATCTAGAAGAGATTGAGATTCTCCTATAGCAAATTCCTCTAAGAACCCTATAGCCTAACGGAGTCTTTTTATACAAGAAACTAAACTTTATTGTATATGGTTTAGTCTATTATAATTTCACTAATCTTCTTACATCTTCTAAATTAGATTCCTTTTAAATTAATGTCTAAAATACCATATGAAATATGGTTTGGAAAGACACCTAACTGCTTAAGCAATGTGTGATATTGATTCGAGAAAATGGTGGTGAATAGAAAGTATGTCAGTTCAAAGGTCCATTTATAAATTGAAATAGGCTTCCTAAAGTTGGAACATTCCTTTTAATAATGCAATCAAAAAGTTTAATTTCACTAAAAATTCAAATGAACCTTATATTTTCAAAAAGATTAATGGGAGTGTAGTCACTTTTCTTGTGTTTTATGTTAATAATATACTTCTCATTAGGAATGATGTATGTATATTATAAGCCACAAAAATATCCAATCCACTAATTTCTCCATAAAATCTTGGCATGAATAACGTACATAGAAATGCTATTGAAGCATAATGTATGTTATACTATGTATAAGGCCTAATTTAACATGCTATAAGTGTTATAAGTAGATATTAACCTAACCTAAGTAAAGAACACTATAAGGATGTGAAAGGGATTTTTAAATACTTAAGAAGGACTAAAGTTTTTTCATCATATATGGAGGAAAATTGAAATTAAAATTATAGATTATAATTTTCAATTTGATGCAAATAACTCAAAGTTAACATTTGATTTTACCCTCAATGGTGAAACAATTTGTTAGAAGAGTTCAAAACATGAAAAAAAAAACATCAAATTAATTATTGAGGTTGAGTATATTACTACATCAAATATGGCAAAGGAAGCTATTTGGAAAAGGAACTTCATCTTAGAAGTAAATGGGTATCTAAGCATTTTTAATTAGTAAATATGTACTGTGATAACAATAGTGCCTTTTGCATAAGCAAGGTTAAAGTCTCATGAAAGATCCAAACATGTGATATGAATTTATCACTTAATCATGGTGAACATAGCAGATTCACTTATTAAAGACTATAAATGTCACCTTGAAAAGATAGGCATGAAATAATTAGGCAATTGACTTTAAGGTAAGTGGGAGATTATTAAAGTTGTGCCCTACAAGCCAATTACATATGATGTAGTAGGACTTGGTGCTTGCAATGACATTCTTGACATGATGGTTTCTGTAATCATTTTGGAGGTGTATGTTTCGAGTGTGAGAAAGTAGGGTATAAAGCAAAAGATTATTTGGAGATCACTACAAGTTATGGAGCAAGTTATTCCATGTCTTAATGGAATGTCTCAAATCCCTCACCTATTCATCATCCAAGAAATCCATCGATACCCTCTAGAAGTGCTACTATTGTTAGCCAAAGGAAAGAAGTAAATGGAAGTCAAGCTTGAGGCTCTAACTCATCAAGAGGCCTATGCCTGTAATGCTATTGTGACAAGTACTATTATAATTAAAAACCATTCTGTAAAAATTTTGTTTAATCCTAAAGTCACCTATTCATTTATATCAAAAAGATTTGTTGCTACCCTAAATAAACCCACCAAATTGATGGATACACCTTTAATTGTAATGACATTATAAAAAAGTCCCTCCTAGCCATATAAAAATTAGAAGCTTATCCCTTAAAAATTTATAAGCATGTGATCCTTATAGATTTAGTTCTACTTGATATGGGTGATTATCATATGATTTTAAGCATGGATTAATTGTCTAAAGATCACGCATATGTGAATTATTTTAACAAATCTATCACTTTTTCTATAAAAGGCTCTCTACCTATTAAGTTTCAAGGAGATAGATCGCTAGAACTATTAGCATTGTTTTAAGCATCCAAGCTTAGAAGCTTCTTTAAAAAGGAGACGTTGCTTACCTAGCTCTAGTTTGGGATTTGAATTAACCAATTCCTAATGTTAATAATGTTCTTATGGTGAGAGAATTTTTCAAGGTGTTTCCCAAAGAGTTGCCCAAATTGCTACCATACTATGAGATAGAATTTCATATTGAATTGTTGCTTAACATTGAACTTGTTTCCATACCCCTACAATATATGGCATTAATAAAGTTGCAAAAATTTAAGGAACAATTGCAAGATATGATAAACAAAGGTTTTATTTGTCCAAACTCTTTCCTTTGAGGAGCTCCAATATTGTTTATGAAAAAGAAAGGTAGCATGATGCAATTCTACATATATTATCGTTAACTTAATAAAGTCTACATAAAAAATAAGCATCCTTTTCCCTACATTGATTATCACCTTGATCAACCCCAAGCAACTAAATATTTCTCCAAGATAGACTTGTGCATGAGGTATTATCAATTAAAGATTTACAAGGATGACATTCCCAAAATAGCTTTTAGGATTTAATACAACCATTTCAAGTTTATAAAATTGCTTGAACAGTTTTATAAACTTTACAAGAGCATTAACTATATGTAAATTTTCTAAGTGTGAATTTTGGATGATTAATGTCAAATTCTTAAAGCATATGGGGTTCCAAGAAGGAGTTCAAGTAGATCCCTAAAAGGTTAAAGATATAAGGAATTGGCTAAGATTTTCATCAATTATTGAGATTCATAGTTTCCTAGGGTTAGAATACTATCAAAGATTTATCAAGGATTTTTAAGAAATTTTCACTTTGTTAAGTAGACTGACATAGAAAGGAGTTAAATTTGAGTGGTCATAATTGTGTGAGAATAGCTTTTAAATGTTGAAGACATGTTTGACATCCACACTAGTGTTAGGGTTACTTTCAAGTACTAGAGAATATGTAATGTATTGTGACACTTTCTAAATTGGGCTTGGGTGTGTTTTTATGTAACATGGCAAGGTGATAGCTTATGCTTTCTAGCATTAAGAGAAGCACAAGCAAAATTATTCCACCCATGACTTGGAAATGGCAATGATGAGCTTTGCTTTGAAAATTTAGAGGAACTATCTATATAGGGAAACCACTAAAATGTACACAGACCATAAGAGTTTAAAGTACATTTTTTTACTAGAATGATGTTAATATGAGGCAAAGAAGGTGGATAGAACTCATTAAAAATTATGATTGTTTAATTTTGTATTATTTTAGAAAGGCTAATGTAGTAACGGATGCTCCTAGTAGAAAATCTATAAGCAGTGTAGTAAAGATGCCATTAGTAGATTAAGGTGTAGTGCTAGCTTACTTGAAAGTCCAATCAGTTCTCATGGAAAAGATTAAAAATGCTAAGAAAAATGACACCAATTATGCAACTTTTATGAAAAAGGTGATTAACGAAGCAAAGTCCAATTTGACCATTGATAAGGAAGGAATAGTGCATTAATAAGGAAGAATTTAGGTTCCTTTAAGTGAAAGGAATGAATTGATGCATTAAGTTCACAATTCATCTTATATTATGCACCTTAGAGTAGTAAAGATGTACCATGACCTAAAAGGCATCTTCTAATGGAAAGGAATGAAAAAGGATGTGTTGCACTATATGCTAAAATATTTTACTTGCAAACAAGTGAAAACAAAAAATTAGCACCAAGCCGAAATGCATCAATTGCTTCTAATACCAAAATGGAAATGGAAAAGTATCACAATGGACTTCTTAATTGGTTTGCTTAGAACTTAGAAAGGATATGATTCCATATGGGTTCTTATTGATAGGTTGATGAAATCAACACATTTCCTACATGTCAAAATTACCTTTATCATGGCTATTTAGTATGTGTAGGTGTACTTAACAAAATTATACCCTTACATGGAGTTCTAATCATAATTGTGTTTGATTATGATTTCTATTCATTTCCCATTTCTAGCAATCCTTTAAGTAAGCATTGGGGCTTCAATTGCAATTTAGCATTACATTTTACTCATAGATGGATGGACAATCAGAGCGAACCATACAAATGCTAGAAAAAAAGCTCAAAGTATGTACATTGGAATTTGAAGGATTCTAAAAGAATTATCTGCCATTAATTGAATTTGCATACAAAAGTAGTTATCAATTAGCATTCAAATAGCGCCATAGAAGGCACTATATGGTTAGAAATATCATTCTTTGCTAGAATAGTTTGAAACTAAGGGAGGCAAAATTCTTGGGACAAGATTTGGTGACTAACATTTTGGAAAAAAGTTCAAATCATTCAATATTAATTAAAGATAGCTCAATATGGACAAAAATCATATATGGGTCATAGGAAAAGAGGACTAGAGTTTCAAGTGAAGGATATGGTATTCTTATAGGTTTTATTATGAATGATGTGATGTAATTTGGGAAAAAGGTTAAACTAACACCTTGCTTCATTGAACCATTCTCAATCATTAGACTTGTTAAAGTTGTAGCTTATCATTTGAGTTGCCAAATAGTTTACAAGCAATTCATCTTATATTCCATATGTTAATGCTTTGAAATATTTACTAATGATTCTCACATAATTTGAGATGAACCATTATAACTAGATCCTAAATTGACGTATAAGGAACAATTAGTTGAAATCTTGGACCTTCAAGTGCAAAAGTTAATATCCAAAGAACTTTTATCCATAAAGATTCATTAGGAACACCATGGAGTGGAAGAGGTTACCTAGGAATTAGAATCAAATTTGTGACAAAAATTCTCCTATCTATTTACTTAGTGACAAGCTTAGTTTCAATATATTTCCATAATACTACTAGAGAAATAAAAGCTTTAAGAATTGAGGGATGGATTCTTTTGAAAAGAAGAGTTACACATTCTTTAAAATATAATAATTTAGAATTTTATTTAGTAATTAGAGTAAGTGAAATAATTAGTATACTTTTGCTTGAAAATAGAACTTGTATGCATAAGGAAAAATTATAATGAATAACTATAAATGAATTATCAAGTAAAATAAAATTTAATGTTTTTGTAAATTTTGGAATAAAGATTTTGTAAGAAATATATGAAGAAAAATAATTAAAATAATAAGGTTTAAAAAAAGTCCCTGTTACAATTCCTTTTTTTTTTTTGCTAAAATTAGCCAATACCTCTCATTCCTCACATTTCCTAACTTTTTGACATAAACGCTTCCCACTCCTCTTATCCTTTCTAATTCTTTCTCCTTATCTCTTCAAATTTAGTAAGAAAAGATGCAATTTTCTTCAAATTCTTCATCTAAAAAAGTAAGGACATCATCTTTAGTGGATTATCTTTTCATATTCTTTGAGAATCAATAAGGATTATGATTATTTTGGATTTTAAAAGGAAAATGAAACCTTAACAAAAAATCTCTTGATTTTGGTATGATTATGGTTAAAAGGCATTAAATCTGACCTCTTAGCATACTCTTCCATACTAGGTGACTTGATACTCCATCTTCTCTTGTTAGATTTTCATAAACCTATGCTTAAGTTGCATATTTTAGGTTTTTATTGAATATGACCATAAATGCTTGAAATGTGGTGTTGATTGTTGGTATTGTTTAATTTAATGATAGAAATGGTTTTAATAAAATGATGTTGGCATGTATTTATGAATTTATGAAGTTTGGTTAGAATTTTGTTACATTAAATGTGAGATTTTAGAGTAGATGAATTGTAAAATTTTTGAAGAATTTACAAAATCCCCAATAATTGTCAATTATATAATAAACTATACTCTAGGATTATGTGATCTGAATAAGAATAGTTAACTATATAGTCGATTGTAAGATCAAAAATTGCTCCTTAAATGTTAGCAATTAACTATGGACATCCAAAATCATTCTTTGAACACCTAAATGTCAACTATATAGTCTATTATAAGCATCCAAAATTATCTCCGAACCATGATACTCGATAATATAATCAATTATAGGCCCTAAAGTTGCTCTTAGGACTCCTATAGTTAAGTATATATTTGACTATACTTAATGTACTTCATGAAAACATATTCAATAAAGGTTGAAAGTGGTATGTAATGTTCTTATGCATCAAACTAAGATATACCTAGTATACTTCATGAAATCATATTCAATAAGGGTTAAAAGTAGGATGTAATGTTTTATGCATCAAACTAAGATAATATGTGATGATTATAAGATTAATACATAATAGTGGCCTTGAAATGGATATTGGATATATTATGGCTCATAATATGTGATGTGATTGAACTTGCTTATTTATTTATTATATGGGATAAGATGAAATGTGTGGTTATGCCTTTGAGGTATAGTCTTGCCATGGAAATATGATGACCATAGCCTAAGATATGAATATAAAAAGGAAACAAAATGTATATTGTGACATGGAGTGATGTGATTATCAAACACCAAATTTAGTAAATTACCTGTAAAGGATATACCATAGACCTTAAAAGGATAAGGATTAGCTTATAGTGGGTATTGGGCTAACTCAAGAGCTATAAAGAAGTCCATTTGTTTTTATTATTAATTATTATGCATTGTGCTATGAAATTAGAATTGAATTGTCAGTAGTTATGCCCATATGATGTAATTGAAATAATATGGTTTTAATTAAGCATCTTGTGCCTATTTTAAATTGAATCAATAAATTTGAATATTTAATGTGTTAAGTTTTACAAGAAAATGGTCTAATTGGTAAGTTGAAACATTGTTGTGTTTGTTTATGCTGGTATATTTACTTATTGAACCCCAAACTCACTTGTTTGTGTTTATTTTGCAAATACACAAGTTGAGCTTTCACCACCACTTTCTTAAAACTAGATCCATCGGAAGCTCCTTTAGAATAATTTTTATAGCACTAACTATTTATTAAATGGATTTATTTCAAGGCTTTATTTTGTATGAGCAATTAGGTAAAGGATTCATGAACTAAATCCTTCCAAGTTAGTTAGATTAGCTTATCCTCAATTTAAGAAGATTATAAGCAAACCTAACTTTCTCATGTTTTAGTAAACTTTATTTGTTAACATATGAAATGTTCTTCTTCTTCAGTGTTGCCTTTCCTTTTTACCGCATATTTTAGTTAAAAATTAGGATTGTGATGAATAAATAGGCATAGGCTAGTGGGAATTGGATAGTGGCTTTCATGTTAGTCATGGTAAGGTTAGGGTCATAACACTCAAGAATATTGGCTCTTTTGGCTTGGAAATCATTGGAGAAATCAAGCACAATATGTATTCCATATATTCTTTCATTAAAAGAGAAGATTAAAAAAAAGCAAACTTGAAGAAGACAAAATATAAATGAAATGAAATATAGAGTTGTTACAGTTAGTGTAAAGAAGAAGAAAATCAAGCGAAAGAAGTAGTAAATAGTAAGAACACAAAGCCCATAACTGCACACCACTTTGTAGGTGTTAAAGTAGCTAATGGTGTTCACACAAGGTCATGCTCACTAGTCAGCAATAACTAAAACTTAATGCTAACAATTTGGTTTATTTTAGGGTTATTTTAACTAAGGATTGAGCAGTAGTGCTGGTAGATAGAGAAACTTAATCCAATACTAAATTAAAGGATGAAAGGAGGAAGTGGTTGAGAGAAATATAAAAGACAAAGAAAAAGATCGATAGTTCGAAGAATGCCATTGAAAAAAAAAAGAAAAGTGGAAATTTTAAGATTAATTTATTTATTAAAATGGCTCTAAATTAGTAGAAATGTAAGAAAAAAAGATGTTACTTAAGGCAATTTTCATTAAAATGTTAATAAGAGGACCAACTTTAGCCTAACTAAATTTTTAAAAGGACTAAAATAGATTATTTTAAATAAAAGGACCACAATTGCACAATTCATATTTTGGAAAGACCAAAATTGCATTTAAGCTAAAAAAATGACGAAAGTAAGATAAGATGAATTATAATTTCCATAATATAAACTAAGTTTAATATATAGTTTTCAAATGCTTGGCCCAACCATATTAATTAGAGCTATTCAAATGGACTCTGGTTTAGGAGTTTACATTTCTCATAAAAAGTTAGTCTATTGAAATGTAAATTAAAGCAATTTAGTTTGCCATGTCCAAGTCTACATTCTTTTTCTTTTTTCCTATTACACTTTCACTTTTAAACTAACACATTATAAAATATTTACCCAAGCAATCCAATACTTACATTTAAACCCGATTTTTTATCTTTCAATTCACCCAAATATAAATAAAATTATTTCTAAGTTTATGATTTTGTTCCTAAATTAATAATTTCAAAATTAATTTTTATTAGGCAAATGCTAACAATAGCCCTTAAGGTGATGGATAAGCACTAATTATTAATTCCTAACTAATCAATTTAATGTTTTATTTCTAGTTATAGTAATATAATAATTGACAATATAATTAGTAATATAATCACATTTAATATTAGGTTTATATTTTAATAATAATAATATATTATTATTATTAAAATCGGTATCCTTCATTTATTATATTACTTAAAATAGAAATAAAATATTAAACATGATTAGTTGGGATTTAACAATTAATGCTTATTTATTGTCTTTGTCATGACCTAATTTTTAGGTTATCATGATTGATATAAAGATATTAACTAGATATCTTTACAAGCTTTTAAAAAAAAACTTTATTATTTTTTAAAAATGTGCAATATGCAAAAATTCCAAGTTCAAAAATTCACTAATTTGTTTTTAAAAACACGTCTTATCAAATCAAAAAATAGCTTTCCTTAAACTAATGAAGTTTAACCTTTTATATTTTTGAAAATGGATTATAACTTAAACCAATAGAACTTTATCTTTGTGTAAATAATATTTTTAATAGATAGAAAAAATTTTACTCAAAAAATGGTCAACATGAAATCTTAAAAGAAGAAATTCAAAAAATCCTTTTAAGTGGAAAGTAATATTTTCACTAGTAGCGCCTAAATAATCTTTTACAAAAATACTTTTGATAAAACATACCCAAATAGTTCTCAGAAATATAAAAGACCTTTTTCCTTAAAGGAAGACTCTAAAAATAGATTCATAAAACTATTTGAATATCTTTTTCTTGAAATATCCCAAGAAAGATATTTAGAAAGAAAATAGTTGAAGAACTTTTTTGATTCTTCAAAAAGAATGGATTTTTCTTTTTAAAAATAGAAGTTCAAACTATAAAATAAATACAATAGAATAGGACCAAGTTAGATAAACTCAAAAATCAAGAGATCCTATTCTATTTATACTTTAGATATAACATATTTTGGAAATCAGATTTCTTCCTTTGAAATCAAGTAAGTGCTTTACAATAAAAAATAATTCTTTATTTTTTTATTGAATTTTTCAAAATTCAAGAGTATATAAAGATATTTTCTATAATCTAAATGCCTTATATGAAAATACCTTGGGTGTTGAAAAAATGTTTTCCTTTGAAACCGTGTGGACCATACTACTATATGCCATAAAAATCATTTCATAAAGCCATTAGTTACTTAAAATAAGAAATATGTACCATCGAAATTGTGCACTCACTTAAATATATATGCACACACATATGCATATTAATTATTCAAAAATTTAACTAGACCATTAAATATTCCTATTGTCAGAGTTCTAAAATAATTTTTCAAAACATGAAGAGGATCAAAATATAAATTTAAAAGTGGATAATGTTGACAATTATTTGCTAAACTAGTTATTAATTGTGCCATTCAAAACTTAAATGGTTAGGTCCTTTGGTCCTCTGGTGATACCAACCATAGCTAGTGTGATATAAATGCCATCAAACATTAGTGATTTTGGTAGGGTTTATATCTGAAAAGTATAACCACAAATATAATAAATAATTTAATTACTCAGTGAGATAGTTATCATCTCAATTTTTTAATAAGTTTTAGTTAAGAAAATCATATGCATACAAAACATATATCAAAACATTTCTCACCAAAAAAATTCTTCCATCTAATTCACATTTATCAAATTTGTTTGCTGCATTTATAACAATTTAGATATATGTTAAGCACATATTTCATTCACATGCACAATATAATCAAGCATTCAGAATGGCAATAAGGCATAAAGAGCCACTACCTTATTACTTCGAACCAAATTTTCTACATGTTTCCTAACCTTATTTTGAGCTTTTCACTTTCCATTCATCCTTCCATGTAACTAGGAAATCATAGGTGTTGGGACAAATCTACATGCTCTCTATAAAGATCTCATAACATATAATCATATAATCATATCATATCACCATATAGGTATTTGAGCCATAAAATTACATAAGCATTCAAGCCATAATTGAATCACTTTAACATAGTGGGGATTATTTCTCGTAATTTATTAACTTATTAACTAACAAGGATAACACATGATAACCTATTGTAGGTTTTGTAGTCATCAACTTAATCAATTAATCAAAGATAACTTGTAAGGAAATTCATAACACTACTATTGGATTCATATATATTGAAGACAATCTCCTAAGCTTCCTCACATTATTTTAGTAATTACAGGTCTACAGTTTTCCAACACTTTAATTAGTGAAGACAAACTTATGCAACTTTCAGATGCTTATTATCATATTCACAAATCATCAAGGTAAGGTTAAAATACTATCATTTGCCATAAACATCATTTCAATAATATAAACACATGATTAGAGGTATTAAAATGGGTTAATTTTAAGGGTTTGACTTAAGATTGATATAATTTTGCCTAACCTAGGATTAAGATTGATATGGAAAATGATAACAATGGCCCAGCCTGATAAATGACTAAGACTAATTTGTTCAACTTGTTAAAAAACTAGAACTAAAAAATGTCAGTCCATTAGGTTATTAGGTTAACCCATTAGCTTAATAATAGTAGTAAGTAATAAATAATTAATTTATTATTATATATTTAATTTATATATATATATATATTAAAATGATAATTTTGATATATTAAAATTATATTTTAATATATATAATATTAAAATTATATATATAAGCAATGTTAAATAATTTTTAATATTAAAATTGATAAATTTATATATTTAATATTATCAATATATTATATAAGTTTATCAAAATAAATAGTTATATTAAATTTAAATTAGTATTTTATATTAAAATTTTAAATTATTTAAAAATTTTATTAATTTTAAATATATTATATACATATATATAGTAGAATATATTATTATTTATTTATTATCATATATAAATATTACAATTATTTATTTATATGTTTAATAATATATATTTATTTTCATATATAATATATATAACTTATTAACATAAATATGTCATAATCAAAATCTCAAATACCACCAACTAATGCCATTACCTAGTTGTTTATATTTTTGTTGTTTTCAATTTAACCACAATACCTTCCTAGCTCATTGGAAAATGGCTTCAAAAAGGAAAAAGAAGAACTAACTTCTACCTTTTCATCATAACTTCATTATACCTATAGAATACTTTGGACTTGGACGCATCATGCATGGCGAAAAGCAATAGCTTTTTAATGTTTTCTCATTAAGCAACAGTTCTTGTCTTTAGCCATTGCTCTTTTCATTAGCCATTGCTCAATGACTATTTTAATTTTTTACTAATATTTTATATATTTCACACTATTATAAATACTCATCTCAATGAAACTCAATTTACACAATAAAAATATTTTTTCTTTCTCTTTACATTCTCATTCTTATAATTTTCATAATTATGATACATTTTTATTTCTTTACAAATGTTGAAGATTAGATGTGGACATGGTGCATGAAGTTTCAAAGCATTGAAATTTTTACTTTAAAAGAAAATATTGATGACATTCTTCAATTCTTTCTAATTTCTACTTATATTTTTATATTTTTTATTAAGTTTTATATATTTCAATTTTTATAGTATTTTAGTTAATTCAATAGTTATTATTCTTATCAAATTTAATATTACCAATCTCATTTTCATATTATTAATAAATTTTAATTATGGGCTTTAATGATCGTAATAATATACAAAATTATTTTGATAATTAAATTCTTTTAGAAAATATAGTTACTAATTTTTTAAATAATTTTCCAAATACTCCTTTAAGCACACCTAAATTTACATCATTTCCTTTTTCTTCATAATACGCTCATAGTTAAGGTTGGGCAAAAAATTTTAAACCGTAATAAATTGACTGATTTTAACCGAATTTTATCAGTTAAAATTGATTAAAATTAATTATCAGTTTATCTCAAATAAATATTTTTATGAAAAATTGATTTTTGGATAAAAATGGTTTGTGAATTATTTAATCGTATAAAATCATTTTCAACCGAAGGTTTATGCATTCCGAAGTTAAAGTTGCACACATTCCGAAATTAAGGTAGTGGCTCAACAACCTTACGGAAGATAGACAGGCATGACAACAGATGGAGAAAGCACAAGGTTTTGAGCCATTTTCAAACTAAATAATAAATTTAAGATTACAAGGGATATGATAATAAAACCAACAGATGACAGTCTCTCTTTCGTAGCCACTGTGGGCTGCATCTCGTGATTTGTGTAGTATAACCTACTTCTGTACCTACCTATACTCTATTGCGTAACTCCTAGCTTCTACACAGATTGAAGCCGCCCTTTCAAACTTCCTAAAAAGTTATGTATTATTTTACTATAATATTAATATTTATAAGTATATACGTCAAAGAATGCATTTCCATTTTTATAAAATACTTTTTAAAAATTTTTCACTTCATTTTATAACTCTTTCTTTTTGAACTCTTCGGTGTCTTCGTTGTCTTCTCTAAGGATGAGAAGAGAAAACGCTGATAGCCTAAGAAATCAGGTTTGGGAGTTCACAATCACCTATTTTCTCCCATCTTTTACCTATTTTGGTTTAACAAGAAGAGTTAGAGCTAAGGAAAACAAATCTCTGTACATATTATCTTCTTCCTAAAATTTTTAGATCTGTGCATTATCTTCTTTAAAATTTTTAGATTTATATATTATACTCTCCTTCTTCTCACTAAAATTTCATTCTGCTTTGAGTTATTTTTACTTTTGATTTCATTGCTATTTGTGTTTAGGCGATGGAGGTTTTGTTTTGAAATTTTAATTTACATTTTTGCTTACTAAAAAAAGCAAAATTTGAGACCATCGGTACTCGTTCAAACCCGTTTAAATCCATGTCTCATGGTTAAAATCAGTTTTTTCATTAATATCAATCGAATTCGGTTGTTCCTTTTATACATTTAATTTACTTCGATCAATTAAAATTACGTTATTTAACTAATTTTAATCGACCGATGAATACCCCTACTCATAGTCATAAGAATATAAACACTCCTATATCCTCATCTAATTTAGCAAAAGATAAAAAATTTTCAAAATATGAAATTATTTTAATTTAAAAAATGTAGATAGTATAGCTAAAGCATTTTATAAATATTGTCCAAAAAAGTATAACTATGATAGAAATAGTAGTACTAGTATAATAAGACACTATTATTATTCTAAATATGTGGATATTGTAAATATTTCAAGTGAAAATTCTAACATGCTTAGTCAGAATAGTTGTGAATATGAATTATGTAAATGAATTTGTCATACTGAAATGCTATTTAGTGCAGTTAGTTTTCTAAAATTAAATACTCTGCTTTAACACTTTGATATTTAATGACATGGTATGAATAGGAATATTAGTGTAAATAAATTGAATAAAATTTTTAAAGAGCAAAAAATAATTTTAGCTAACTTTTTTTTTAAATTCAAAGGTAAAGTTACACTTATATTTGATATTTAGACATTAACATCTCAAATGGGCTACGTTTGTGTAATTGTCCATTATATTAATGATAATTTTATTTTATATAAAAGAATTATTTATTTTAAATCAATTCCACCATAATATGATGCATCTACTATTGCTTTTTATATAATAAAAACTTGTAATGAATACATGATATTAGATAAAATATTTTTAATTACCTTTGATAATGCATATACTAATATTAATGCTAATAGAATTTTAATTCCAACTTTAAATCCTATTCTTGAAGCTCAATCTCTTCATCTTAGATGTGCATGCCATATTTTAAATTTAGTTATTGAAATGAATTAAAAGTTATTTCTATACTCATGCAAAATCTTAGAAATATATTTTCATATATCAAATCATCACCATCTAAAAAGTATGATCAGAGACAATTATGTATCTAAATGTTTAAAAAACCTAAGACACCTCCATAAGATATTTGTACACAATGGAATTCTACTTTTAAAATATTAGAATTTTGCTTAGAGTATAAAAATGTCATGTATACTTTTTATTCAACAAAAATTCAAATTAATCATCACCTTAGAAATGTTAAATGGGAAATGACACAAATTTACTTACAATTTTTACAAGTATTTTATAAAGCAACTAATCTTTTACCTGATTCTTATTATCTAAACATCTCACTTAATATTTAATGTTTTATTTAATTATATTTTTTGCATTTTAAAAATTTGGAAGTATTAATGGGTTTGAAATTATTATTAATAAATGCTTACTAAAATGGAATAAATACTTTAGAAATATTTCTCATTATATGTTATAACTACAATTATGGATCCTAGAGTTAAATAAGAAAGTGTAAAAAAATTGCTAAGAAGTACCATAAAAATATACAATATGAATTTGACTCAGAGTTTTACATGAATGATATAAATAATTTAATCTTAAAAATATTTCAAGTATATAGTAGTAAATTTAGTTTTTTACAGTCATGCTTGGATTTTTAGTCACCTTCAAAAATAAGTATCCTATTCTGAGAATAATATGATGATTTCTTAGATTTAATTAATGATACTCTCTCAATCAACAATGAATTAAGTTCTTACTTATTTACACATATTGTAGCTAATATGCCAATTTTTGCCATTTTAGAATGGTGGAAGGCATAAAGGACATAATATCCTATACTTTCTCTTATGGCATATGATATATTAACTCCTCCAATATCTTCAGTAACATTAAAAAATACATTTTCTCTTAGTGAACGAATTTTAGATGACACACATTTATCTATAAATGATTAGAACTTAGAGATAGTTATTTGTTTAAATGATTGGGATGATATAGAAGATAGATAACAAAGTAATTTGTAAGAAGATGGATTATCATCGAGTGAAGGAGATAATTAAAAATAATAACATATTCATATATTATAAAATTAGTTATTTATACTTATTTTTTTAATAGTGAAATTTTTCTGTACTAAGTCTTGTGATTTTTACCATTTTTAATAGGGTTTTTCCACGTTAAAAATTATTATATCTTAATTTATTTCTTTATTATTTTTAGTTCTATTAAACAACAATAATAAAAATAATAACAACAATAATTTTTAACTGATAATAATAAAATATAATTATATTTTATAATAATAAGAGTAATCATAACAATAGCAACAATATAATAATATGAAGGAATTTTAATCTAAAATTTAAAATTTCTTACCATTAATTAATCACCTAAGATTTTCAATATGTGATTTTGGTTATAAGTTTGATTACTTGTCAAATTTAAACTTAATTTATTTAAATTAAATACATTTTTTATAAATAATTTTTACAAGTGATCAAATTATTTTTAGTTAATATTTTCTTTCAAGTATTCAAGGTGATGAGATTTTAATTTAAAATTTTAATATATTGAAAAGTTACTAATATATTCTAAGAAATTAGGAATAAAACTATATTAATATTTGAAATTTTTCTTTCTTTTTTTTAAAAGAATTCATATTTAATTTTTTTATAATTTTAAAAAATATAATTTTCATTTCAATTATCTCAATAAATTTATTCTAATTTTATCCCTTTAATAAATTTTAAGTGACAATAATAAAATATGATTATATTTAATAATAATATATTTTAATCAATTAATGATGTAAAATTAATAATAAATAAATAACTAATATGATGATGATGATGATGATGATGATGATGATGATGATGATGATAATAATAATAATAATAATAATAATAATAATAATAATAATAATAATAATAATAATAAAACATAATGGATTATAAAACTTGCTTGAACCCACCTAGTAAATGTCTACTTGGGACTAAGATTAGAATTATAACAATCCGATTAGGACCTAACTTGATGAAAAAGTAGCTTAACTTAGGACTAACCTGATGTATAATTTTTATCCCTTAGGTCAACCTGATAAGGTTGGATTAGCCCATTTTGATAGGTTTACATGTAATTTAATAGAAAAGTATCCATATATTACCTTGTCACCTTTAAAGGGAACCATTCTAAGCATTTATGTATACTAGATCATTCATCACATTCCATATGCAAGAATTCATCATCTATATCTTTCATAAGCATTATTTGCAAATATTAATGCATAAAAATTCATTGCACTAATTAGCACATATATGTTCATAAAAATTGTGAAGCATGCTTTATCCATGCTTCCATGTTTTGATGCTAGATTTATCAAAAGTTTATCAACTCTTCTTTACATATCATAATGCTCAAGCATAAAATTTTATTTCATGTAATAATTAACAAATATGTACTCACAGTTTTGTCTTAAAAACTCACATTCTATTTTTTCACAAGCATTTTTATTTTTTTAAAGCATACTTTCAAACTATTATTTCTATACATTTATAAGCTAATATCAAGCAAGAATTCACTTTTAAAATGCAAAATTAGTGCATAGTTTTTTAGCAAAATAGTGACATTACAACTTGGTTTTTCAAAGTTCCATTGTTTCCCATATGAAGCTTATTCAACCTTAAATTTTGCATATTATTTTATCAAGTAAGAAAATATATTTTTCTTACAAAATCAAGGATAAACACACATGATATAGCAATATAAAAACTACACTATTTCTCCTTATTTAAATCACCAATTCTTTTGCATCCAAGCATAACCTTTCACTAGGTTTTAAGAATCATTCTTATATCTGAAAATATCAAATCTTTATGTAACTTTTTATCATATTTCCCAGAAGTTCCAGATTCAAAATAATGACATTAAGTGTCATTTTTCAACCTTTTTCATAGTTGACACATGTTACAAAACTTTCCAAAACATTTTACCAATAAACACCTTTGTAGGAAATAACAGTTAACTTTGAAATACCAAATTTTAAATCAAACTTATTTAAATTTTTTTAAGAATTTATAGCCTTGAAATAATGACATTAAATGCCATATTTCCACCATCTCCTTGCACAAAACATTTTATACAAACAACCAAAACATTTCACCCAATAATGATTTTTTATATGAGATAAACTTTATTTTAAAGACAACATTTTTGTGTTATCCATATAGCTTAAACTTATAAGCTATGCTCTAAACATGAAAAAAAAATTTGTTTGCTTGAAAAACTTGATATAAAAGTGTTGTACCATTAATCAAGAGTTCAAAAACAAGTGTAACACATTTTTCCATAAAAAAGAATTTTTTCTTAAGAAATAAGTATGAAACTTGAAAGCTTATAGTAGGGTTTTAACATAATTTTTTTCTTGAAATTTTTTATGTAATTTCCCTACTAGGATTTAAAAGATCGTAGACTTGATTTTGTAACAAAAATAAAAAATTTTCCCTTAGTCTCATAGTAAAACCCATGAATGTCAAACATATTACCTAACAAAACTTTTGTTATCATTTTTTAATAAAACTATTTCTTAAAAGCTGATCATCCCAAGATCTAAAAATAGAATGGCCCTTTTTCAAATCATTATTTAAAAATCTTGTTTTCTATTTCTTTGGAAATCGTTTCTAACAAAACATTTTGTTTCCTTTCTTTTTCAAGAAAATCTTTCTAAAATTTTTTCTTTTCAATTTAAGGAAAAATCACTTACCATAAAATGTTTTTAACATTAAAACCTTTTCAAATCACATTCTTTTTAAGAAATCTTTGTCAAAAACTCATCTTTCAAAATCAAAGATTTTTTGAAACATAAGATGACTTCAAATGCTAAACTTTTTCATCAAGAATGTTTTCAAAGAATCACAACCTTTCTTACATACTTTTTGAAAACTCCTTAAGGATTTAACCTTAAGAAACAAAGTATTATCAAGAAATTTTTTTTATTTTTTTACAAGGCCTTTCTAGAACTCAATTTATCCCTTTCTTTTTAAGAAAACTTTGCTATATTTTCAAAATAAGAATGCTATAATAACAACTTTTCAAAACAAATGATGTTACTAACATCAAACTTTTTCAAAACACTTATTTTTTATTTAAGAAAACCTTTTCAAAACCACTTTTTTTCGATATCTTTTGTTTCCCCCTTTTTAGGAAAAGTTTTCAAGATTATATCTTTATTGATCCTCTAATTATAGGATTGCTTAATACTTTATCTTCTAAGAAAACCTTTTTAGAAAAACATATTTTATTTCTTCTAAAGAAAAACATAAGACTTTTGTAAAAAGAATGATCTAAAATAATCCTTTTTGAGAAATCTATATTATTCATTTAAGAATATTTCCAAAAGTCCTAACTTTTTTAAAAAACTCTTTTCTTTCTAAATATAGAAATAATATTTGTCATCCTTTAAGATCAATAATTAAGTAGTAATCCTAGGTAACTGATAGTGAAGTAATACCATGAGAGAAGGGTTAAAAAAACTCTCATCGAGAAGTGAAATAGAACAAGAAACCATAAGCTCCTAAGCAATGGGAGGAGCTCGAGACCACATGCTTGTTGAAGATAAGTTGATGACTCATAGATATTGCTTATGGACTTAAACTTAGGTGATCTACCTATGACCAAGATGAAGCTTGGGTGAAACTAAGTGAAGGACTAAACTAACTAATGTTAAAGAATTAGTGAATGGGTTATGGTTAAGGGTGAAATGCCACTCGAACCAAAGCTAGTTGGTTCTCCTTAAAATGCATTGAGGCGCAGCAATTGATAGGATATCTTATCTTTAATAGTTTATTTTTATGTTTTAATAAATAACCAAATCCACCATGAGAACTATAATTTTAAATATCATCATTCAAAAATAGCATATTATATATATATATATATATCTTTTTAAAAAAACCAAGAAAATAGGTAAGTTTCTACTTATCTTTGTTGAGCTTGCTTTCATTTCTTTACGCACTTGTGGATTCAAGTTCCATTATCCAAGAAAAACATTAATTAAGTGAAGAGAAAAAGAATTAAAATCAAGAGATAGTGATCATTTTACCTTTTTTCCTATGATCTATTAAGCTTTTCATCAAGATCTTTAAACCAAAACTCAATATCCTATAAAGTTCTTTCAAGATCTTACTAAAAAAAACTTTAAGAGAAAATGAGGCTCTCTTTAGCCAAAGAATTTCATGGCTTGCCTTCTCTCCCTCATGTTCTTACTTCTCTCTTGTATTTTGGTGTGAAAAGAAGTGCAAACATCACCCTATTTATAGTAAAATTCAAGGGCTCTTTTATCATTACAATTACTTCATCATTTACACTAAATCAAAGGCCATGGTTTTATCTCCTTTTTTAGGGAAGAATCTTCAAAAATCTACTAATATCTAACCATATATTCCCTTGTTAATGCATATCCAAAGAAAATCCACTAATATTAACTAAAATCTACTAATACCTTATAATATAATCCATAATATCCAAGTGTAATTATGGCTCACATAGATTTATTTCCTCACATGGCTAATTCCTATTAAAATAATGTATCCACATGATTTTCTTTCCATTAAGGAAGCCCACAGTTTGGTCTTCAAGTAGGGAAAAAAAATCTTCTCAAATCCTCCTATGTTCACACTAAGAAATCTAATAAATATTGCTTCATTAATTTCTTTCACATGGCTAAGCTTTTTCCTTTCACATCGATGACATGGCAATATCTAATTAGTTCCTTAATTTGTACATAACTTTCTAAGCTAAATTAAGTAATACTTTTCTTAATTCACATCATCAATTCAAATTTTATAATAAAATCATTACTTAGGATACAGTAAAATTAATTTATCTTTTCAATAATTGTGATAAAAAAATCATAAACTAAATATTAACATCCTTTCCTTAATTATCATAACTAAATCATCTCTTATTCTTTAACAAAATCATACTTGGGAAAATACCAAGAAAATTCTTGGAAAACTTCAAAATCACATCACTTTTTTTAACAAAGAAATAAAAATCCATGACTCTCTCTAATTCCTAAAAATTAATATATTTCCTTAAGAATCCTATCTTTAATTTCATCAATGAAATCTACACTTTTGAATCCATAGTACTAGTTAAGAAACAAGCTCAATCAAATAATATTAGTGAGTATCACACTATTTTCTTCATTTAATCAAAATATTTTATTTTTAGTAAAATAATAGTTATCACAACCTAATTCTTGGATATCATAATTGGCGTAAAGATATATAACTAGTATTCATATACTAATTAGATATTCTTGCATGCCTTTAAGACACTTTTAACTCCTTTATTTTCTTAACTTTATTAAGAATATAAATAAGCCTTTAGAGAAAATAATATTGATTACACATATATAAGGAAATTTAAAACATAATTCACATATAATAAAGATATTTATACAAGAGTACACAACTTTTTTGAAAATATAAATTTGCACACAAATACTATTAAAAGAAGGACCCTTAATTAAAATCATCTTATTTCCATTTATTGCCTTCCTCAGGGTTTGATTCTATAGATGAGAAGGAAGAAGCTAGCATATTGACTGAACCAGAACTAGCTTTGCCTTCCAATGAATGGGACCGTTGAATAAGATTGACAATAAAAGGATTAGACTCAGAATCTACTTTCTAAAGCTTTACACTATAGTTTACTTGAAAACCTTTTGCAGACATATGTAGTCTACAATAAAATATAATTTGGAAGGTTCCCTAGGTGAAAGGAAGGTTTTTAGCACACGTGTTAGTCATCTTTGTGGGATCCATATTTTATATCTATAAATAAAATTTAACAAAAAGAATATGAGTATTAAAATATTTAATAAATGGCTACTCTTCTCCTTTTTCTGGTGAGTTTTCACCATAATAGATGAAATATATATACATTAGTGTATAATAAATTACTAAGGTTTTTATGTACTAAATAACTCTTATGTGTAATATTTGGTAACAAATTGGCTAATTTGTCACTCTTAAAATTTGTTAAAGAGAATGGTTATAGTAGTGTACAGGTTTCACTTTATATCTTTAGTCTAACTTTATCCCCTACCATTCTAAGCACAAAGTCACCAACCTTATCCCTCGAACCATTACCATGCTTCTCTTTTTCTATGAAGGATGCATGTCTCTCCCCATATATTATATTGAGGAAAAGCAATGTTAAGAAGCCGATCATACGCATCAATTGCTCATTTCATTAAGTATGATCAATATACCGACTATGCTATTAGAGTTTTATTAACATAAATTGCCATTCTCATGTATTCAATTTCATCATCACATAATTTTCTAATCATTTTCTCATTCTTGGATATTGTTCACATAGTACCAAAAGCATGAAATTCAAAACAAGACAACACATGAGTAGTTGCAATAAGAGCCCTTTTTTAATGTCCAAATCACTTCTAATTATTACTAAATTTTTACACAATGTCCTTAATTTGTTAAATGATGAAAAACTTCAATTATTTCACAAAAACATTACATTGATATTGTTTCATATAGAACCAAAAATATAAAGTTGCCAAACTAGGCAAATTTAGACTTATTGTGGAAAAGGATCCTTCTTGACCTTTAAACCAATTTCAATTGCCACTAAATATTTATGTAAGTTTACTAACATGTTAATAATAAAATAATATTAATTATTTAATTTTTATCAATTAACTTCTTGTACAAACAGCACCAAACTTTAGAATAAAGAATCTAGAATTCTATTTTAGGCTCTTGTAGCTAAAGTCCATACAAATTCACTTTTCATAACTATAAAATTTTTCAAAAATTCCTAATTATTTGCATATCTATCCTAGTGTTGTTTGTATGATTAATATACAAAAAATTAAAATTTTAGCAATTCCTAATCCTTAATTCTAAAGAGTAATAAAAATTATGGTATTATCCTTCTTTAATAATTTTGTTTCTAAACTCAATATAATCCTATTGTTATCTCTTAAGGGAAAACTTAATGAATCCTCTCCTACCAAACTTGATACTAAAATACTAACATCATATCATCACATTAACATTTATATAATACTAAAATCAAATCATGCAACCCTACAACTTAACTTAACACCTATAATAGCATATATCATCGTTTTTTTCATCTTTCATGAGAAAACTCAAAGGAATAAGAGATAGTTGCCAGTCACCTTAAATTCTTGATTATATAACTTTTCAAAAAAAATTTAAAGCAATAACTTCACTAAAATAAATCAAATTTTAGAAATTTTGAAGATAAAACTTCTATGAAAACTTAAAAGAGATGAAAAAAAAGCTACGTTACTTGGCAAGAGTTAGGTGAAACCACTTGGAGAATCTCTTAGAAATTATTAGAGAATTGAAAACCCTAGTAGAGAAATCCTAGGAAAGCATGGTTTCAAAGCTAAAGATGAGTAGAAATTTTATGCAAAAATGCCCTTAAAAGTGGTGCATAAAACCTTATTCTAAGGCTGTCATCGTAAGCCACCTTTTTATTATTATTTTGTAAAAAGTTGATGATTAATACCATATGATGCAGAATTATTCATGACTAGATTTTAGAAGATAATTTACTAAAATCCACTTAAATTTAGCCTAATATAATGTCTAGAAAGAAACATTAATTAATGCACCTAGTTTTTCAATTATTCACCAAATTGCTATTAACTTCCTCCACAAACTTGGGCTTTGTTTGGGCTTTATTTTTCTAACTTCTAAAATCAAATTTGGGCCTAACAAAGTTGAACTAAGTCAGCCCAAGTAAACCAAGATGATTTAAATTTTGGCCCAATCTTTAGGTTTTTAGGCTACCTAGGCTCTTAATTTCTATAAGGTCTTTGTATAATTTTTCTAAACTTAGTATTAGGCTTTTAATTATATTTTGATCCATACTAGTATTTAATATATTTTTGTAAAAATTTTAGTTAGACGTTCCTCCAAACTATTTTTATAGTTTATCTAAAATTCACTTAATTACCTTATCGGGTTTCTATTAAGGAGGTTCTTAATCAAAATTCTTTCTTGAACTTTCTTACTTTATTTAGGGGTATTATAATAGTGAAAACACATTTTAAGAAGAATAATAAATTTAGGCTCTTTTTATCAAAGTGTCATTTATAAAAACCATTTTACATACTTACTAGTCAACTTTTTGACTATTTGCAATATTTCATTTCAAATTAATATTCCTCTTTTGGTTCTAGTATGAAACTGTGTGTATGCTATTTGGCAAAAATTCCACATTTTCAATTACTTGAGTTTTCATAGGATGCTTTTAAACAAAAACTTTAAGTTACTCTAAGACACTATCAACTATAAATCTTGAATAGTTTTAAAAATAGTGAAAATTTTTAAAATAAATTCTAATAAATTTTCTATCTATTAAAATTAATAGGTACTTCCACTAGTTACTAATTAATGAATACTTTCTAATTTGTTTCTAATGGTTTTATTCTATTAGGCTTTTATCAAATATTACAATACTAGGGTTGTTGTTAGTGTATGCTTTTTTATTATAGTTTATTTAGTCTTGTATTGTTAGTTTGAATATTTCTAAAAATTGTCAAATTTCTTAAAATAAATTCTAATGAATTTTCTATCCATTAAAATTAATAGGTACTTCCATTAATTACTTATTAATGACTACTTTCTAATTTGTTTTTAATGGTTTTATTCTATTAGGCTTTTATCAAGTATTATAGTCATAGCCTATTGTTAGCATATGCTTTTTTATTATAGTTTATTTAGTTTTGGATTATTAGTTTGGATTAATAAAAAATTAAATCAATAATATTTGAATTTATAATTGTTATTTTAGAATTAAAATTATTTTAAAATATTTAAAATTATTTTTAAAAAAAGAAAAGTTTTGGAAACTCGATCCACTAATTCATGGTCTAAAAACTTAAGGACTTGGATCCTTTAAAGGGTTTGAATTTTTTGCAAACCTATTCAGTCCAATCTACTATATTCAGTTTGTGAATGGACTAGTTAGGTTTGTTCAGCAAGTAAAATATTAACCATGATGGGATTATCAAGTACTACTAAAATTCTTTAAAAATATCATTAATAACTATAATATTATAAAATAACTATAAATATCATATCAAGAATTATAAGTTAATTATTTAAATAACCATAATACAATATTATAATATATGTTAAAATTAAGAAAATAATATAAGTATTAAAGTTCATTAATGTACTTTTAAAGATGTACAACTTTTCCATATATAAAACTTATCATGAAGGGTGAAATGTCAACAAAAAAATAAAAAATGATATTATCTATTGAAATTATTAAAAATGGAAAAAAAATTAAGTTTTACATAAAAATAATTTATATTGACACACACAAAACAAAATGAAGTGAAGAAATGGTTTTCTCTTAGATAAATCTAGTCTAAGTAATTTCTATAATAAACAAGTCTAATTTTATATTAAAAAGAAATCCAAAACCTATTCAATATTTAGAATATGTTTGTTACATTCAATATATACTTTATAACTTATTGATTTAATTAATAAGTTGAAAACTAGCTAAAATAGAGGTGTCTAGTGCTCCAATTTCTTAAGGAAGAAAGGCTCTCTTGTCATATGTTTCATGAACTAACTTATAACTTTTCAATTTTTTTTCAAAATTTACTCATATTATTTTTGTTAATTAATAATCCATATCCTAATTATGAAAACTATGCTCGCCTTTTCTTTATGATGATTTTTAACACTTTTTATACCTTAATTAATTTATCTATATTTTCATAACATTATGGTTTTGTTTGTCCTAAATAATTGATAAGCTACCTAATGGCTAATAACATAACTAATAGTTGATTAGTTAATTGATAAATAAAATTACTAATTAATTGGTGATAACAAATAAGATAATTGATTAAATTAGAAGTATTTTATAAAATTAGCTGTTGAACTAACTAATAACTAGTAAATAATAAAAAAGTATGTATATATATATTTGAAGACTAAATTATATTAATGCAATTAAAATATTCAAAATAAGATATAATTACTTAAAATTTCATTATTTATATTTTGTAATGTTAAATATTTATTTATGTGCTTATTTTTACTTATTTATTATTCAAAATAAGAATATGATTATATAATATTTAGTCAATTATATTTTATAACATCATATATTTATTTACTTACTTATTATATAGTTATTTATTACACCAAATAAGAATATTATTATTTAAAATTTAATTAATAATACTTTGTGACATCATATATTTATTTATTTATTTTTTATTTATATTGAATTTATGAGTATAAGTAAAAAAATGTGATGATGCATAAGTGTTTTCGCTTTTCTTTGACTTTATGGAAAAGCATAAACCATTAAAAATAGTATAATATTATAAAAATAATGTTATATATAGTTAAGGCATATACTATTAATTAATTAAAAGAAGAAAAATAAATTTTGGAGGAAAAAAAAAGAAAGAAAAAACTTCAAGTCATAAGTAGCAAGCTACAAGCTATCCTATGAAACTTATTAAATCAAATTTTTTTCCTAATAGGCTAATGTGTTAAACATCTCTAAAAGTTAATTTATAATTTATTAACTAAATTAATAAATTATAAATTAATTTATCTATTGCATCAGACACATTTTATATTTATTAATTTTTTAATATCATACTAATTTTAATAGTTGTTTATTTTCCACGATGAAAGGAAATAAAAAAAAATTTTCACGTCATCACATATTTGATGACCTATTAAAATGAACTAATTCAACTTTACCAAATTAATTCAATAGTTAAAAAAAGTTAAGCCAATCTTGAGTTAAGTTACTTTTTTAACTCACTGACAAATTGTATTTATCTTTTCCATATGTATAGTTACATTAATATATGATGAAGGAACCATGTCAACCATGTTCTCTTCAAATAAAATCCCTTTACTTGCTTGGTAAGCCTTTAGTTGAATAAACCACATGCATGTCATCTTAGAGATTTCAAGGATGAATTCTTCTAAAAGAGGGAGTACTATTACATCCCTAGTGATTTAAAATTTTATTTATTTATGTGACTACTTATTAATTAAATTAATTATTTTGTTTGAATGAAATACCTTGAATTCTAGGAATTTAGGTAGAAAATAAGAGAAAGATTGATGTAAAGAACAATTTAAATCAATGAGTATGTTGAAAGAACTTTGATAATAGTAGAACTTAATGATATGTTATAATTTAATGATGGTTCACAATAGGAAGAATTTAAAAGGTATTAATTGTATTGTGAATGAGGCAAATAAGAATGGATAATTGATTGAGAGAAATCACAAACATCTTGTCACATCCCAAGTCCAAGAATACAACTAGCATATGAGGTCACTTATGAGTGATTTCCCACCAACCTTGCATTCTGACAATGCATATACTAACTTAACTTCTCTTTTTATGTAAAGATTTGTTTTCCTAACTATTTTAAGATAAAAAAAAGTTTCCTCCATTTTTAGACATTTTTAGAGGGCCACATGCCCTAAGACAAGGAACCTATAACTTAAATGACAGAACACCAAAGACTAACCATAAGAAGAAATAAAATCTATGCAACCACTACATAGGCATGTCAATATTCATTGTCAAATTCACTCAAAATGATGTCTTTGGTTTCCAAGAAATTAGCAAGGTCTACTAGTCTCACTTTGTCTTGGAAATATTAGAAATAAATGAGTGAGTTACTAAAACTTAGTGAATGTATATCTATTAGAACATATAAATAGAATTAAATAAACGTATGCAAAATTATATAATTTAGCTAATGGATGAATAAACTAGTAGGTTCAATCCCTAAACTCCATAGCTTATAGAAGTAAATTCATCCATCTTGTACTTTTATTTGCGCTTAGCTTAAAATTTTCATTCTGCTTAAAAGTAGATATACCAAAAGAGTTCTAGTTGTACCAAGTTAGCATTCCACATCATGTATAAAGGAGACTTGTAGGATACATGACACTTAATGGAATTATGTAATGACACACTTATAGAACATAACATAGTGAGTTCATACCTCCTAATCCATATCAAAAATTTTCAATAGCCTTGATATCTTAATAGTGCAATTATGTGAGCACAATTACATCATGACACAACTATATTTAGTTCATAATCATAACATATAAGTAATACAAATTATAAAAATATAAAAGCAGTTAAATCTTCCTATGAGTCTCAAGTCAGCCTTATCTTATAATAAAACCCATCCATCCCTCTAGAGTCAACTTTATCCCTTCATAAACTATTACCGGATCTAATATTCACATATCACATCATCCTCTCATAATAATATACGTGCACTATAATTCCCAAGGATCGCATGCATGCATCACATATCAAATTATTACATGCCTTGTTAGTCTTATGGACCACAAACATGCATCCCATATCATGAATCAATCTCACAATGATTCATTTCTAAACATGACAATGTTATCAAACAATAAGTGTTCATACCTCCATTGCATAACTTTAAATATCAACTTAACATCATTTAACTGTCCCCACACACCCACATACATATACACATCAAAATATTGTTTTCTAAAGTAAATCAATGATATTGTCATGTTTTCATTACATAGCCATAATTGTTTAATTAATAATTTTCATTCTCATCATAACAGAATTGCAATTTTATATCATTGGATAATTTACAACGTTGCTATGCCCAAAATGCATATATGCAAGCCCTTTTCAATAATTGTTATTATAGTTCACTTTACATACATATACATATATATACATATAAATGTATTTATTCTCCATTTCGGTTATTAAATAAAATGATTTAGCCATATTAGGCATAAAACCAAAATAAAAATGTGAAAGCAATTTCATATCCTTAAATAGTTACGTACATATGAATAAACACATACTAGAAGTTGTATATCCATATATATAATTATACATGCATTCAAATTCATATGAATATATAAGGTTATAGATATTAAATTTTAGTAAGGTATACACTCACTAGTAAACGCCCTATTCATCTTAAAATTCTAGAGTATCCAAGTTAGCCATCTTTACTATCTACTTATCAATCTACAAGAACAAACTTTAAATAAACTTAAACTAATCATTTTTTCCATATAATCCTTCTTCCATGTACTAAATATTTAACTCTAATAAAATCATAAATTATTTATTTTCTCTAAAATTATTTTCAAAAAATTTAAAATTTACGTTTAGGTTAGAGTTCTTGAGATGAGCTTAAAAACACATAAAATATTAGAGTTGTAAGCTTTAGATGGGCACACCTAAGAAGGCTAATCAAAGGTTGGCAATGTTGGAATATGTTGAATCTTCAATGAAAGGAAGGACCAAATGGCCTGATGCATAGACATTTTTCAATTGTGTTTTGTGGCATTTTCCTTCACATCACTAGTAAAAGGATCAAAGGTTAATGACCATGGCCAAGGGTGGCTAAAAAAAGAAATGGAGGGAGTTAAGAATGGGAGAGAGAAATAGGATGGAAAGGAGGAAATAGAAAGAGAAAGGTGATAGTTGAAAGAAAGGAAGAAAGTTCTTGGAAATATAGAGCCAAGGGAAATTTTCCATGTCATAGGTATATCTAAGCTAAAACTTAGGATGATTCTAGCCATTCATTTGGTAAAAGATCAAAAGAGGAAATGATTCCATGAAATGTCTGTAGTGTAACTTAAGGTAAGATTCAATTTTAACCATCCATCCTTTATAAAAATCTTTTTTCCTTTCAATTCTTAACCACTTATCTCTAATTTCACCATTTTCATTTTTTCATTTTCTCTTTTTCAATAATTCTATAATAATTCAATAAACTTAAGGACTTAAAATAAATATCCCAAAATTTACTAGATTTAAAAAAAATCATTTACTAAAGCTTATGCAAATACTTTCTTAAATCACCCAATTCATAAATTTTTAGATATTCCCAATTCACCATCTTTAATTTCATCATTTTTCATTTTTCTTTTTTTTCAATAATTCTATAATAATCTAATAAAATTAAGGACTCAAAATAAGTGTCTCAAAATTTATTAGATTTTGAATGAAATCATTTACTAGAGCTTGTACAAATACTTTTTTAAATCACCTATTTCATAAAGTTTTAGATATTCCTAATTTTGTAAGAAAGACTTGATAACTTGGGCTAACACTTTAGCCAATTAGATAAAATTAATATCATTAGGCGAAATTAAATATTTGGGTTTTGTCATAAGGTTAAATAAATAATGATTGAATAATAAAATATATAAGAAATTATTTTATTTTATTTAAAATTCAATATAATGGGTAAATCTAATAATACAAATTTATTTACAATAAACACTTTGGAACTCTAAATTTTAAAGAAATTAGTAGAATAAATTTGGGTATTACAAGTTCACACCTTTAGAAGAATTCATTCTCGAATTCTACAAGTAAAGTACTAGAGAAGATGATAAGAGTCATTGAATAATTGGGGCGACTTACTATTAATGCCATAGGATAATTTTTTGAAAGAAGATTATATAGAATAAAGATATATTATTTACATTTGAACAAAAATATACTTCATCTAGGGTTGTAACTTGAAAGCTAATGTCTATTCTCATGCATTATAGGTCTATAATTCCTCAAATTCAAGAATTTCATAAATCTCGAACATTACTAACCTACACAAGATCCTTCTTCTCAAATTATTCATTTATGACCAAGATCAATAGTACCACCCATCCTCTTAACAATAATTAATTTCTATTCTATCCTCATTATCTCAAACCAAAAAACCTTTTTTATATGTTATAAACTAATCCATACGTGTTGAATATATTGTACTATTATCATACACCTTTTTTGGACTACTTAAATTTAACAAATTTACATGACATAGTCATTAACAATTTCTTTATTTCCTTAAAGCTACTCTTCTAAGTGCATTTCTAGTAATACTAACCTTATTATATCTTTGATTCACCTATGAAATATTCACAACATTACCTTTTACTCCTTAATTATACACTCTTACCTTACATTCCTCAAAATCTTAAACATTAACAAAATGGAAAGATCAAAGTAAATAATATTAATGAAATAAAGGTTTATGCAAGTCAAATATTTGATAATGGATGTACTTATTAATATCTACACTTGTATAGTTATCTACATAATACTCTAGCCTTAACAATCCAATTATCATTATCAATCAATAAGGGTATCTACTTATGCATATGAATAGGATGGTAGGATAATCCATTAGATATTAAAGGAGCCAATCAATTCAATTAAAAGCAATAAGGCTAACCTTAGTAAAACCACATATCAATAATTCAAATAAAAGAATAGGAACAAACATATAAGAACAAGCAAAGACATTCATTAAATAATTCCATCTAGGAAACAACATTCAAAGTATCATGTACTTAATGGAAATAACACTTTATGCATCCATAATTACTTCATTAATTCTATTAAGTTCAAAATTATGGAGAAAAAAGCCTTAAATGCAGGATTTCAATAGAAGAATTGTACAATGCCAGAGTACTTTCTCCAATTGACTTTTGAATAATTTTAGATGTATCATCTCATCAAGAACTTTCCTTATATTTTCTAGATAAATTTTTTTATTCAACTCATATATATATATACATAGTTGTACAAGTGTGAACATTTGTTCTTAAAGATCAAGCATCATTCAATGTCATTCATGCCTCTTTACATAGCTTCTTAACTTAATTCAAACCATTAAAAGCATATCAATTATATTCTAAGCTTATTACACCTTGTTAAGAATCATAATTATAAGTACATGGAATAAGGTGCCAACGATCAAATGTGGTAGCCTAACAATTGATCATTTACTATTGGAAAGAAGTCTTTCTTGCAAGCCAATGATTGACCATTTGTCAATGAATGGTCCGCCGTTTGTACTAGAATCACCACTATTTAAACTTTTAGGACAATCATCAATTATTAAAGACCAATAATAGACCATTTTCTTAGGAATATATAGTTAGCCCTATGTAATTCACTAATTAATATACCATAAATACCCATCATAGCATGATAAGTACCATAATCATATTATTTAATGTGTTTAAACATCATCAAAATGACATAAATTTGTATAAATCTTAGGTATAGCATGTAAAACCTAAACTTAAATTTTTTTCATCATAACTTTTGAATTCTTAAGATCTAGCTAGAAATATTTGCTAACAAAAGTCTAACTTGCACAGCCTATTTATCTCAATTTAGTTTGGAGTTAATTAAAAAGAAAGGTCCACTCATCTTATTTTTGAGATCCATAAATCTTATAACTGCATTAATCTTAAATTCAACTTTGACAAATTTAATGTTGCAAATTTACCTTTTTATGTATACATAAAACTAGAAAATTCAAATCACTAAGCTTTAGTTTCCATGCTTCACATAAATAAACCCTTTATTATTTAAACATGCCTGAACTTTCATAACGTATCACATCACATCATAATTTTAGATTAAATCCAAAATCAACCATGTACAACCAATAAAATTCTCCTTCACTAACCTTTTTTACCATATTTACTTTATTAATTACCACTTGTGCATCTTTAAATGTCTTTTATTGAAGTTTCGGAATACCCATAAGTCAACTTAAGTCCGTTTCCCAGTTTGGTAGTCCTAAATCTTATAATGTTACCATCCATCTTACACTTAATAATTACCTTTCTAGTAGCATATAGTATAGCATTTTACCTTGACCATCAATGCCTTCCTTTTGTACTCATGTTTCAAGTCATGACACTTTATCTCACTATTTGTTATCTCAAAAATGAAAATATGCACCACTATTTATAGAACTTTAGATTCTTGAAACTTCCTTATGGGTGCTAACTCATTGTGCCCATACACATCAAGTGTACTTACTTAAGAATCCTAGTTCCATATGTGCCATTCAAATATTTTAAAATCTAAAATTGGAAAACTCCTAACTACTAGCACCTACCTCAAATTATCTCCCCTAAGTCAATTTAATCGTAAAACTTACTACAATTACCATTCTCATTACGTAGCCTTCCTCATGCCTTTTAACCAATCAATCACATTAGTTTTCCTATGTTAACTATTCAATACATTTACATTTTGTTACTACTAGTACACATAAGGAGTATTTAATCACTTCAGTTATTCAAGTTATTTTACTATACTAAGTATCTTTCCTTAAAATGCCATAAATTAAATATTATTAGTATTACATGCTAGTTAAACTTCAAATAAAAACACATTTAATTCCTTACTTTTATAAAGGAAAGATTTTAGGATAACATATTCCATTTATTTCCACAATTACCACATTTCAATAAAAAGTAACTATTATTAATACCTAAGGTCATAAGGCCTAATTTTAAGGAATTATTCAAAAATATAAAAATTCAAAGAGATTAATTGGGTCACCAAAAAAGAGCCCAAGTCTTTATGGAACCCATCTCAAAAGCAGAACTTGAAATTCATACTTTTAGAAAAATTAATTGGTTTGCCAAAAGAGCTTAAATCCCTATAAAAATCATCTAAAAAAAGGCTTAATTAAGACAAAAGATGACTTTTACCTTAAAAGAGGTCTAAAAACAAGCCAAAAGGCTACCTTTTCAAAAGAAAGGAATTAGAGGATCTCCATTTCCAAAGAAGGAAGGGTTAAATGACTTTGCTTTTAAAGAGGTTCCAAAAAAAAATCAAAAACTTCCTTCTTAAATGAGCTTCAAAAGGATAAAAAGATTTACCTTATACTATTACATGTGTAAAGGAGGTTGTAGCAAATGTATCCTTTCTTTACCTGCACTTAAAGTCGGATGTTAGAAGGAGCATGTAGCAATATCATCCTCTTTTCACCTACGCTTAAAGTTAGATGTGCAAAAAAGTCTACAATGACTACTTCCTCTCCTCACCACACTTAAAATTAGACAAGTAAGGATCTTACCATAATTGCCCTCTCTCCTCATTTGCATTAAAGGCCTGAAAAGAGGTTGTCTATTTATTTTTAACTTACTAAAAAAAAGTCTATCTACTTTGCTTTTGGCATAATTTCTACTGTGGGATTGAATAAATAAGTTCTTGTAGAGACTACAAGCCATCTAGTGGTTATCTTATCTAAGGGTAAAAATCACTTTGGCTAAAAAGATAAGGCAACTTTTTCCTGTTTTGTTAGGAATACTTAGATTATATATCTTGGAAAGATTGGAATAAAGGTCTCAACACAACCTATTAGAGAGGCAAGTATGTCACCCTTGACCCTATTTGATCGTGCACTTTCTAGATCATGATGAATGTAAGGTTTCCTATACTTAATGAACTACTGGCCAAACCTAACTTGACATAGTACCTTTTGTAGCCTTATAGGAAAGCCACATCTTTATTACCACCATTACCACTGTGCACTATTACCATTGTAATATTTGAAAATGCCCACCACCTTGCACTATACTATACCTTTTGTCTTGTAGATTCCCTACTGATCTATTCATTTGTACAAAAATCACTATTCCATATAACCTATATCCATATTAGTCACCTAACTTTTATAAATACCTTCTTCAAACCTTAAAAAAATAAGCAAAAGATACCTAAAGAAAAAAGCATTAAGAATTAGAAGAAACAAGAAACACCCATAAGAATGAGTCACCTATGAGATTTTAAAACCTTTTAAGCCTTAACCTTTTACTTCTCCAAACTTCGAAAGAGGCCTAGAAAATCCATTGAATATGTGAAATAAGGCTCTTTTTCCCCAATCCAAAAGTCTAATTGTAAAGTGTTTATTTCTCATCCACCCTTATAATCACTCTCCTATACTCCATTATTGTAATTATACTTCGTAATTAAAGAACCCATTAAAACTTCACCTAATATTTTTAACTACTCTATTAGGGAGTTGTATATGGTGTGGTGTCTAATGAAAATAAGGTTTGTCAAAGTTCAATTAGAAATCTTAAGTTAATAAATAATCCTACCAATAATAATACTTCACTTATAACTTCACCTAACATTTGCTTATACTCTTATGACATGCACATCCCTTATAATCCTAATAACCCCAACTATTAGCAAACTTAAGCTGTTGGAATCAAAGGTCCCTATAAATAGCTTTTTCTAACACTAAGCATAATTGGAGGTTCAAGTTTCAATGTTAGACTCCACACTTCAACTTCCTTTTTAGTTAGGGAATACCACATCGCAACCAAGTAGCTCTGTTATTCCATAAATTAGGAATAACCCTATGTTACCTTTTATGACAACAGCGCCTACATTGCTTTTAGAATAACTCCTTCAAGATTAGTAGAAAAGGCATTAAACCATAAATGAATTGGCATGACATGTATAGAAATCTCCTCAAATGGATGCTTCTCCTATCCCTGGCATAACTAGATAGTTAGCCACTCAATAAGCATGGACCCCACATTTGGAGATAGAAATCTCTAAAACTCAACATATCACATGAAAGGAGTAGCTTTATAACAAAAATCCTCCTTAACAATAAGTAACTTTCTAAGATACTTAACAAACTACTCCAGTTCCATTTATAAAAGAATATCTCTAAGGATTTCTTAATGAATGAAGGTAAAAAGTAATGGATGACATTGGTTTTTTACCTTTATTTCCCCACAGTGTCTTTGTATATCCTTATCCACAAGGATACTAACCCTCACTTTTTAAAAAATTTAATGGAAAAAGAAATGCCAAAGAGTATAGTTTCCAATTCTTTGATAATCTTAGAATTTTCAATGTCATTCATAACCTATGTCTTAAAAAGTTCTTTGAATATTTTTAACAAAGCCAACTCATCATGCACCAAGCTATAGCTAGAATCTCTCCCTACCTAGAATGCTATGGTCATAACTTTCTTTAATAAGTTCTTTATTACTTAAAGAGTAATCAATTTGATGGATCTTAGTAGAATGTGACAATGAAAAAGCAAGCATGTGATACCTTTTATTAAAAGATATAATGATTAAGCATAAGATTGTCAACAAGAAGTCACTAAGTCTATTCTCATTTAAAACTATATCACTAATATGGATGATCTTATCACCTTATATCTCTTTCATGGTGATATCTAAATTTTCAATAACTTGATTATTAGGGCTAGAAAGGTGACAAATTCCTTTAAGTAATAGGTTAGGCAAATGTAATCCTTGAAGAAAGAACATTGATGTTGCCACAATAGAAGTTGCTAATAAGAAAAAGCCTATGTTTAGCCTTATTTTGTCCTAGAAAAAGTGAAAAATTACAATCAAACTCCTTTGCCAAACAATAATTAACCAAGAGATTCCAACTTTAAGCCATCGTTTTGGAAAGGAAAGATCTCCTTTCCTATGTTCCATTCAAAAGGTTCTTGCCTTACTAAATGCATGGAAAAAAGACAAAAAAATAGTTACCATGACTAAAAGGCCTCATCATTTGAAGCTAAGATGAATGTGCCGCATTTTTTGCCACTAATATCAATCACTAACTCACATAATTGTTTACTATTATACTCTAAGGCAAATTTTCTAGAATAAATTAAAGATTAGGAAATTACAACTTTCTCAACTTGAAGAGTATGAAGTTAATCATCAACCTTTCTTCAATAAAAATATCAACATTATTTCCTGTTTATCCTATCCTATCATCAAAATAGTTATAGAAACACTTATAGAGGAGTAATGACTAATAAAAACTTTTGACAAATCCTAGGTGAAAGCTCTAATTAACTCACCTAATTTTTGCTAGTTCTTTAACCTTATTGAATTTGATAAGATTAAAAAATACCAAGCTTCCCTAGCAATCATAAAGATTTTATAAGATTAATATGGCAGTTGTTATGCTATAAGTAGCAACCCTTTAAAAGCAATTTGGGGCCATAGTAATGCCATTGTGTTTAAAAAGGTCGACAAGCAAGTAGCCTACATAGACCATAACTAACCTCTATACTTGAAAGTAACAATAGAAAGGACCAAGGTCACTTGAGCCCTAGTGGATAACAACTTAGGAGTTAATTATTTATGCATGCTATAGTAGCTAATCATAGGATAATTGAATTTAAGTACAATGTATTAAGTTTTTCTTATATATAAATAAAGGCATTCATTTGATTATTATATTTAATATTATATTTGCATAATATAAATAAATATAATAATTATCCTTAAAATAATCTATTATTCCTAAAACATTCCTAGTGAAACATTATTGTTAATTGGGATAACAATAATGCATTAAGACTAGTATGTATATTAACTAATGATTATGATCATAGATATAAGATATCAAATCAACTCATAGTTATATGTTAGAGAAACAATGTACTAGACTAATCCATCATGAGAATCTACATGGATCACAGTATTATAAGCAATTCTTATAGTGATAATATTGTATGTGGTCCTTTGACTTGAAGTTAATACAATTCCTTACATGAGAAGTCATTTACTTTAATGCCATCAAATGTCACCTATAAAGGTTAGCTTAAAAGATAGCAATTGGGTACACCACAAATCATGCAGAAGGATGTTAATGATCTAAATGGGATTTGTCCCTTTTAAGTAGAAAAAGTGAAATCTATGGGTCCCTTTGATTGAGTGAGACTATGAAATGCATGAACATGCTCAAATGGATTAATATATGATAATGATTCATTTATCCAACTTAGCCTACTTAGGAATCAAGTGACACATAAATTGAATTATAAATAGGGTGATACATTCCATACCTTGATTTTAATTTAGATATCTATGACAAAAGGGACTAAAACACATGGAACATTAGTCATAGAAATGTTATGTCAAATCACTAGTAATTCTCATTACTTAGGTGATAATGATGTATTAATAAACACCATTCATTGTTTGTGATACTAAAATAGGATTTTAGGATCACTACAAACATTATGAGAAGCTGTAAGGTTATACATAAAGAAAAAATCAAATATTGGGGTTTTAATATAATTAGGAATTCTTATTTAAGATGAAGCTTCTAATTGAGAAAGGACTAATCTGATTAGACTTCACTAAGTAATAAGAAAATACAATTAGGTTATACTTAAAAACACTAAAATAAGTTGATTAATAACTAGTCAAGTTTAGGCCTAATTAATAATCAAAGCCCAATTATCTTTTTAATTAAGGTGAATTTTAGATTAAGATTGAATTAAATATTTTCATGAAATAAAATATAATCAATTAAATAATTATCTAGATATATTTTATAATATCATTTTTTTAAAAAGGGATATGATGATTATTAATAAATCATTTTAATTAGGAAGGAATTGATAAAAATAGAAATATAGAAGCTTTTAAAATCTAATTATATATAAATATTTGATATTAGGAATATTAAGATTGATTCTTTTGAAAAACACAATTAGAACCAAAACATAAAAACCATAACAATTAGCATTAATTTGTAAGGAGAGAAATCTCATCCAATCAAATTAGAGTTTTAAAGTATTCGTGTGGATACTTTAAAGATACTGGCTTCTAATGACATTTGTTTTTTTTTACAACCATTATGAATCATTTGTGATGTTTATGCATTCATAAGTGCTAGCTAGATATGTTTACATGAAACAGAAGTGAATTGAACTTATGTCCGTGATTCGATCTGCATCAATTTAGAATCATGCATTAAAAGTGTATACCTTCTATCGGTTTATGTTTCTTTTGCTTGGATCTTTGGTGGGTTTCAGAGTAATTTTTAAATTTTCATTATGTTCTTTTATTTGAAACCTAACATGAATGTCAAGGTTATATCATTACTAAAAGTAATTAATTTCCTTGAAAATTATGTTAAAAGGGCATTGATAATTTTAAACACATTCAAAGGGAGCCCTATTAAAACTGTCAACCATATCCAACTCAATTTAAGGTAGGGTCCATTAAGATGGCTAATAAATTTTGTCTCATTGAAGGAGTGCTAAGTTATCACATCTTACTAGGTCGTTCATGGTTACATGCTTATAATTGTGTGCCCTCCACTTTACACTAGTGTATAAAAGCAAATTTCATGGGCAAAAGACATAGAACTTTACATTACTAACACATCATTCAATAAAGATGAAGCTCACTTCACATATCTAATCTACTTTGACAAGCTATCAAATTTAGGAATGAATATGGTTACCAAGCCATATGGCATCCTTATCAATACAAACAAGGACAAGGAAAAGGGTAATTATTATATCAAAGGTGTCTTTTTTTCTATAAGAAAGATAACCCATCTATAAGTTAGCTAATAAATCCTATAGCAAAGGCATCAATAACTCCCACTTTTAATGAAGTCAAGGGAGTAAAACCACCCATTAAGAAATATTAAAATACCCAGTTATCCACTGTACCAAAGGTGCAAATGGAAAAGTGATCAATTAGTTGAGGAGACAAAAATCCTAAAAGGCCAAAAATAGATTTATAATTACATTCACTTATGAACCCCTTAGGCTCTAAATTGCATGAAGACATGGAAATGGAATCTCTATCGTAGGAAAAAGAGATAAAAAAACCCACTACCCACTCTATAAGATAGCCTAAAAACCTTCAATGAAGAATTTAAAGTCATGAACTTAGGTGAAGAAGGTGAAGATCAACTAACTTTTATCAATGCAATTTTCATAGTAGAAGAGAACAAGACCAATTGTTCATGTTGCCAAAAAGGTTTAAAGAAGCATTTGCATAAGAGGACCACGAGATGCTAGATCTTAACCTTAGTTTGGTATCTTATCTCTTAAACCATTGAAGAAAAGAGATAAGTAAGACTTAAAATAAAGACTTAAAAATGAAAAGAGTTGTTGATTTGATAACTTAATTAATTGAAAGAGATAATGATAATTAATTTCAAAATGAGAAGTTCACATATACTAGAACATTTCAAGAACTAGCAATAACTACAAGCAAATAACTTCTTCTTTTTTTTATTTTTTTTCACTTTGTTTTCAACACTTCAGTTCTTTATTTTTCTTACCTCTTCTTTGTAAGTTGCCTTTTGATTCACTAATTTGGCTTTTCTCCTTTATTTCTTACTGTTTTTGCTTTCTAACTCATAATTACTCAGTACCATTCTTTATTTTGTTCTTGCATTAGTTTTTACTTTAAACTCAATTTCACCATACAACACTATATATGTTGATTGCAAGAGTTTTCACATAATTCAATCTTGAAGCTCTTTGCTTTGCTTTAATCAATCACTATATTCAAATATAGCACTTTAATGTTGTGCTATTAGAATATGGCAATTGGTTAGTGCAAGCTAAACTTCTTCACTTTGAACTTTTAATGAACATGTTCAATACACCTTTCATTCATTATACTAGCACTAATATTTGAACCAGATTTTGAACTAAACAACATGAATCAACACAAAACAAAGAAAGTGACCAAGTATTGCAACTAAATTCAGACTTAGAATTGACTTAGATAACTTATCAAACACATAAAAGGTAGAAATGAAAAGCAATTCAGGTTTAAAAGAAAACTAAAACAAAATACATGAATTTAAGACAAACCAAATTAGAAATGAAATAGATAATAAAACAAAATTAGAAAGGGTAGAAATGAAGAATAAGGATATAAATATGGGTGAACAGTGGCATGAACAGTATAAGAATAGTACGATGAAACAGTGAACAATGACATGAACAGTACCAAAAATTAAAGAGAAGTGAAACCTGAATTTGGGAACCTTGCTTTGAATACCAAATGATGTGAAATTATATTGGATCTATCCTAAATCAGATGCAATCAAAGAAAAAAAATGAAAAGTATTCTCATCATACTTCAAAAAAGAGGAAGAAATTAGAAGCAATAAGAGATATATTTGATGCCACAAAGGTTGAATTCCCTTTAATAAGTTTTCAAGTTCATACAAAGCTTGATTTGTATAAGGAACAAGCCTCTTTATATAGTTATCTAAAACCTTAATTAAAAATGGGCTCAAATGACACTATATTAGTCTAAAACTATTTCACTAACCTAAATCCAATAAAAGACCTCTAAATAACTCTTAGTAACATGGTAATATTTTAAAGTAAAATGGGCCTAAACACATTCAACCTAAATGAAAGCCCAAAATGTTTTAAAAAAAAGACTAACACAAAATAACACAAATTAAAGGTCCAAATGGTTGAAGTGGCGCCAATTAGGATAATGGTTGATATGGCATTGATATGGTGCATCTCCTTGATGATGCAGCAGTGATGTGGATTATGGTTGATGTGGCGTCATCTCCTTGATGATGTGGTACAATTCTAATGCACTTGATTAAGCTCTTCTCCTATCCCATTTCTTTATGGTTAACTCCCCTTAGATTCACATCAAATAAGATATTAAAATATCAACTATTTAATTTATTATAATGGATATAGCTAAATATCAAACATGCCATAAATTTCTAATTCACCATTTTATTATATAAATTCAAATCCTTTTCTAACATTTCTTAATAATCTTAAGAAATACATTGCCATTTACTTGTATATATATATCATGGTTTAGAGCCTTTTGGTGCTCTTAAACTAATTTAAAATTTTATCAAATTTTATTTCAACATTCCTAACATATTATTATACAAGATACAACAATTTAATTGCACCAATTGTCTCTATGGATGTTGTTCATACAAAACCTAAATAGGAGATTTAAAAATAGGATTGCATAGGGACACTTGCAATTTAAGCCTATTTTCATCAATCAAATGGAAACCAATTGCCTCCAAAGCTTTCCACAACATTCTTAACATATTAAATAGAGAATAACTTAAGTGTTGTACAATAAATTTCATGGTTTTACTACTACATAAAAGGCATGAATTTAGAATTACCAAATCCAAATAGCGTTGGAGCTATAAAAAAAAGGCTACTATTTGGGCAACCAAATCAACTCTGTTTTCCGTTAAACTTTAAATAAGCTTTCTAACATGCTAAATATCATTTATGAAGAATTTCATAATTTTTCTTATTCATTTGGTACCTTAAAAAAAATTGAAACTCCAGACTAACTAGAATAGGATTCTAAAATGGGTAGTTTTGAATATTTTATTACTAACTTGCCTTTTCATGTACTTAAAATTTTTTAAAAGAATTCCAATTTCATCTATAATCATGTAATATCCCATAAGAGTTTTCTTTAAAAAATACCTTAAGTGAATTAAAAATTTTAAATAAGTATTATATTAGAAAATACTTTAATAAAAAACCCGATAGAAAAATCAAGTAAAATTTGAGAGAATCATAAGAGTAATTTTGATATGAGCTTAACTAGATTTTTTATGAAAATTTTATTTGGCAAAAAATATGTTAAAATCTAATTAAAAACCCAATAACATATTTAAAAAAATTTGCATAGGAATTTATTGGAATTCCATCACCTGATAAGCCAAAAAGTAAAAAATTAGGCCAGAAAATTTAAATATACTAATCTAAAAATCCTTGGGCTGATCTAAATAAAAAATTTGTGAGCCCAAAATGTATGTATAAGTTAAGAAATAAAGGATAAAAAATATCTAAAAGTTTAAGGGCAAAAAATGCAAAGAAAATGAGAAATTTAGAGTTAATTTATAATAAATTATTTTTATTTTTTTAAGTAATTAATTTTTATTGGAATTGGGTTGGTTTGGCCTAATTTTTGAAAGCCCAAATCTAATTTTTAAGTGCTAAAAAATGTGGACTCAAGCTTCTAAAAGAAGCTAAGGACTAAATTGGAAGAAAAAGGAAAGTTCTGGGCATTTTTGTTAAGAATTTTTCTAGATATTTCTAAAATTATTTTATATATAAAAAATTCTGATAAAAGTCTCAGATTTTTAGCTATGCAAACTGTCCCCTATATGCAAGTCATTATCAAATTTTTATAAAATAAATAAAAGAAGAAAAAGGGTAACCAATGGGATTAATTTAAGGAATAATATATATACATTTAGGGAACCAAATGAGCACATTTTGCTACTCTTTTTCCCTAACAAAACGTGAGTGTCCTAGCCCTCTTCACCAAGGTTTCAGCTTCTCCAACTAATTCAAGAAATTCTCCAATTGATTTCTTCAAAATTTTTGTAAGGTAAACATACTTTCTTTCTCTTTTCTTCATGTTTTCATGGAAATTCTTCTCTAAATCTTATAAAATTGTGTTTATTACTTTTGTTGGAATTCATCTACCTTTAGTGATTATTTAGAAAATTAGAAAATTTAAAAAATTTGAGGTGAGTGGCAACTACCTCTTTTCTTTAGAGTTTTCCTAAGGAAATTAATGAAAATGGAGATTTATGATGATATTATTGTGATTTTATGTGTGGCCATGTATGAAGATATCATTATAATTTGTGCCCTTTTTGGATGTTGGTTAATGATATTAGGATGTTATTGGATTGACAAAAGTGGATGAAGTTTCACTAAAATAGATTGTAAGATGATTATAGAAAAGTTTAGAAACAAAATTCTATTAAGGAGGTTTATTAACATGTTTCTACTTGCCCTTTATAAAGTCACATTTGGGATTTGTTTTAATTGCAAATTTTGATCTTTTAATGTGTCAAATGATGTTAGGATGTGTAAGGAAAATTTTGTAAATTTTTGGAAAATTTTAGAAATGTAAAAAGTGAATGTCTAAAAGCCTAGAAGAAATGAAGCCAAAACAGGATGCTGGCAAATTTTGCTTCTGTTGTTAGGGTATTTGGCCAATCAAATGATGGAGAAAAGTTATGAAAATCGGTGTACTTACCTTCCCATATGTTAGAAAACTCACATCCAAATTTAGTGATATTTGAAGCTCATCTTGTTATCCAATAAAATTTTCTATCTCAGGTGCTCCAGTGTAGTTTTGATTCTGGACCCTGCCTATGTAGTCTCGGGTTTGAAAATTTTTGAACCATAAAATGATTAGTAAAAATTATGAAACATTCAGGATATGTTATTTAGGATGTTATAAATTTTATTTCAAATTTTGGTGGTAATTGAAGTTAATTTATTTATCCAAATGATAAATTTGTTATGACAACTCCAGTGCTGTCTAAATATCATAGCTTTAAGTTCATGCTTTTGGTGCGTGGTGAAACTCCCGAAATTAATTATATAACAATTGATTTATTCATTATTTAACATGTTAGGGATGCTATATTAAAATTAAGTAATTTATAGAAGTGGTTTGAATATTAAAAAGGCCCTTCCATTACATGATACTCTATGCTAGCCCTATTTTGAGAATGTGCTTTCACTTCTGTGTGAGCAGCATCAGAGAACTATAATTGGTGTAAGATAATTGACCATTAATAATTCACAATGGTTTAATAATATGCTAAGGGTATAAGATAAATTTTTGGTAAAAATTAGAATGAATTTAAGTGGTGACAGGGGGATTTACTTCTAAATACCCCTTATGCTCTAATAAGGCTTTTGGATTAGTAAAGTATGTTTTGAATTAATATCATACCCTCATTATTCAAATAGCTTTCAATTTTGAAATAATCACATGTTATATTTGTTGTTAAAATAATTAATAAAACACTTATGGCTAAATTGGTATTTTAACCATACTTATAATATATCTTAATAGAATGCATGGTTAATGCTTATGATGTCCCAATATGGTTGATACCTATGGTGTCCTAATGTAGTTGATGCCTACTGTGTTCCATCTTGGTTAATGCCTATGATGCCTTGATACTTAGTCATTCACTGAGTAATTTTTATTACTCACACTCGTTTGTATTATTTCTTCTATAGATACTGATTGTTATCCCGATGAGGTGAATTGACATATGTGCTAAATCTTTTCCTTACTATGTGAAGGTACCCCAAAAGAATAGTATGGGATAGTTTGGTTTATTGGGTAAAAAGTACTCTTTCTCATAATGTTATGTTATGCATATACTAATATTAGCATATTTTTGTTGGGAATTCGGATTATCACATGCAGCGGAATTTTAAATTTTGATCCGAATTCTACCTAGGATCCATGCAAAAAGCATGAGTCAATAATTAGGGTTTTACCTATTGGGCACTCGTGTTTCTACTGATCAAAACTTGAGAGCGGATGAATCAAACGCCGGCCGGAAGGTACAGCGTCTCTACGGTATCCACACGGAGTGAACAACGACCTCTCACCCTCCACGCGTCTGCTAGGATGCGTTTTTCTCTCTAAGAATTAGGATTGGATGTTTTCTGAGTGATTTAGGGTTTATATGGAAGCTTAAAACGTGATTATTAAGTGCTGCCCTCAAGTCCCTTTTTATAGAACTTAGGCAAGCCATAATCCTAGTCCTACTAGGATAATGCTTCCAAAATCCTAATCATACTTAACAACTCATCTTATCCTTATCCTAGAGATAATGGGAAGAGATAAGACTTATCTATTAATTATCTAATATTAGATAATGATATTATCTCATAATATAAATATTTTAATATTAGATAATTGCATATAGTTATCAAATATCAAAATAATATTATCTCATAATATATTTATCTAATATCTGATAAGATAATTACTTGATATTACTTTAATATCAAATAATATCACATAATATATATATATATATATATAATGTGAATTTATTATTCTTAATAATATATATGCACGAAAATAAGTCCAATTAATTGGATATTAATATAATTAAAGTCCAATTAATTATTGTCTTATTCCTACTCCTTTTGTGTGACCCTGTAGGTTCTTACTACGTTGACAATGACTTATTATTGAGCCATAAACAGCGAGCGGTATCTAGCAATACATCACTGCCACTCAAGTAGTAAGAATGTCTGTGATTCAACATCCACCTAATACATGATCAACGTTTTACATCATAACCCTTTTGTAATAATATCCAAATTGAATTGGAGGCATGGAATGTGTCATCCTCGTCAATGTTCAATTTATATTTCTTGATACTGAGTAGACTTAAAATAAATAATTAATATCACATATTAATTCAACTGAGCATGGCCATGCATTTCTAAGTCTCACTCAATCAAGGGGCCCAAGGATATTTCTCTTTTATACAAGAGTAACAAAATCCCATTTACATCACTCACTTCCCTCTGCATGATTTATGACATACCCAATCAATGCCCTACTTGTCACCTGATTAAAGGTGACATAGGACAATATTAAAGTGGGTAATTCCTCATGTAGGGAACCGTAGTGACTTCAGGTCAAAGGTTTATGCGTAGTTGTGATCATATGAGAATAACTTATGACACGTTTATCCATGCAATATTCTCATAGTGGGTCAGTCCAGTACATTGTTCACTAGCAATGTACTCATGTATTGATTTGATATTACATATCCATGATTCGTAATCATCAGTCACTATACATGCTAGTCTCGATGTATTATTACTATCCTTTTTCATAATAATACTTGACTAGGGGCATTTTAGGAATAGCAAAGCTATTCCAAGGATAATTATTATATTAAGTTATAAATTGCGCATAATAATAATAAAAATAAAATATAATAATTAAATTGCCTAAAATAAAATATAATACATTGTGTATAACTCTAATCATCTTATATGATTGGTTCTAGGACACACACCAACAATCTTTGTATACTTTCTAAACTTATGTATATATTTCTCTATATCAATTTGTATTTCAATACTTATATAATTATGAGTATTTGCTTATTATATGTTTAATAGAAGGAGTGGAGAGAAAGTTGTAGAATGTTAAGGTTTATAAAGGTATTTAGTTAATGGATCTATGCTAATTAGATATCCTTATACTTGTAACGATACCTTGACAAATCATCCTAACACTAAATATGACCTTGCTAAGAGTTGATATTTTAAAAAATTTTAACCATTGAATATATAGGGTGACTGAAAATCCTCACTTAAACATCATTTAGAATATTTATTATCATTCCAAAAAAATTGCATCATTATCTTTCTTAACATTAAATATCATGTCATTCTAACAAAGTTTAACCATCAAATATCCTGTTTCAAAAGTTTAATAATTTTTCTTATTATTTAATGCCTTAAAATAATTAAAATCCAATACTAACCAAAATAAGATTTTAAAATAGGTAGCTTTGAGTATTTCATCACTAACTTGTTTTTTCATGTACTATCTGCAATCATCCTGACATTGAATATAACCTTAAAAATACTAAGAATTAAAATTTTAAAAAAATTTCACCATTGAATATGTAGGGTAACTGAAGACCCTCATTCAATATCATTTGGAAAATTTGTTATCATTCCAAAAAATTTGTATCATCGTCTTTCTTAACATTAAATATCATGTCATTCCAAAAACTTTTAACCATTAAATATCATGTCTAAAGAATTTCATAATTTTTCTCATTTATTTGATGCCTAAAAAAAAATTAAAACCCAAGACCAACTAGATCAAGGTTCTGAAATAGGTAGTTTTAAGTATTTCATCACTAACTTGCTTTCTTATTTGCCTAAAAATTTTCAAAAAGATTTTTAATTTCATTTACAATCATCCTAACACTAAATATAACTCTAAAATGTTAAGAATTGAAATTTTAAAAAATTTTAACTATTGAATATAAAGGGTGACCAAAAACCTTTATTCAACATCATTTAGAAGATTTGTTATCATTCTAACAAATTTGTGTCATCATCTTTCTTAACAATTTTCATGAATCCTTTTTACCATCCTTCCTAATATCAATATATTAAGAACAAGCTATAAGGTTCAAAAAAATAAGACCAAACACTAACGTATTGATCTCTAAGGAAGACATGGATCAATTAACAATATCATTATCTTTATGGAATAACCTTAAAATAAAGAAAAGTGCCACTCACCTTTTGTTAGTTGATGAAGGCTTGGATTCCACTTACCTTTTTTTTCTTTTCTCACATTTTGGCTAGCTAACAGAAGTAAAAATTTTCTTTAAAATGGCTAGCCATGCACATAAACACACACGCACACATAAAATTCTAAAATCTTAATTCAAAAATATCTAAAATTTTCTAATTATTTTGTGTTACTTTTTAAGAAAAATCTTAGATAAGTGGTTGGTCTCTTTGGACACCCAAATAGCCTAAGAAATTAGAGAATAATTATTCTAAAAACTAATAAAAAAGCCACTTTAAATAAGTAAAAAGGATTTATTGCAAAATGGCTTCAATTTTTTACTTTCTTGCATTTTTTCCCATAAGTTTTGGACCTTAGTCTAGGCCTTTGTTTCTAAATTTTTATGCATACTTTGGGCATAGAAAAATGATTTAAATTAGCCTAAAAGGTTTTAAATTAATTCTTTTAATTTTTGGCTTAAATTCTTACTTTTCAATTCACCCAAGTTTTGGAATTTCAATAAATTCTTACACAAATTTTTCTAAACTTATTATAGAGTTTTTAATTAGATTTTGATCTCCTTCTGATACCTAATAAAATTTTATAAAAAGTGCTAGTTGGGCACACATCCAAATTACCTTCATGTTTTTCTTAAATTTCACTCAATTCTTCTACTGGGTTTTCTAATTTTGTTTTTTTTAATAAAATTCCTATTTAAAATTTGTACTTTATCAAAGGTATTTTCTAAAGAAACTCCTATGTAAATTCCTTATCCTATTTTGGAATATCATATGAATGTTCATGGCTTCATTAAAAGAACCAAATATGGGAAAGTTTGAATTTCAAAATCAATACTAAAGTAAGTTAAGTAATGACTAGAAATTATACAAAATAGCTTTTATGATTGACATGCTACAAAAAGCCTAAAATGAGATTCTTCTTGGAAAATGTTTAATGTTTTTCATAAATGTTTTATCGAAAAGCAATTACAATTTAAATAATGAAGTAAAAGTTGAACACTCATTAACTGTTGTTTGATCAAGTATAATTAGCATTATGGATTCGAGCAAATAGAAATATTACTAAAGATATTTAAAGGAAAATTTTAGTATAAGAACTATGGATTATTTTCTCATAGAAAATTGTTAGAGTAATTAGTAGTGGAGAAGTACTTAAATCAAGTTTGAAATCTAAGGATTTCCTTAAGCATTAATAAAAAAATGATTTATTGGAAAAGTAAAGACAATTTGGTTGCAGTGATTAAAGAGAAGATACTAGTATTTGGAATTATAGTTTTAATAAAAAGATAGCTAAGAAATAGGGTAGGCAGAAGCATTTTTCTAAGTGATTAAATCAAGGAATGATGTATGGACAAAGAGAAGTATTATTTTAATGGATAATAGAAACACACAGTGAAATTAATGGGTGTAATTGTCATTTTTAGAGGAAGAAAGAGATTAAGTCATGTGCAAGCATTTAATAATGAAATATTACCTAAGATATTATGGATTTTATTTGAGATATTGTTAGATGATGAAAGATAATATAGAAGTCACTACCTATGTCCTTGGAAAGTAAAGCCTATCAAAGTAGTAGTCATCATCAGAAGAATATTGAAGATTGTGTTCTCACTTGTGAAACAAACCATGGAAGCCATTTAGGAAGGAAAAAAGAGGAAATACACTACCTAGTACCTTATTATAAATCGAAAGAGAGATGATAGGAGTCTTCATTAAATCAAGAAAAAAGAAAAGGTGATAGTAAAAGGGAGAGAAAGAAAGTCACAACTAAGAGAGAAGAAAAAAGAGAGTTTTTATATTTCTTCATCTTTTCTTAGTAAATCTAGAAAGATAGTGAAAGATTCTTGGAGTTTTTGCTCAAATTTCTTTAAAAGAAGCATTTGATCTTGGAAAAAGGAGGTAAAAAGGAAATTTTACCTTAATGATTTCAATTTTCCTTTATAATTTTAGTTAGAATCTTATACTGACTTTATAGCATTTATTTGATATATGATGATGAAGTCTTGAATCCATAAAGAATGAAGTATTTTTCTAGCAAGCAACTTATCAAATGAATGGAAATCTATCTCTTTTCTTTATAGTTTTCTCTTAAGAAATTCATATATATATATATATATATATATATATATATATATATATATATATATATATATATGTATATGTATATATATATGTATATGTGTGTGTGTATGATGTATATTATATGTGGATGATATGTTGAAACTATGGTGATCATGATGGATTTAAGGAATCCTTTCTTTAGACATTAAGATAATAACCTTAAAAAGATGATGTTTTGATTTCTCTATTTGAAAAGAAAAAAAATTTCTTACAATAGTTGTCACCTTCAAAAACACATTTGATATAAAAAGACTATGGATTGTTTTAAACGATCTCTCACAAAGTTCATTTTTTTTAAAGAAGATATGTTTCGAAAAGAGTTATCAAGAAAGGATGTCTTGACTAACCCTATGTTTGGAGGATTAATTCAGACATCATTTTGAAAACTTTGCTTCTTTTTCTATAATATGAATTATGAACAAGATTTGAAAATAAAATGAAAAAAAAAAAGAAAAGGAGTATGTTCATTAATATATTTGAAAAAGAAGTTTTTTACAAAAAAAAATCATAAAATGATTGCATGGTTTTATTTGAAGAAGAGACAACATTTTATGTAAGAACATATTATATGTCTCATAGGCCCCCTAAGGATTTCATAAGCAAAAATTGAGTTTTGAAAATAAAAGTGTGTTATTTATAACCCTAAGTATACATATACTATATAGTATTTTCAATATAATAGTCCTAAGTGAAAATTGTGTAAAAAGAGCAACAAGGCTTATAGATTTTTCAAAAACCATGGGCAATGATTTGAGTTCAAAATAAAACAAAAAGTATGTTATTTGTAAAATTTAAGTATAAGTGATAAATGATAATTTTCAAGCAAGATTTGAGAAAATTTTCATAAGAGAACAAAGCTTACAAGAGATTAGGAAAAAGATACCCAAGGCTTTTAAAGTTTTCAACATTGAATCATCCCCCATATAGTGTTTTCATATGAATTTTTTTTGGAAAAATTATTTATATATGATTACAAATCTTTTAGAACTTTTCTATTAAAAAGGCTTGAAGCAAAAAACTTTAGAAGGAGAGCATGAAGCTCATAGGTCCTACTACTAAGAATACACCAAGTGTTGTTTTTCTTACAAAACTTATTTCCTATAAATGCATTTCACAAATAAAAAGATTTGATAAATTCTATACTATGATTTGAATAACAAAATAGTAGAATTATGATATTGAATATTTAATGTTATAGTTGAAAGTTTTTAAAGAAAGCCTTCACAAAATGATTTATAAAAAAAATGACATATCAAAACATGTCTTGTTGTTTATAAGAAAAGACAAAAATCTTGTTAAAAAAGGAATTGAAGCCTTTAGGTTCCCTATCGATTATAGGGAAAAAACTTTGTATTTTCTTACTTAAACTTAGTATACATTGTTTTTGAATCAATTAAAGGAATGTGTAATTTTTATATCAAAGTTTCAAAACAAAAGTCAATTTGAAACTCACTTATGGAGCTTTGATGTTTCATGGTTTTTAAGGAAGAAATTTCTCACAAAAACTTGTTACAATTTTTTCTAAACTTATTTTAAGATGTTAATATACTATTTAGTTAAGGTTTTTGAAGCAAAATCATTTAGAAAAGGGGAACAAAACATTTGGTTTTACTACTATCCAAACAACACTAAAATTCTATTTTCAAGAATTAGTTAAGCTTTTACAAATTGATTTTGAAAGAAATTTTTTTTTGGATAATTAAAGTATTGCATTTGAGTTTAAAAATAATTAAAAAAATTATGTTTAAACATATCAAAATTCTTGTTGAAAAATTCAGAAAACATCTCAAAGGTTTCAAAAGAAAATTGGGTTTTCAAAGGTTAAACATGTTTCCTTTCCAAATTGTTTTGATAAAAAAAAATGTATGGGGAATTCATATAACATGTTTCGAGCATGAAAATAATTGAGAAACAATCTTCTGCACCCATGTTTCAATTCTAGAAAGTTTTAAAATTTTCAAGAAGACTTGTATATTAAAGTGGATTTTCAAAAGTTAAGTATGCCTCTTTTAAGGTGTTTTAATATTGTGATAAATGAGCAACCTTTGTAACTTGTTTTAAACTTGAAAAATATTGAAAAATAGACTTTAAACATTAAGATTCAATTTGGGAAATTTTGAATAAATATTGGTAAATTTTGATATTTAAATTGGTTTTTTCGAATATGGATTGCTTGGTAAAACCTTGGAAAAAGGTTTGTTTTGATGCATGAAACTTTGATATAAATAGATGATAAAAAATGATAAAACTTCCACTACTGTACTAAAGATCTCAAGCTCTCATTATTAAATTAGAAATACTTCCTTATTGATTAAATTAGTATACAAAGCATAAACCTTGGTGGTGTGAAATTAGGGAGCAAATGAACTTGGAAAAATGCAAGTTATTCTTTATAGTTTGCTATAAATAAATCATGTGATACATGTTTGTCCTTAGTAAAATTGGATATTAAGCTTAGAGTTGTATGAAAATAATACTTTAGAACTATGTTTAAATATGCAAATAATAAATGTGAAAATTGGAATGATGGTACATAGTTTGAATTAAGAAACCATAAGCATGATTTGATCTTAGTGATTACTATATGTAGAGAAATAGCTAGTGAATTGTTTATATGCTAATGATTTATGCATGATATAAAAGAGTTAATTAAGTCTTTTTTGAAAATATATGAAGCTAATAACACTTAAATAGGAATGCTAATGTTAAAGGGAATATGAAAAATGCTCCACTATTTTCATAGTAAAATTGCATATATAGTGCATAAGTTATAAATTATTTATAAATGCACTAAAGAAGTTTTTGTGCAAGGGTACTTGTGAATAAGGTTCATGAATTGAAATAGAGTTAATAAACCCTTGCTTTTGAAATGTAATCTAACATAAGGAAATAAAAAGCATAAATACTTTTGATTAAGGTCTCTTGAATAGTAACAAGATAAATGTGATTATTTTCTTACTAGATTAAGTATATACTATGTTTATATTATTTAAATACATGGAAACAAATGACATTTTAAACCTATCCTATTTTATTATATTTGAAATTATGCTTATGTGATACAAAAAAGTTAGAATGCTCAATTATATGATATAAAGGTTGGTATGCCTAAGTGATTCTATAGCTTGAGAGCCCATGTAATGATGTGACATGAATCATGATATGGTATAGGACCTTTTGTGGAGAGCATGGATTCTTAGCCTAGTGCTTAGTATTCTAAGTCATATAGAATGATGTCTGAAATATGGTATGATCAGACTAAGGTTTAAAAATGCATGATAAGGTTAGTCTAAAGTAATAAAAAGGAATCCTACATGCTTCCTTGATATTTATTATGATGTTGTATGATTTTGATATTCTATGTATATGATTAACATATTTTGTGATTTCTATAAGCATAAGTAGAATGAATGGAAAACTTTGGCTGGTAAGAATATTTTAAATATATGTCTTATATATATGGTCTTATTAAATTGAAAGTAACTAGAAAATTGATATAATAATCATCCCACTAAGTAATTCAATTATTCTTTATTTTTATAGATATATTTTTCATGCTTCATTATGATTCTAGTTGAGATGAGGGATGTTTGGTGGCATTTATATAAGATAGCTTTTGGCTAGTTTAAGATGCAGCTATATTTTAGGATTCACAATGATAAGCTAGGAGTGCTCCAGTAGGCTAAACTTTAAGTTATTAGGATTGATCTGCAATACCTGATCTAAACCAATAATTCCTCAATTAGCATTTTGGACCCTTAGAGATGTCCTATAAAATAGTATCTAAGGAACTAGTGCCTGAGGTTGTTAAGGCAATTAAGTATAAGTTTCCAATCCTTGTTTGCAATTATGTTCCATATGATCCTTCTACTTTGCTATCAGCTTAGCCAATTCCATCATTGCCACCACCAATTGCACTTATTGATCCATCACTAGTTGTTGCTCTAGTTGAGATGTCACCTTACTTACCTATTTCGAGGAGACAAATGATTAAGTCTGAGGTATCTATTAGTAGTTAGTTGTCTAATGATTATTTCTATATAATATTATCTAACTTGTAAATATAGGCATGTAAAATGGAGCAAGCAATGTAGAATAGATCATGCCTGCACAGGTTTGAGCCCTTGCAAACTTGCCCTTATAAGCTCGTAATAAATACAAGGAAAAATATAATGCTTGCGAAAAGCTTATGAGTAGACTGCATTATTTTTTTTACTAGTAGTACTAATAATATTACCAAATATATACATGCAAAGATCAAAGATCGAACCTTGGATATAGAAAAAGGAAGACACCTTTAAAAGATATTGGATTAAGCTAGATTAAAAAAATCTAATTTTTTTGTAATTTGTAATTAAACAATTAATATTTTTTATGCAATGAGTTAGTTAGGTAAGGCTAAAAAAATTATATTAGCTTATTAGACATTTAGTTCAATTAAAAAAATTCACCACTTCTTGAAGGATTATAAAAAATCTTAATTTTTTAAAAAAACCTTGCATTAAGCTATAAAAAAATGCAAGTTGCAATATAAGGAACTTAACCCACCCTATACCTGCAAGCTTTTGGCTCATTTTACATATTTAATGAAATATTTTTATAATTATTTTATAACTAATGGATTGCACCCAATTACCTTGTATGATTATGGTAAGCACTAACCCTATATAAAGTATGATGCATATGTATAATTATTTATGAGATATCATGCGTTACTATTGCTTTTAAGTATTTAATTAAAACTGCATATATCTAATTTAATTTATGTTAATTATACAATATGGAAATTATGCATGAAAATTGATATGATAAAGTAACATACAATAATATTGTAATTCTTATTTAAAAATTTTCTTGAAAAAATTATGCAATTTAATAAAATAATTAATTAACTAAATGTTGAATATTAATTCCAAACTGTAACAACTTCAAAGTAATGAAAGTGTTTTGCACTTTATTCTTACAATAATTATGCTAAATAAAAAAATATATAACATTAGAATTAGAGGTGAAAATAAGTTATCTAATCTACTCTATGTGACCTAATCTAACCTAATTTATTTGTGAAATATAACAATTTACTCCAAATTTTGACTTGTTTTATGAACCATGCTAGCATATTAGTCTACTAATCTATTAAATTGATATGTATTTTTTTATAGTTTGAATTAGAATTATACAATATAAATATGTACATATATAATATTTTAAAATAAAGTTTTATATACATTTTAAAAAGTGTGCATTTTTTAATTTTAAATTTTAACCTATAATAATTTTATTATAATTATTCAAATGATTAATTTATAATTATTTTTTACTTATATTTACTTTAAGCTCAAATTGAGCTTGAATTGAATTTTAACCTTGTTAAAGTTTACAATATTTATTAATTTTTGTTGAATAATATTGCATCAAGCTTCATATCTTATAATTTTTTATTGACACTATTTCAAATCAAAATATTAACATTGCTTCAAACTCAAGCAACTTTCCTTTATGTTAATTGAACATTATTTGATAGTATCAAAATTCAACTGAACTCAATTACGCTCATAACACTTTTACAAAATGTTTATTAATAATTAAAATTTTAAATAAACTAAAAAATTAAGTAAAATTAAAAAATTTATATATAAATCAAATCAAGAGCCAACCTAGCTTAACCCAAGATTTCCAGCCTACTTCTAGCCCTAATGCATTAATGCGAAATCTTCTCAACGACTTTGGAAAATTCTATTTATTAATAATGCAAAAATTTTCCACCAAAGAATTAAATGTAAGTTCACTAAAAAGTAAAAACTGTCAAAAGCATTTTTTAATATTGAAACTCTTAAATTGATAAATTTATAACTATTTTCTACTTCAAATCAATCATATCAACCCATCAAGTTTATAACTGAGCCCAAAAATATATGGTGCTGCACAGTCCTTAGATGCGCAAATTTTTATACATTTCAAAACTCTGTAAATTAGGTGCATGCTTCTGTTTAATGCTTTAGATGTGATGGAACAACTGAAACCCATACTGCCTTCTTATACTCAACAGCTGAGAACTAATTAAAAGTGATAGTATTTTACAAGCACTTCATGCAGGAAAAAACTGCAACTAGAGGATCTAGGATATTGAATGTCCCAGTTCAGTTTAAAGCTATGCTTGCCACTTTGATAATTTGATAGTCGAAACTCAACATAGCGATTCTAACAACTATAGGAGAAACAATCACATCACAAACAAAAACACCATGCTCAGTTAAACTAATTCTGCTTTGGATTGAATTCTTTGTACCTACGGATTTTCACCAACCAGAAAATGTAGAAGCCACAAAAGCAGTGTTGATGATATTTCACAAAATGGTCTAAAACAGAGATATGGAAAGGAGAAACCTCCAGGAAAATTCCTAAACTACCCTCTGCTTCCTGCAGGGCTGAATATCATCAATAGAAGCCTGAGAGGAACTGTACAACCAGTTTAAATCTAACAGGATCATTTGGACCTAAGGTTTAGTCTCATCCTCATCTTCTTCAATCTTAGGAGCCAAATAATATCTGACATAACCCATGTCAGCAATCTTGTACTCAACCACAACCGGCAGGTCACTGGACAGACTGATAGTAACTGTGTTACACAATGGGGTCGCCTTTGTAAATGAATTCATGTATCTCAGTGCAAATGTCAAAGACACAGGATCATTCATCTCTATAATAGTGGCTTCTTCTGGCTGCATTATTGAACCATAGGCATATATATGTTTGTCAGTAAGCAATTGAGATGGTACTCTGAGACAAAGACTTTATAGAGTTAAAATTAGAAGCTTATGCTTGTAACAGTTTAAAAAGAGATTCATTATCCTACCTTGTCCACAGTAGAATTCTGCCTACAGACAATGTTTGCAGTTCCAATATCACCTCTAGCGGAAAACTTTATACCTTCCTTAGTGACCGAAATCAAAACTACAACAAACAAAAACAAACAAACATTTCTCAATATGACTTTAGAAAGAAAACAAGCAAAAATAAGAAAAGCCCTAAAACAAATTAGCAAAGCAAATTACCAGTATCACCAATACTGCTGAGATCTCTGCAAATCCTAGCAAACTCAGCTGAAGGCATCCTGACAATGGCTTGATATTCAGCCTCTGCAATCCCAAGGTGCTCACTGTCAATATCCATCAGCTTCATTTCAAAATCTGATATTTTGTCTTGTGCTTCAATCAATAACCCAAACAAGTCAGCTGGAAATCACAATATATGTTTCTAAACTAAATGATAATAAGTCTAAACAATAATCAGAAGACATGTATACAGTCAACGCACTAAATGTCATTCAAAAGAAACATATTGTGAAGGCGTAAGTTGTTTACAAGATAATCTTTTTCGTCAATGTCACAGCAGAGAAGTTGCATTCCTCAGTTTTTTCTTAAATACACACAGAGCTTACCGTTCAAACAGAAATACAAACATGATAGTCAAGAATCAGAACAAATCAACACTAAAGAGAATCAAATATAACCGGAGAAAAACATAGTACCCCTAATCAGGACTTACAACTTCAGTTTATACCATATTAACTATTAAGGCATAAAAAGGAATACATGCATAGAAGAAAATCACTTGATATGTGATCAAGAAAGTGAGAAACTCTGAATTTAAGCAAGAAATTGAAACATAATGTCAAGGCACGGAATGAGTACAAGATAATATTCTTATTCAATGTCTCAGTAAACAAAGCATAAATTGAGTATGCCATAGTCTTCTTCCTCACTCAAAAAACAAGCTACATTCCTCAGTTATTTCTTAAAGACACACAGAGATTACTGTTCTAACAGAGATACTAACTTAATCAAGAGTCAGAACAAATCAACACTGCAGAGAACAAAAAGATAACTAAAGAAAAGCACAATATCTCTCAATCAAGACCTATGAACTTGATATGTGATCAAGAAACACTGAATTTAAATAAGAAATCAAAACGTATTGTCAAGGCATAAATTGAGTACAAGATAATCTTCTTCCACAATTTCTCAGTTATGAAACCACATTCCTCAATTATTTCTTAAAGACGCACAGAGCTCACTAATACAATAAAGATACAAAGTTGGTGATAGTCCGAGAGTCAAATCAAATCAACACCGAAGAGAAACAAAATATAATCAGAGAAGAATACCACATCACTCAATCAAGGCCCAAACAAACTTCACTTTATACCAGATCAAGCAGAGCATAGAAAAGAATACATGGGTAGAAGAAAATCACCTTGATTTGTGATCAAGAAACACTGAATTTAGACAAGAATCGAAAAGATTGTTGAGGTAAACTAACATACTTGGGCTTTCGAACATAAAGGTGACAGTGTCACTGCCATCATCGGCCTTAAGGGTTACGATGTCATCATTACCAGCACATTTGAGCATCTTGGACACGTTGTTAAGGTTCATGCCCATGCTGATGTTGCGGTCACAGCGATAGTGTTCAAAACCCTCTGATCGGAGGAGCAACGCCACCAGAGCCACGTGGCTGGAGTCCATGGCCTGAAGCGAAAAGCCTGTGGCCGAGCAATCGAAGTTGGCATCGTTCACAAGCTCCCGGATGGCCTCCAACACCTTCTTCAGAAGGGATCCTTGAACCAAACGGAGTTCCAGCATCTCGAGAACTTTAGAGTTTGAAGCTAGGGTTTGGGTTTCAAAATTTCCTGAGAAAACTGGTGGGGAGAATTAGCTGGAGAAATTACTGACGGGACTAGTATTTGTCCTGCTGCAGAAGAAACCTTACCCCGATTGCAGTTTAGGGAAAAATTCGTTTCCCGCCCGTTCGAGTTAGCGGCAATATTTTTTTTTTAAAATTTCCCTCTCCGAAATTAGTTTTGCACTGCTGAACTAACGGTATTTTGGCGAAAAAAATCACAATCCATTTTGTAAAAATAAAAGGAACAATTGTGCTTTATTCTCCTTCATTTTGCCATTTTTTCACCTAACTTACATATAATTTTAATTGTCGTAAGTCATCCATTTGTACTTTAAATCACTAAAACTTTCTCCACTTAAATTATTTTTCATATAACTTACATACTTCATTTTTTTTTTTAAATTTCCCTCTCCGAAATTAGTTTTGCACTGCTGAACTAACAGTATTTTGGCGATAAAAATCACAATCCATTTTGTAAAAATAAAAGGAAAAGCTGTGCTCTATTCTCCTTCATTTTGCCATTTTTTCACTTAACTTACATATAATTTTAATTGTCGTAGGTCATCCATTTGTACTTAAAATTACTAAAACTTTCTCCACTTAAATTATTTTTCATTGAAAATTTAATAAAAGATTCATATATATTGCATTTGATTTTTACTTTTCTAAATTTTAATTTAATTTAAAACGTAATTGGAACTAAATTATGTAAAAAAATTAAAAATTTACTAAAGATTTATCTTTTACAATTTAATTTACAATTGCTGAATTGGAATGTTACATCAAGTTTTTTATGGGTAAATTAATTTTGAATAAGTGTCAAATTAAGTCAAAATTAGAGAAAATAAAAATTACACGCAATGCATTTGAATTTTTGGTTAAATTTTAAATAGAAAATAATTCAAGTGAATAAAATATTAATAATTGAAAAACATATGAATAAATTGCAATACTTAAATGTCACAATCCAAATTTTGAATTATTGTAACCAATATAAAGATATTGCTTTTCTAAACCAACTAATTCATAAACATCTAAAGTATTAATGATATAGGGACCCAAGATTCACTATTTTTTTCTTTTTGCTCTTTATCAAATTAAAAAACTATCTTTAAAATTAATAAGGTTCAACCTTTTAATTATATTTCTTAAAACCATCAAATAGAACATCAAACATGTTCAAAATCCTTTTAGAGTCAAAACCCAACGCAAATGGAAGAAATTTTCTTTTTTGATTTAAAAATAATTAAAACATAATGACCATAAAAAAAAGAAGCTACTAATGATGTTTTTTGAGGAAAAAAATATTAGAAAGTCACTATTTCTAGTAGATTCTCGATAATATTTGTAGTAGTATTTCAATTTTTTTTAATTAGTAAGTCCTTTTAATATAGAATTTTTGAAGTAGATGTTTTAAATGGCTATTTTATTTAAAACCCATCTATTAAACAAACTTTGAACAAATGAATTAAATGTTTGAAAAATTTATCAATTAAACAATTTCAATTTAACCTTATGATAAAATTCAGAAATTTTATATGTTTCTCTATTAACAATAAAATTATATTCATGTGGTTAGAGTGTCATTTCAAGATTTACTTAAATGATTTTTATGGTATATTTTCATACAAGATTGGAAATATTCAATAAATAATATATTGACTAATAAAGATACTTACATTTGTTTATGAATAAAGTTTTTCTCTTGGTATAAGAAATTTTAGGATATTTAACCGTTAAACTTTTAAAATTATTAAATATTGTAGGAATTGGGGGAAAATAAAATAGTAGAATATGGAGTTGACTTAGTTAGACTGGTAAGAAGAAATAATGGCAAAGACTAAATCCTTTTTTTAAGCCTACTGTGCACCTAACCTCACTATAGCTTTATTCCTACTCCTAGGATTAATTTTTATAACTTGTGAGTGGTTGAGATTTGATATCCTCAAAGAGCTCTTGCATATAAGAAGCATGGGATAAAATCCTATAACAATTAAACAACTCTTCTTGCTCTCATATTTTTTAGTGCTTTCTTTTTTTTTCTCTACCCCCATCTTCATTATAGCAAAGTTTCTCTTATTGTGCCACCACTACTTTAGTTTTCTATTGTTGCAATCAAGCTAGCCTACATCCTCTTCCTTTCATCTTCCAATAGTCATGGTATGCTTGTAAAAACCACCAAACATAACCATGAGTTACAATAGCATAGAAGAGCTTAGCTTTCCTTAATTTTGTGGCGTTAGGCAATCTTTCATTGACAGCTAAGTTGGTGGTAACCTTTTTTGGTAAAGGGAAGTCATTCAAAGACATCACATTCTAATATTTATGATTTTGTTAGCCTAAACCAAAAATCCTTAATGGGTTATATACTGCATGATTCCATGTTCAAATTTATAAATACTAAGAATTAATGCCTTAAAATGTTAGACAAATATGAATTGAAGCTTAAAGTAGGAAGATTTAGAAAGAAATAGTAACAAATAATCTATTTATAAGGTATTCTTTTAAATTCTATGATTAATAGGAAATAAAAGATAAAGTTGAATGTTTGAGACTTTTAGGAAGAAAGATTATTATCTAAAGGTGAGTGCATGTCTACTCTAAAATATTATCTTATTAATTCTTATATTTCCTTATTATTTTATAATCAAGTTACATACCTATACTTTTATGCAATTTTGTGAGCATTGTTGGATTTTTAGTATGACTATATATATAGAAAAATATAATTGTGACTGATTATAATTATTTGGAATATTGCAATATTTGATGATACTCCTAATATTTAGAATGTTTTACTAATGGATTACTATTTAAATGCCCTTAGAAGCTATAGAAGGAAAATATAATATTGTTATCGTTTAGTTTTAGACATTTTATAGAATCTACTAATGTAAATTGATTAATTAATGTTAACTATGTAGCTTATGACCTTACATAAGAGATGTGATAGTTGATGTTGATATTATTATTGTGATTATATTGTGAAAGTATTGTTGGAATGGAATGTGATATGTAATTTGAATTGAATAATGTTAGTGGCCATGTTTGATTATAGTTATGATTCGGGGAAGATGATTATATTGTGATATGATTGTTGCACTGGATCTATATGCCCATTTATGAAGGATATAAGGTAGATCCTGAAAAGATAAGGATAACATTAGTGAAGGATATAAGGTAGATCCAAGAGACACAAGCAAGTTCTATTGTTTTCTTTTTGATTACTTGTTTCCTATTCTGTATAATGATGTGGATGATTGTAGAATTATGAATGTTTTTGTTGGTGTTTATGTGATATGAATTAGTGCAAATGTGTGGATATTTAACATTTTCAATGCAAATTGTTACTAGAAAAGATAAGCTTTTATAATTGTAAACAAGCAAACATAATATATAAATTCCTAGTTAGCCAAAAAGTTCAAGTATGGAACCTAGGAGGAGTAAGAATGTTTATTTAATTTAGTACATTTAAATTAATATATTCATCCTTATAGATTTTGAGCATTGATCTAGGCAAAGACATACTCACTAAGTTTACAAAACTCACTTTTTATTATATTTTTAATGTTTTTAGGTTTAACTTATTTTTTTCAAGTTAGGTTGCTTGATGGAAATCTAAGGCACTTGTTTATATCAATTGATGGTTGGAGAAATGTTAGCTGCACTTAGTTATTGAAAAGTGTTGCACATAAAGTAGTAAACATATATATTTACATTTCATAGAGTATATCTATAATTTCACAAGTTTGCATTTGTGTTTGTGGAGGAATTACTCCTTTTCAAGAGTCTATAAAATAGAGGGAACTCTATCCACATCTTTAAAAGTTAGATATTAGAATGAATCATGGTCTTGGCTTTATGAGTATTTAGGCTAAGAATCTCTAACTATTAAATTTAGACAAACATATTGAAATTTCATGATTGTACGGCTAACAATCATGAATGTAAGTATAATGAAATTTGATTTTGAGTGATGTTTTAGGTTTTCATAAATTTCTATAGTTCAAATTGTTTTTACATACTATTCTATAATGAATCATTTATAATTTATATTTCACAGAAGGATAAATTATTGCTTAAAGCTTAGAAAATTGCTATAAATATAATGTTTACTTATATTTAAAGTTTATTATTTTCTATTATTTATATATTAACTTAAAATTTGGGAGATGTGCCTCTATCGCCCTCGAAGGCGCCATTTGGTTTGGCGTCTTTCCGCCATTGTGCGTATTTTAGTAAAATATTATGAAAGATAGGTAAAATGAAAAATAGTTTCTAAAAAAATAGTAATTCGATACTTTTGCCCAACAAGATGTGGAACATGGAATAATCCTTACCATTAGAAAAAAATAAACAGACATTGTTTTAAAAAATTTATAATTAATTTATGTTTGTTAATAATTTATAATAATTAAAGTTATGAAAATAAAATACCAGAAGAGAGAATAAAATTCTAATTAGAAGGATGTTATTAGAAAAAATTACATATATTTGATGCGTTATATGAGAATTGAATTGATTATATGTTTGTGAGAAGAATTGGTAATTAAAATCGATATAAGTACCTACGCAAGAAGAAAAAAATGTCGTAATAATCAAAACCATCCTAAATGTTGATGTTTGGCAATAAAATAGTAAGATAGATGTGCATGAATATATAATGAATATGAAAAAGAACGCTAATGTCTACGTAGGTGATGTCCAGTCCCACATCCAAAATCGGTAATGTGGCGGCCATATCTACTAACCCTCTGTGCAGGCTCGGGAGTCACATCTCCGGTGTCTGTGGCTCCTCTACCTCGAGCTCCCGCTCTGCCTCTGTCTCTGGCTCCCGCTCTGCCTCCACCTCTACCTCTATCGGCAAGCACTGAGTCATCTGTCATCATGCCACCAAGTGTTGATCCCTGATCCTGAGTATGTAGATCAAATGCAGGACGATATGGTTGTGATGGACCAGCATCACCAGAAGGAAAGACATGGAATGAAGATGAAACTCCTGGTATATGTGGAAATGCCTGGAATGAGGATGGAACACCAGGAGTAAACTAGTACATCTGGGATGACGACGGACCATATAGTGCAGCCGGGAACATGGTGGAGGATGAAGGATCATTAGATGCAGTAGGGTACATATGAGATGAGGCAGTCATATCAGGCATTATCATCATGGTCTCCTGGGCAGTCGATAGTGGAGTCTGTTGCACTGTCGAAATGGACGGAATATCAGCCTGCGACGTAGGTCGTGGAGCAGTGCGACGATGTCGATGAGAACAAGGCTGATCATGGTCACCCTCCGCAGGGTCTGGGATATGATGGGCATGAGGAGCTGGCTCCGCATGTGAGTCAATAATCACATGATCAACCTCCTGAATGGCATGAAGGATGGAGTCCGTCGCTGATCTAAGTGCATCAAAGGTGAACCTAGACTACCCCTCAGGTGTAGTGAAGTCCTGTAGTGTGGACACCTCATCTACCTATGCAAATTTTTAACATTAAAGTTAGTTACAATACTAATGCACGGGAAGAAAATCATACACAGAAAACTAGCACGCAGTATTACCACAAGGTCTAGCGCTCCCCAACGGGTATAATAAATCGCCTAGTAACCCGTCTGTATCATGCCATGTACTTGGACCGTGGGCCTAGGACTAGTCATGTGGTCGGCTCGGCGATAGCACACAAATCTTGTCGAATATCCCAGAGTGCAATATACGGCTGATGGCGAATGTGCCACTCCTCATCATGCCAACCAGACAAATGAAGGCAATGGACCTCCGCCACCTACTTTGGTGGCTCAGGAATAGGCTGGCGTAGTCCAAACTGCCACAAAACCCTATCTGGCTGGTGCCACTCGACAATTTGAAAGTGAATGAGTGGCACCACTGCTGTCCACATATCACTCCTGTCAAAACAATACTGAGGAAGTGATGCGATGACCACCTCAGTGTACGGGATCCAGGCGATCTGAAATTACACATTTATATTGTCATTTAAATGCGACAATCAAATGATGAAGGACTAAAATAAAAATACACATTAGCCCCTGCATATCTGGTCGAGACGAAGACGGTCCAACGTGTATCTATAATAGGGTAGGCTGTGTGCCGGACTCTCCTGGAATGTCTTTTGATAGTGCCACCTAACAAGTACAATACCTAAGTTAAACAACTTAAAAGTCAACTTAAATACAAGTGTAAATTGAAAAATTTTCTAACCTACGGGCCAAAGGGCCAATCCTTGCATCCCTCTCTGGTATGTCTGCAATGGTAATCGCGGGGGCGATAGTGGGAAATCTATCCCATGCTCACAGCTACAGTAGTAGGCAACACCCTCCTATCTCCCTATAATCCGGAGCAGTGGCCTTATACAGCTCTCTGTACAAATAGGCCAGGCAGGCAGATCTCCAACTGTACATCCTAGCCTCATGGAAGTCTCTGAGCAAGGGTAAGTGCATGAGGTGGACATATGTGTCGGAGTGGTATGGAAATAACGTCCCACCAATGAGACGCAAAATGTAGGCTCGAGTGAATCTCTGCACTGTCACCTCATCCGCATCATCTGGAAGATGAGTGAAATGCCTCTCCAACTAACTCATCCTCAGTCGCCCCCCTCTAATGACATTCTCGTCCACCAGTAACTGGAGTCCCAGATACTCCTCTATCAGGGCTTTCTATCCTCACACAGTAGGCCCTGTCACTGCTCGACCGTCAATGGGTAGGCCGAGTTGAAAAGCAACATCCTGCAATGTAATAGTCGTCTTTCCCTGCGGCATGTAAATTGATTAACTTTTTCAATACACTACATTTTCTATTTTCACGAAAATTTTCTCCCTTCACACCTATTACTAAACAACAACTAAAATTATTTACACATTATTGTTTGTATATTTTTATTATTACAACCATAAATTCTTTTTTATATACACTGACTTCGTCTAATACTTATATTATAATACCTCCATATATATTTTAATACTTTTTGAATAAACCTATGTATAGTATAATTTTTTCGAATATGTTTATTATTCTTGCATTCATAATATCTACCATTTAAATAGAAAAATATTCATATTTTCAATAACAATAACCTATTTTTTAAAGCTTTTGGTTACATCCACATATCCTAAAATTTTATTTTTATTACCTCTCTTATGGTATATTAAAATTTCACATGAAAAATTTCTCTAAATATAACTTTCACCTAGGCCTTAAAACCTATTTTAGAATGCATTTCTTTATCTCATTTGTTCTTCTTTTAATAGCACAACCTATTACAGTACATATAAATTTCTACAAATTTTTCATAAATCATAATTTCACATCTTAAATCATAATTTCACATCATAAATCATAATAATCAATATAAAATAAAAAAACTCATTATTTATATCATAATATTCTAAACATATTTCTCTACCACTATAAAAGATATTTTTATGATGATTAATAAAAATTATAATATAAGCACAAAATTTATGAAATACTAACCGGTAAGTATTAGAAAAAGCAAACAGAAAAAAGCCTCTGCATGAAAGGAAAATTTATTAGATATTTTAATAACTTTAATCTCTAAGTAAAAATTATTACATATTATTGTATCATTAAAAAAATTATGCAAAAATCACACTAAATTAAATATACTTTGCAAGACAATATATAAAAGGAACAAAAATAATAACATAGATAAAATTTTATTGATGTATATTTAATTTTAAATATAGTGTTTGAATTTTTTTATCAAGAAAATATTAATAAATTTTAAAAGAGGATTAATTTTTATTCTTAAATACTTTTATTAGAACTGAAATATATAATTAATTATTTCAATTAACGCTTCCCATAACATTAATTTTTTTAAATTATTTTAAGATAAAAATAAAATATGTTACATTATGTCAATATTATGTAATTATCTTATTATTTAAATCGTAAATAATATAAGTCAAAGTAAAAAAATTATAGCAAAATGAATTAAAAAAGAAGAAGTGCTATGTGAAAGGTAAAGTAATAAGTGTTAAAAATTAAATATATAATTAATTAATTTTATTAAATAATTTATTTGATTATTAAAAATAATTTTATGTAAAAAAAATAAATTTTATTATATTTATATTATTCAATATATTGCATTTGAACTTCTAATTGAATGATTGAAAAAAGAAAGGAGAAAAAATTAAACAAAGTAGATGAAATGAAGAAAAAGTAATGTACGAACTATAAACCCTTGGGAAGTCTTAGTTGATGTATTTTAAATTTAAAACATAATATTCAAAAACTATTATCACCAAAAATTTTAAAAAATTTATATAAATAAAATTTAATTTAATTACTAAGTATTTTTTTAAAAATATAATATAAAATTAATTATTTTTAATAATAAAATGTATATTAAAGCTTTTATTTATTTAAAATATTATAATAAGCTAAAAAATTATAACTTATTATATTTATGTTAATTAATGATGTTGATGTTTTAAACCATAGACAATACGAGTAGATATAAAAAGAATACAATAGAGTAAATAAGAAATAAACAATATGTACGGTATAAAGTAATAAAAAATTAACTGTATAATAAATTAATTAATTAAATGAATTATATAATTTATATAGAATACATTTATAATTAAAAAATTGATATATCTTACTATTAAAAAATATTGGTGTATATGGTTTAAATACCATGTGTTAATAAAAAAGAATAACATAAATGTACAATAAAAAAGATAAAACAAATAGAAATAATGCCTAAAATATCAAGTCTTTATAAAATACCCTCAATTGATATTTACTTATTTTGACATATATTACTCTAAAAATAATATAAAAATATTGATCAATAAGATAATATATCCTCGTAATAATCAACATATAATAAAAATATTCTTATTTTTATCATATCCTATATCCTAAAAAATTTATATTTTAAAAATATCTAAATATAATTTTTACCTAGATTGTAAATTTTATTTTAAGACACTTTTCTTTATCCCCTTTATTCTTCTTTTAAGATCACAAACTATCATAGATCATATAAATTTGTTCAATTTTTTTCCTAAATCCTATATCATAATTTCACAGCATTAATCATAATAATCAACATAAAATAAAATTTTTTCCCCTAATGTAAAATATATTCTTATAATAACTAATAAAAATTATAATATAAATACACAAATTATAGAAATACTAACCAGTAAAAATCACAAACTATCACAGATCATATAAATTTGTATAAATTTTTCCTAAATCCTAAATCGTAATTTCAAATCATAAATCATAATAATTAACATAAAATAAAAAATCCTCTCCTACTGTAAAATATATTCTTATAATAACTAATAAAAATTATAATATACATACAGAAATTATAAAAAAACTAACCAATACAAATCACAAACTATTAGAGATCATATAAATTTTTAAAAACTTTTCCTAAATCTTATATCATTTTTTCATATCATAAATCATAATAATCAAGATAGAATAGAATTTTTCCTACCACTATAAATATAAAAATTATAAAAATACTAACCAAGGAAGAGCAAGGAAAGAGGACCAGATCTGCTCTAAAGAAGAAAATGTTGCTGGATGAAATGCACAAAAGTAAGAAAGGATGAAGATTTGTGAATGAAAATATGAAAAATGTTGTGAACGACTGCGAAGAGAGAAGGGAATAGTGGCTGCGAAGAGGCTCTGAATCAGGGTTCTTCTGGCTGGCTGCGCTGCGGAGGGGAAGGAGGCGCCATTTCATTTGGCGCCTCCCAGAAAATTAAAATCCAATGGCGCCTTTCAACATGGTGCCTTCAAGGAAATTTAAATACAATGGCGCTATGTTGAAAAGCGCCTCCCAGGTGCAAGGCGCCTTTCAACATGGCGCCTTCAAGGAAATGTTGAAAGGCGCCTTCAGCGGCCAATGGCGCCAAACAGTGTGGCGCCCTACGTACTTTGATCATTACTTTCGAAACCGCGGTAAAACGAAAAAAAGTTTATAAAATAACCGTATTTCGGTATTTTAGCCGTTTGAGGATGATGTAATAAATTACACGACGACCATGTTGAATGGCATCACTTCTGCATTTTGATGCATGATTAATGGTTGTAAAATCCGTCATTGCGTGGGTTCGTTCACGTATGGCACAATCTTGTGGAATTTGTGCACAACTACGAGAGGGAATTAACCTAGTTACGCAACATCGAGGTTGAGAGGGACTACAGAGGTAGGTACTCCAATGCTGTGCTTACAACCAACCTCCAGTTCGTTGAACATAATGTGGCCCGACTCTTGCTATACTTTTGAATTTTTTTTTTGATATTCAAATCAGTCCATATGTTTTGTTAAATTAATTAAGTTTAATTTTGGTTGCTGAATGTATTTTTTTAATATGACTAAATATTATAGTTCTGTTGTAGTATAATTTAAGTAGAAAAGTTATTCAAACAACTATGCCTAATTATGGGTTTAAATATGGGTTAATGTCTGTTATTGTACTAGTTTTTTTTGCATATATATGAAGTAGAAATATGAATGAAATGAAGAATTTGGCTACTACCCTTCCTTCCCTGCATTTTTTACTCTTATTTTTTCTTTATGCTTTCTGTGTTCTTTGGTTTTATGACAACTCTTGATCCAGAAAGAGTTCGAAGAAGTGTGAGATGAAATGGCTCAGATCACCACTCTAAACAAATATGGAACCGCATGATCACTCTAGCTAGTGAGGACACAAGATCTTTCAACTATACAAGTAGCTGCTAGGTGCAAAGTCGGTGATGTCGGCAAGGGCACAAACTTTTATGTCCTAAATGCTAGTCGTGTGTGGACCAAAGGTGTTCCTAGGGGCAAGCTGGTACGAACATCTATTCATAGTACAGATGCTTCAACTATGGTGGATTTGGGCACAATATCTAGAAGTGCTATACTTCTCAACATTTCGAACCGAATGGTTGTTTCACTAATGCAGCCCGCATCTGTCATGCCTCCCAGGTGCCTTTTTTAATGACAATCATGTAAGCAAAAATTGTTTATATTGAATAAAAACTTACATAGATTAAAAATATAAAATATATGATTTCAAAAATAAATAGTATACTTATATTGACTATAATGAAATATGGATTAATTGATGAATAAAAGTTTGATCTTCCCCACCTTCTTTACAAGTTTGTAACTAATGGGACATTAGGATTCACAAAGTAGAATGTAGAGTGGTTAGGAAAACTTAATTTGATTAAATAGAAAACCTTACTAGATTCATCAATTAAAAGTCTAGTTGGTTAAATGTATATATTTGCTACCAAACATATCAGTCCACTAAGCATTTTTTGTTTATAAAAGTGATCACAAAACTAGACTCGAAAATTACAACTATAGGGTCAGACTCAGGACATTTTAAATAAAATAAAATAAAAAGCCTAATTAATGATAGTCCATTAAAAATATTTTTACATTCTTTCACTTAAACAACATTAAGTGTAATTAATTTATTTTATAAAATATTTTATTTTAAAAAATAACTCTTATGTTGAGGATTAATTTTAAATAGATGTGGCCATAATTTTTAAAAATACACTACTCTAGAGATAGATGCTTGAAAATTTGACTAAGCTTATATAGCCAATAATATCGAATCATGATAGTAGTTACATTCTTTACTAATGTAAGACCTTCCATGGATATAAAATATCATAAACTACACACACTTAGTCACTGATGTGATAGTGTAGCATGAAAGATGGCATAAAAAAATTGGATCAAATTATGCTTCTCTTTCAAATCGGTCTTCGATGATTTCTCTAATAAATTCACATAGAATGAGAAATCAATTGGTAAAATACAAAGTCAAATTGTCTCATAAATCCCAAAATGGTATCAATTTTAAGACAAATAAATAAACTCAGGAACTAACAATTGACACTAAATCTTAGCCTTCACAAAAATTATAATAATTTTGGCACATTATAATCAAATGATGCATGCATCAACAAGATAACATAAATTTATAATCAATGTACTAACAAGTATATGTGAAGATATAAGAAAAGGAACATATAAAAAATTACATAAAAGATAGTAATAAAAAAATTGAAACACTTCCCACTAACCAAAGACATAAAAAAAAAAAACCCTATAATTCCTATGTTCTCAACATGCTTTTGAAAAAATTGTAAGTCTAAGTCCTTTAGCCATAGGATTCATAAGCATAGCATCTGTATGAATGTGCTCTATTACTATGTCCCTTTTCTTAATAAGATCTTTGATTGTGAGGTATTTTAACTCCAAATGTTTAGATCTACTAAAACTTTTATTATTTTGGTTGAAGAAAACTACAACACTATTGTCATAATAAATTTTTATTAGTCTAGCAATAGAATTAACAATCTATATTCTTGAAATGAAAATTTTAAACCAAATAGCTTGTGAAGTAGCACTGTAACAAGCAACAAATTCGACTTGAATGGTGGAAGCTATCAATGTTTGCTTAAACATTTTTTCAGGATATAGCACCTCCAGCCATCATGAAGATGTAACCTAAAGTAGATTTCATATCATTAGAGCATCCAACAAAATTTGAGTTTAAATATCTAATTACTTCTAGGTTATCAACTTTCCTATAAACGAGCATATAATTTTTAGTTTTCTACAAGTATCTTATAACTTTCTTAGTAACATGCCAATGATCTCTTCCAGGGTTAGACAAATACTTGCTAAGAACACTAACTACAAAAGCTAAATCTAGTTTGGTGCAAACTTAAGCATTCATTAAACTTCCTATATCACCTACATAATGAACATTTTGCATTAACTATTTCTCTATCTCATTTGCTCGACACTATTTGTTGCTAAACTTATCACCTTTTACAACTGGAATATCCCTAGCTTTATAGTTTTGCATTTCAAATTTTTTAAGAATTCTATCAATGTACACTCTTTAGACAATCCATGTAAGTTACGAGTTTTTCCCTTATGAATATGAATACCCAAAATAAATAATGCCTCACCAAGATCCTTCATGTCAAAAGCTCTAGACAACATTTGTTTGTTACTATGTACCAAAGCTAGACTATTGATTGCCAATAGAATATCATCAACGTATAAGACGAGGAAATGAAGTTGCTCTCACTAACCTTGAAATAAATACACTAGTTAACTTTATTTTCTATGAAGCCTATAGACGTAATCAACTCATTAAACTTCAAATACCATTTCCAGGATGCTTGTTTCAGACCATATATTAATTTTTATAGCCTGTATACTAGATGCTTAGATCCATTTATCTAAAACCCTTATGTTGTTTCATGTATACATCTTCCACAAGTTCACCATTTAGAAAGGCTATTTTAACATCCATTTGGTGAAGCTCTAAATTAAAATGTACAACCAAGGCTATAATAATCTTGAATGAGTCTTTAGAAGATATTGGTTATAAGGCCTTTGAGTAGTTAATTCCTTCTCTTTAAGTGAAATCTTTAGCTACTAATCTTTCTTTAAATCATTTAATTGTGCCACTTGAATCTTTCTTAGTCCTGTATACCTATTTGCAGCTAATTGCCTTACAATTTTGCAAGTTCCCAAACTTCATTCTTGATCATTGACTAAATTTCTTCATTCATAGCATTTAACCACAAATTAGACTATTGACTATTCACTGCTTCACTGATGTAGTTGGATCAACAACATTGCTAATGTTATATTCACTCTCACTAAGATAGATATAATAATCATTTGAAATTGTTACCCTCATTTGCCTAACTGACCTTTTGATTGGGATTTGCTTTATAGGTTGAATAAGTTGATAGTTTTCAATGGGAACAGCTACAATAGGCTCTGCAATTTGGTCATGCTCTACATTTTGATCATTTTGTGTCTCAATACAAATAGATGGAGGTACAATACTCTGATTAGGTAGAATTAGTGGAATAGTAATGGAAATTGGCTCATTTTGTGTTTCAAAGTGCCACAAGTTTGGTGATATATCAATAATATCAACCTTAAGGAATTTAGCAATCATAGGCTTAACTATTTTTGTGCCTCTTGTATGGCAGTAGAACTTGTATTCTTTTGTATGATTTGGATACCCTATGAAGTAATAACAAATGGATCTTGGATCAAGTTTCTTCACTGATGGATCATAAATTTTCACCTTAGAAGGATAACCCCAAACTTGAAAATGATTTAGGCTATGTTTTCTGTTGGTCCAAAGCTCAAAGGATATTTTAGGTACTGACTTAATGTGAACACAATTAAGGATGTACAAAGTAATTTTGATGGCCTCATCCTAAAGACATTCAGGTAAATTCATTCCGCCTATCATGCTCCTCATAATGTCTTTAAGAGTTTGATTACACCTTTCAATGATGCCATTTTAGTCAAGACTACCAAGCATGGTATACTGTAGAACAATTCTACAATCTTGTAAAAACCTAGCAAACAGTCCCATATACTTCCTAGACACATCTTGTTTGCCATAATATTCGCCTCCTAGTCAAATCTCACAATCTTGATGACTTTTCTCAATTGTTTTTTCAAACTCAATTTTGAAATTTTAAATTTCTCAAGTACATCAGATTTTTCTTTTATCAAATAAAGATAATCATATCAAGAAAAGTCATCAATAAATGTGACAAAATAATGATAACCACAAATAATAGGAGAGTATGATTCAGATATATTAGTATGAGTTATCTATAAAAGGCTAGAACTACACGTAGCACCTTTCTTTGTAGTCTTGGTTAACTTACATCTAATACAATTCACACATATATTCATATCTTCAAAATCTAGGAAAAGGAAGAATATTCTCTTTAATTAACCTCCCCACCTGTTCCCTAGATATATGTCCCTATCTCTTATGCCATAACATTGATGATGTTTCCTTAATTCTAAGTCTTTTTGAAACCACATTTTTAACATTCAAAGAAGCATAAGGACTATCAGAGGCTAATAGTAACCTATATAAACCATTATCAAGAACACCAAAACCAATGGACTTAGAATGTAATAAAATATCAACTTTTCCATTTCCAAATATAAATTTGTATCTAAGTTTATCCAAAAGAGAAATTGAAATTAAATTACATCTAAAACTAGGAATATAAAAGACATTATTCAATCTAAGTTCAATAGAGTTTTCTAGACATAAAATAACATCTCCTATGCATTTAACTGTAACTTTAAGATTATTTCCTACTTTAAGCTTGGACTCTCTTTTATTTGGTTTCTTCTTACTTACGAACTCTTACAAAGTAATTGCAATATGAGTTATGGAACCACTATCAAACCATTAAGAATCTATAGGGATATCAATTGAATTTGATTCAAAGCAAGCTAAGGATAAGAGTTTACCATTCTCATTGCCTTTTTTTCTTCTCTAACCAAGACTTGAACCTATAGCACTCATTCATCTTATGACTTTTCTTATGAGAATGATAGTACTTTATAATCTAATGAATGGAACCTTTTGGACCTCTTGTTAGATTTCGGATCAGCATACGTAGTGAAAATTAAAATTTTTGATCCAAATCCTACCAAGGATCTATGTAAAAGGGCGTAAATCAATATTAAGGTTTTACTTTTTGGTGTGCTCGTATTCTTTCTAAACAAAACTTTGAGAGGCCGAGATGAATTACAAATCAAACGCTGGCCAAAAGGTACAATATCTTTACGGTATCCACACAGAGTGAATAATGACTTCTCACCTTTCACAAATCTACTAGGATACGTCTTTTTCATTAGGATTAGGATTAGTGCATTTTTCTTGAGTGATTTAGGGTTTAATGGTAGCTAATGTGTATAGTTAAAGTGTTGCCTTCAAATTCCGTTTATAGAACTAAGGCATACCACATTCCTAATCCTACTAGGATAATGCTTCTAAAATCCTAATCTCATTTAACAACTATCACTTTATCCTTATCATGGACAGAGTGAGGAGAGATAGAATTTATTCATTAATTATTTAATATTAGATAATAACATTATCTTATAATATAATTATCTAATATTAAAATGGTATATAGTTATCTTATATTAGAAAATAATATTATCTCATAATATAATTTTCTAATATTTAATAACATAATTATTTGATATTACTTTAATATCACATAATATACCATATGTATTACGTGAAAATATATTATTATTTTATTTTAATAATATATATGCATAAAAATAAGTCTAATTAATTGAATTTTAGTCCAATTAAAGCCTAATTAATTATTATCTCATTCCTACTCATTTTGTATGATCTTGTAGGTTCTTACTATGTTGGTAATAGTCCACTTGTAAACTATAGACAGTGAGTAGTATTTAGCAATACATCACTACCACCTAAGTAATAAAAATATCTTATGACTCAATATTCACTTAATGTGTAAACAATACTTTGCAACATAGTCCTTTTTGTAACGATATCCAAATTAAACTAGAGGCATGGAATGCGTCATCCTCGTTGATGTTTAATTTATGTTTCTTGATACCGAGTAGACTAACTTAAACAAATGATCAATATCTCATATTAATCTATTTTAGCATGGTTATGCATTTCTTAATCTCATTCAATCAAGGGGCTTAAGGATATCACTCCTATTATGCAACAAGAACAAAATTTTCATCTACACCACCTATATCTCTCTGCATGATTCATGACATACCCAATCAACATCTTACAACATATCCTAGTTAAAGGTGATACATGATGATATCAAAGTGTGTGACTCCTCATGTAGGGAACCGTAGTGACTTCAGGTCAAAGGACTACATGCATTGCAGTCACATGAGAATAACTAATAATAAATGACAATCTATTTAGTTTTTTCATTGCGTGCCAGCCCAGTACATCTATTCACTAACAATGTACTCATATACTAACTTGATATCATATATCTATGATTCATAATCATTAGTCACTATACATACTAGTCTAGATGTATTATTACTCTCCTTTTTGCAATAATACTTGACTAGGGGCATTTTAGAAATAGTAAAACTATTCCAGGGATAATTATTATATTAAGTTACAAATTGTGCAGATATAAAAAAATGAAAACAAAATATAATAATTGCATTGCTTGAAATAAAACATAATACATTATGCATTATTGCAATCATCTTTATGATTAGCTTTTAGGACACACACCAACACTTCCCATCTGTGGTTTATGACTACTATTATTATTATTATTATCATGCCTTTGGGCCTCTTGAGATTTAGAAGGATTGTTCCTTGGAGCATGTGATTTAGGTTTCTTTTTCTTGTTGGTCGGGTTCTTGTTAGGTAAGGATTTTCATTGGTAAAAAAACTAATGGTCCAGGGTGTGTTTAAGGTATTATAGGTTGTCTTAATTTGATTGAATTCTAGAGGTAAGGAATTCAAGGCATGTAGGACAAGAAAGGTATCTAATAAATCAATCTTTAATTTCTTCAATTAAGTTTGGAGGTAAACCATTTTGAGGATAAACTCTCTTACACCACTAATATTGTCATATTTCATGGTCCTTCATTAAGCATCCTGATTCAGCATTATCAGATACTTGGTACCTTTGCCCTGTAACATTCTTAAACTCTTTGACTTTGGTTATATTTGCTAATCCACCTAATAGATGTTCAGGAATAGATCTCTTGATTGCAATAAGACTGAGCCTATTAGATCTCTCCCATTTTGCATAATAGTCCTTTTGCTCTTGAGTGCTTTTACGAGTGAATGATGGTGGTTTTGGCTTATGTAAGGCTAAATCAAGATCTATAGTATCAAGAACAAATTTTATATCCTACTTCTATCTTTTATAATTTGTATCATTTAACAATTCAATAGTTGCAGTGTTGTTCATTGCAAAAGAGATTGTGAAAAGACAATTAGAAATGTAATATGTTAGTTTTATGCATTTTAAATTTATTAATAACCATATTTAGGAGTATATAAAATATCACTATATTCTCCGTTTTGGATAGAGAATGTAGCATGTAAAAGATCCTCCTAAAATTGAAGTTAACTAGGATAATATATCATTATTACAAAATTACCCCTTTAGGCAGGTAAAATTTATAATAATAAAATAAATCTAAAAATAATATTTTGCTTCAATAAACTAATTTCTAATCATATCATATAAAACCCTCTTTGGGCAAGTTAAATATGTATATTTTAATAAGGTTATTTTTAATTACAATATATACTTACTCCTTTTGAGCAAATAATTATATGAAATAATTAAAAATTAATTTTGTAAATATTTGTCAATAGCTTAAAGACTTATAAATCAAAATAAATAATTTCACTTTGATGATAACTATCCATTTCAACTCATAAGTCTCCCATAAAAATTGGGATATTTAAATTAAGCCCAAAACTATATATTAAAATTATAAAAATAAAATATGACCATTTCATTATGGGATGCTAAACAATATGTATCAATATTGATCATAAAAAAATATTGCATCACACCACAATCTCAAATTTGGTACAAATTATAAAAAAAACTTGAATTTTCTTAATTTCTCCTAATTTCTTTAAGAAAGTTTGCTTTTTGGAATTGTAATTTTAGAAGAATGAATTACATTAGTATAAATTTGAAAATATATTATTCCAAAAATTTTCATAATTTTCTTTTACTGGAAATAATTTTTTAATTAATTAAAATAAATATAGATATAAAATTAAAAAATCAAGAAATTGTGTGAGCCACATGCGTTAATAATGATGTGCAGGTCATTATTAGTAGCATGCATCTTTAAGACACAATATGTGTCTTCTAGTAGTATGAGTCTTTAACCAAGTTAAAGATGCCACAACCAAATGTTGCATCTTTAACCAAAGACCCAAGCAAAAATTTAGGGAGGTAGCATTTTTCAACAACAATATGGTGATTATTTGCTAGAAAAATATTGCAGAAATAAAAATAATAATTGTATTCTATATTGTATTATACATTAATAGTAATTAATAAACACAAATCATACTTAATGTAAATAAAAAATTAAATAAATAAAATAAAATTTAAATCAAAATAATACAGCTTGTGATATTCAAGTAACAAATTTATAAGAATAAAAGATTATAATTTTCCAATTAAATAATCATCCAAAAAATAATAATGTAAATAATAGATGAGAATAGATAAAAAATTGATCAATAAAATAATTAATAATTTGAATCAATTTGATAAAATTTATTATATTAGAATAGATGATAACAATCATCTAAAATATAAATCATATAAAGAAAATATGTATTTTAATTTTAAACCTAATGTAAGTGGCTCTGATACCAAATGTAAGCAAAAATTGTTTAAACAGGATAAAAATTTACATAGATTAAGCATATAAAATACATGATTTTAAAAATAAATAGCTTACCTTTATTAGCCATAATGAAATATAAATTAATTGATAAATAAAGGTTTAATTTTTCCTATTTTCTTTATGAGTTTGTAGTTAATGAGGCATCAGGATTCATAAAATATTTTTATAATTATGATTAGAGCATAGAATAGTTAATGAGACCTAACCTAGTTAAATAGAAAATCTTATTAGGTTCACCTATCAAAAGCTCAATTAGTTAAAGGTCTAAATTTTCTACTAAACACACCAGCCCATTAGGTATTTTTAGTCCAAAAAAGTGATTACAAAAACTAGATGTGAAAATTATAACTTTTAGGTCAAACTCAACCTATTTTAAATAAAAAAAATAAAATACCTAATTAATGGTATTCCATTAAAAATGTTTTTACAAATCATCTCCTTTTGACCTCTTTCTATATGACGTCACATGAAACACATTCTTACATCTTCAATTGTTATTTTAGAGTCCTCAATATGCTTATATCATTCCCATTTACTAGTGCTAGTATTAGTACATTCTTATATCTTTTATTGTTATTTTATGTAGGATGCCTTGGAGGTGACTTTAAAATTGAGTGGTATTAGCTACAGCCATTTTGATAACTACCATGATCAATCCACCTTTCCTCCGCTATGATACACTCGTGGGGCTGATATCACCCTTGTGAAAGGATGCTTTGTGCCATGCCGTTCAATGTTCATAATTTAGTTAAGCCTAATTGTAATTTTTGTAAATGAAGTTAGATAAAGGTGTTAAAGTGGATTGGGTTTAACATGTTGGCCTAATATTGATATAATTTTACTTGGCCTGAGACTGTGATTGATATAGAAAATAATAATAGTAACCCGACCTAATAAGAAATTAGAACTGGTTAACCTGACCTAATAAAAGATTGAAATTAATAAGTGTTAATTATCAAGTCATTAAGTTAGCGTATTAGCCTAACAATAGTAGTAAGTAATAATTAATTAATTTATTATTATATATTTAATTTTTATATAGATATTAAAATTATAATTTTATTATATTAAAATTATATATTTAAGCAATATTAAATAATTTTTAATATTAAAATTAATAAATTTATATATTTAATATTATCAATATATATTTTATAATTTTATAAAAATAAATAATTATATTAAAATTTGAATTAGTACTTTAATTTTAAAATTTTGAATTATTTAAAAAATTTGAATAAATAATTTTAATATTAATTTTAAATATATTATATACATATATAATATAACACATTATTATTTATTTTTTATTAGTATATATAAATTATTATAATTATTTTTATTAATATATTATTTATATGATTATTTATTTATATATATTTGATAATCTATAAATTATTAAATATTATTATTTTTATGTATAATACTTTGGACTTGATCAATATATATTTAATAATATTTATTTATTTTATTAAATAAAATAAATATATAATATGAAATTTTTTATCAGTATAAAATTCAAATTGTTTTATTAAAATTGTATATTATTAAATGCAAATTCATGCATTTACCAGATTTTAATAATATATATTTATTTTATTAAATATATTTAATAATATTTATTTATTTTTATATATAATATATATAACTTATTGATATATATAATAAAATTTTAAGTCATAATAATATATAATTATATTTAATAAATAATAATAATTTTTAATTAATTAGTGATACAAAATTAATAATAAACAAGCAACTAATATGATAATATCAATAAAATGTAATGGATTATAAAAATCCATCTGAACCTATCTGGTATCAACTTGAGATAGGGATCGAGATTGATATTGTAGCAATCTAATCTGAACTCGAGTTAGTGAAAAAGTAGCTTAGCTTGGGATTAACCTGACATACAATTTTTACTCATTGGGTTAGTCTAGTAGGGTTGAGTTAGCCTGTTTTAATAGCTTTAGAATTAAAGTACACATTCCTAAGTAGTTTATGGGAAACTAGCTTCCTTGCAATTTTAATAGAATCAAGAACTTGTGCCCCAGTTGATGGCCTCATGCAACATTGCATGTCGCAAGCTATTTATTGGTACACATTGTAACTAAAGCTTTTATGTCCCCATGCATGTCCAAATCGATGTCTAATTTTTTTTTTTTTAGGTTATGTTGGTTATAACACATGTGTCCACATGCATGCTAAACTGATATATATAGTTTTTTTGTATTGGTTATAACACTTTGGTCTGCATGCATGTTTAAATGGATATTTGATAATTTTAGTATTACTTGTAATATCATGTTGTGAATCTAATTGATAAATCATCCCAAAATTTAATAAATTAAATGAAAATAAAATGATAGTCACACTATATTTTAGAAGAGGAAGACTAGAAGTAATAAATCATAAAAAACATGGTATAAAGGATGAGAATCCTTTGATAAGTGAAGATAAATACATATCACAAGGGTTGAATCCCTTTAATAAGTCACCAGTATATTTACAAACTTAAGAAAAAATCATACTCTTATAAAAAAGGCTGTAACGAATTTTATGTCACAAATGATTCAATTTTTTTTGTTTATAAAAAATAATCCTTCTTATATAGGTTAAAGGATAACTTAAAGTAATTGGGATCTAATCAGTCCAAGTAGGCCCAATACAAACTTACTAACTAACCCCATTATTAAGTATCATAAAATGAATAATAGTAACTCTAGGTAAATCGTAAAAATAATGGGTCAAAGTCATTTAACAAATTAAAGATTTGATATATCTCAAAATATAAGGAAGTATAATAAAATACAAACCAAAGCTTAAATGCCAAAATAGCTTTAACTAACTCTAGTGGCTCAAATTATTCATAAAGTAGAATCCATAAGCTCCAAGTTACTCTTTAAATCACATTCTTGTTGCTTTTAAATTTGCTATCACTTTAAATCATGTAGTGGAGCTATATATCATTGGATAGAAGAATGTACATTATTTTAACTCACTAAAGTCACACAAATTAAATTGTTATCTTTGTGCTTTAACTTTGAAATATTATATATTGGCATGACAAATTTGAACATAGCCCTTTCAAACACTAAGTTTTTTAAGAACTATTAAGATAGTAATTATTGAGCACAATGCATTCTTAAAGAAAAATTATTTAATCATATATTTTTGATGTTTTAATAGTAGTGAACTTCTTCATTCTCTTGTTCATAAGCCAAAATATTTAATAAGCATATTATTGTTCAATTACAAGCAAATAGTTACAAAGAAATTAACAAAATTCATTGTAACATAAAAAAATGATACATCACAATGTTCTTGTAAATCTATATGAAAATGGATGGTTATAGTTACTTAAATGAAATAGGATAACCTTTTTAAATAAGACATTGATTAAAACTATCACAAATGGCTCTATTTTAAGTTTTGTTAATTCTTTTTTTTAATTGAAATGAAATGATATTATTATATTCTTCCAATAATTTAGCATACTTTTAGATTAGATATCTTAAAGTTTATGCATGTAGTTATTATGATTTCATTATAATACAAATATCTAATGAATAGTTGGTTACAATTGTTTACACTATTAAAGTAAGCAAAATTTCAATATTTTATTTATGGAATTTTATATTATATGTTGTCAATTTCAGTAAAAAAATTTCACTTGGTACTTATACATACACATGAAAATAAAGTTGTGCTCAAACTCAAATTTCCTAGTTCCACCATGCACCATTATACCAAGACTTCCATCCCTCCCAAAACTCATTTGGGAATGGAAAAGTTAGATGGCCAATTAGTGGCCCTTGTTGTTAGCTAAATATCATACATTAAGTGTAGATAATTTACACAGATGGTCAAATTAGGCCTTGGCTTAAGTGTTTGCACTTCTGCTTTCCACTATAGACTTAATTTAGATTTATTTCTTTATTTTAACAATCGTTAAGGAATAAAAAATTCTTTCATTAAATTTTAATGTAATTATTTTTTATTTAAATTGAGTTAGTTAAAAGGTATTGATTCTTTTCAATTTCAATATTAAATAAATTGTATTAATTTAATATAAGAGGAAGATGCCATAATGAATATAAATTAAATGTTACTATGTATTTCTTACACCTAATAGAATTAATTTGAATTAACAATGTAAACATTATATTTTTTAATTTTTACATGAATAAATGCCTTATTGATTTCTTCATGAGATAGTAAAAGTGGTATCATAACCAAATATCTAGTAAGTTTGGCTTTATTGGGATTGAAAAATGAATAATTAAATTATTGAATCATTTATTTGTTAGTAAATTATAGAATCTTGCCGCCTACTCTTATAGTTGGTATAATTTTTAGATTCTATTTGTTTGGACTTTTTTTTAGATTCTAATCCATTGAAATGATATAATGACAAAAATTATTTTATTTGTCAAGTTAAATATGACAAGTTTAAAGAAAATGAATTTCACTTTTTCAAAAAAAGATTTGCTTTCCTCAATTTTTATGACTTTGGGTATTATTCCTTTAATCCAAAAATATGACTGGCACTTCACTCAATTATCAAATGTATGCAATTGACACTTTCCAATACTTTATGACAAAATAAGTAATAATGCTTAATTTTTTTTACAAGAGAAATGATGATATTAACTTTTAGTGTAGATATGACATAACTATGACAATAGTTGACTATAACAATCTTTGTATATATTGTTTATGCCTTAGCAACTTGTCACAACCCATCCTAGTTGTAACTGGTATGGATTCCATTATCGATTTTCATAAGCCTTAATAATTTTTACACTTTCTATTTAACAGGAGTTTCCAAATTTTAGGAGGACTTAAAAATTTTTTTTACCTTTTTTTACGAAAAAATGGATAGAGTCTTCCTTATTTTTGGAAACTTTCCGAGGGGCACATGCCTTAAAATACAACACTTGTATTACTTTTTAGATAGGACAACAATCACACATGTACATAGTACAGTATAGTTTCATAATTATACACACATAAACGATTCAATATATCAAATGTTGAATCAATACCATTTTTATTCTTAATTCTATTCCTAATCGAACAAGAATCCTTACTGTCAAATCCTCAATTTAGGTAGTCTTTACTTCTCCAAAGATGTAATAAGCTCAAATATGCTCACCATAATCGAAAAATATTGAAGGTACAATGGAATGAGTTATAAAAACTCTATGAGCATATACCTACCAATATCTTATGGTGATCAATGCAAATTAATTGTATTGTAATTTAGAAAATGTTAGCAAACCCATTTTCTTAAATTTTTGAAATATATGAAACCATATCACGAAATGAGGGTTTACTTACACATAACTTAGACCCTGTATCTCATAATATAATTGGTAGAAATTACAACTATTTGTTAATTCATAACATCATTACATCATATACTACCCATTCCGGGTAGACACCCAAACTCAAACAGCCACTAAGGCTTAAATACAAATAATTTATCACAATCATATCAAATCTTTGTAATCATGTCAAATAATGACTTCCAATCACAAGTGAAGTTCTAATATCACATCAAATTACACACTCAATTCCAGTGAACATATATATAACCACCTTTTTATTTTAGAATCAAGTTTATACTTTTCTTAACCACTTACCAGGAATTTTCCATCTAACTCTTTGATCAATCTTATATCCTTCACATCTATTAGTCAAGAATTTTTCATCTAACTTTTGGTATCATTTTTTCATCATAAATCATAATATCCAATGTCATTGCTCTAGTAGAGTTCACAATTCTCCAATGCCTCGTAAGGCTCAATTTGTAATATAATAGATCCATTAGAGCTTCACTCTATTCTTATCACCAGATCTAATATAAGCCCACATGGACAACTACTCCATAATTACAGACAATCAAAGTATATAACACAATTGCAATATAATTTATTATAATTCTATCACAATAAATTAGATAGTAACTAATAACATCACACTTCTGCTAGGCACTTTGATCAATTAACACTCTCTTAATAGCTAATTACTTTTATACCAAGAAATTGAGTTTATATATAAATATATAGACATGAATGTGAATATGAAATTTATACTATTAACAAGAAGAATACAATTTAAAATATCTAGTCATCTTTAATTAAGATAAAATCAGTGATGAGATATATACTCATCTGTTAAGATTCACCCATTCATTTACTCCAAAGTATACAAGTTCAATATGCATCTCATATTCTTGTTCGTAATTCACAAGAATAAATTGTAAATAAATAAGCATTTCTTATTTTCTTTCCAATTATTTCAATTTCAATTTCATACCCTAAAATATTAATAATCTAAGTTATTAGCTTCAAAATTAAGCTTGCCATTATTTAGGACTATTAAAGTCATATAGAGATAAATGATCCATTTTATTTCACTTAATCCTTTTAGATCATTTGTTTCCCTCATATCTAAATATTCATTCATAAAAATGGAGATATGTCCTTAAATAATGATTTCTCAAATCCATTCAATTTAAATATAGATATTAGAATTTAATAAGTTGAATATGTTCTAAGTATACTATTTTAACACTCCATGACCTAATATTTTTATGTCTTCAATTATTATCAATTTCCTTAGAATAATTTGATATATATATATATATATATATATATATATATATATATATATATATATATATATATATATATATATATATATATATATATATATATACTTCCTTTAATTCAACTTTAACTTAGTTAAGAATATTAAAGTTAGTAGCATAAAAAGACTTTGATTAACTCACTCAATCATTTTATAATATAAAACTCCCATTTTTTCATTTTTAAAAGCATTATCTCATACTTTTAGTACATATCCACAGCCATAATTTCATTATTATAAATTAAGAGTTAACTTCATAATTAGTATCAATGTTCATATGCATAACAAATCAAAATTTATTTTTGCAACTTGTAACAACAATGAATAGATAATTTATATATATTCTAGTAAAAAATCTAAAGTTCTTAAAAGTAAAAACTATTTAGGTAATGTATACACCCATCTAAAGCTTTGAAGATTTTCTAAAAATACTCAAACTTTTCTTCACTTCCATTTTATCTATCAATCTTAATACATGAAAAAAAGTATATTACTATCAATTCTTTCCTTTTGACAATTGCCATTCCAAGTCTTAATCATATGTTATTTGAAATTCTATATTCTAACTTCATTTATTTCTAAGCTTTGTATAGGAAATAAAAAATGAGCATGAAAATAGAGATACACTAAATCAAGTTTCCATAGCGTAGAAAAAATAAGTTTTAAGATAGCTCACTTCTGTTATAGTGCTGAAAGTAGAATAGCTTATGGAAGGCATAAAAATGACACCTTGTTTTACCACCTATAGAGTTGCAACTAAGAAGGAAATTCGACCAACAAATGGTAGCTAGGAATGTACAGAGCTTGGCTCCACACGACTCCTATAAACGTCTCCGTTTACAGTGTTTTACTCATTAATTGCTGGCAACTTACCAAAAAGGAGAACACTAAAGATTGTGCATGAAGCTTAGCTCACTGGAATGCCCTATCACTAAAACTTGTTAGCTTGAACTATTGACATTATGCCAAAAAGTACTTTTAATGGCAATTATATAAAGGCCACTAATTCATTTAATTCATTAAACTTTCTCTGACAATTAAAATATTTGCCAGTATAAGTACACCATTTAGTGGCAGTTAATTCTGATTATTGTTAACTATTATCTTTTTCTTATTTTCTTAAGATTTTTATTTCTAGTTTCTAGCATGAAAGCCAAGTGGGAACTAAATATTTTTCTCTTTCTTCCCTTGAGCAAGTGATCAACATCATCCATTTTGCTTGAAGAAGGCACACACTTTTGCCTCCAACAATTAGCATTTAGCTCTAGTGCACACATACTTTTGCTTGAAAGAGGCACATTGATGGCAAAGCAATAGTTCATCATCTTGAAGGTATGTTAAGTTGATTGTTTTATTTGTGATTTTTTTTCATCAAGATCGAAAGTTGCAGAGATTTAGGTTTTTGTTTGAAATAATCAATTTAGTCAATTTCATATTTGTATCCTCCCTTGCAAGTTCATCTGTTCCCCCTACTCCCAATTTGAGTTCAATTCCTTGTGAGAGTAAGAGATTTTAAGTAAAAAAGGTTTATGCTTAAATGAGCTATTAGGCTATGAAAGGTTCCTTCTTAGGTCTCATAGGTCTAGATCTTTACATCTACATCTAGAGGAAGATGAAACCATGCTGAATATAATAAGGATTCATAAACAATAACATGTGAAAAATGGATGTCATTTTTATGCCTTTGTATTGTGTTTAGTCAAAGTTAATTCATATAATGTCATTTTTGCATCTCTGTATTGTATCTCTATTTATGATACTAATACTATCCAATTAAGTTAATTACTTTATTTATTTTTCTTAAGTCTTAGTCATTTGTATTGGTCTCTATCTAGTTTGGTTTCATTTTAGTTACTTTTGCTTAATTATTTAATTTAAGTTTGTCTTGTTTAATCAAGTGTCCCATAATGTCTTGTCAAATGGTGTTAATTCTTGTTATCTATTTTTTTTATGTCAATTTAATAGTATTGCTTGAGTCAGTTTGCTTAATATTGTGTTGATGTCCTTTAATTCTATCATTTACTATATATATTTTTTTCAAATGCTGTCCTCTTTTGGTTCAATTTCATTTATGTTAAGTCAACTCCATTTTATTTTTAATTTGTTGTCCATGTCTTATCTCATTAATCACTTTTTGTCTATCAAATTGTGTTTGGTCAAAATTGATTCATATACTATCATTTTTCCATCTCTATATTACATCTCTATTTGTGATATTGATAATGTGCAATTAAGTTATTACTTTATTTGTTTCTCTTAAGTCTTAGTTGTTTGAATTAGTTTCTATCTAGTTTGATTTCATTTTAGTTACTTTTGCTTAATTATTCAATTTGTGTTCATCTTGTTTGATCAAGTGTCCTATTATGTCTTGTCAAATGGTATCAATTCTTGTTATCTATTTATTTTTCATGCCAATTCAATAGTATTGCTTGAGTTAATTTGCTTAATATTGTGTTAGTGTCATTCAATTTTGTCATTTGCCATATTATTATTTTTTTCAAATGTTATCCCATTTTGATTCAACTTTATTTATGTTGAGTCAACTCTATTTTATTTTTAATTTATTGTCCATCTCTTACCTCATTAATCACTTTGTGTCCATGAAATTGAGTCTTCTAGTGTCCCAGTCTATTTGAGTTTTAAATCAAGTCTTGTTAATTGCTTTATTTAATTGACAATAACTAACAATTGCTTTATGTAAGATAAGACCACGCCAATGACCATGAATGGATTTATATGGGAATGGGATGAGAACATCATAGACTTTCTAGTAGTAAACCATAAAGAAGATAACCACACCATATTTTTAAGATTGTTTATCTCAAGCTAGCATATTATGCACGTGGATGCATAATATAAGTAGGCAAAGAAATTCCTTTCCAAGTTACAATGTTAAACACACTTGGCTTAACTAGCTAGCATCTTAGGAAAGGAGTCCTATAAGTGGTAGCAACTTTCCTAGCATTGAGAGAGTCAACAAACTTCTTAAGGTTTGGATTCTTAAGGTATTAGTAGAAGTAAGGCTTCTATTCCTTGATCTTTGAGTAGCATAGGTTTGATAAAAGTGTTGAAGATGTGATTGCATTCATACATAAGCTCAGCTACACTAGCTTGCATGTCATTGCCTTTAACACTTTCATTTTGTAGCTAGAACCATTACCTTCATCACAGTTGATAATGCAATTTGTGCTACCTTCATTTTCACCTTGACACAAGGAATATGGATAAGATTTGTGTTTATGTATGCGAGAGTGAGAGATGTGATGCTTTGCTTCTCTACTGGTGTAGCTTGGAGTGCGTTTCCTTCTTATTTATAATGTAAGCTTATATGCAAGCTAAAAATATATATAAAAAACACAAATAAAAGGATAATTATATTGCTTATTGAATTCTTTCTTATGTCATTAATGTAACTTAAATTGTTACAAGTGTGGATGAGGTAGGATAGAGTGAATGCAGGTTTGACCCACCCCTTTGAAGGATACTCGGCCACTTCTAGATGAAGGAAATTACTTGAATCCAGAGATTTCTCACCAAAAATACTACTTAATATTTTCATTTCAAAAGATTTATTTTGCATAAGTTTTGTTTTTTCTTTAGTATTGCTTATTTTTGCGCAACTTCCTTGAAACATCAAGTTCACTAACATCGGGAGACTTGCTCACATCGTTTAAAATGCTACTTTTATTGATGACTGTAAAATTTAGTAAATTTAGACAAGATGAAGACATGGGTGTCCTAGTATCTAAGACAAATAACATATAATTTAGTCTCTATTAGTATTGCTATATCTTTCTTTTTCCATGTTCTTTGGCATCAGTAAAATTAAGAATACTTGGACTTCTGGTTATTCATTAGTCACTTAACTCCTTCATTGTAAGACATGATAATTAATAAAGAGACTGGCTAAAAATGACTAGGTACCTTGTCCTCATTTCCCAATGTTGGGAAATCTAAACTTATTTAATGGCTTATGCTCTTTTTAAGCTAGGTTTCGAATTGATCCATCACTTTTATACCACTAGTTGTTAGACAAAGCCTTTTTTGTACATCTAGGAATATCCATACCCCAAAATTTTCTAACATTTAATACTTATCTTTATAGTATACCATGGAGTCTAGTTTATGCTGTAAAGCTCCATGAATAAATAATTCACAAGAATTTTCAAAGATAACTCTTTCTTTTCTTTTCTTTATTTAGTTTAGTTCTAGAATGCTACTTGTAATGGAATAAATTAGAATGTTTCTTAAGATCCTTTCTTAATTCTATAACTGTTTCAAAAATGGATGCTTATGTTATCTTCAAATCCTTATTATGTATCTCTTCATCTGTATCTGAATTTTATGATGCTTTGAATTTATTCCTCGTATTCAAATTTAGTTATTTCCTCCTTAGTCTTATTATGCTTAACACCACTAACTATTTAGTTTCTTTAAATGTTACATGAGTAAGAAACTTAATGTGATCTTTACTATCTATAATATATGTTAGGATTTATTGCCACTCTCCTTGAAAAAGGCTTGCTAGAAATGTATCCTATGCCTTATCTTTATTCTAGTATAGAGTCTTGAAAGAATCTTCTATTTGAATTACATTTGATTGATATTTTGATGGAAAGGTTTCTTATAGGATCTTCTTGTTAGGATCAGGAGCTAAACAAGCGTAGCAGAATTAACCGATCCCAACCAATAGATCTATGGAAAATATTAGATTAGGATAGGGATTCATTGAATACCTTTTTGGGATGACTCAAAAACTCATTCGTTGATCACCTCTTCAACTTCCTTTTGGCTAAAGACTTCAAGGTATTCACACAAACCAGCAGATCACCAATCAACATCCATACAAACACTGGTTGGAATTCTTCTCCTTTACCTTATAGTACTAGCTATGCCTCTTTAAGGGTTATGGTTAAGGAGAAGTGCTAGGATTTTTTCTATGCTTGGGATGCTTGAATAATTATTCTATATTATTATCCAACAAGCCTATTTAAATAAGTGCATAGAAAATCCTAACTAATTGGGCTTTGCTTCATGTATAATTATAGGCTTATTATTGGGTTTTATAATTATAACATCGAATTCTCAAATATTAGGCTTAAACAATTTGATCCATTAATTCCAAATCCACTAAGCTCTAAATGTGTGCCCTATAAGCTTTCATTACATTGGCAATGATCATTAATCATATTAATGATCATAAATAATGAGTGGTGTCTAACAACACATCATTGTTACTCAAATAATGAGAAAGTTGGTGATTTAATTAAACTTTTACACGTGATCATCATCTATGTCCTTTTATCCTAAACATCTAGATTGAGCACGAGATATGGACTGTGTTATTTCTGTATAACCCAATCTTGAGGTTTCTTAATTCCTAAATAAACTAACTGAAGCAAATGTGATTAACATCCCATGTTAATTCATCTGAGCATGGCCATGCATTTTCTCAGCTTTACTTAATCAAGGGGCCCATAGATGTTACTCCTATTATATAGGAGGGACAAATTCCATCTTGATCACACAAACCCTTCTGCATGATATGTGACATATCCAATAATTACCTTTGCATTCACATAACTATAAGTGACATAGAATAGTATCAAAATATGAAACTCACATATAGGGAACCTTGACGATCTCAGGTAAAAGGACTATCATAATAATGATCACTAAGAATCTCTCATGACATTCATATAATAATTCATGTAGTGTTCTTAGGATGGGTTGGTCTAGTATACAAGTTCTCTAACTTGTACTCATGTGTAAACTTAATATTTTATATAAGTCACCATACATGCTAGTCTTAACATATCAAAGCAACCCAATCCATAATGATATATGATTAGGAACATTTAAGAATACAATTATTCTAAGGTTATTATCATAATTAAATATATTATGCAAACAATACATATATAAATATAATAATTGTAATTTTCATTAAAATAACATGATTCAAATTTACAATCATCAATATGATTGATTTTAGGGCACATACACTAACACTTCTATTGTGTTCTAAGATAAACCTCTAAGGGGTTTTATAGTAATATTTTAACATAAGATAACCTTCAGAAGCTCCAATTTTTGTTAATTTACAATTGGCATAGCAAATAGAAAGATAAATTAATTCCTTTAGTACGAAGAAGTCAAGGATTAAAAACATACTCAATTTAGTGAACATTAACTTTTCAATAGGTTGTAATATTAGTGATACATTTCTTTTGTACTTATATATATATATCACGAGCCTCTTAATGGATGTGAAAGAACAAAAGCCATAAGCTTTTGTTTTTAAGGTATTTTCTATAAAAGTTTCATAATATATCATATCATAGATATATAATTGTTAAAAGTTAATAGAAACTATGTTAAATTAAATTGCAATATAATATAGAATCTTTCAAGCAAATAAAAATTAAATTACTCATTGAAACTGTTAATTAAAAGAAATAGGATAAAAAGGATGAAGAGTAAACTAGATGATTCTATGTTATTAAGCATTAATAGTCTGCAAATCTCTCCTTCCAATAATTTAACTTGCAGCTGTCTTCGATAGGACTCAAATTTGGTACCCTCACATCAAAATGAGTAGCATGTACAAGTTATACTTAGTATTTCTACATCTTTGTATCATGAATTGTGAAATATGGTTCTATGATATATTTCAAGTTTAAAAGTTTTGATTTGATTTAGAAGAGGACACTATAATATTCATTAGCCACATAATGCAAGCATATATTTATGTCTCATCCGTCACTTTCATGCAGATACACTATTTGAAATATTACCATTGACATGCAATTTTTTACACCAGTTGAAATATTACCATTGACTCATTGCTATATGTTGAAGTGTAAGCACCAATGTTGCTTTATGAAAATTAAATTATGCATTCTTTTTGAAACTTTTGATTGGTCTAGATTGGATTGCTTAGATGTTAAATTCTTCTGATAGGAGAATAGAGCGGGATCATAAAATGATAGAGATGTAGGAATACTTTGTTGAAGTCTCAAATAAATTATAATTTATAAATAAATTATAAAAGTGTTTCTATATACAATTTGCTAACTAAATCCAATTTATTTTTGTAGGTTATACTCTATGATATTCACAAGTACTCAAGATAAGCTAATTGGACAACAATTGAAGATTTGTTATATTATGTATTAGTTTTATGTACATGGACGAATATTAGTAAAGTAATTTTCCATTTACTAGTATATGAAGATCATGTTAAAATAAAAATTATAGTAAGCTTGTTTTGAGAATTTAATGAGATTTGATATAATATTTTGACTTCAATTATCTTTTAGTAGTAAATTCTTTGTACTAAAATTAAATTTGAATTTCATATATTAATAATAATAAAATCTTTATAAATTATAACAGTAGAAATTAATTTGCAAAATTGTAATGAATATGAGCTTTATTAATAATTGTCAATTGTAACCATATTAGTGGCAATAATATTTGCTACTAAATACCAAGTGGCACTTTTGAATTAGAGGCAATATTTGACACTATTCAATCGCCACTAAATAATTGTCGTTATTACTAAAAATCTTTAATGGCAATTGTTCTAATTTTTACCAACATTTGCTTTAATTCTTTAGTGGCAATTATTAAAGGTAATTAGCAGCATAACATTTGCCATTAAAGGTTGGGTGCACCAATTACAATAATTTTGCATTAAGGGCAATAACATTTGTCGCTAAATAATTGCCGCTATTACTAAAAATTTTTAGAGGTAATTGTTTTAACCTTTGTTGGCATTTACTCCAATTACTATTATAACCTTTGCTGACATAGATATCAATGACAAATTCATAATTGTTGGTAAAGGTATTAGCAGTAATTTTATTATTGCTTAAAGCCAATTTAATTATTGGTAAAAACCTTTTATAGTGTAGTATGAAAGGAGGATTTAGCGTACGATGGCTTCCTACACGACTTTTACCCATCACCATTAGTAGCTTCGCTCATGATGGCTGCAACGAGAAAGACTAGAAAGGATGGAAGGTGAGACACTAGCTACTACAACACATAATATCTAACAAAGGAAGCTAAAGACAAGAGGAAACCATGTCAAGAGAAAGTAGGAAGGGGAAGAAGGGCGAGAAAAGAAGAAGCACTACATGAGGAGGAGGAGAAAAGATTTGGAAAGATTTAGAAAGTAGTGGAGCTCAGTTGTATTATAAAAAGAGGAAGAAAACAAAGAGAAGGGAGAAGCGATATTAAGAGAGAGAGGGAGTTGACGAGTGCCTCTTTTTTTATTTTTATAAATGAAAAGTAATTTTGATAAAATACAGGGAGATAGGAGGGAGGAGAGAGAGTGTAACCAAGAAACAATAAAAAGGGAAGAGTACCATGCATATGCTGATATCACTAAATTCAAAGGGATGTCCAAAAAATTATAAAAGAGAGTTGGGTTTTATTCCCATGGTTTTCACTCATATGAACCTATTTCTATAATAATTCTCAATCATGCAAACTCATTAATTCAATCCCCTTCATCAATTTATTTCAAAAACCCTTTTCTATGAAGCTGATTTTTATTAAAATTTCAATTTAATCATCTTTCAATCATCTCTCAATATATAAACATATGTATATATATATATATATATATATAATAACATAATAAATTTAAAATTTATAAAAATAATTATTGTAGATATTCATAATTCTTAAAAATAATTTATCAAATACTAATGAATTTTTCCATGATTCCTCTACTTATGAGAAATTTCTTAGAAAATTATTTTAATCCAATCTTGAATCAATAATCTCTATAAAAATAAAAATAATTATGTTTCAAATATTATCATAAGTATTATTTTAATATTCCAAAATCCCCTTAAAAGAAAAGAAATTTGAAAATAAATATTAATCAAATAAATATTAAATAAAATTAAATAATCATAAGTATTGAAATTTATAGAACTTGAATATTAACTACTTAAATAAATACTTGTGAACATTGAAATTTATGAAAATTTGAATATTACACAACTATTATTGTTTAAAAAAAATGAAGTACCAATGGTGTTTATTTGAGAGATAATCAGCCATATGTATGAATATTCATGGAAGTCAATTAGTGGATTTAAATGAGGGAAAAAATTATTTGCATTACAAGCATGCTTATATTCTTGTATGTTTTAACTATGCCCTATGTCTTTAGTTATAATTAATAAATGAAAACTATTTATTAATTTTATAGTATTCATATATATTAAAATATAATTTTTCAATCTCTAATATAATGGAAAATATAAAAGTTGACAAATGTTTTTCATTTACTAATCATGATTAAGGATGTGTGGTATAATTAGAGCATATAAGAAATTTTCTATATGCATGAAAGGTCAACAAAAGACAAAGAACAACAATTAGCTATATGTTTAACGTTTTCACTCTCTGCATGCACTTAGGAAAGAAAGTACTTGCCTTCCAAAAGGCTTGTGTATTTTCCATATTTTCTTTTTTTAGATTTGACATAGTTTAGTATAAACATTTGTTTATGACCCTATTGGTGACACATAGAATGCTAATGCTATTGTTAAGGCTAGTCACTATCAATTAGTAGGGTTACAATGCAGGGGAGGGGTACACCCCAAACCTAGGGTCACATGATTGCCAAAGAAGATTTTTACTTGACATGCCTATCACTTGAACTCACACACCAATCCTTATACACCAGTTATTACCTTTGAACTATATAGAATTTGTTGCTATTGAGTAAATGACAATTGCTTTCTAGGAATCGGTGATTTTATCATGCATTCCTTAATAGGTTTTAAATGAACATGGTATAAAGGTCCCCCTGGCATGCCTACTCTTATCAATTCAATCTCATGATCTTATTGATGAATTTGTGAAAGGGGATGAGATGTGGCAGCTCAATTAGAATAGAATATTAACCAGCTAAACAAGTCTATTGCCTTCTTTTGATGGAGAGACTATAGTAAGGAATAAATAATAGCTAAGCATAAAAATGAGATAAATTTTTATTGATGATGAAAACTGCATAAATTGCATCTCATATAATTGGAAATAGGATTTTAATCTAACATAAAAGAGTAAGTAAAATATATAGTCATATAATTTTTGGATAATATATGAATTGCTTAATAATTTATCCTCCATATAACATAATTTACTAGCAATCTAATGTTATACACATGTAACTAATAAATAATATATGGCTAAATCTATTATGCCTTGGTAGAAGGGGGCAAATCTACCCTAGTGGCCAGTTTTATAAATAAACTTGTGAGATTTTATGAAAATGTTATGAGTTTTATGTGAATAGTTACACCCTATATAACTTATGTCATATAAAAAAATTTGAATTTTATGAAATTTTTTCAAAAAATTTGTAAAAAGTCATTAGGGAAAATTTACCATGGATGGTTACTAGAGCACAAAAGTCCATCCTTTCAAGTAAGTAATAAGAAATTCAAGTAATTGTAAACAAGGCATACAATAATATAAAAAAATGCTATTAAACTAAAGATAAAAATCGCATCATACTAAGACCAAAAAATAGTATCATGTCTATGAGATTAAAACATGTCAAAGGAGATAAAATATTAATAAAAATACTTTAAACTAGTGATAGAATATTCATATCAAAATATGAAAATAAAGTTCAAGGTTAAAAATATTACATGTTGTTTGCATTTACATAATCTTGATTACCTAAATAGATGCAACAACATAATGCCTTTTTTTTCCTTTTTGCATTAGTTGTAGACACCTTGAATGAAAATTTAGGGTAAAAACTCAAAGGAAATATTGTGCTACATTCTAATATTTTGATTTAGTCAATATTCCTTCAAGTAATATGTTATATCTATAAGGATGTTATAATACTAGTTTAGTTAGATTATATAAAGAGTGATAATTGCCATTTTCATAATTTTTTAAATACTTACATATATAATATATGTAATGATTATTTACACTAGTTTTTTTATATATCAAATCAATTAATTTAGACATATTAATGAAAAACTATTTGAAAATTATGCAAATGGAATTACAAATTATTTGACTAGGGTTTAACTAAAATTAAGTGTGGGCTTAGCTTATAATATATAAAAGCCTATAGCATGAAAATTAACCTATGTCCATAATATAGTACTATGAAGTGGGCTAATAGCCTATTAGGCTAAGCCTAAAAAGCCTCTAGACCCTGTAAACCTAAGAACACCTGCACTCTCAATGCATGTTACTCGATTGGGTGCCATCTGTGTTTCTCTAAATTTGTTCACACTATTAATTGAGCTAAGCCATTGCATTGCATACAATAATCATGTGGGAGAAGTTCTTATATAGGATATTGTGTGTGTGTGTGTGTGTGTGTGTGTGTATTAGGTATTTCTCTCAAATTATAATTAAAAATGTATATGAAAAATTTTAACATATCCTCATTATTTTACTTTTAGGTTATATCATAATCCTTTAAATCATTTTTCTAAATTTGTTAATGTGACATTCGTATTGCTTTTATTATTAGATTGAATTCATATTATGTCAAACTTTGAACTTGACTTTGTTTAATTAGTTAGGATAAATTAAAGTTAAAATATTATCATTAGTTTGATCTTGAATAACTTTTTTATGTAGTGTTTGATAATATCCAAAGAAGATTTAACTTAACTCAATTTTGTTGCTAATAGTGCTTTTAAAATTATTTACCAATGCTTAAGAGACCCATGGTTACTAACAATAACCAATTATGTAAGGCATTAAAAATTCATATATATATATATATATATATATATATTAGATCAAACTAAATTTTAAGCCTACCACAAGGTTATATGCTAGGTCAAGCTAATTGTGGTTTTTTGTTTCACAGGCTTTACCTATTTTAGGAAAAGCCTACTTAGGTGATGTAATCCTAAGGGGTAATCACAAAAAGTTAACTAAGAGGATCAAAATGAACTTCAAGGGACTTTAAAAGGCTTGGATGCTTAAGGAAGAGATCTTCAAAGAGCTTAAAAAGTGGGAATTATTCATTTTTGGCCATGGAGGTTGATAATTGACTGTAGTATTCAAATACCAAGCTCGAAGTTACTTTTTTCTACAAGCAGTTAGTTAAATGCCAAGAGAGTTATTGTATCCCATTTAGCCATATTGGGCCTTGATTTGTATTTTCTTATGCTAAAAGACATTTTAGGCTTTTATTTGTTAGTGTATTTTTTTTTGTAATCGTAGGAGTGGTTAAACCACTAGACGCACACATGCAAAGATTAGGGATCGAACCCTAAATGCAACAGAAGGCGCAAAGCCTTCAAAGGAAATTGAATGCCACTTGAACTAAAGGCTCTTGACTTTGTTAATATATTTTTAGCTTATTATTTTATCACTTTATTTTGGGTTTTTATTATATTATTTTAAGACATTAATTAGTATGTTAGTATTAAGCCACTTAAGTCCAATTAAGTGTCACGACCTATTCCTACAGCCATCGTAACCGGTATAAAGGTATCTAATTGATAAAATATTATCAATTAAATACCTTTATAAGCCTTATTTTATCACATTGACTAATAACCCTTGAAAGTAACCAAAATATTTCTTACATATATAATAAATTACAATAATACACATATGGTTAATATTGCACATAATATCATAAAAAAGCATGCATATGCATATTAGGACGTATATGCATTATACAAAAACTATTTATACATTAACTACTAATTCATGGTGACAACCAGGAGTTCAAGCAAGTGTCAAACTATTCGTGCTGGTGCAGGTTTATCTTTTGAAAAAGAAAAGAAAACATAGAAAGTAATGAGTATTTAAAATACTCAGTGAGTAACAATTATCCTTTTATCGTACTATTCCTATATTGTAGGGTCATTAATTATAACTAAAGATTTAATTTATTTTTACTCAGTATCATCCATTAAGAATCTTATCTAAAATATACAAGTATGGAATGATTAGAGTAGATATTAACAAATGGCTAATCAAGTACGGGATTTCTCCTTATATCTTCAGTCCAACCTTATCCCCCACCACTAAGGCCAAAGCCCCTAACCTTACCCCTCCAACCCTTACCACGCCTCTCCTTCATTCAAAAGGATGTAGTACTCCCCCCATAAATCATAGGAAATAATACTTAGAAGTATAACAATGCTTCAGGGTTCACTAGCCTTTCGAGACATATACATAATCATATCATATGGGTATGGTCTAGAGCACTCACTAGCCATTTAGATAATATCCATTTCTAATCATTACACACAATAACAATCACACATACTAAACCTTCATTCAAAAAAAAAAATACAAGAATTGAATATTAAGGAATTCTATATTTATCTTATTCCAATACTTAGGAGTCTTACTTTAATGTCATATTTTAAATTTTCTATAATATCTGATTAATTTCATTTGAACATTCCACTATCTAAGCATGTTCTAATAACACAACAATGCATCATTAGAATGTTAAATATCAAGTTTTTCCTATATTTCCTCACTCTAGTACACTATTCACATATTGTGTTTCAGAACAGGGTAACTAGGGACATGTTGTAATAAGGAATCCTTTATGGTATCCAAATCAACTATAAAAATCACTAAATTATTATAGGATGTCCTTAACATGTTTATTAACAAAAATGAGCTTTAGGTTTCATGAAAAGTTTAGAAAAATTGCCTAGAAAATTCGTAGATTAGGCCCTTCCAAATCAGTTCCAGTATTGGACAGCATTGGAGTTATGAAATCTAAGGATTTATTTGACTAAGCAACTAAACTTCAATTACCACGAAAATTTGCCAAAATTTGTCAATATATTGAACGGTTTCCAAGAATTTTTGAAAAATTTTTCAACACTTATAAGGCCCTCAATTAATTCAATTACAAAAGTAAAAATTTCAAACTTTTGTTTTTGACTGGTCTGGACCTATGCATATGAAGGTTCCTATTTCAAGTTTCTAGTCATCTTAGAAAATTCTCAATAACTTCTATATGCATCCTAACATCATTTAAAGTTTATAAATTAATGGTTTGGAATTTTTAAGGAACTATAGCTTCATCTAAAAATTCGTGACTTTGTATTGTAGCTTCAGCAATTCCAGAAACACTATTAGCAAGTTTGTTCTTGCTAGTTTTTGCTATCAATCACCACATAAGGCTCTTTAATCAAAGTTTCGATCATTCATACTTCTTAGTATCATCCTATTATTATCAAGAGGCTTCAAGAACTAAAAATTTCATAACCATGCCTTCCATGCATGGCCACAATTATCTAATCCATCATAGGCAATTCTAAGTGGTATTTTACTAACTAAACTTGTAGAAATTGCTTGAAGGTAAAAGGAAAATTGCCACTCACCTTCAACTTGCAATCTCCTAAGCTTCAAAATCTCTTCTACAAAGATAGGTTTCTGGTTTTAGGAGGAAGAAGATGAGTTTTTCAAATTTAGAAAGATTCTTGTAAGAAAATTTAAAAAAAGAAGGTAGGAAAGTGATTTACCTTGAAATTTTATGATTAAATCTTATTATTTGTGTGTTTAGATTGGCTTGGAAGCTTGATTTCTTTCTCCTATGGTAGTAGAGGTTTTAGTTGGCTCAAGGGGAGAAGATGGTGTTGGAGTTTTTTGAATTTTCAAGAGGTAGTCCTTAAATATATAGAGAAAGGCCCTTTTGAAGAAGTATGGAGAAAATTCTAGAATTCTTGTGATTTTTTCCTTGATTTTTCTTGAGAAAGTTAGTAGCAAGTGGGCTAATTTATGCCCAAATTTGTGTCCAAAAGTTGGGAAAAATTTGAACTAAACCAAGTCTTTTAAGAAAAATTACAATTTGACCTCAAAATTTTTCATAATTCTTTTTTTCCTAACTTTCTTTTCTTTGGCTGTTGTTCAATTTAGCCCTTGGGCTTATTTTTGGACTTTTAATAGTACTTATTGGGCCTTGAAGAAATATACTAAATTGGTCTAAGAGGAATTTTAAACACTCCACTTATTTTGCTTAATCTTTCTCAAAACTTCTTGGGGGTTAACTTGAAAATTATAATTTTCCTAATTAATTTAAGCATTTTGGAACAACTTCCCAAGAGATCACCCATCATGATATTTTCCTAAACTAAGCTCGCTTAACCATAAAATGTTATTACATTTTTTTATTATTTTGTTAAAAAATTTATTTTTTTTTTGAAATATTATTTGAGGATATTACATTAAGCTTAACTATTATAAGTTTACTTTGATTTTTTACCTTATTTAAGGAAGATTTTTCCTCTTTCCCATGGATATTTGGTGATTGAAAATTGATTGGTATCTTTGTGTGAAAGTGCAATTCTCTCTTTCGTTTTTGAAAGAACTTCCAAGATTATTAAATATTCACCGTTTGTAGCTTTTAAACCTATCACTTATCACCCTCTTCTATCTATTTGGAGTATGACATGGATATCCTTCTATTTGTTATTTCTTTTTAGATTTTAGGATATTCATTGCCATTTTTGGATTATTCACGGGTTCTTTATGATATTAGGTTTGCATCATTTGGATATTAGAGCTAGCTTCCTAATCTTTAGGTTGTGCTTATTCAATTTTATCATTGTTATTTATGTTCTTGAGTTCTTATTTTAATTTTCACATTTTAGTTCTGTATTGTTATATTTTGCTACAATTTTTGTGCTTAATTATTTGAAGTTCTTGTTGAATTTAAAGTGCTTAATAGCTATTTTGTTAGTTAATTCTATTTGGAATCTAAATTTTAGTTTGTCAAATTGTTTAAGTTAATATATTACATTCATTTTTGTCTTACTACATCTTTACTCTTATGTCACATCCATTAAGTATTTGTTAGTTGTCTTATTTGAAGCTAATTCCATTTTAGTTTCATTTGCTTTTGCATCTTATGTGTTTGCTTTTATGTTAAGTTTATTTAGTTCAATCTTATCACATTTTGTGTTTTTCCATATTCATTCAATTAGCTTTGGTTTAATTCCATCATTTTGCTTTGTTGTCTTGTTTTAAATTCAATTGCACTTTTCAATCGGTATTGAAATTCTTGTTTGTTGTTATCTTATCTTATAGTTAAGATGAAATGAAATGAGAAATTGATGCATATGATTAGCATTTTAACAACACCTTCAACTCTCTCCACTCTTTCTCTACAAACATCTTTATGTTCTTCCTCTTTCATTAACTTAAACAATAAAAGTTGAAATTAGCTTATAATCTTTCCTTAATCAAGGTAAAAACCTTCCCTTTTATGAATTCACTTCTCGTTTTTCTTTTGTTTAACAAGATTTTACGGTGTTTTAATTTAAAAATGGAAAATGGAACCCTAGGCTAACAAACCTTCGATTCTTGTGTGATTAGGGCTAAAAGAAATTGAATCTATTTCTTAACAACCTCTTCCATACTAGCTAAGTAAATATCTTTAGCTAAATCTTGAAGATTTTAAGGATATGATGAAATGGTTTTAAGTTTTGGGCTTTCCATGCATTATAAGAAATTTGAATGAGTTTATGTTGATTTGATGGTATTAGAACTAGATAAATTATGGAATGCCTCTTTAATGCATTATAATGGTGTATTTATGATGAATTAGTGGTTGGTGGTGTCATCAATTCCTTAAGCACATTTATGGAAAAATGAACATTGTTTTATGCTGGATAGTTTACAAATTCCTAGGAGAAATAGTTAATTGTTGCCCTAAAGAATCTAGATAAGGGAACTTCAATAGTGAATGGTTAATTATTTATTGACAAATAGTCAACTGTTGGGTGGTTACATAGACCCCCAAATAGGAGAGAATGGTCAATCGTTTGCCATCAATAGTCGACCATTGCTCCCCTATTTTACATGCCTACTTCTATGATTATCCATATTAGGTGATAGGCTTATAATGAGCTTGTGTGATAATATTATGCTATTTATTAGATTGAATGAATTGTAAGATCATGCAAAGAAGCATGAATGATATTGAAATGCAATGTATGATGCTTGAATAAAATTTTAGCATTATGTAATGAGAATTCTGATGGTAAATGAACAATGCATGTTTGCAATCATTAATCTATAGGTTGTGTATTATAAGATGTGACTTGTGGATTGGAAAAGGAAAAAATGTGATACTTATGAATGTTAGGTTCAGTAACCAGAAAATGTTAACTCTAAAGGGACTATGATAGATATGTGAAGGGACAAGTTTGCTTGTGAGACACAAGGAGATTTACCTCACTTTTATTTTCTTGTCTTGATTATTAGTTAAGATTGATGTTATAATTAATTTAGCTTAGAAGTTGAATTCGTATAAAGACTGAAGTATGAATTACATGTTGTCACTTAGGTAACTTAGGTGAGATTGTATTATTATTTATAATGCTTTTCCTTCTAGGATATTTGCTTACCAAGCCACAGACTTACTTTTCCATATTTTACCTTGTAAATACTCAGATCGATCTACCTTTACCACCATTGTAGAACTAAAATTATAGAAGGTCTCTTAGTTTGGATAAGTAGCATTAGTTCTTTTATTTCTATTTAGATATTCTTTTAGGACTACTCTTGCTTAATGCAAGGGCAGAGGGATTTAAACTTATTCTTTTAGAGATAATTAAGATAACATATGCTTTAATAATAGTGAGATATAAGTATGGTAAACTATTTTTGTAATTAAATTAAATACATAAATGGAAACTTAGCATTTTCTTCCTGAAATATGAATTTCTTTATTTAATTAATATTGATAATATTGAATAATGCAAGATACAATAGTGGAAACTGAATAAGGGATTCCATCCTAGTCATGATTAGGATTAGGATGTGACACAAAGCATTTTAACCATAAAAAAAGTTACTACAAATTTTTGTTTCTCACACCCTTTCATCCATTTTAACCTTTATCTTTAACCTATGTTATATTTTTTTTTTATGGCAAAGCTTTCTCCAGCATTTGGTGTTTTCAAGTTTTCTTTCAAAGAATTAATCAAGTTTGTTTGTCTTTTTTTTCCTCTTTGCTATTTCTATTCTTTTTATTGTTTATTATTGCATTGTAAACATCATTTTCCAATTTTTTATATGTTACTTTTGTTGTGTTTTCATTGATATAATATATCATGAACCCAAATTAGCATCACTTTCTTTAAAATGCTAGGAAAATGTTTTATCTTCTAATTTGATCTAATTTAATTAGTACAAGAAGTGTTTTTATGATTTCTTTATAATGTCTTTGTAGTGGTTTTTCATTGTACTTCCTCAACGGTTATATAACTTGCTTTGTTAGTGTCTCTCATATAGAATCTATTAATGTTTATTGATGCCTTTAATTTAGACTTTATTATTTTTGGTTAATGCTTTTCATTTGGACTCTTATGTTGTTTTTGAACCTTTAATCTTCCACTCCTTTGAAAGTTTTATTTGAATGTTGATGTCCTTTTACTCTCATGCTTTTTGTGTTACCTTTTTATTATTCAAACTATTTGACTTCTTCTTTAACCTTTACAAAACAAGAAAAGTTATTTGGAGCTATATTCATGTTACCCATAATTGTTGTCATCATTGATCAATCTAAAAATATTGAAAAAGTAAATTTAGCTTCTTATTTGATAAGTGACCCAGAAGATTTGAACAAAGTGAATGTTGACCTAAAGAACTACTTCTTTATCTAATCAATGGCTTAACTCTAAAGTTATAATGATTTTAAAATGATGTTATCAATTATAAATGACATGGACTTGGTTTTTCCTACTTGAACATATGTCTAACATAATTAACTAAGAACACTCAATACTTATTAGCTTGCTTTAAGATTTTATGTGACAAGATATAACCTAAATTATGTAATTCTTATGTCTACTCTTACTTCTACACTTATTCTTATTAGAGGAATGGAACTTGGACTTATATCATTTAGAGATTTTATTAGTTACTTTTTAATTATTTGTACACCAATATGAAAGGTTAGAAGAAAAACATTTTTAGGGTTAATAGTATAGAATCATGTTATATAATAGCTAACTAGCAGTTATATCATACGAAATGGGATAAAGGTCATGAACATCTCCTTCCTTATAAGCTTCAAGACTTTAATCAAAATGATCAATATATTATCATTGACTTTTAGGTTGTGTAATGTCCCGAATTTTCAATTCTATTATTTGAATCTTTATTTTCTGAGGCTGTAGAAATGAAGAGCATGATTGAATTAGCTTAGTGGGTGAATCTCAAGTTGAAAGGAATTAAGTGTAAGGGTAAACGAAATTTTGAAGGAAAAAGGATAGTAGGGAAAAGAATTTATTTTCATAAGCAGTATAAATGATCAAAGGAGTTTAGAAAACCCTAAAAGGGGAAGTTGTCTAAGTCTGACAGTGTAAGGATTTTTAAACAGACAGAAACCCTATGGACTAAATTGCAAAAGTACAGAATCGGGTGTGGTTAAAGTATAAATAATTAAGGATTTGGGATTTAATATAAATAACTAAGATTTTAGGGTGTAATATGTGATTTTAATTAGTGTGACCAATAGATTCATGACAAGTGTTAATATTAGAAGAAAATGGACAAATGTCATTTTTTGAAGAAATGGCAAGAATAGCCTTACTTTTGGTGAAAAAGGGACTAAATTGCCTTTGGAATTGTCAAAAATGGCAAGAATGCCCCTAGAAGCTTCATGAAAAGTCTTCTTTCTTCTCCATTTCTCCAAAAAGCTGCAGCAACTCCATGAAAGCAAGCTTGGACGTGCAGGAGAGAGAGAGAAGAGAGAGAAAGTTTCTTTTGGCTTTTTCACCAAAAAATAGTGAGATTTAAGCTTAGTGGTAGAAGGGAAAGTTGCTCTTCTCATTAAGCTCTATCCATTGGTGTGTTTAGATTGAAGAGAAGCTCAAGTTTGATTAAGTTTGGGGAGCTCCAAGTGAGGATTTTCAAGTTGCACCAAGAGGTAAAAATGTTCTCCTCTAAGAGCTCTTTAATGTACTCTTCTTAGTTTCTTGAAATCTTGAGGTTGGTGTGGTCAAGGGTGATTGAACATGGAGTTTAGGATGATTTAAATATGTTTAATGGTGTTTTAGATGTTGTTATGATGATTTATGGCTTTGGTTTGGTGTAAAAATAGCAAGAAACCATGATGTACATACTTGGGTTTTAGAGGCATAATGGTGCATGTGTAGTATTGGCATGATATGTGTGGAACTTGGTTAAATTGATGAAGTTAGAATAATTTTCATGAAACATAAAGCCTAAGGAAGATGAAACTTTGAAGTTATGAAAGTGTTTGTGTGTATTTTCCATTTTGAGAAGCCAAAACCATGAATATGGAAAAGAAGGAAGGAAGGAGTTTTAGCTGTTTAATGTGTTTTTGGAGGATCAGCAATGTACACGGGGTAGAACACGTCCCGTGTAGTACCCCGTGTTCCTTGTCGAAGCTGATCAGTGTACTACACGGGGTGCAACACTCCTCGTGTTTATCTCAGGACTGAAGGGCAGTAAGGTACACGGTGTGGAACACGGCCCGTGTTCAACCCCGTGTTCTTCTCTGAATGAACTGGTGAAGCCTCGAAGCCATCCAGTGAGAAACACGGCCCTGAACACGGGGTATGAGATCCCCGTGTTCTTTGTTAAGTGAACTTTTTGGCTTGATTTCTTCAGGATTTGCATGGTTTTGCCTTTGGATCCTTTTCTAATGTTCATATGTGTCATTTCAAGGCTTGAAAACAAGATATAGAGTAACTAAGTATGCATTTATTTAAGTGGAGAAAGTAAAGAATACATGAGGATTAAGAAAAATGATGATGTTCTAATAAGAACCATGATGTGTATTTGTATAGACTAAGAAGTGACAACTTGGAAAGGTAAGGGGAATTGTAAAGAAGTTGTTAAATGAGGGCAAAGGAAACATCACTATTGGAAGCTGATAAAAGATAGCTAACTCTGTCCTTAAGCTCTATTTCTATTTACATGATTTGCTGTATATTATGCCATTATATGGAATGTGTATGAAATAGCTGTGTGCGCATCCCGGGAAGACAGTAAATGCTGTGTGTGAGGCCTATGGCCCGAGTTTTCCCCGGGATGGTAATGAAAATGCTGTGTGTGAGGCCTATGACCCGAGTTTTCCCCGGGATGGTAATGAAAATTGCTGTATATGAGGCCTATGGCCTTTAGAGTACCTCGGGAAGACAGCGTGATGCTGTATATGAGGCCTAGGTACGATTATTTGTGATGGCCATCTAGATATTGATATGAGTCCTTGAATGGGCTGTGGATTGCGATGTGTGATGCACATTTCCTATAATGGTATGGAATGAGATGATAAATGATTGATTGATTTCGAAATGTACGTTTTATTTGCTTAAGGATCTGGAATGGCTTGATATGTTTTCGTGGTAATAGCTAGCTACTGGGAAACTCTGTTTCTTATGTTTTTCTGTATTGTTACTAACCATTCCAGGTGATGCTTCTAAAGGCCCTCTTGGTAAAGGAGAGTAGATTTTTGAAGTTGTATATTAAAAATGATTGTATAGTTGGTGATATTGTAAATGATGGATGTATGTTTTGTAAGTTGAATTTGTTGTATAATTACATGACCCTTGCCTAAAGCATTTGAGATGCAAAATATTTCGTGGTATTGTGAGTTAGCCTAGAGTAGAAGGCAAATTAGTATGCAATAATTATCTATTAAATGAGGAATAAGGCGTTAATAAGTAAGGGAGTTACAGGTTGTGCTTATGAAAAACCTTTTGATATTCTTTGAGTTCATAGTATATATGTTTATATCTCTTGAATTTTCCTTATTATGTCATATCTAACCATATTATTATTTTTATTATAAAATGGTGGTTGGATGAAGGGCACTTTGACATTTTACACTTTACGATGGACTTGTTTAGAATTGATCTTGTTCAAAAGGCATTTTTAGAGAAAGAAAAGAATATGGTTTCCATTTTGCCTATTCAAGCTAATCCAATTAAGAAGGTACCAATCAATATTGCAATTACTTCTATAGCTTCTAAGCATGTCATGTAATTCTTAAGGGATGTCTATGCTCCTAATTAAGTGAAACTTGTATTGAAAGATAAGAAAGGTAAAAGAAAGCATAACATCAAGGTTATTGGTGAAAATGAAGGTATGGATAATACAACTAGTACTAATAATTTTGAGATAATTCTTATTAAAGCTTCCCTAAGGGTTGACCCCCATAAAGAAAATGGTACAAGAATGTGGATTCTACTCTTTGGATGTGGGGCTACTTTATCATAGATGTTAACCATAAAAAAATTATGCTTATCTTGTTGAACATAAGGAAAGTCAAGCTCTTCATTTTATAGTAGTGGAAATTGGTCAAGCATTAGGCACTTTTTTAAAAATAATCATTAAAGTAAAAAAGAATAATAAAGTTTCCCTTTGAAGTAATTTAGAGGAATCAAAGAGGGATTAGTCATTATACATAAGTCTTTAGAAGAGAAAACCCTTGATTTGATTGAATCGAAGAAAAAGAAGATAAACTTGGAGGATAAGCTAAAGGAAGAATAATGATTTCACTCAATTATGGAGTTATTCTTGATACTTGTTAGCTAAAAGAGCAAGAATGGAAGAAAAATTTGAATAAGAAAGATAAAGAGATTCAAATATTGAAAAAGCAAGTTGAAGGGTTTGATGCCAAGCTCTTAAATGCAAAGTGGATTATTAGTAGCTTTATCACTTATATTTTTAGGAGGTCATTTGTCAAATCTAACATTTAAATCTTTCCCTTTAATTGATATTTCAAAGATTGACAAGGATTTGACCCTTGAAGATTTTCTTAAGAGGGGAAATGCCCTTTGATCCTTAACAATAGCTTTTTGAAGTTCCTAGATATTTTATTGTTTTGATCAATTTTTAAAGATATTTGGTAATGTATTTCACAATGCTTATTTTGATTTAGTTGAAGCATTTTTCCTAGATTGTTTGTAACTTTTAATGGATTTTTAATTGTGGTTTGGTTGCTAAAATTTTGTTAAATGCTATACAAATTTGTTAGGGTTGAGCAGATATTTCACTTCATTTTTGTTGATGTAGGCTTTTTTCTATGCTTTGGAGTTTCTTGTTTGGTTTCATATGATAGTTATCTATTTAGGCTTTATGTAAGGTCAAGGGTAAATTTTTCACCTAAGTCTTATATAGTTCTAAAGGCATATATCACTTAAGCTTTGTTTGATGCTGAGGGAGTGTGGCTTACCCAAGATTTATTTAATGTGGCATAGCTTATTTGAGCTTTAATTGGTGCTGAGGGTGCATAATTTACTTAGGCTTTAGTCAAATAGCTTGCTCGAGCTTTGTTTGGTGCTGAAAGGGTGTAACTAGCTTAGGATTTAGTTAATGCCAAAGGTATATAGCTCACTTGATTTTTATTTAGTGTCAAAGGCATATAATGTTTAGGCTTTATTTAATGCTAAAGGCATATAATGCTATTGGGCTTTGTTCAGTACCAAGGGAATGTAGCTCACTCGAGCATTATTTGGTGTTAAAGGCATATTGTTCACTTTGGCTTTATTTAGTGTTGATGTCATATAGCTTGTTTAGGCTTGGTTTGATGCCAAGCACCCTTATCATCCTTCTAGACACTCTCTTTAGTCTTCAATCCAATCAAATTAAGGATGACCAAATCTCTTTAATTTCCTTCTATAACCAAGGTAAAATTTCCTTCTTATTAAATTTCCCTTCAATCCATTTTAGGGATTTGGTAAAATCTTGGAATTCTAGCTCAAGAAAAGGAAATAGACTCCTAAGAATATTTTATATTAGATGATTAGGATCAAGGAAACAACAAATCTACCATCTACTAGGTGAGTAAAAATCCTAACTTTAGTGTAAAGACTTAAATGGTTTTAGTTTGTATTGTATATGAGTTTTAGGATTTATGATTTATGTGAGGATGATGTTAATTTGTAGTTATAAATGGATGATTAATGATGGAAATGACATGAATAAAGAACCCTTATATCTATTTACAATTTGAATAAGATTGGTTGTGTAACAAACAAAATGATAGAATACAAATGGTGGACTAAATAGTAAAATTTTCAAAAAAAAAATAAAAGATTCATATAAGAAGCACTTCACAAAGGATTTCTTTGAGCACAAAATATACTATGTTGAAGTGTAACTTATGAAATGGTTCTTTTCTTCCAAAAGTGAATATAGGGAAAATGCTTTGCAAAAGGCTTCCTTGAGCTTAGAATATGTTGTGTTGAGGTGTAAATTGTGAAGTGACTCTCCACTTCCAAAAGCAAACATAAGAAGGGGGAATCAAGCTATAGAGGACTCCTTTCCTAATGGAGGGTAAAAGCACCTTGGGAAGTGATTCTTCACTTACAAAATGAAAATTACACTTTAAGTCACTTCTTAAAGTGATTGCCCCTACTTAATTTTATATTGTTATACTATAACTAAGTATAATTAGCTTGTAAATTCATGTCTAAACTTAAAATGAGGCATGATAGTATTATGATGCATAAAATATGTTATGAATTGAATTATTGTGTATGAAATGAATTAAGACATGTTGCCATTAAAAGAGACACAAAATGTTGTGAATGACATATATGATATAAGAGAAAGATGTGATAATATGCACTAGATACATGAACCTAGAGTGAGGAATAAGGTTGATTGAAGAGGAATAAAGGCTAAGGCTAGCAAAGGAAGAGGTTTATCTACTTTTCATATTTTTGTTATTTTTATAATCTATGTATGTGTGTGTGCAATTGATCAAGGAAATGAGAAGCATATTTGATACTTTAATTCTTTTAATTATTACTAATAAATTGTGTGATCTCAATGTTTAGTAAATCTAAAGGGATAATTTTAGTTAGTAAGCTTACAATTGCTTTCTATATTTGATTGTGTTAAAATGTTTGCTCACTAAGCCCTAAACTTACATTTTTATGTGTTATCTTTTGCAAATTTAATAATGAATCATCTTCACTACCATTTTAGAGTTAAACTCCCTAAAGATACTTTAGTATGACTTAGGGTAACATAGGATATTTGGATGTAATCAAATAGTTAAGGCATTGTTCTGTATAGGTTAAGGGTAAATGGTTAGGTATTTAATCCCTTTAGGAATCAAATCTTACAAATAAAATGAAAAAGATGTTATTTTCATATAACATATAATTATTATTTTTTCTTCAATTCGTATAGGGCTAATTTTCTTTTAAAAGAATTCATATTAGGCTGGTAGTGATTGGACAATTAGATTCCACATCAATCATAATTAAGGTTAGGTCATGACATTAATTGATCAATAAGATCAAGTTTGTGTAAGATTTTCCTTATTAATGCATTTGTTTGGATTATTATATTGGTGACTTTAGAAGTAAGACTTAATCTTTTTAGAGGATACTAGCCAAGTAAATGCTAACTTTTCAATTTTAAGATATCTTATTTCTAACTCATGTATGGTTTTTTTAATAAAATAAATTGATTTTTGTATTCCTTTCACTTCCACGACCAATACAAAACTTACAACTATATTTAAATCGACTAGCTGTAGATACATGTGTCACTTTCTTCTGGTTAGCTTGATATTGGTGGTGTGGTTAGATATTCTTTTTAGTTTAAGGGATGCTTTCTTGCACTCATTATCCCATACAAAATTTCTAGATAGAAATGTGGAGAAAGTTATTATCTTACCATTGAGGGTTTGAATTTCCTTAATGTTTAAAGGGATTTTATTTTCATGATTGCTTGGAATTTTACTAGGTTCACCTTTATCCATCGTTCAGTAAGCATAAAGCTTAAGAATTTCCCTACTTCTACCCAAATCCACACTTCTTTAGGTTGACTTACATTTATTATTTTTTATGGCTTTGAATACATTAGCAATATCTCCGTTATTTTATTCTTTGCTAGTAGACTTAATGAACATATCATTGATCCATATTTTAATACTTTTATTGATTTAATATATAAAAACCTTGTTCATCATACATAAGTAGGATGTGCCCACATTCTTTAAGCCGAATGCATCACCTTATAACAAAAAGCTCCCTGATTTTTTATGAACATTATTTATCCTTGTAATGAAAATGAATCTTCATTTGGTTGTATCCTGAGAAGGTGTTATTAAAATTGAGGATTTTGAAGCTTGATGAATTACACACCAGTCAATCGATATTAGGTAGTGATTATGAATCTTTAAGTATGCTATATTTAAGTCTATGTAGTACTAAACATCTAACATATGTTGTTCGCCTTTTTAACCAGAGCCACATTTTCTAACCACCTAATATAAGGAATTTCTTTGAAGAAATTGGTTTATAACAACTTGTTTATTTCTTCCTTGATCATCACTTGCCCTTCTATAATATATTTCTTTTTTTTTTAACTACACTAGCTTGATAGTAAGATTTATAAATAGCTTATGGCTTGACTAGAACTAGGCATATCTAGTAGACACTATGGAATGATTATATTATTATCCTTTAATATTTATGTCAATATTTGTTTATCCTACTTTTCTAGGTTTACTTTAATCTTTACGATCCTATCATAGTCTCCTTCTAACAATTAGATCTCTTTAAGTTTTAACTCAAGCTTTAGTATTTATGGATCATCTATTTGGGCTTCTAATAGGGTAAGTTTGCCATTTAATAATCAATCATGTTGAATTTGTGCTAATTTCATTTCCTTTTAAGCTAATCATATAGCATTGACATATTGCTTTTTAGTCTCCCTTTACTGGGCTAATTCTATTTGGAATGTTAAATTTCATTAGTAGATGCGGTGTGGACATAATGGCTCCTACTTGGTTTAGTGACATTGATTGAGGATGGCATTGTAAGCAGTGTTTAGTGCTAATGTGACTAGGAAATTAATGTCGATTGTCTTTATTTTATGGTTAGAACTAAACATAACTCTTAATGTCATTATCCTTTTAATTTGTACTTGACTTCTTATAAATCCAATAAGCACTCTGTTATAAGGTTTGTACATATGCCCAATGATTCCTTTACTCTGTATTATTCTAAAGTATAGGATATCTATCAAACTTTCCTAGTCGATCAAGATCCATTTGATGATGTAGTTGTTAACTAGTGTGGTGATGGCCATTAGGTTATCATGATCCTAGTTAATATTATTGAATTATATTTTTGTGAAGCTTACAGGTTTGAACCCTTCTTTCTATTGCTTTCTCCTTACAATGAAAACATGCTTAGCATGCCTCTTTTTAGAGTGATTTGTACTACCACCTCTAGCGAATCTACTTGTTATAGTTTTAATGTCCTGAACAATTTGTACTACCACCTTTAGTGAATCTAGCCGCTATAGTTTTGATGACCTGAGTAATTTTAAGGTCATAAGATAGTTGTGTTTCATTTGGTCTTCTTTTTCAAATTAATCCCCTTCATGTTCGTTGTTGCCCTGGTCATCAACCTTATACTTTTTGTATTTTGAAAGTTATCCCTTCTAGATCAAATGATTTATTTCATCCTTTAATGTGACACAATTATCCATGTCATGGCCATAGTCTCAATGGAATTTGTAGAATTTGCAGTATTTTGTCCAGTGGATAGTCTTTCTTCATTTATTCAATGCAAGGTTCTCTTTTCACATTTTATTTAATCTTAACTTATCCATTCCACATATGAATTTTATTTTAATTATTACTTCCAAAATTCAAGTAATCCCTTTAAAAAATTATTCAAATTTCTAAAGAAAGTTTAATAATACTTCTCCTTTAAAAGAATTCATCCTCGAATGCTTAAAATCCAAGTTATAACCACAAATACATATAGAAGTAAATTCATTCTATTTCTAAGGTCCTATCAAACAAGTAGGGGTATCTTAACTTCATGTATCATGAAATTATATCATCAACAACAACTAGTAGGTCATTTATAAAGTGTTTTACTGCATCAAAAGAAAGCTTAGTAACATCCAAGTACTACCTAATGATGACAAGGTTCCTTGGTATGATTGCAATAGGGAATTTCCTTTGTAGCTTGACTCTCGATTCCAACATCACCTTTTCCTTTACAAACTTCACTATATCAAGGGTTTTAGATTACAATGTCCTCATTTCTTACCATTGCGGTAGTTGTAGTCATACTATAGGGCCTCCTTAAAAGGAAATAATAGATGACTCAAACCTTGATGGATATGGCACACTTCCTAGGGAACCTCTTCAATTTAAGACATTTTCTCCCATTAGCCCTCTACTTATTTATCCACTTGGCATACTTAAACTACCCTGCTCATAAAAGAAGTGTCCACAAAAAGCAGACCATTGTAACTTCCACTTAAATGGAAAGAGAATCTTCTTTAGATAAAAAACTCAGAGTGAATACCTTTGCTAGAAGGAACTCAAAGTAACATAACCTATACTACAAGTAATTTTAAAGTTATTAAGGGAAACAATTGATTTCAAAATGTGAGAATTCAAATCCACTAGTTTAAACATGCACCAATATCATAGCAAAGAGGAGGGTTTATTAGATAATTAATATGATGTAGCAAAAAGAAAAACAGAAATCCTTATCGAATTAATTTAGGAAGAAGGGTACAAGAAATGGTCTTCATCTACATAATTCAAGGTTAACTCAACTTGATATCATAAAATCTAAAATCTATTAGAGGATTTGTTAAACTTAATCTTTTTCACAAAAAACTGGCTCTCTACGATAGCAATAACATAGCATCCAATTGAACAAGTCTCAATTAAAATTATCACTTTTAAATAAGGCCATGCTATAATCCTTATATCAAAGTGATAGAGTGACTTACTAGTTCATGAAATGATAGCTCAGTAAAAATTTAAAAGAATAAAGAATTGAGGTTTGAGAGATAATATTTAGAGGCAAAAATCATATTTCATTTATTATTATGTGGAAACTACAAAATAACAAAAAGGTAAAAGAAAAAAAATTGAATATAGGAAGGTTTGTTCTTTAAAACTTGATAAAAAGTGGAAAAAGTGTTAGCTATTAGGAAAAAGCCATCCTTCAAAATTAATATAGGAAGTAAGTCATTCCACTTGCATGTAATCCTACCAAAATTCTAAAGCTATACATTGTGTATCACTTAATATATAGTTTATAGGCATGTCCTGACCTTCCATAGGAAAAGGCAAATGTACATCCAAGATTATTTAATCATAAAGGTCTCCATGATGACAAATGAAAGGGGGAATTATTAAGGTCTCATAAGGAAAATCTAGTAGAGTAATGACCCCAACATAAAGGTAATTAAAAAAAGGATGAAAGTTCTATAGCAATCCTTTAGGAACTTAATTTATTAACTTGTCATCTTGTTGTGAATTTATGGTAATTTGATCAAGCTAAGTGTAGTAAGGTACATAAATTAGGGGCCATCATAGAATTGACATTGGCAATAGGGCCATTCATAGAAAAGGTAAGGGAATTAGAGTTTACACTAGAGTTACTCATGGTTATTGGGAAGGTTAAGGATGAAGGTACAAAACTTTGGTATAAAGATTCTTAATAAGAGAAAAGGATAATATATTCACAAAAATTCCTAATCATATCACCAATAATGCCTAAGAAAATCATTCATTTAAAAAATTCAATTTTGGATTAGTTAATATATTGATCAATTTTAGAAGATGCGCTTTAGAATGGAAACTTATCTAAAGACTATTGTTAACTGAAAGGGTCAATCCACCCTTCTATATCATGCCTAGGGACATATGTTAGAACATAAGTCATAAAGCCTAACTTTGGAGGATGTATCCAATAATCAAAATTATCCCAAGGACTACATGGGTTGTTAATAGGGTTTAAGTTCCTAACAATAGAACTATTTTTAAAGGTATCATTAAACTCTAATCTCTCTAAATCCTAAAAACCTAACACATCTAATTCGAGGGAGGGCCCACGAAAGGTTACATTTCCCCTAGCCTAGGTTCAACTAACAAAGTAAACCTTGCTCTTGACTCCCTTGATAACAATACTACCATAATGGATGAGAAACTTTTTCCTTCCCCTAACTTAAGAATTCCTTCAGGTGGCATTTAGTTCACAGAATTTTACATTTCTAAGAAAATGTACACTCCTAAGAATGTGATTCTTGGGAATTTAATTAATAAGAATGAAACATTCATATGTTTAGTTCACTATAAATTTTTTTGAGAATATTTTACCAGATTCCTATACATATTATATTACTATGTTTAGTCTATATTTGATATTTTTAAGAATTCTAAATTTATTTAAAAAATACCCTTATTATATTTTTTATTAAAAAATATAATATAATAAATCATATTTTTATTTAAAACTGTATAAATAATTAAAAATTTTTTAATACATAATAAATTAAATCTTAATATTTAATATCTAAAAAGTCATTGAAATATATATAAAAATATTTTATACTTTGTTATATTTTAATATTTAATGTATTATAAATAAAGAATAGATTAATTATTAAAATATAATATAATAATATTATTATTATTAGTAGTAGTAGTAGTAGATTGATTTTCAAAATGAAGTGAATATAATTTATTTTTTATTATTATAATATTAAAGATACTTGACATTTATCCTTTTACAAAATTATAAATTTTTACTACTAAATTATTTTCAAAATTATATTTTACACTAATACTTTATTTTGTATTGTAGTTTCTTCTCTGATATAAAAATATTATTACTTTTATATTTTTATATATAAATATGCCTTTCTTTTAAAGAAATTCTAACCTTATTATATTATTCTTCAAAGAAAAAAATCATATATGTATAATTATATTAAAATAATCTTTTAAACATTAGGAATAATAATAAGAAAGAAATTATAGTTAAAAAATTAATGTTATTATATTTTGTTAATAATAAAAATATTTAAAAAATAAAATGATAATTATTTCCTAATTTAAATTAAAAATTATTTAATAAAATGATAAATAAGAGGGAGAATTAAATGTGAAGATAATTTAATTTTTTTATTTTAGTATCAACATTTTCATCCCATAAGAATCTGAAATACCTACCTCCCCCCACGGGAATATTTTGTGGGAATGTTGAGTTAAAAATATTTTTAAGAATATGACATTCATAAACAATTTTTTAAACTTTAAACCAAGTATAGGAATATAATATTCCTTTAAAACATTCGCAGGAATATTAAAAATATTCTGTGAACTAAATATCCATTTAAGGTATGTAGTTAAGATAGGATTACAGTAAGATTAAGGGGCTCACCCTAATTCATAAGTGTTATGGTCCTAATCCTTACCTTAGTTGTCTTACTCTCTGCAGTGGTCAATTCCTCCCTTAACTTTAGTTAAGGGCTTAACTTATAGCATAAAATTTACAACTCAAGGTGGAAACTATTCCTTGATACCTTCCACTTTATATTAATTGCTATTGGCTTAATGGTATTCATCACTCATATAATTTCACAAATTTTCAAATCATGAACAATGATCAAATCATTTAACTAAGAACTTGTTCCACCACTAACATTGATAAGTATTATAGGGTTCATTAAAATGGCATTGATAATATATGATCCCAGGAGAACATATATCATTGGTGTTGTTTCAATTAACACTTATCCAGCTAATGTGAAGGTATAAAATAAAGGCTTCATCCTATTCAGAACCTATGCCATGCTCTAATACCACTTCTATCATGATCTAACCTCAATTGTGATTGGTATAGAATCTAATTATTCATCTCTACCAACGTAACCTAAATTTTGTTAATGGAAAACTAGCCCCATATAAGGTGAGGAAAAAGAAGATAATTATATATCACATGAAAATAAACACATCTTTCATTTTATTAGTAACATTGATTTCTAAAGGGATTAAATACCTAACCATCTAGCTTTAACCTACACAAAACAAGGCCTCAGCTATTTAATTACATCCAAATATCCTATGCTACCCCAAGCCATACTGGAGTGTCTCTAGGAAGTTTGACTCTAAAATGGTGGTAGAGTTGATTCATTCCATGAATTTGCAAAAGATAACATATGAAAGAGTAAGTTTAGGGCTTAATGAGTAAATATTCTAACATAATTAAATATAGAAAGCAATCATAAGCTTATCGATTGAAATTACCCTCAGAAATTACCTAAACACTTAGATTATATATTTCATTAATAACAAAAAAGGATCAAATAGTAAATATGCTTCTTGTTTACATGGTCATTTACACATATAGAGAGATTATATAAATAACAAGGATATGAAAAATAGATAAACCTCCTCATCAATCCTCAGCTAATCTTATTCTTTACACCCCTATTTGTGTTCTTCTTTAACCAACTGGATCCTTCATTCCTGGTACATGGATTTAGTATATATAATTGTATTTTTCCTTGATATATTTCTCAATAAGGTCATATATCTCATTGATGGAATTCCATGCCTTTTTTCCTGGCTATAAGTCTCAATCATTTCAAATATAATAATTCAATCCATAATATATTGTATGCATTAGAATAATAATGTGCCTCATTTTAAGTTTAAACATGAATTTTGGAGTCAATTATACTTAGTTATAGCATTACAATATAAAATTAGGCTAGTGCAATCACTTTAAGAAGCAACTAAAAGTGTAATTTGTATTTCTAGTAGTGAGGAATCACTTTACAAGCATTTCTATTGTCTTGTTGGAAGGAAGTGCTGCATCACTCATTTCCTTATTACATTCCCTTCTAAAAATGAAAAACCATTTCATGAGTTGTACCTTAGCATAATATATTTTGAGCTTAAGGAAGCCATTCACTTAGTATATCTCTTATGTTCACTTTTTGAAGTAAAGAACTACTTTATGAGTTACAACTTAGTACAATATATTTTTAGCTTAAGAATCCTTTTGCAAAGAATTTCTCGTATGAATCCTCTACATTTTTAAAAAATTTTTACTATTCACTCTACCATTTATATTCTCTCATTTCATTTGTTACTCATATACAAAGTAAACTAAAACTATTTAAATCCTTATACTAGAGTTATAGTTTTCATTAACCTATTATAGAGGAAGAAGTTGGATAGTAGATTTGTTGTTTCCTTGGTCCCAATCACCTAAAATCATAGAGTTCTTCTATTAGGCTTCCATTTCCTTTTCTTAAGCTAGAATACCTTACTTCTACTAAATCCTTAAAGATGATTAAAGGGAACTTTAACAAGAAGGAAATCTTGGTTATAGAGGGAAATTAAAGAGATTTAGTTTTCCTTAACTTAATTAAAATGAAGGATGAAGAGAGTATTGAAAAGGATTAAAAAAAGTTAAAAAAAGGAAGGAATAAAAGGATATTGTTAGTTAAAATGGAAAGTTTAACCAATTTTAGGGCTTAAAAGTAAAGGGTAGTGCAAAGGAATTTTAGGAAACTTCTTAAATCTCTATCAAGCTTAGTTACTCATTTCTACCCACTTATAACCTTTTAAGAATGATCATTCCTGAATACTCAATTACATTTAAGTTTAAAGGCCTAAATAATCAAAATGATTATGAGGCTATCATTATTGGTCTGAAGTTAGCAGCAAAAATTAGGGTTAAGAATATACAAATTTTTAGTATTTCAAATTTACCTATTACTTAACTAGAAGGCAAATATGAAGTGAAAAACTCTAGTTTAATCAAATATGTGGAAAAGATAAAAACCGAACTAGCAAAGTTTGAATATAAGCTTTCAAAGGCATCTCAATTGAAAAATAAAAAAGCAAATGCCTTAGTAAAATTAGCCAACACTAAATAGCAGTTAATAATTGCACAATTATATAAGAATTGGTTAGTACCCAAAACATAGAAGAACTTGATGTTTTATCGGTTAGCCACCTGAATTCTTAGATTACCATTACATAAGAGTACTTAGAAAGAGGAGAACTTCCAATTGTTAAGAACAAGGCATGAAAACATCAAAGATAAGTAGCTTATTTCTTCATAGACAATGAAATTGTATAAACATGGCTTTGATCAACTAGTTCTCGGGTACCTCCACCTAGAGAAAGTTAATTACATACTAAGAGAATTGCATAAAGGAATATGTAGCAATCATTTGGCTATAGCTACTTTAGGCCTAAAAGTTATTCATTTAGGTTACTACTAGCTAAAGATGAAAAAGAAAGCCATTAAGCTTGTTCATAACTATAATAAGTGTAATATCCTTAGTTTATATATAAAGTAAAAATTTCAAGATTTGTGGATAATTATTTATTTAGTTAATATTTAAGTTTTTATAAATCTTAATATTTGTGATTACATATTTTTATTTAATATTTATTTGATTAAAATTTAATTTTAAAGGATTTTGGAGTATTAAAATAATACCGATGAAAATATTCAAAAGGCATTTGTTTTTATATGGCCATTTTTTTAAGGAATTTCTCATTTGTTAGAAATAATTTTATTAACCATAGGTGAGGATAAATCAAGAGATTTGAAGGGCTGAGATTTATATGGGGGAAAATGAGTTTTACAATGCAAGAAGCATGGAATCATTTCTCATAGCTGACATTTTAATATTTTCTTTCTTTCTTCCCTCCTAATTATGTCAGCTCTCTCTTTCTTCCTTTTTATATTTTATTTGATTTCCTCTCTCTTACATAAATATGTACCCAATTTCAAGTTCTCCCTTTTTTTTGTCTCAATCATGTTCATCTTTCTCCCTCTTGATTTTCGTATCTCTTTTTTCTTTCTCACATTTTATTATGTTTTTCCTACACACTCTCCCCCTTATTTCAAATTTCTTTTTGCTCACCGGCATTATCTTTCTCTCTTTCCCTCTTTTTTCCTCCTTATGAATATTTCTTTCTCATTTTCCTTCTCCTTTTTCCAGTGCTAGCATCGTCATGACAAGTAGCTCATAGTTGCATGATGTTCATAACAACAACAAAAATTGTGGTGACAATAATTGCTATTGTGGAGAAAATAAAGCCATGTAGCTGTAGTACTATTGGCCACCTTGCGACTTCTAACCACTGAGCATTATTATGAAGTGGTGGTGCTTCCTTCTCTAACTGAATAGCTCCATGGTGCAGGAAAAGGAAACTTAGATCAATCCTGGGTTTAATGATAAAGTAAAGCACCAACTTGTATGTTTTGCACAAGTGTGCCATTTTCTAGTGCTAGCAAGTTGCCAATGATCATTCTTGATGTTGATGAGCAAGATTAGACTATAAAAATTTAATATTTATGTTATTTTGCTGGAGGATTTGAGAAAACCCATTTAGTTATTTTGACATATACACATGAAAAATATAACTTTATGACATAAAATGATAAAATAGGATAACTAAAATATATATAGAGTATTAAATACTATTATTCTAAAAGGAAAGAATTATACATGTTTTGAGGAAAACCCGTTTCAAATGTCTTTAATATATATGATAATGTTTAGCAAAGTGGGATTTTTATGCCATGAACCTTTAAAATAACATGGTTGTGATCTTTTTATACCATCATTTTACTGGGAGTGGGTGTTTGGAGTTTACTTAGAAAAACCTTTTATGTGTGTGATATATATAATAGCTGGCTTATAAGAAAAATATAATCTTCAATGTTATAAAGTGTTAAAATAGGCTGATTCAAGTGTAGATGGAATATTTTATTCCAATTTTATGACATATTTATGTAAAAATCATAGAAAGCCATTTTTGTGGATATTTAAAATGGGTTATGATAATTTAGGAAAACCTATTTCTGCAAGATTTGGAGATATGATGCAAGTTTGAGAAACTGATATTTCATGCTATGGAATGATAAGTTATTCTATGGATAGCATTTCTAAAATAATAGTTCTTAATATTTTTAATGATTTGAAGTGATTTAGAAGACTTTATTTTTGTATAATTTGAAATATTAGATGAGACTTCTAAAAAATATGATGTTTACGATATAGATTGCTAAAATTACTAAAATACTGTATTTAAAATAATCACAAAATATTATATCTTCATATGTTGAAAGTTTTGAACTTGATTTAGAAAATCTTATTTTATCATATTATTTGAATACTCGATAAAGTATTAATAGAATAATATTCTAAGACTTTAGCATACTGAATTATTATATTTAAAGTATATTTATATTTTAAAATTTAATATTTTAATGTTTGAAGTTAGCCGTAGGCAGTTCCTAATAAAAGAGGATAAATAATGTTTATATAACTATAAGTTATCCTTGTAGATGGTGATATTATGAGGAAAATGTGAAAAGATGGAAAATGAACACTATGAGATCTCCAAGGGTAGGCTAACGTTACTAGGTGAGTATATGTCTCACCACATCTTAATATCTTAATAAAAGATAGTTTAAAAGTTGTGAATTAAATTCTTTTATTTCATAGTAAAGATTTCTTATTCATGCATATATATTCATATATAAATTCAATATCATGGAATAAGAATAGTTAGTTGTTTAACTAAATGTTAATTAATTAGAGTATGGAGTAGGAGCATGATAATAATATTTCTAACTATTGATAGATTATGATTGAGTTTCAATGATATCTGTATAATATTCACAAAACTTGCCATGGATGATATAGGAAATTATGAATAGTTATAGAGTAATACTTTGAAAGCTGAATGCTTATGATTAAGCTTTTTTATTATTTATATGTTAAGAATTATAGTATGAATTATGCCATGGGTAGTACTAAGATTAGAAATGTGATGTGGCCAATAATATGTAAGCCGGATGGAAAATCCCTAATAAAAAACTGTGGAAAATATAAGATTGATATGAGAATTGGATGGAAATTCCTAACAAATAGTTGACAAAGTATAAAGATGGCCCCAAATTCAAAAAGTGACTATATGTATGTTTATTGTAACTGGATGTGTAATATGATGTGATGTTGGAAATTGTCTATGGTTAAATATCATTGTTTGACATAATTACAAAGACTTGATGTGATTATGATGATTTATCTGTATAAGCCCTAAAGGTTATATGTGATTGAGAAGACTACCTAGAATTGGTAATGTGTAATATGACAATGATATCATGTATTAGAGAATGTTTAAGGTTACTATAGCTTATGAGGTGAAATTTGGTATCTAAGCTACATGCAGGGGAATGATTGATTCGAAGTTTAATTCCATAGAACCCAAAAAATCCAGAAACAAGTTTGCTATTAGCTCTAATTAAATACATGATTAACTAGTAACTATTATGTTAGTGTCCTGCAAAATAGTGGTAGATATATGCTCATTGAGTTTCTAAACTCACTTTATTTTATTTTCAACATTTTTTAGGTTAAAATAAGTGCTTTTGAGTCTATTGCATTTATGGAGATTCAAGACCACCTTGCGAAGAGATTTGATGATTGAGATTATAATTACCTTTCACAATAGAAAATTTGTTGATTCATGTGATGTGTTGAATTGATAGTATGCATATAAGTTTGATACTATATAGTATGATGTAAATGTTTGATGTTATTGAATCTATAAATAATACAAGTTTTATATATTTAGGGTGTGTAGCCCTTGAGAAATGTCCAAAAAAGGAGATTTTGTTCATTTTTCCTTAAAAATTTACAATGAAAATTCAAGTTCCCTTGGAAATTTGGAAACTCCCATTAAATAGAAAAAATGAAAAGTGTTAAGGCTTGTGGAAATCATTAATGGGATCCATGCTGGTCATGATCGGAATCGGGTTATGATAATAAGTGTTAGAGATTCACTAATATCCAACAATAATTATCAACAATAATGGAACTTATTATCTTTCCATGGCCATTTATGAAATTGGCAATAGAAATATTAGGTCATTTGTCAATCACTCCTAATTGACTTAAATACTTAGTGATAATGTTATACTACTTTACCAAATGGATTGAGATTGAACCCCTTACATCTATTTCGTCAAGAACCATATAAAAGTTCTTTTGAAAATCTATCATATATAGGTAATGTCATGAACTACAATTTAATTGAACAATTTATATCATAATATTAATCACGTCATATGTAGATTTGACTTTATAATCTTTTACCAAGGGTAATTACACTTACCTTAAATAATAGTTCATTTATAAATGTACCAAATATCTCACATCTTATTTGATTTTTTAAAGCTTTAAAATTAAGTAAAAATTCACATTGATTGAACATCCCTAATCCAATTACTAGGCTAAATTGGTGAATAGAATCATACTAGAAGGTCTAAATCAAAGACTAAAGGAGGTAAAAGGTAAATGGAAGGGGAAACTACTAAGTGTTCTATGGTTATACAAAACCAACCTCTAATTTTTTATGGGTGAGACCCTCTTCAAACTAACCAATAGCTCAGAACCTATGATATCAATTAAGTGCTTTCTCTTTTTTCACAATGAGCAATTTCAATAGCTTAATTGCCTTAAAATTATGAATAATCCTACTTAAGGAAAGGGATTTAGTGGTTTATAATTTTTGAAATGACTTCAATGCAAGGTAGGTCACAATCTCTTGGTCTTGTGCTTCTTCCTATTTCTACTTGAGGACAATCATGTTATCACCAATTTAAGTTTTATTATTTGTTTATGAATTTCTTTACCTAAGATAGCAATTCTTTTGAAGTAGAAGCAAGCCTTTTTTCTAGGGAAAGGGCAAAGTGTCCTAAATAGAGTCTCATTATTATTTAATGAATGGTTACATTTTTGTTAAGGTATTTCATTTCTAGAATGAATACATTAAACTAGCTAAGGAATTCTTATAAGGTTTCTTAGCCATTCCACTAGGAATTTACTAAGTTTGCTAATGTTTTCCTAGAGGGTTTACTAGTTACAAAATGTGCTTATAAGGCTATAACTAATTGCTTGAAATTTAAAATAATTTGACTAAGGCAGTCTTACCTTCCTTAGAGTTATGAAAAATGCACGATGCATAATGACATTAGGGGTATTAAAATGAAGCATGGAAGCTCAAAATGCTTCTAAGTGCTTTAAAGGGTTTGTCATACTATCATATACATCCAGGTGTGTTGGGAATTTACATAGGTAAGAAGTGGTGCAATCATGACTCTCATTGTAAATAGGTGATTATCTCCAATCAAAAGTAATGGATTTAAAGAGAATCTAGTATGAGAATTATTCTAGCTTATGGATAGGAAACAAAGGTCATATTCTTCATGGTGAAGTGATTGGTCAAAAGGTATCCTTTTGAGGTTATTTTTGTGTTTAGGTGTAGTAGAGGGAATGGTGGTAAGGCCATCCTATTTATAGTCAAAGGATGATTGACAAGTCTTGAAGGAAGAATACTTTTTGCATTTAGAGATAAAAATGAATATAGTGCTAACAACCTGATCACATAGAGTATGATAGGTTCAACCATTATGGATGATATGTCTGTATTTGGCATTTGTAAGGAATTTGTCAAAAGGAATGGTGAAATTAGTGGTATTATATTGATGACAGTTGAAAGAGAGGGTAGGATAAGAGGTGGTGGCCATAACATTCCATAATGTTTTTGGTAAGGGTGGTAAAGAACTTTTATTTTCTTATATAAGTGGTAGATAAGCTCTTCTAAATTTTCATTCCCTATTTTTGTGTCCTTCCATCAATTTCTTTCTACCAAGATTAAAAATTGGTTCCTAATGGCATGATAGGGAATAAATATCCTTATGTTGAGAATAGGCAAATGTACCTTTACTTTGAAGGCAAGAAGAAGCCTTTTATTGGTATAACTGAGAAGATATGATATGAGTACTGTAGGATATGGGGGTTACATAAGCTAGAGATATCACCAAATGATAGTTCCAAAATTGGTTAACCAATTCAATAGTAGTCCGATTAATTTGAATAGCCTTCCTAGAGAAAGAGTCAGGCCTACATGGTAAAGATGATTTGCAAAGCACACTCCGATGTTATATTAGTAGTTGTCTCAAGCAAGGTAGTAGTATGGAAAAATGCCTTAGCTTTTCATTGTATAATTGAGACTTTTTTTAATGTTATGGTATTTATGAGAGTATTGTTATCTCAATGAATTAGAGGCTTGTCAAGATAGACTGATCTTTGCCTTTAGTTATGCTAGTGGTTGACATTGAGGCTTGATTCTAATTGGTAGAACTAGCTTATGAGTCACTTTTGACTAGATAGACTAACTACCAAGGCTAATTATAGGCAGTTTATTGTAGGGTGGCATTTATCTGGGCATGTTGGTTCTAGAGTAACAATGTCTAGCTATTTTATGGTCCAGTTGGATATTTTAGTTATTGTTAGTATTTATTTTCTCTTTTTCAAAAATTTACCTTTTTATCTTAAAAATATTTAAAAATTAAATGTTAAAAAATTATTATTCTAAAAAAATAACAAAATTTAATAAAGAATGAACTACTAAATTAAAATTTTTTTTACTTGAAAGTAAGACCATATATTACTCTCTTTAATTCTTATCTATTTATCTTAAACACCAAAGATAAAAAAGAATAAAGAATGAAGGGAGTAATACATTTGAAGCCAAGGATGAAGTTAGAAAAATTAGTTTGAGGGTTGAAAATTCCATGACACAAACAAAATAATAGAAGTTCTAGTAACAAAATGAAAATATAAAAAAAGTTAACAAATAAATAAGAAGAAGATAAAGTGGACTTACAAATCCCCAAAATTAAAGAGAATAAAAGGCATTAAAGCTTATTGAGTAAACTTTCTTCTTATTTCATAAAATAAAAAAAAAACCAATTGTTGTCCTATTAAATTACATTAGAAAATGATAAAATTTGTATTAGTTAAAAGTCAAAAAGTTACTTTTAAATAAATCAAAATTTAAAAGGGGCTGATAATATTATCTTAGGAGGTTATAAGCATTTTTAATATAACTGTATGCATAGTATTAGTGTGTGTCCTAGGAACCAATCATATAGATGATTGAAATAATACATAATGTATTATGTTTTATTTTAGGTAATTTAATTATTATATTTTATTTTCATGATTTTATTATTATTCTGTGCGATTTATAACTTAATATAATAATTATCCTTTTATTCCTAAAATGCTTCTAGTAAAGTATTATTATGAAAAGGATAGTAATAATACATTGAGACTAACATGTATAGTGATTGATGATTACGAATCATGGATATATGATATTAAGTTAATACATGAGTACATTGTTAGTGAACAATGTATTGGACTGACCCACTATGAGAATATTGTATAGATGGACGTGTCATAAGTTATTCTTATATGATCACAAATACACATAAACCTTTGACCTGAAGCCACTACGATTTCCTACATGAGGAATTACTTACTTTAATATTATCCTATGTCACCTTTAATCAGGATTACGAATAGGGCATTAATTGGGTGTGTCATGAATCGTGCAGAGGGAAGTGAGTGATGTAGATGAGATTTTGTTACTCTTGTATAAAAGAGAAATATCCTTGGGCCCCTTGATTGAGTGAAACTTAGAAATGCATGGCCATGCTCAATTGGATTAATATGTGATATTAATAATTTATTTTAAGTTTATTCAATACAAGAAATATAAATTAAACATTGACGAGGATGACACATTCCATACCTCCAGTTCAATTTGGATATCATTACAAAAGGGATTATGATGCAAAACATTGATAATGTATTAGGTGGATGTCAAATTATAAACATTCTTACTACTTGAGTGGCAGTGATGTATTGCTAGATACCGCTCACTGTTTATGACTCAATAATGAGTCATTGTCAACGTAATAAGAACCTACAGGATCACACAAAAGAAGTAAGAATAAGACAATAATTAATTGGACTTTAATTATATTAATATTCAATTAATTGGACTTATTTTCATACATATATATTATTATTAAGAATAATAATATGTTATTCACGTAATATATATATAATATTATGTGATATTATTTAATATTAAAGTAATATCAAATAATTACGTTATTAGATATTAGATAAATATATTATGAGATAATATTATCTAATATTAGATAATTAATAGATAAGTCCTATCTCTCCTCATTATCTCTAGGATAAGGATAAGATGAGTTGTTAAGTGTGATTAGGATTTTAAAAGCATTATCCTAGTAGGACTAGGATTGTAACTTGCCTGAGTTCTATAAAAAGGGGACTTGAGGGCAGCACAAAAACACACGCTTATAAGCTTCCTAAAATCTTAAATCACTCAGAAAACATCAGATCCTAATTCCTAGAGAGAGAAAAATGCATTCTAGCAGATTCGTGGAGGGTGAGAGGTCGTTGTTCACTCCGTGTGGATATCGTAGAGACGTTGTACCTTCCGGCCGACGTTTGATTCATCCGCTCTCAAGTTTTGATCAGTAGAAACACGAGTGCCCAATAAGTAAAACCCTAATAATTAATTTATGCTTTTTGCATGGATCCTAGGTAGAATTCGGATCAAATTTTGAATTTTTGCTGCATATAATAATCCAAATTCCCAACACATAGCTCCATCCTTATTTCAAGTGCAAAGTTTCATTTTAAATTCAAACCTCCTTTGTAATAGTGTTAAGAAAAATTAGTCTAAATGTGTGTTTGGTGTGACAAATAATCTAACTTATGACATATTGATTTAGTCAATAAGTTATGAATTAATATTTAGAGGTGTTTGGTATATTATCTTATTTGAAAAAATAAACTCATATTTGATATACTTTATAAGGTAGCTTATAGCTTATAAATTAATAACTTTTCAAATATTTTTCAATTTTACCCATTTCTTTTAATTAAATAACAAGGTATATCTTAAGTAAGTTAATAAATATTTGACATCCTTTTTAGTTCAATATAAATAAATAAATATTTGATGTCATCAAATATATTTAATTAAATTATATTAGCATTTTAAATAATAAATAAATGATAAATAAATATATAATGTCATAATATAATTAATTAAATTTTAAGTAATTATATTCTTATTTTTGAATAATTTGATTGCATTAATATAATTTAGTTTTAAAATAAATACGAGTTAATTTAATTTATATATCTATTTATATTAATATGTACTCTTATGTCATTTTACATTTTTTAGCTAATTTCTATCAAATACTTCTAATATATTTAACTAACTTATTAACTATCAGTTAACTTATTAATTATAAATTAGATATCAACTACTTATGCTAAAATGAACTTAATCCTCTCACTTCTATTGTCAAAATAAAAATATTTGCTAGTCCATGAGCGTTAAGGAATGTCTCAAAATCTAGGGCACAATTTTCAATTATTTCATAAGATTACTACAAACATCAATTCTTGTCATAATCTCTTCCCTCCTTCTTTCTTTTCTTTTCTTTCATCATCTTCTTCAAAAAGTAATCTCCATTTATATCTCTACCATCCACAAAACTAGAAAACTTTTGTAAACCAAATAAACCCACAATCAAGGATAGATCAATGTATAGCCAAGGAGGTCCATGGCCCCCCAATCTTTCTTGTAATCTCTCATGAATTTCTATTTAAAGCCTTGCAAAAGATAGTTTAATCCTTAAAATTATATAAGCTTCCTTTTGACTAATTAGAACAATGATTAAGTTGGAATACTCTCACAATAGTTATTAATTTATGTCACAACCTATTTTTGGCTAGTTGTGATTGATGTAAAAACATCATATAGATATCCTCACAAGCCTTATTAGATTTTATTTTAGAAACTTTTGCTAATTTTAAGGCTTGACAAGGTTTTTTATAGATATTTTTTTAGCTTTTGAAAACTTGATTTACTTGCAAGTGAATCATAAAAGAATAACTTCTAAAATTTTAACTAGTTTGAAAACCATATAGATAACTATACTTGAGAAAACATTGATCTGGGAACTTTCTTATAAGATATTATGGTGGATGAAAACTTTATAAAGGAAAACTCATGAATTTTATTTTTATGAAGAAGATTAATTTGAAAATGGAAATATTTTCAAAAGCAGGGTAAAACATCTTTTCCTGAAGAGTATGATACGAAGGATAACAATGGTTTTTTTTTAATACAAGTGATAGAATTTCATCTTAATATTGAACAAAAACCTATGCCATGAATTTTTTGCTTTTTCTTTAAGAAAAAATGTGAACTTGGTTCATCTAGAAGAGAATATTATTAACCTTTGAAATTCTTTGGGACAGACTATTTTGATGAAAAATTGATTTATGATAAAACCTACAACTCAAGATGAAGACATATGATTGATTTTTCTAACTTTTGAAAAGTAAATCTTACTATAAAGTAGATACAAAAGAATAGGACTAAGTTAGTAAAAAAAACTAAGAAATTTAAAGATGATTATTTGAAATTGGATTACTATTTTTAAAGAATGGACTCATGATTTATGAAAAATAACTCCTCCAAGATAATTCTTTTCAAAGATACTACTAAGAAAATTAGTAATATTCAATAAAGGATTTTATAACAACAAATTGAGGGAGTTTTGTAAAATCACTATTGTAAAAATCTAAAATTTTCACATAAAATTTTTTTCCTCACTTCCCATGGTACCATATGAAAAAATATTTTATTATTTATGAAAAATGTAATAGTATCAAGAAATTAATTGGTAGGAAAAGACATGTGTGAATGACACTCTATATATGATGGAAATGAAATATGCAAATATTTACAATAAAGTGTATGCATAGTATGGCCTTATGCTTTATTACAATCCAAGTTCATAAAGTATTGAGTTTGATTACAAGCCCTTAATAATTATACATAACCAATAGCTAAATAGTAGAAAATAAAAATGATCATATTAAATGACAATGCATAATCTAATTCGTGGTTGATCATGATTGTGAGAGTTCTTACTATAGGAAGATGGTCTTGTTAAAGAGGTTATGGTGGATCATGTGGTGGTGTGGGGATGACTATAGGTGGTTGATTAGGAATGAACTATAGGATAGGATGTACAAATGCTTTAAAAAAATTTATAAGGATTCTTTTAATTATATTATATAAACCCATGGGAACCATATTCATATGATACAAATATGCAAGCTCATTGTAATCAATCCTTATAATGAAGTAAAGATCCAAATGATATACCATATTGAGTGAAATGTAGCCTCCACTAGTAATTAGTAACTATAACAAGAGTATCCATCAAGATAGCATGTATTTGAAAAATATCAACCAATAAGTAGTGAGTACAAAAACTTAGTGAATAGTTATTTAACCTCTATTTTAATGGGTTTTAGCTAAAAAAAATATATAAATAAATACATATTGTGAATAATGGAATTCTTAGTAGCACATCTTAACATTTAATAACTTCACAGATGTGTGTGTATATATATGTATATTGTCTATTGCTTAATAAATGATAAGAAGTATGCAGGTTACCTCTTTATTACTCCCATCATCCTTATCTTGATTATCACCATCTTTATCCTTCTAACCATAACCACCCACTAATATGGAAGGGCTCCAAGCCATAACTTCCCCATATATTTCAAAATACTATGAACTTTTATGGGCAATTATAATGAAAATAGATTCTTAGGCATTCACCATTATTTAATTATCATACTAACGTTCTCAAGCTTTTATTTTATGATAGGATCAAAATACCATCCTTTTGCTATAGTCAGCATTTAAAATAAAACTCAAATAAAATTAAAAAATATATGGGTTTATTAATCTAAATCATATTCAATTCCTAATTTCATATTTATAATTTCCCAAAATTTTAGAGAAATAAAGGATTATCTTTATAGAAATTGTTTTGTTTATGAACTCCTTATATTCTAAAATTCTTTATACATTTTGTCAATTTTTGCAATTTACTATATACTTATCAAGTCCCTTTGTCTTTTAAGGAGTCAATATTTTGGAAGAGAATGATTATTGTCCAAAAGCAAGAATGTGGGCCTTTCTTTGTCTTCTAACATCCAATATTTCCTTCTTTATTTATATATTACATTATTCTTTTTCTTTTTATTGTCTAATTTTCAAAACCAATGTAGTACATATTTTTTTTAAAGGAATGGCTTATAGTTTCTTGAGCCACCCTTCATTTATTTGTTCTTTCTTTTGAAAATTGGAAGGGTGGCTCATTGGAACTATAAGCTACGCTCTTTTTTCTATAAAAGGATTTTTTTTACAAATTATAAACTATATATATATATATATATATATATATATATATATATATATATATATTATGTTAACACAATTTACACAAAAAGAAAATATAGCAATATATAGCACTATGTACATATTTTTCAAATAAAAACTAAAAAAAAGGGGAGTTTTCATTCATAAGATTTTCTACACAAATATTGAGAAAGCAATTAAAAATATCAAGAATCATATTATTTTTGTTTAGATGAGTAAATGCATAATATTTTCAAGAAAAAATTTTTTACCAAGGAAATTAGGAGAAATGTGCTCTAGTTTGTTATTCCCAAGTATTCTAGTAAGAACCAAGATAACAAAAGAAGTCAAATGTCTATAGAGTGGCTCACATTTCTAGAAAAGAAAAGAAGAAAGAGAATATTCACTTTATCTTAAGTGAAAAAAAAAAGAAAATTTAAGAATAAAGAAGTGGGGTTGCTAAAGGTTAAAAATAGTGTGAAAATGTTGAGGTGTGGTGCACGGTTTTTATAAGTAAATAAAGGAACACATATTTAAAGCTTTGTAAGTCTTTAAGATTTGAAAAGTAAAAATTTGTGAAAAAAAATTAGAAAGAGATTCAATCATTGGTACTTATGTATATATATTTAGTAATTTAACCACTCTTTTATTTCTAAAAAAAAGAGAAAGGATTAACATGTATAGGAAAACAATTAAAATGTTGAACAAAAGGTTTTTTTTCACATTTTATTGAGATAGGAATATAATGTCATGTTGTGATGCCAAATAGAAATACTTTTTCTACATATAAAATTTTCATATGGATAAAAAAAAACAAAATTTAGGCATCCTAAAACTATTTTAGTTTTGTAAAACTCACCTATTTTGCCAACTACTTTGTATCATATTTTTAAACACTACATATGAAATGAAGTTAAACAATTATGAATTTAGTACTAAAATTTTCCTCTTGAATTCTACTTTCCAAAACATATTTTTCTTAATTTTTTATGCTTTTATGATTTTAGAAAAAAATCAAAGATTCTTAAATTCAATGTAAATTGCAATTACCATATGAATGAACCACTTGCTATAACTTTTTATGACTTTTCTTGCAAGTATACTTTTATCTTAAATGGCAAAACCATACCATAGGCTCACCATTTTTATATGTTTGGCAGTTTAGGTTTTTTCATTTTATAATATTAAAATTTTATATCTATATTTATTTGTTAATTAGCTCTTTTTTCATTAAAATAAACTTTCCCTTAGAATAATAATTTTTTTAAATCTAGTAGTGTGGATTTTCAATAATAATTCTATTTTTAATGAATTTTCCTTCTACTTGCAACTAATCATACTTATAATTATTTTTAGTAACTATAATTAGGTCAATTTTCTAGTAAATGTTACAATTTACTTCATAGATAATAGTATGGTAAAATTTTTTTAAACATTTCAATTATAATATCTATTTTTAGTTTTACCTGATAAATAAAGACTAATTGTAAGTCTTATTGTGTGCTTGTCAATTTTGTGAGATCTAGTACATTAAATATTTAATTTTTTTTTAGTTTTCAAAACATTAGAAAAATACAAAAATTAAAATTGTCCTTCATTCATTAGGTGAAATTAGAAATAGGTATTATCCTTGAAGCATATATTAATTATAGCTAAGCTTCTTTATCTTGCATTTCACCTCCTTTTTCTTCATTTTTATAAAAGCCTTTTTTCCAAAAGCTTCCTTAATTAAACTATGACAAGAAATGTTTCACTCATAATTCTATACAAATTTTAGTATAAAAATATTTTAAAAATATAATTTATTATCTTTTTGTGAATAACTAAGTGGGATATCCACCCCAGGTATTAGTGTATTAAAGGATTTCTCCTCCAAATGGGACACTTTCCCCAAGAATAAAAACATTAATGATTTTTTTATTATCTTGAATCCTATAAAAAATAATAGCTATAAAGATTCTTAAAATTTTAAACATACAATTTACTACATAATATTTACTTGTTATTATTTAAAAATATATTCATTTTAAAAAAAGTGATCCCCTTATTACTCTCTAATTAATGTACACTTTCTTTCTCTTTCTCTTTCCTATTTCCTTGTTCTTTCTTCCTTTCTTTCACTTTTTATCCCTAAAACTTCATTGCACCTGCCAAATCTCAATACAATGTCTGATGACATCATTTTAGTATACATGAATGAATTACTAAGTTGTTTCAACCTTTAACTCCTTGCTTAATGCTAGGACCTCAACATTCAAACTAACATACACCTACATATAGCAAATTGTTACCTTAGATAGCCTTTTAAAAACATTTTCTTGGTTTCTTCCTATTCCTCTACAAATTAGCTTTACCATGAACTAATTCATTGTTGAAATGATCTTGCACATGCATGTAAAGAATGACTTATGTCACATATGGGAGCCTAACAAAGCTAGCTTGTTCTATATTCCATTCTTTGGTGGGCTTGATGCATCCAACAAGTTTCATGGAGCCAAGCTCATAGAATGTGATACCTTGGTCATTGATTTAGTTGACTACATTAAAAATCAATCCTAGTGGAAGAGGAATCACAATAAGGATCATTTTCTTTCCCTAAGGAGTACCATATAGGATTTCATGCAAATAAAAGATGGTGATGACTATATAGCTAGCATATTCCTAACCTACCGTATATCTAAAACATGGCAATATTAATAGTAGAAAGATAACCTTGGAAAAGCTTAAACCACTATGACATTCCTTATGTTTATTATTTTCATTAAAAATTTGGCATTGAAATGTTAAAATGGCAATAAAAAGCTAAAAATTCAAATTGTCTAATATTTGTTCTCCTTAGTTAGTGGCAAGAGAAAAGGGCTAGAAAAGGCAATGATTTGCAACCAAATGATGAAGTGATATGGTGAATAAACAAAATGCAAGTTGTTGCAATATAGGAGTGGTGCAAGTAAGTGCCATGGATTGATTTGTTTTGGTAAATAGGAGATTAGAAATGACAACTAAAAACAAAAGCAAAAAACCTATAACTAGAAAAAACTAGAAAACAAAAGAAATACTAACAAAATTAGCTAAAGGCAAAAGCTTCAAAGTAGCAAGAAAGACTTCAAAAATCTTTCTTTTAAAATGATGATTAGCACCTCGTTTAGCTAGAAATTAACAAGTTAATTTCCCTCTCTAAGGACATAAGAGATCTTCATAACATCAAAATCATTTATAAAAGCTTTAATGTCTTAAATAATTCCCCAAAGGAGATGAGAATGATGAACCCTTTCTTGACAAAATTTGAAAATTTCTTGAGAATCAGTCTCAATTATAATATTTTTAAACTTTTTTACTTTTAACATAATTCAAAGCAAACAAAATGCCCATTACTTTACCCATATTGTTAGAAACAATACCTAAGAAATTGGAAAAGTCAAATTAGCCATTTGTTAGGTTCATCTCTATAAAGATCCCCAAATCTAGCAGGACTTAGGTTCTTGAAAGAGCTCTTATTAACATTAATCTTAATAACTACTTGAAAGGGACACTCCCATTTAACTAACCTATGCTTTTTAGAACAATTATTATACCATCCAAAAGCATGAGCACATTCATGCAATAAAGAATAAATCTTTTCAACTAAAAAAGAGAGCTTGCAAACATAATCTCTGAACATAAAATCATTTCAATCTATCCAAATTTTCCAGATAATAATAAAAAAATGAGTCTAGTTAACATCCCTTTGAGATTTAAACTGTTGAATATTCCTTAAAAGCCAATCATTAGAACTCAATTAAAAGAACTCAAGGCCATGTAGCATAGCACCTAAGCTACTCCATATCTCCCTAAACCTTGGGCAATCCTTCAATAATTAAGAAGAGGTTTTAAGACTAGTTTCATAGATAGCATAAATAGGAGAATAAGAGAAATCTCTCTTAAATTGCAGATTATTAGTAACAATCCTATCATGAAAACAAAACTAAAGAAACATACAAATTTTATGAGGAATTTTAAGTTTCTAAAATTTTCTCTAATGCGACTCATGATGAGAATTTTGGCTTTAAGTAAATGAGGCATATATTAGGCAAATGCATAGCTTAAATCATTAACAACAAATCATCTAGAATATTAGTATTTAACCTTTCTAATTTCCACTTATTATAAATCAAGTTTAACATCAAAATAAAAAAAACCAAGTCACTTTTAGTGCCAAATAATTATAGTGCTATTTAAGTCAATTCTATAGTTGAACCCATCTTGCTATTCCTTCATGCAATAAGAAAAGTTTCTCCAAACAAGAAAATCTCCAAAGCTATAAGGAAAGTATAAGGGATTAGAAACTTTCCTTTTATATTTATAGTTTAGTGTGTGCACCCAAGGCTTATTTTCTTTCTAAATAAGCTTCCATCCTAACTTTTCCATGAGGGCTAAATTAGTCTCCCTAGTTCTATGAATGCTTAGGCCATTTTTTTTTATTTTTTTTAAGGTTGGGTAAATGTTTTCCCTAATTGACTAGATGAAAACCTCTCTTCACCTTATGGGAGGCCCAAACGAAATAACATATAATTTGGTTAATTCTATCACAAACTCCTATAAGGAAAAGAGTAAACTACATAAAATAATTTTGGATAGAATTTAGAATAGATTGAGCAAAGGTCATTCACCTAGCAAGATTTAAAAGTTTCCCCTTGTAGACAATGACTTATAATTCAATCTTCTTAATAATAAAGTGAAAATAAGCTATGCTAGAGCATTTCCTAAGCAAAGGAAATCCCAAATACTTGCTAAGATCATCAGTGAAAGAAAAAATGACTTACAAGCTTTGATATCATTCATCATATCATGGTGAAACCTTGAAGAAATAATGACTTTAGATTTTTGAAAGTTAACTTTCAATCTAGACACCTTACTAAATTCATTAAGAAAAGCCATAATCACCCTAGCTTGGCTCTTAATTACTTTGGCAAGTAATAGCACTTCATCCATAAAAAAATTGATAAAAAGGAGGATGACTTGTAGCAATAGAAATAAAAGTCCACTCCCTCCTTTCCATATTTTTCTAAATGAGTAAGGAAAATATTTCAATATAAAGAACAAAAAGATAAGGAGAAAGCCAATCCCTTTGCTCAAGACCACACTTAGGAGAGAAAGCCTTAAGGTTTTCCCTATTTGATATAATACTGAATGAAGTTTTAGAAACATAGCTAATAATAAGCTACACAGTACTAAGAAGAAAAACTAAACATGCAAAGGGTTTATTAAAAAAACTTTCAATCCATTTTTTCATAGGCCTTTTTAAGGTCAATTTTAAACATTATAGCCCTTTATTGCCCTTTAATGTGTTTGATTGAGGACAATGTTACGAGTAGTGCATCCTTTAGGAGGAAAGTAACTTTGAATAAGGCTCACTATCTTAAACAATAAGGGTTTAATTCTATTAACTAACACTTTTATTATTACTTTATATATAACATAGCATAGAGGTCTAAATTCAACAATGGATTAACAATTTTACACATTTAGAATAAAAGCAATTAATGTATCCTTTAAACTTATAGGAATCTTGTCACTCTAAAAAACTTCATCTATTTTCCACAAGTTATCCCTAACTATCTCTTAATAGGTTTCAAAGAAAATAACTTGAAAGCCATCTAGTCCTAGAGCTTTATTAGACCATAGCCCTAATGGTATCAAAACTTCTTTCTTAGTGGCACTTCTGATCAAACCTTGAATCTTCACCTTATCCATCCCTGAAATTCCCTTTAAAATTAAGGGACGATTAAGTGAGGCTTCTATATTACAAAATAGATTTTCAAAATGAGAAGAAATGGTCTTTTTATGGTATTCTTCCATCTTGCAATTTTAAACATTCCACCTTTTTCTCTTTCATTGTACAACGATAGTAATATGAAAAAATTTTGTGCATCAATCTTATCTAGAAAGACATTAAAACCTATGTTTTTTAAACTAAAAAACTTCTTCCTAGACAAGAATTTCATTAAATTCAATTCAAAATTTCCTTGCTAGATTAGTTCGAAAAGAAAAAAAGTAATTGGCTGAAGACTTTTAAATCCTAGTAAGATAAGCCAAATTTCACTTTTTATGATGAAAAATATCACCAAAGACATTCTTATTAAATCCAAACAAGCCTCCTACACCTTAGATAGATTTTCCATGATAATAAGAGTAGAAACATTCCAATTGTTAGTTACTACCCGTTTAAACTCTTTATGAACCATCTGCATAGCTTTAAAATCAAAAGGTTTATTTTGTGGGACAATAAAAAGACCTTTGCTTCAAAGAAGAATGGGATAATGATTGAAATGAGTCGATGGCAAATGAAAAAGGATAGCCTTTGGGAAAAATCTTCTCTAACAATATTAACTAGAGCTTTATCTAATCTTTAAAAGCAAACCACTTTACCATGAATAGACCTATGCAAAGTAAACTTTAAACCATTAATCCTCGATCCAAGAGCCCATGAGGAACTATATCATCATTAAATAGTTTCAATCTTTTATAATAGATGATACCCATTTTTCCTCTTACTCAAAAGAGATATCATTGAAATCTCCTAGAACCACCTAAGGGAATGAGAAAAAGTTAATAATATGTTTCAAATACTGCCATAGAAATGCCCCCTAGGATGGAGTTAAGCAAGCATAATTGCACTACAAAACTATTTTCCATTAAAAGATTCTACCAAGAAAGCAAACTGCTAATTAGAAGAAGAAATAATGGTAAATATTAAATTGAAGTGAGCTCCAAGAATCCAAATACCCTTATAAAAACCATTAGGGTCTTAGAAAGAAACTATACTAAATTCGTCATTCTACCATTACTTTTCTATTCTATTGAAAGGAATGTGAGTTTCTAGAATAAAAACCAAATTAGGATGATTAACTTGAATAGTTCTTAATTATCTTTTAGCCCTATCATTGTTGATGCCATGGATATTCCATGATAGAATAGTAAAACATAAGCTACTAGACAAAACAAATAAGAGAAAAGAAAAAGTAAAGGATAGAAAAAGTAATACTAAGATTTATCACAATATTCAATATCATGAACATTATAATTAGAAAAAACATCACTTCTAAAAAATTTCAATCTTAGACTAGTATCTATATTAAAAGAGCCACCCCCAATATGACTAGATGGTAACCTTTCATGATCTCTAACATAAACATCTTGGCTCTCTTTTCTAGGGTTATAAACATTAGTAGAAACCTCAATTATGCATTCATCACTAATCGACTTATGACAATTACTAACAACTAGCTATTTTTGTGAGACTACCATAACCTTTCTTAGAGTGCTCGATCGACTGAGAACTTTCCTTCTTGAAGGCATGCTAAAGGTTGCCCCAAAGAAAAGTTAGAGACTACATACTACACCATGAGCTACCTCTTCCACTATTACGCCTTTCCCATCCTCCATTATCCCTTATTTACCACCTTTTTCTTTCTTAGAATTTTTAATGCAAACTTAGGATAGAGATTTGTTTGAGACATTTATAAGCATAACATTGTCATATGGGGCCTAATTTTTCTCCTTAATTTCTTCCAACTTAATCAAAGTTGAGAAAGTAGTTTTATTTCCTTATTTTCTAGAAGATCCCTTAACATTTGAATTTATATATTTTAAAGTCCAACATTTTTTCCCTTTACCACCATCTAATCTCCAAACATTTTGGGGGCATTTGTAGTCTCCTAATTCATAATTTTGATAGCTTTAGCTTTATCATGATGTTTGTTTCTTGCCTCTTTTACTTTTCCTTCCTAGCTAATGCCACCTTCTAAGAGTTTCTAGTATATCCATATGCTCATAATGAAAACATAACTTATGTAAATCTTCATATTCCACCTTAAGCCATTATCCACTAATAAAAACCTGAGGAATAAAAAGTTTAATCTAAGTCACTAAAAAATAAAACCAAGCAAACCTTCTTTATAAAGCCATAATTATGTTTTAATCCATTTTAACTAGATTCCAAATCATAATCATAATCACTCTTAGCACACTAGCCTAATGATACAAGACATTTAATTCTAGAATTTTAATCTAGGCTAAAGTTAAAGTTAGCTTATAAAAAGTAGGAATGAAGCCTAGGGTCTATTTGCTTATAATTAGATAGTGGTAAAAAAATTAACCATAGACCTTTCGTTATAATATACTTTAAATCAATAGCATCGAAGAATTAACCAAAAAGAAGTTGTGATCGAGGTTAATCACTTTTGTTAACCTTTGCACCTTTCGCATTATTCTAATTTCTAATGCAAAACTTGATAATTCACTCTTTTGCCAAAAAACTTAATAACTAATGAACTATGCCAAGGTTACAAAGCTATTCTGACTTCATCTAATATGATAAACATTCATATAAATAAACCATGATAGAGAAATATAGAACCTCAATCACAAAGTCAATAAAAGAATACAAAAATGTAAGTTAAAACATGTTTTTTTTTCATTTAAGTAATTTTGATTATATTATATATATTTGAAATTTACTTAAACCTATATGGCTTAGGAGCTAAATGGAAAAGAGAGAAAATATCTTTGAAAAGAAATTGTATTAATTTTCAATTTAAGAGTGATGCCCAAAGTACAATAGGAAAAAGGTATTTATAGTGGTTCTCTAAGGGCATTTTCATCTTAATTTTTTTAGAAATATCCTCTCTATGCAAATTCTTATGTAGGCTCTTGCGTTTTTTTATCACTAGGTACAAAGTATGGTTTTTCTGATAATTTTAAAACATTTCTAGAAAATTTAAAAACATCTCTTGACTTTATGTTTATTAGAGCTTAGGTTGGATTCATTGTATTTGACTCCATAATATTCTACCTAAGTTAGACTAGAGTTACCCTCAAGCTTAGTTGTCATTTTCCTCATAGTATGGTGAGACATCAACAAGGTTAAAGATGGCATTAATGCTATAGGTGTTTGGTAACTCTATCTTATAGGCATTGTCATTGATCTTTTATACATTTCAAAATGGTCCATTTGCTTTTAGTGATAGCTTAGCATATGGCTGATTTAGAAATCTTTCTTTTTGCAAGTGTATACATACTAAGTTTCTTTCCTTGAAAGTGTGTTCCATTGTCAATATTTATCCTATTGGATTTTATATTTTGAATTTTATTTCTAAATTCTTATATGAACTTACTTATGAAACTTTTTAATCTCCTTTGCTCTCTCTTCTGCCTTTGCACTGTATTAATAACTAGTAGAAAAAAGTGCTAAGTCTAGTGGACTAAAGGGACAAGTGTCATATATTACCTCAAATAGGTACTTTCTAGTTGCATGGTTAGTGGAATTATTATAAGCAATCTTGATCCGTGCAAGGATAAGGTCCAATTATTTTAGATTCTTCCCAATGAAATTGCGGAGTAAATTTTTAAGAATTCTATTGATTACTTCTATTTGTCTATCTATTTAAGGATGAGTAGTGTTATTGAATTGAAGTTTTATACCCATCTTTTTCCATAAAATTCTCTAAAAATGACTTAGAAACTTGACATCTCGATTGGAAGTAATAGTTTTTGGAATGCCATAGAGTTGAACAATTTCTTTGAAGTATAAGTTTACAACTTGAATGGCATCATTTGTTCTTTGACACAGAATAAAATGTGCCATTTTTGAAAATCTATATATGACTACCATTATGGAATCTTTGAGTATGAGGTAGTCCAAGGATAAAATCTATACTAATATTTTCCTATAGTCCTACTAGAACTAGTAAAGGCATGTATAGTTCTGTATTTTGGCTTTTGGTTTTTCTTATGTGACAAACCTTGCATCTTTGAGTGTGTTTATTGATGTCTTTTTAAAGCTTTGACTATTAGAAATTTTCTTTGACCAGAGATATAATTGTATCTTGCCTAAAGTTTCTAGTTAATCTTTTATCATGGGCTTCTTAAATAATCACTTTTTATAGTGAACAATGAGGAATACATAATGTCTTATCATTGAACAAGAATCCTTGATATCTATAGTATTGTTAGAAGAGTTAGGCTTCAGTAGAACTCCAAACTTTACAAAAAGTTAGGTCATCTTGGCACAATTCTTTAAAAGTCTTAAATCTAAAAAATTTTTCTCTGGAGACTAAAAAGTAAGATGTGCTATTGACTTAGCATATCTAGTACAATATTTTGATTTCTAACTTTATGCTTGAGTAAGAGTAGGTAAGATTACAAGAATTCACTCCAAGAGGCATGTCTATAATTAATTTTTTGCTAAGAATTCAAATGCTTGAGAGCTTTATGACCTGAGTAAAGAATAAACTCTTTTTGTAACAAGTAATGACTCCATTATTGTAAGGTATGAACAATGGCATAGAATTCCTTGTCATAAGTGAAATATTTGAGTTTGCCATTACTAAGTTTTTCATTGAAAAAGGCTACTGGATGTCTTTCTTGACTTAGAATGGCACAAATTCTAGTATTAGAAGTATCGTAGTTGACTCTGAACACGTGGTCAAAATTTAGAAGAGATGATATAGGAACTTTAGTCAAATGCTTCTTTAATTCATCAAAACTTCTCTAGGCTTGCTTTGTCCATTGAAATTTATCTCCTTTAATGCAGTTTATGAGTAGGATAGCAATAGAGCTGAAGTTTTTGATAAATCTTCTATAAAAGGAGGTGAATCCATGAAAGATCCTCACAATATAAATAGATTTAGGAGTTAGCCAATTGTTGATGGCTTCCATTTTACTTGGTTCTATCAGATGCCTTCAATAGTGATAATATACCTAAGAAATGAAACTTCCTTTGTTGTGAATGAACATTTCTTAAGGTTGACATATAACTTCTGCTCCTTAAGAATCTCTAGCATTTGTCAAAATATGCTCCAAATATTCTTTTTTGCTTTTGTTTTAGATAGAAATATTGTTAAAGTATACAACTACAAATTTTCTAATAAAGGGTCAAAGTACTTAATTCATTAAATACATAAATATGCTGGGAGCATCGGATAATCTAAAAGCCATTACAGTCCATTCATATAGGCCATCTTTAATCTTAAAAGTTATCTTTCATTCATCTTCTAGTCGTATTCTAATATGATGATATTTGCTATGAAGATTTATTTTGGAAAAAATGACTACACCATGTAGCTGGTTAAGTATATCGTTAAGTCTTGGTATTGAAAATTGATACTTAATGGTGATCTTATTCATAGCTCGATTATCAATACACATTCTCCAACTACCATCCTTCTTTGGTACTAAAAGTGTAGGTATAGCACAAAGATTGATGCTCCCCTAGATTAGTCCTTTCTTTAGTAGCTATTTGATCTAGCACTAGATCTTAGCATGCTCCTGTGAACTCATTCTATAGGCTGGCTTGTTAAGAATAACATCTCTATGGATGAAGTTAATGGTGTGCTAGACATCTTGCATTAGTGGTAAATGAGGGGGAATCTTTTCTGGTATAACATCTAGGAATTCAACGAGTAGTTGTTTAATCTTTGGTGGAAGAGTGGTTCCATTATTTTGTTCAAGTAATAGTACAAGGCACATAATTTGGGCTTATACTAGTTTTACCTTGAATTGTGCCTTAGAAATTAAGGACACTAATGGCTTGTCTTCGCTTCAGTTTGGTTAAATTCTTTAGGTGGAAATAGAGTTAACTTGATCTTTATTCCATCCTTTATGAAAGAATAAGTGTTTGCATAACCATCGTATATAACATGATGGCCATATTGCTGAGGTCTTCCTAGGAAAAGGTGACAACCTTTTGTTGGAATAACATTGTACCATACCTTGTCTTAGTACTTCTTATAGATTGAAAAGGTGACAAGGTAGTGTCTTGTCTTTTTTACCTTCTTGTCTTTGTTGAGCTATTACAACATGTAAGAATGTGGATGATTCTGAGTGGGTAGCCTAAGCTTTTCCACTATGTGTCTTGACATAACATTCTTATAACTTTTGTTGTCTATGATCACATCATAGATTTTGCCTTAGGTAGTGTAGCAGGTATGGAAAATATTATGCCTAATCCAAGGTTCCTCTTTTGTTGCCGTTGTACTAGTGATTCTCTATGATCAGTAAGGATGAGTTCTTCATCAAATACTGATGGTTTATTGGATTCTTCTTGATTCTACTTGAACTCTTTTTCTTTTAATACTTCTTGAATTTCCTCTTTAATGATAGTGATAATTTTGTGATTTGCACAATTGAATGCTATGCAGCTAAATCCTTGGCATTCAAAGCATTTAGGTGGTCTAAGTTGAGTGGGTGGTTTAGGGTTGGCTTTTTTAGTAGATTTAGGTAGGGTCTTTTTTGAGGTATTAGGTTGTGGGGATTGAGTTTTGCAAGTTTGGTAGGGTTTCTAGAGGAGGAAGGTTGGAACATAGACTTTTCAAGGAGTTATTTCTTAATTTAAATGACAAGTTAGATAACATCATCTAAAGTTCAGTATTGTTGGAGTTGAACTAGTTAGGTAATTTCAAAGTTCAATCCTCAGAGATAGTGGCTATAATATATTCTTTCTTCTCTTGAATATCATATTTCATCATCAACTTTTCAAATTTCCTAGTGTGTTCTTCCATGGATAGGGACTTTTGGTGGAGATTTTGCTATTAGATAAAGCTATCTTGATAGTAATGATCAGGTAAGAACTTATGTGTAAACACCTATTGTATCTTCTCCCATGTTTTAATCTTGCTTCGCCTTTCATGTTCATATTTCTTCTTTAGGTTTTCCTACTAGATTAAGTTATGTTTCTTTAGTTTGATAGTAACAATATTCACTTTCTATTCATCTAGTATATCTTTAAGCTTAAAAACTCTTTCAATTGCTTGAAGCTAATCTACAAATTCGTTTAATTGGAACTTTCCTTCGAAATCCGAAATGTCTACTTTAATATCATTACCTTAGGTTGACTACCCTTAGGGGCAATAACTACTTGCTAAAGAGTAGTTACTGCTATCAGGATCATATTCTGAATTCATTCTTTAATTTAGTAAGTCTTATTGAGCATTAGCAATCTCCTATAGTATTGAATCTATTATTGCAACTTTTCCATTTTGATCTCATGGAGGTTTCTCTCATTTTATCTTTTGAGTGGCATTTTTGTTAATTTTTGGTGAGTTTTGGGGTCAAATTAAGATTTTGGAAGGTTTTAGGAAATTTCATAATTATCAAAAAAATCCTAAGGTTAAAATTGGACTTTATACAAAGTATGGGTTGTTTTGGTAAATTTTGAAAATTTTAGCTTTATTAGAAATTTTTAGAAAATTCTAGGGTCAAAGTTTAATTTGATAGAAAGTATAGGTTATTTTGGTAATTTTATAGAAGATCTAGGTTTATTAGGAATTTTGAAAAGGGTTAAAGGTAATTTAGAAATTTAAGAAAAAATTTGGGTAAAAAAGTGATTATCAAGAAAAAGATTTTTTTTTTTTTGTAATTTTAGATAAATTCTATTGACCAAGAGGGTGACGTGTTACTATGAGACAAGTGTCAAAAGGTGGATAGGCTGATGTGGCTTTGATTGTTGACTAGACAATTGATGTCAATAAAGGTGATTGGGAACACTAATGTGGCAAAAGATGACACATGGCACACCTAAGTGGATGACATGGCAATGATTGTGCAATAGTTGCTAAGGTAGCAATGATGTGTGTTGTCTTCAACCTTTGAAAGGCAAGTGCAGCATGTGTGCAAACAACCAGTGTATAGGTCCTTGGTGGTAGCGCATAAGAGTGCATAAGAGCTCCAATCCTCATGAAACTTGGTATTTTAACATTTTGGACCATTTCGAACACTTTTACGATGTCATTTTGTCGAGAAATTGATAAAAAATAAGGGTTTCAACGCTAGCAAGTTGATGAGCCTATAAATTTATAAAATTCAGGAGAATTTCGACCACTTTAACTTAAACATTTGCATAGAAAGTTAGGAAAGTCAACTCTAATACTAAAATGGCTAAAGAGCTAAATGGAAAAGAGAGAAAATCTTTTTGAAAAAAAAATTGTATTAATTTTTCAATATGCAATGATGCCTTAAGTACAGTAGGAAGAAGGTATTTATATTGGTTCTTTAAGGGTATTTTTGTCCTAATATTTCTAGAGATATCTCCCACATGTAGATTCCTATGTAGGCTTTTAAGTCTTTCCATGGTTAGGTACAAAGTATGGTTGTTTTTACAATTTTGAGACACCTCTAGAAATTCTAAAAACAACTCTTAATGTCATGTTTATCATAGCTTGGGTTGGGTTCATTATATTTGACTCTGTAATACTATAACCAATCTTTTTAAATCCAATCTGATAATTGATTCAACAAGATGATTAAGTCAAGATCAAAGCAATACAACAAATTGACCTAGACATTTAAATTGGTTAATGTATTTTCATATCCATAATATATATATATATTATGCATATAAAAAATTATATTCACTTATCTTATGCAAGATTTCTTTTTGTGAAACACAATATAAACATTGATTTTACCATAAATATAATATTAAAATTATAATTCATTTTAGATGATAGAAAATTTTAAATTTGTTATTATAAATATAAAAATCATTTGTCAAAGAAATATTTAGTTTTATATTGCATAAAATATAAATATGTAATACATAATATTTAAAAAATTCAAGTGAATTCTAGAAGTTATATATAATTTATTGGCACTTCTTCAATACATCCTCTCAATATTTTTCATAGAGTTTGCAATTTTTTCATAAAATCACACAATAACACCTTAAAATTTCTTGTCGCAATAACTCCTTAAGCTTTCTTGTTACAAGATCATTATTTCATGTTATCGATGCACGAAGTTATGAGATCTTTTAAAAAATTTGTGAATTTTAAGTGAATAATTATACTTTATATACTTATGTCATACGGAAGAATTGCAAGATCTTACGAAAAACTTGTGAGTTTTGCAAAACTTTCTTATAAAAATCACAAAAAATTCATATTGGTACTACCTTTTTTTTTCTCGAGGTTATACCAAAGGAAACCCCTTTATTTTCTATATATATATATATATTGCATGCGAAAATCAGCATAGACTGCCTTTAGTCGTAGTGCATGCAAAAAAACTACCTAGAGTTGAACAAGTAATGTTTATAACCCATTTGCAACAAAAATGGACCTACACAGGTAACAAAAAAAAAAAAATGCAGATGAAACTACACGTATAATATCAACACAAATGGACAAAAACTTAACACTCATCTGCACAGAGTTGTGCTTGATATACTTGCCAAATTGTACTGGTTAGTTGGGGTAATCTTCGCCCTTGTCTACATATGGAAGATATTCCATCCATTCAAAATAACCATGCAATTCAGCATGTGATCGTCATTTAAGCCGCTATTAATCTATATACATGAAATCTGTTGCAAATACATATTAAGTTGAAAAGTGGATCATGGGCACATTTATGTCCACTGCGTCATTGCAATGTGATATCTGTTTGAATTATAAGGCCATGCGGATCACCATCTCCTTGCAGGCAAACCCTCCGTGGGAAGGTTGCTCACATCCTAGTGCGTTGGTATTGTGTATCAAGCGGCAATTCCATGCTTATCGGTGAACTTATATAGAAAAGCAGGTGTCGCAGTGCTTGGATGACAACAATGACAATTAAGTCTAACTTGAGTGTGGAAGCCACTTGATAAATGTTACCCACCTGTCAACATTTCACATTAATGTGAGTAGTGCGCATCGAAGACCACCTGGCATTTAATATGGGACAAGTGGAGTCGGTGGACGGAATTCAATGTGGCTTTATGTCTAGTTTAGGGAACATTTATTGTCTCATCGTAAATTCGGAAAAAAAAGGAAAGGAAACAAAACAAGGGATTTTGATACTGCAAACAAGGTTCCACCCTCTTCCCCTACTTGACACTTGGCTCTTGACGTAATTACAATCTCAAATTTAAGGACATGTATTTGTTTGATGAGGCAATTGAAAATCATGAAAAGCAATTGCAAGTTGTAAAATTTTACTTATTACCTTTTTAAATATATCTAACTGCACATTTGACAGTTTTGAATAATTAATCATGATCAATAATCCTTATTTAAGAAAATAACCTACTTAGTATAGCTTGTGTTGTAATTCTGAAACTAAGAAAAAAATTCTTTAATTTCATACCCATACTAAGTTACTAACTTTACCTTTTTAGTCCTTTACTTTCATGGGTCGCATGCAACATCAAAGATCTTATAGTTTATATTAATAATAATCACAACTCACTTTCATTTTGTAAATTCCTTTCAACATTTTCCAATTATATTATTATACCAATAATAATACTATATATATAATAATTAATACTTTGGCTCTATTTCATTTAACAAATGCACAAACTTATAAATTATTAACCATATCAATAAATTATATATTAATCTCTAGAGGTATTTTATGCATTAATTTATTAGAAAAAAGGATGCTCTAATTTAATAAGCTAATAACTTGAGTAATTTAGCTTACAAGCTACTATCTCTTCAATTTTTTTTCTAATTTATTCTTATTCTTTTTATTAATTTACAATCGATGTCCTTCATAATGTAAAGCAATTTTTTTAATTTTAATATGATTATATCTTAATTTTAAACTACAAATATGTAAAAATATGTATGCAAATAAATATGTAATATTATAAAATATAGTTAATTATATTATAAATAATTAAAATTTTATTCTAAACAATAAAATAAAAATTATATAAGTAAATAAATATGTAAGTTCATAAAATATACTTAATTAAATATTAGATATTATATTTTTGTATTAAACATCTTAATATAATTTAAGCTTTAGATATATATGAATTATTTTAATTTATATATATATATATCTATTTATATTAATATGTATTTTTATATTATTTTATAATTTTATAAAATATTTATTATATAATTAATTAATTTATTAACTATCAATTATAAGTTATTAGATATCAGTTATCAGTTATCAATTAATTTATTAGTTATTTACGCAAAATAGAATCTTTATTATGCATAATAATTATCACTAATAATGTTAATAATTTAGATTCTTAAATACATTTTTAATCTTTCACATTCATTTACTTTCCAGACGTAAAACTTCAATTGCGGTAATGGGTTTGCTTCAGTACGACTTCTAAAAAAAGTTATATTGATACGATTTTTTGCCAACTTTATGAGAAAGTTGCATAAAATAAGTAATTTTTTTTATAAGATCTCACAACTTTACCATATATTATAAGTTATATGAGATGTAACTCTTCATATAAATCTCGTAAATTTTTCATAAGATTTCGCAACTTTGTTCATAATTCTCGTAAGATAAAATAGTGATCTTGTAACACGAAAACATCAGAAGTTATTGAGAGATCTCAATAAAAAATTACAAAATTTATGTAAAATGTTGAGAAAATTGCATAAAATGCATGATGGTTGTGTTGGTTCCAAAAGTGTACCCATCATTATAAAACCATATGAGTTTGGGCCACACTTTATTCAGCCTGCTTCAATTTTTATTAGCTCAGTGTTCACCTTTTCTACTATTTCCCCTAAAAAAATTAGAAGCATATTTCCCCCAGAGGCTCGCGCTAACTCTGTTTGGGGAATGGGTTTCGCACGTCAAAGCCATTTCATTATGCCAATACAGAACGTTGTTTATTTCTATTGGGGTCATTTTATCTTTTCGTAATTTTCATAAGCAACTTCCTACTTTTACCCTTCACACAAAGTTTATTTAATATTCATGTGGCTGGGATTCCACCTCCTTGCATCCTGTAGCTATTAATAGTTCCAACTACCGGAGGTTTCAAACCCATACGATACCATAAAACCCATACGGGCACCATAGACATGTTACACAATTGTAGTTTCATTGTGGAGAAGAATGTTAATTGCTGGTTTCGATTGCAATATAGTTTCTTGAGATCATAATTATGTATGTGAATGTCACAAGTCTCTCAAATTCGTTGCAACACCCCAGAAGGGCACAGATGTAATGAAATTAGTGTGGATGAATTGCACTTGTACCTCTGAGCTCTATTAAAGATAATAACGACGTTGGAAATGTAATTACTTTAAAAGTATGGTCCTGTAAGTGGGTGTCTTCTAAGTAAAACATAATACAATGAATACCAATGTTGGCATAGCCTAGCAGTGCTGCAACAAATCTTTCTATGTTCAATACATTGTATATGTCTAAGAAACAAGGAATTACTATTGGGTAGATCAAGGGTTGTGGGGCCTTTCGTTGAAAAATTATTTCCGAATTCAATTCGTTTAGATGCTCAGATGGCAGTTAACATCAGTGTTGGCATTAACATGCCAACTTGAACATGACTGACCGTCTTGAGGCATTGTTTGGTTGTATATGTCACATTATGTTCCAGGTTAATTTCACTGGACTAACAACAGGTCACCAATTCTGAAATCTATCAGAGTTGCATCGAAAAAACAATCGAATGTTGCTTCATCCAGTGGTTCGGAAGCTGTTTCTTGGTGCTCCATCATGGGACCACATGAGTCATCTAGGTATGTATATTGTACTTCAATTGTCATCATATTAAGATAAGTCTATTGGTCACCATGCTACTATTATTATATGCAAGTCACAACCATTGTCTGGAACCATAGGAGTCATCTAGGGATTAAGTACGTTGCCTCGATTGTGCGGGGCTACATTTATGTTACGATTATGGGTATCCACCTTGCCCATTTTTGAGTATGTAATGGGCGTGATTGGATTGTAGCAGGAACTATTGGACTGTACCTTCACAAGTAATTCTAGTGGGTTCCCCCTTTTTTTTTTCCTTTGTCAGGGTGTCATCTGATAAAAATACTAGGGCAACAATACATTAACAAGAAATAAGGTGCACAGTAACGTGCAAAACAACATATGTGATGGTGAAAGAAGAAGGCAACTGATGTGTCAATACCATCGTGTATGATATAGTACCCAGAATGTTAAAATATGCCTGGAAATGACTGATTCATGCATGCAGAAATAATTGCGTATTTAAGAGATTGTGAAAAAAATGCAGCGAGAGTTAATAAATTTATTTATTACTATTACTATGCCCAATCATAAAGCATCAGCTCTAGGTGCTACGAAAACCTCTTGCAATTGGCATTATCAATGGTGCAAGTTGGAGTAGTGTCATGGAACAAAAAGGAAAACAGCCGGTTAGAGTTCTCTTATATAAAGAGTGTTTGGTAAAGTGTGTTTTCATTAGCTTTTTGCTAATTTGATTTGTTTTGGCTAATTAACTCAGCCATTTTAACTGTATGACAAATAGCTATTCTAAATGATTGATTTGTGTATCAGTCAGTTTAGAAACAATAGGTTTCCAAACATTTTCAATCAACTGTTATAATAAATAGTTGTAATAAGAAAATTTTCTCCTAAATAATATTGTTATTTTTCACCTCTATCCCTTTTAAAAAAATCCTTTCACGGCTAGTAATTTAAATTCACATAATATTAATATAGAAAATAATTCCTTAAACAATGTTAATTACGAACATTTTTCAAAAAACAATATTTATTTTTCCTTTTCTAACAAAAGAAAAATGAGAGTGACTTTATCTCAATATGCTTTGTTTAAATAAAAATATTTTTGCTAAAATATTCCTATATACATATACAATTAAAACTAAAACAATCTAAATGTGATAATATGTCATTATGATACATTATTTATTTGTGTGAGATAAAAATAAATTAACTTAACAAAATTAGATGAAACTACAATGATATACTAGTACTTTATTTTACAATAATATTAATTTTGTTAATTATAATGAAAGCATTTAGTAATTTGCAAAATGAATAAGTAATATATGCTAATAGAAGTAATGAATTCACATGATGTTACTAAAGATATACTCACTTCAGTTATTTATTTATTTTTTGGTAATCTCAATTCAATTATTTAGTATTTGATAAGTCAAAATTTATCATACTATTCTATATTCTATAATTAATTGAATACCTATAATATTTATTTACATTTTAAAATAAAAAGTTAATTTACTACTATAAATCACCATTTTGGTTGAGTCTAAAATCTAAAAAAAATGAAATTAATTATGTTTCAAATATAGATTTGATTTGATGTAATAAATTTAATTTTAAAACTAATTTAATTGATAACAAAATTTATCAAGACTAATTGATTATTTATGAAAGTAATTAAAAATAATTAACATGTGAAATAGAAATAATAAATTAATTGCATTTAAATACTCTTTTTTATCTTTTTTTAATGTTCTACCTCATACAATATAAAGTAAAATAGTAAATTATAATGATATATCATCTAGACAAAAAAGTTATTTTGATAACTAATTTATTGAATTTAAAATATTATTAAAGTAAGATAATATTCAAATAAATATTAAAAAATATTTATATCTTTATATGTTATTTTACATATAAAAAATTAATTTTATAAAATATATTTTTAAACAATGAATGCTATTAATTAATTAAGTCAGTTAATATAATCAATTATTAACTAATAATTAATTGAATCAATTAACTGTTAATATAATCAGTTAATTGTAAAATTAACTATAATTCTAACCTGCTTAACACTTTCAAGTGTTGACCTGTTTAAATTGACCATCCGTTTACATTATACAGTGGCAGCAGCAGCGCTGCTCCGGGACCTACTCTAACTAGTAAGCTGCTTGCCTGGATACAGATGGCCAAGGATGGTGACATGGGGTTCGAGAATAGGTACTAAAATTCTTCCCTGTTAATGGTTAAAGGAAAATGGACGTTAGGGATTACGGTTTGTACCTCCGCACGAGTGCTGTGGGTCGTTTGTTATGCATTGCTTATTATGTAATGGCTATGAATGTTTGGCTTTCCAAGACGCTATTTAATGCCAATTGAAATATAAAATGAACTCGAATTTAAAAATGATGAGTGCAGCAGGAGTAGAGTCTAAACTTGAATAGCAGTTCTTTGATATACATTAAATTGTGTATTTGCGAAGTTGGTCGGTCGTGTATGGCGTTCAATTGACTGATTGTGGTTGAGATTGGGAACCTAATTATGAATCCCACGAGAGGTGGATACGTCGCTGGTGAATGGAATTGAATATATACATTACAAAAGAGGAAGGTAACATGGAAAATGCACGAAGGGAAATGTACATACAGACAGTACTTAATTATAACAGATAATTACAGTCGTTGCCAAAACATTTATACTATGAGTACAAAGATTATTATCTAATAAATCACATTAATTGAATAAATCTCCTAGACATTAATAATGAACAAAGATGAAATCCCCTTAAAGTAGTAGCTCACATATATTTTATTTAACTTGTAATAATTGATAAAGAGGTGATAATTTGTATTGTTTGGGTTAACTCATGTATTGAATATATTAAAATGGATTAATCTATTTAACCCATTAAATAATTTCAATTAATAAAATCTCTAATATAAATTCATTTATTAGATTTAATTACTTATTACTTTTTATAAGAAATTTCAATTAATAGTAAAATACTACTTTGAACTTATTGTCATTTTCTTAAAATAAAAATTTTATATTTTTATTATAGGTATCTATAAATGATTTAATTATTAATTATTTCTTAACTAATATTTTTAAAAATTTTACTGGGTTAACATGTGAACCTGTAGCACGTCTTATCCGTGATGAATTATATCATTTTAGAAATTACCGCCCTTACAGACAAGGTCAAGACTCAAGGTAGATGAGCATTGCTGGGCGAGGTTGATGACTAGCAAGGTCACGACAGGAAAATTATTGTTAATATGTTAGAGATCTTTAGAGTTAAATGTTTTTTGGTTGGGGAGCATTCGGAGACGGACAAGTACCTTGCTAGGCACTTCCATTGATTTCCGTAGTCCATCCTTTTGGGGTAATCACATTGGTTCGGACGCAGTCAACCTTCTATTTTATCTCTTGACCATTATGAATGGTAGTCCAAGATTGGAAATTGACTATGACACAGGAAAAAAAATTTTGAAATTTGCTGACCTCAAAATAACCATTTAACGTAAGTAAGCAGATACCAACATTAGCAGCACTCGACCCCCTATTAGGCACACGGGAGTGCTTCAGTAGATGGTAGAGAATATCCCTATTATATGCTTGTGCGATGCATGGGTCTTCATCCAATGGCAATTTTTCTTAGTTAAATAAATCGAAGTAGCAACATTGTCTGACTTATAACAAAAAGATGAAAGCGTTATTCATATATGAATATTAAGCGATAACATGAAGGTCACACCACACAATAGTGCGATGATCCACATCGGAGCCGGGTTAGGGTTAGTCCGCATCATAGAACGGCCTTGTGTTGAACGTCTTGTGGGTCATTGTTGTCAACTCCAACAAAATCGCATAGCCCATGGCCAATCTATACTACAACATTTTTGGTCTACGACAACGGGTAAAAGCCGTTGTCTATACTAAAAAAATTGTTGCCAATAATATAGGCAACGGTTCTTTGGTGTTATCATAGCTTACGCTATCTATTCTTCAAGCAACAATTTTTTAAATCTTTGATAACGATTCCTTGTCGTTACTTATTTTACTTTAAGCAGCAGTTCATAACCGTTGCGTAAACTATAAACAACACTTGTGAAATATTATAGGTAACATTTAAAAACCGTTGTTTATAATTAAATTAGTAACAATTTTTTACTATTGCCTAAAGCATACATAATAAGCAATGGTTTATGATTGTTGCCTATAGTAGTATGAGGAACAATTTTTTTACTATTACTTAAAAGAAAAATAAGTAATGGTTATTGATCATTGCTTATATAGGAATAAGCAACGATTTTTGGTTGTAACCAAAAAGAAAAATAAGTAATGGTTATTGACTATTGCCTAGATAAAAATAAGTAACATTTTTTTATTGTAACCTATATAATTATAAGCAATGAATTTAATAGAAAATTAGCAACAAGTTTTCACCGTTGCATATACTAGAATAAGCAATAGTTCTTAATTGTTGCCTAGGATATTTGTGACTATAAAGAATATGCAACAATTTTTTACTGTTGCCAAACATTTTAATGACAATGATTACTAACCATTGTCTATTTTATACAAAAAATGTTGCAAAATAAACAATTTGAAAACCATTGCCTATAAAAAATATTTTTTTGGATCATGATTAAATGTATTTTTTTATTATTGTATTTCTTCTTATGTTTACTTTTTAGGAACATATAAACAACTAATTTGGTGTGCACATTAAAAATCAAATGTAATCATATGAAAATAGAACATCTGCTTCATTAAAAATTAACTAAATGTACACATTTTTTCACCAATTTTGCAAAAAGCATCCAAGAATAAATAATATTCAAAACATAATCCTAAATGACATAAAGATACATCCTAATAAAAGGTCAACATAATGCAATAATAATAAAAGATATTTCAATATTCTTCAAGCTATGCATTTTTTCATCATCCATATTTAACAAATCATCATCCAATAGTATATCATCATCATCTTCACCAATATGATTTTCCTACATGATATTAAAAAATTACAATTAGAAAAAGTTATTATTGATGTATATTAGAATTATAAAATATAAGATAGTAAATTATAATCACAAGTCCTATAACAACAAAGTAACTTATTTTCAAATGCCATTTAATAAATTATAGATTAAAGGATTGATTATTTTGTATGCACTTCTTAGAAAGCATCTTGGCAGAAGAACTCAACAATGTGAGAGCTGAAATTGCCAAGATCAAGGATGATTTCTCTAAGTATGAATCTGTATTTGATTTCTGAAAGGTATGTAATTAGAAGTAATCTATGTGTTTTAATTGTGTTTGTGTCCTACATCCTAGTAGTTACTATGCAAGACTACCTTACTAGGTAAAAGCAACATTGTTCTCTAATGATAAATTGATAATTTAATGCTTCTCTAGCTTTTAATGTCCTCCTTTTTCTATTTTGGATATTTTTCGAGAGAGTCCTGAAAGAATATGAGTATCTTGAAAACTTGATATATACTTTTAATTTAAATATAACTCTTTCTTTTAAGACTATGAATTTTAGTGTCTTGAAACAATCCAAGTCCTTCTTTAATGATAGATTATAGGTCTAATGCTAGTGGTAATAATATGATTTTTATTATATGAAAGTCTAGTTTGTTGAAAAAATAAAATAAAATAATATGTATTATATTTGAAGCATAAAAGCATTTTTTTGTATGTGAACCTTGGTATATATATTTATATCCTTGCACTTTTTCCTTGAAGGTCTTTGTGGAACATAAGTAGAAGAGCAATTTGAAATGAGATGGACAATATCATGACAAAAACTTTATTAATGCAAAGGTGTGAAATAAATATGTTTAAAACTCCTAAGACCATAAACTTTTTTTATTAATTGTAATGGAACTCTAGATGAAGTGCTGTAAAGAATGCTCATAGCTTGAGGAGTTTACTTTGCATGCCAGTCACAATTGCAGGTATTCGGAAAATGCTAGTTCCCTATAATAGATTTGCTAAGTTTATGCTGTTTGATTTAGAAGACTGGTGTTATGCCAATTTGAATCAATCTATAGGGTACATAGCTGGTTTATCATGAATGGACATTTGGGCTATAGCTATACGATTTCTATGGTCTTGGAGAACAAAGATTTACATTAGGAATCTTTTTCTTGGCTGCACAATCCTATAAGGATGATTTTGCATTATGTTGAAGTTGGGGAATCTCTAACTAAGCCTGACAACTTGTGAGCAATAAGAATGCAAACAATAGTTCATTTGGGATATTCATTCTGAAAGGTGGGTGAAATTAAAGTAAAAAATTTTCCATCTAAAGTAGAGCATGGTAATATTATCAATTGAAAGGAAAAGTTTTGCTTAATATAGGAGGCCATAACTAAAGTTATGTTTCATCTTTGATAGGCCAAGGTTTTTTAATTAAATTCAAATAAGTAGGAGAGGGCATTGATCATTTATGTTGTCCAATTTTAAAAGGAGATAACTTCAAGTCTTGTTTATTCTTACTTTACTACTACAAAGGATGCGACTATATTGTTGGTTTAGAAGTTCTTCATATTATCAAGGAACTAACTACAACTTCTTTGGCTTATGGTTTTGAAACGAAAAATAATGAAACCATTTTAGTGCTTAACCTTGGAGATGGTACATTTGACATCTTAGGTACTAGACTTTTGAACAAGATATAGTTACATTATCAAGTTGATAGGCTCTGCTATTTACTTAAAGCTCGACACCAAGTTAAAGAAATCATGGGGTCTTATATTTGTATAATTTGTGTTATAAACTTATAACACTAGTTAAGAATTGCAAAACTGCTAATCAAGGATATTGATGAGGTGATATTGGTGGGTGAGTCCACCCCTATTCCTGCTATTTAAGAGCTTGTGAAAAAGCTTACTAGAAAGGACTCTAATGTTTCCATCAATCCAGGTGATACTATATTTATATTCATTCATTTGGAATAGAGCAATGGGACATGGTGGATGAATTTGTTTTACTAGTTTCAGAGCTTCTGTGAGTGTAGAGCCAAGATAAGGAACAAAATTAAGAATGAGATTGCCCTTTTAAGGCTATATGGTCAAGTAATTTTCCTAATTGTTGGGAATATATTGATAGGCACTACTATAATTTATGTCTCATGATAGAATTTATAAGAGTACTGTAATCAAATGTCACAAGCTTGGAATGTGTAACTAAACCTATTATGGAATGCATGAGGAATGGAAGAACTGTCATGCCAACTTGACTTATGGAAAAAGAATAAAAGGACAGGTTTAGGTACGTTTGCATCTTTCTTTTGTTTCAACATCTTATGAGTTAAGAATAAAACACATGGTGAATCAATCCCTTCCACTAGATGGCATATTAAGATCAAAATGCATTAAGCACTATAAAGAATTGGGATTGCTTTCGCCCTCCCCTCCATTTGGAGCCATCATGTTACCAAAGCCAGATAAAGATAAAGAGAAATCCCCTAACTTAGTAACTCAATAAATAAAGGAACTCAAAGGATAAGGCCAAAACTCTTAGCATCTTGCTACCTTCTCAAACTCCTAGTAATCTCAACTTGATGGGCTTCTCTTAGACTTATGGTAGAAGACTCAACTTCAAAACTAAGAAGAGATATAGAAAGTATTTTATGAGGACCTTTTATAACATAAATAAGATGTTCATTTGTGATGAAATCAATTCCTAATAGTGGATTCTTCGCATCTAAGATCCTAAAGGACTAGGCAGCCAAGGCAAGCAAAGGTAGGTAAGCTCATTAATGCCAGTAGCTTTTTCTTAAATCTTCAAGCAAAAAGCTAAGCATTAATGAACCATGTGAGTTTATTATTCAACATGAATAGAACAAAGGGCTCATAGTTAGTCTGACTGCCATCCATAGGTGTGTCCTCAATTTCTTGCAAGCTTATGCAGAATGAGAAAGAAAGCCTAAACTAATGAGAAAGAAGGCCTAGAGCAAGTCTATGATGATTCAAATTGTTGAGAATAAGAAAGAAGGCCTAGAGAAATTTATTGCTACTAATGATTATGATTATGATTATAATGGAGGGAGTAATGTCTTGAAGGTTTCGGGGTATTTTAGCATGCTTGCTGCGAGTTCATTGTCTTTTAGGTGACTATTATACTAGTTTGAAGTGCCTACAACCTATTTTTTCCATTAGCTAGCTATAGCATTTACAAATTACGTAAGGAACTGAGAAACCTTACTAGCTTCAAAATGATCAAATTCCTCCAAACTTGTACTAGAAATGTTCCTTTTTCTTATAAGAATTTGAGCAAACACCTGATGTGCATAACTAGAAAATCCATTTAAAGCTCTTAAAATTTTCTTGACAATTCTTTTTCTTTCAACTAAAATCTAGAATTAGGCATGATTGAAAATTAAATTGATATTCCTTTCCCCACTATAGTTGTTTAAGAGCTTTGAATTAAGAAAAAAAATAGAGAGGGAAAGAAGGGGAATTGTACATAGAGCTTTAAATTAAGCAAAGGTTGAATAGGGAGCAAGCTAAAATCATGAAAATTTAAGAGGGATTCATTATTGATCGATTTCAGTCTACAATAATTAGGAGAAAAGGATTCACTATGGATAGAATTTGAGTAGCAGCAGCAAAAATAAAATTTAGAGAAACAAGAAACACAATTACATTGAAAATTTTAACAAGTGAGAGTTGAAGGTCAATTCCAAATTGACAAAAAAATCTTTTGAATTGCTGAAAGCACCATACCTTGCCCAAAAAATTCTACAAATGAGAGCTATTGCTAGGGTGCAACGATAATATTGTATTGCTTTTCTTCTTCAAGTTGAGAAAGTTGCTTGTGCATTTGCACCTTCTGAAACAAGGCTTAATATAATTATAATTTTACCAAACTAAATTATAATTGTATTTAATATATGTCAAATATAATATTTTATAAAAATAATAATTTTACCAAACTAAAAATTATAATTATGTTTAATATTTGTCAAATATAATTTTTTGGAACAAAGTTTAAAAATAAAACTAAAATATAAATTCAAAAAGATTAAAAATATATAAGATTAAAAAATTTTAACAAGAGTTTTAATTAATTTATTTGGTATAAAATGCATTTTTAATAAAATAAATTTTTAAATAAAATAATTAGGCAATGGTTGACTAAATGTTACTCATTTTATAATAAACAAGAAAGAAAAAGGAAACATGATTTAGGTGTTGCATATTTTAAATTTAGACATTAGTTTTATTAGCATTGCTTGATAGGTGTAATCTAAAAATAAAAATCAAAAGCAACACACTTAAAACCGTTGCTTATTCAACTTTATGTAACAATTTTGTAAAGTAATAGGGAACACACTAAAATTGTTGCTTATTTTAATTTGAGGTAACAATTTTATAAAATAATAAGAAATATGCTAAAAACTGTTGCTTATTATAGTTTTAGGCAACGGTTTTCTAACCATTCCAAATTTTGCATTTCTATAAGTAAAAAATGTTGTAGTATGGTACTTGCAGAATTTGCACTAGCTTACCCAGAAAATGCCATACTTTTCGACCATGCTATGCTTGTATAATTTGATGGCCCATATACCATGCCTTGTGTCCAGCATCCAATACTTCCCTGGAATTCACATGTTCTTATAGATAAACTCAGTGGGGAGGAACTACACAAAAAAGACAAAACAATAATAATAACTAACTATGTTAAACAAAAATAATCGATGACAACCACTAACAAACCATATTATAGGATTTGCATGAAATAATTGCATATAGCAGGTAATAAAAAATATACCATCATGGTGCTTGATTTGTGCACATCCTTGGCACTAAGTCATGCAAAGTGTGGGTATATTGATTTAGTATTTAGTGTAGCATTGTATCCATTAAAGGTGATGCTCCTTGCAATGAATTACCCAGTTAGGGATCATTGGTGTAAGTCAATGGGAAGGGTGCAAGCACCTCTGGAGTTTTGACATTAACAAGTCCAACATAAGGTAGGAAGACTATATGTCATGTACTAAAAGGTGCAAACTAAAGAACTGATTAATACATTGAAAGTATCACATGTGAATGCAAGTGGAAAAGCCTAATCATTACATATTGGAGAAGCCTCAACGATATGTATATCACACCTATCAGGTGTTAGGCATTGCTTATGGGAAAAAAATCATTCCATTACTGAAGGGTAGGGGGACTCATAATAGAATATGAGTGATATGTACTTCACAATGTACTAAAATTAGAATAAAATTAATGTGCTAAAAACTTAATGTTGTATAGTAGTACAATCAGGTTATACCCTTAGTAATTCTTTTGATTTTATCTTTTTTAAATAATTTCCTAACAATATACACAATCATTAGATTATTGATACAATGAAAATGAGAGAACTAATACAAATGGTACGTAAATGCAATAAAACCAAGTGTTGTAATAGATATAGAATTCAATGTGCTAAATGTTGTGTGAAACAGAATGCAGAATGAAAATTATGCAACATTAGGAGGTTTGGTTGCACAAAATTAAAATGATGACAATAAAATAAATAAGTACAAAATAGAAGTAAAGCAATAAGTAAATAGAAAGAATTCAATATACGAAAGTAGTCAATTCAAGGATATAATAGCCCTTAATATGGATTAATCCTAGATTACAGAATATTTGATTGCCCTAATTGATTTTTCAACTTTGGATTACTTAGAACCCCTATAATAATCACTACAATAATTTGGAGATATACAAATGACACCTATATAGACAATAAAGTCTCAGTTATCTGTATAGGTCTCCAAAAATTTTATTTTATTTTAAATTTAAAAACCTATATAGACAACAAATATTGTCTATATAGACATTTGGTCTATATAAACAACGACTTTGTAGACGATAAGGGCATTTATATAGATCCACAAAAATAGAAACTTGAAAGGACCTATACAGACCACAGTGTGGTCTATAGAGCTCAACTTAATATAAATCACAAGATACGAGATTGTGGTCTGTATAGGCCGAATCTATACAAACCACATGTGTGATCTGTATAGATTCGGCCTATACAGACCATAAATGTAGTCTATGTGTGGTTTGTATAGATCTGGCCTATACAGACCAAAAATGTAGTCTACATAAGTCACTTATATATATGTAAAATATTTTAAACTCTGTTTAGATATTAATATCATACTTGTTATATAAAAATTTTTTCCATTAAATCTTATTTTATATCCTCAATGGAGAACAAACTTTTTTTTCAAGTTATTTGAATATATAAAAATTAATTATTTAAAAGTAATTATGTAATGAAAATTATTTCTAAATAAAAATTATAAGTAAAAGTTTTCCATTAAAAAATAATAATTAATTAGTATTATCAATTATAATTACTTTTAAATTAATTATTTATAGTTAGTTATTTTTAAAACTATTCCTTATATGAAATCATTTTAAAAGATATCTTATCATTTCAATCATCTTAAATTTTAGAGAAATGAATTAAAATAAAAAATGATATATTTTTTAAAATTATTTCAAATATAATTGATGACCATTATTATGTTATATTAATGCATTAAAAAATTATGTCAATTAATATTTAATCATTAGATTTAGAAATAAAAATATTATTTTCATTTTTTAGTCTGGCATTAATTTTGATTGTAAAGTTAGGGTTTTAAAGGTTAAATTTGTATAAGTGCCCTGAAAATATTAATAGCACAAAACTTTATTTACCATTAATGATTTGAATGAAAAAATAATAAATAAGAAAATAATTTAACTCAGAATATTTATTGAATATCAATATATACATAGGGTATCTCTAAAGTACATAGTGATAAGAATGATAATGAAGTAGAGTTAGAATATATCAACTTTTTTTAACCCATATCCAATTATTGAAGACAATATATCAATTTGTGCCATGCCCCTTTATTAAGAATAATATTTATGTTATCATGATATTTCAAAATGTTGCATAGGAGTTATAACTACTTAACATCTTTCACAAAAAAAAAACTACTTAACATAATTTGAAAGATACATTTTTTACAGTGTACACTTCATTCTTTTGATTTTAATAATGTAATCAAATATTTTTACTTGTAATAGGATGGAGGTTGACAAGTATCCCTTTATGATTATATTATCATTAAATTTATTGATATATTTTTTATTTATTTTTTAGCATTGTATTTTAAAATTTTGAATTTAAGGAAGAGTTAGTAAAGATCTTTCTTCTTTTGAATAGTGTAAAAGCAAAATATACATTAGTATTGCAAGATATATTGTTATCTTTATATATCACTTTTAAATTTAATGGAATTATTGAGTATAGAAAAAAGTTTAGTCAAATGAATTTTTTTATTTAATCATTTTTTTATTATTAATACAATATATAAAGACCTCTACTACAAATATATAGTAATCGAGATTTTTTAGAATAATTCCTTCATTAAGTTGAATATCTAATTTAACAAAATTATTTTACTCTATATCACACATTTCAATCCTTATATCACATTTTAAAATTTTTTTAATTTTAAATATAATTATAATTATAAAATAGATATTATGTATTAAGTTTTAATGCTTTTATAACTTTTTTATTAAATATTAAAACTAATTTTAAAAATAATTAAGGTTTTGTTTAGGTTTATGTATGATTCCACTTTTTTTATCTATTTTTTTTATATATCTATCTTTATATTCACTTAACTATTTTCATATGTCAATATCATTGACATACATGTATATATATGTAAAATAATTTCTATTGTAAAATAAACTTAATATAAAAAAATATTTAATTTCATCAATTAAGAATATTTTTTTTTCATGTTGTTTAACTATACAATTTACTTATTATTTCATTTTATTTTAATTGATCCATTGCACATTTTTCTTTTTCTTTTGTTATTTACTTTTGTTAATTACAATTGAAATGTAAATATCTCTAGATCATAATAATATACTATAATATAATTTTTCATCAAAAAAATACTTTAAATAACTCAAAATTTTAATTGTCTAATTTTTTTTTAATTTTCTTTATTATATGGTTTATTTTTCAATAAGTTTAAAATATAATATAATTGGATTATTTTGATATATGTCATATCACTTAATTATTGTACCACATGTTCAAGGTTAAATTATTTTAAATCTAAATATATATATCTGTAAATAAATAGAAGTAAATTAATTCTAATACTTTGTACATTTTCTTTGCACATTTAACATAAAGACAATGTTTTAAAATTTGATCCGGTTATTAACCTGATAAGATAAGTGAGTGAGGGTTAGGCCAGTTTAACCAATTAAATCAAGTGGTTAAACTAGTGAGCACGCGCGCACGCGTACACATACACGCACATATATATATTTAAAAAAATTAGATCTACTTAATTTAATAGGTGTAATTTTTAAAATATAAGAAATAAATATTAATTTTATCATAATTATAAAATAAAGTTTAAGGATTATCATTATATATACCAGAAAGCTACTTTTATAATTTTAAAATCTATTCAATCAAAATTTTAAGAGTAATTTAATTATTATATTAAAAATATTAATTTATTAAAATACAATAGGAAGTAGTATTAAAATTTTAATTTTACAACAAAATTAAAGGTTTTTCCATTATTACAAACATTCAACACAATTTAAGTATATTTTATAATATTAAAATTATACTTTGTATCTGTTTATCAAACATTTTAAATTTATTTTTATGAGTAGAGACAATGTTTATATAAATGAAATGCAATCCATTACACGAGTGGATGCCAGCACAAGTGGTAAACTAAGCTTAGCAAGACGGGAAAGAGACCAAGCAACAGGGCGAGAAGGCATAAGGAGGTGACACGTGGTATGAAGTAGGGTAGCAAAGTATGCACACGTGACATGTGGTACAAAGCAGTGCAGGAAAGCATGGGCAAATTGACCAAGGTAGAGATAAATGACACATGGCGCAAAGCAGGGTGGCCATGGCAGGAAGAGATGACATGTGGCGCGAGGTAGTGCAAAGCAAAATTCACAGGCGAGAAGTGGCATTCACATAGGCGGAAAAAGTAAGGATTTTATTTAGCTATTTAAACAATCATAAGGCCTATACAAACACTCCTGTCATCTGTATATGTTCCATTGGTCAAATGATGAATATGCTTTTCATTAAAGGCAATACAGACGACACATGTCATCTATATTTAGTCTCAGTATTTAAACTAGTGCAACACCCTCCCCCTCCCATTTTTGGCTACTTCAAGTTATTAACATTTCATTTAGTATAATATCATCAAAACGTACTATTTAGCTAAAACTTATGTATTTTTAATAATGTAATATTATAAAATATATTTTCTCAGTAAGGAAACTATTGTCTTATATAATATGTCCAAATGATAGAGATTTTTTAAATAACTTTGATATAAATATATTATATGTGCATTTTTACTTTTATTTTAATTGTTGAATGACATTTATAAATGGTTACTGTTGTTGCTATTATAATTACCGAATGATATTTATATAATAGTTAATGTTAGTATAGTGATGTTTTACCATGTTTTATTGCTTTATTGTGTAAATTAGTACAATTAATATCTTCTACAATTTCATATATTATTTTAGATTAGTTGTATTATGAGTTAGGTAGAAAATACATAAGATAGAATTTATGTAGAAGTTTACAAAATTAGAAAAAAAATATAAAATATCTCATGATGCAAAAATTTCATGAAACCTATACAACCATTTAAAAAAGTAAATGATGAAATTACTTGATAACAAATACATATAAACTATTAGTTTAGCAACTTCCCCTATGTAAAGTACATTCTCTTATTAATATATAAAATTTTTTGGTTTAGTTAAATGTAATTATAATATATTATCAGTATAAAATATATTTTATTATAATTAAATAAACAGAAGATACATTGTGATAACATAAACTAGCATTAAGCTTGTGCTACAGACTTCTATTTTTCCTAAAATGAGAATAATAAATATTATATAAAAAGAATTATTACAATATTAAATATAATTATTTATGTTTATACTATAACAACTATATGCTTAAAGTTAAATATATGATATTATATCAATACCAAGCAATATTAGCATTTAAGTTATAAAAGAAAAAATTAGAAAAAGTGGAATAAAGTAAGGAAAATTATAAAGTAATATAAGAGTAAAGAATAAAATCCAAGAAAATTAAAAATTTTCACTTATTAAATTATTATGACAAAAATAAAATTTATATTTTATTCTAAATATATTTGTTTAAGAAATTAATGTCAAAATATAAGCAACGGGATTGAACATAAACAATTGAAAGAAAGAAAAATATGAATTGTATAAAAAAGGAAGAGAAATAATTAGTAAGATATAAAGTAATATAATTATTATTAAAGGTAGAATATAAACTTAACAAAATAAATTAAAATTTTAACGCATAGCAAATATTTTTATAATAAAAAATATTATATATATATATATATATATATATATATATATATATATATATATATATATATATATATATATATATATATATATATATACTACTTGATGATATTAACATATGAGATATAAATAATAAAAGGAGTGCATACAAAAAAATTACAAAGTGTAATGAAAATAGATTAAAAAATTTAAAATAATGCATAAATTGTAAAATGATATCAAGAATTCATTATAATCATCACAAAATGATATCAAAAATTTCTATTCCATGGTCTGAAGGATCATATCCAATGTCATTCTTTGTACAAAATTAAGAAGCAAACTACATTCATGTAGTTCGTAAATTTTACCATGGTAAAAGGCTATTAATATACTATATTTAAATATGTTTGTTGAATGTTGTCATTTAATAGTGTGACATTGTCAAGACTACTAGTCTAGAAATCACACCATGTTAAATTTAAAACATATTTGCACTATAACCTTAGACTCGTTCAAGGGTTGGTTGATCTTCTTAAATGAACCAACCCCTAAATTATCTAAAAAATATGGATAGTTTGGGACATGTCCTTTAGTTATTGTGATAACCTTATCTATTTGTTGTTTCACTTGGTTGAAATTTCTTTCTTTTCTAATGTTCTCTGGGTGTGTACTATATGATGTATAGTATACACACTTGGAGAACCAAGGGGAGATATTGCCGAAATTTCATCATTTGTGAAATACATCAAAGATAAGTGAAGACAATAATAGGGGGAATATCCTAAATTGGATAGGGCCTTACCCGTTAGAAGTGGAGTGATAAAGTAGATTTAGGACATATAATAAACATGCATACAAATTGAATTATATGATGACTTGTGCCCTTGTAGGCTAGTTACAATGTCTGTTAACAAAAGCTGGATAAACCTATGAGATCGGATATCTAATGCATGCTGGAATGGTGTTATTGCATTTAGGGGCAGAGCTAAAAACTTTGTCAATGACAAGGGGATGGTAAGATATCCATACAAGAAGTGTTTGAATGCATTGTACCAAACATTAGATACCTTGGAAGTGCACCTAATAGACAATGGATTCAATCCGTCGTGTACAAACTGGGTCCATCACAGTGAAAGGTATGTACTTAGGGCCGAGGTTATGCATGGAACACCTGTACATGATGCTAATGAGATGACTGATATCATACATGACTTTATTGGCCCTCATACCACTGATGAAGTAGGTAATAATGATGAAGTTCAAAATGATGACACTTTGGGGGGGGAAATATCTTATGGATAAGCCTTTGATGACCTATTTACAGAAGTTGAAATAGAATTGTACCCCAATTGCATAACCTTTTTTCTCGCTAAACTTCTTAGTTAAGCTTATACATCTGAAGGCACTTTCACAAGTAGATGAATAAATCATTTAACTCCCTACCAAAATTATTAAAGGAGGCACTACCGAAGGATAATAATTGCCTAAGTCACATTATGATGCAAGAAAATGGCTTAATAAACTGGGATTGGGATGCGAATCAATTCATGCCTATAAGCATGATTGTGCACTCTTTTGGAGAGAGCATACTAAAGATGAAACCTATCTAATTTATGGGGAGAGTCAATGGGTCGACAAAAATGCAAAAGGGAAAAAAGTTCCTCAAAAGGTCTTGCAACATTTTCCATTTACTCTTAGGTTGAAGTGATTATACGAATCGAGGCACACGACAAAGGATATGACATGACATCAAATGGGACGATCCACCGAAGATGGGGTTTTATGACATCCTGCTAATGGAGAACCTTGGTAAGATTTGGACAACCTGTCCACTAAGGAATGTGCGATTAGGTTTGAGTGTAGATGGATTTAATCTTTTTGGTGATATGAGCCTTTCATATAGCATGTGACCAGTTGTGCTGACCATATATAATTTGCCACCCTGGCTTTGTATGAAAGATTTTTTTTTTCATGTTAATGCTACTAATCTCTGGGCCATAATCTCCAAGAAAAGATATAGATGTCTTCTTAAGACCACTTATCGAAGAACTATATCAATTATAGGAGATTGAATTTGAAACCTAAGATATTGCTACGAATAGTATGTTTAAGATGCAAGCAGCATTAATATAGACCATGAGCAACTTTCTCGCTCGAAGTAGCTTGTCAGGTTGGAGTAAACAAGGGTATAAAGCATGTCCTATCTACAATGAAGACACATGATCAGTGTGGATTAGAAGAAAAATTGCTTATGTCGGTCATCGTTGATTCCTTCCGAGGAGCCACAATTGATGAAATAGTAAAGACTTTGATAGAAAGACTAAGAGGAAAACCCCTCTGAGATAGTTTACTAATGACATGATCATGGACCAATTAAGTAAAGTACGTTAGAGATTTCTTGGAAAATACATGCAATGGGGTGAAGTTAAGCAGAAGAGAGATGTAGATGAACTTAATTAGAGTAAGAAGAGTATCTTCTTCAAACTTCCATATTAGCCTACAATGATCTTGAGTTATAATATTGACATGATGCATATTGAAAAAAAATGTATGTGATAGCATTGTGGATACACTCCTGGATATTAAACATAAATCGAAAGACACAAATAATGCAAGATGTGACCTGGCCGACATGAATAAGAGAACTACATCCTAGATACACGCTTAGTTAGGATAATCGACATCAATTTTGTCAATTCATTAAAAATAAGAAGTTTACTAGAAGTTTGAGAAAGAATATGGTTGACAATGACACCAAAATCAAGAGGTTAAAGTCTCATAATTGTCATGTAATTATGCAACGATTATTGGCACTTGCAGTGGGAGCTTTTCTGCCAAAAGAACTAGTACTACTAATTATTGAGTTGTGCAATTACTTTAACTAAATCTGTGCAAGAACTCTAAATAAGCAAGATGTGAAGCAAGCTAAGGAAGATATTATGCTAATCTTGTGCAAACTTGAAGGGATTTACCCTCCAACATTCTTTGACATAATGATCCACTTAGTATGCACTTTCCTGAGGAAGCACTACTAAGGGGTCCCATTCATTTTAAGTGGATATATCCACATGAGAGATATATAAAGAAGCTGAAGAACTATGTTAAGAATCATGCTCGACCTAAAGGTTCCATTGCTGAAGGGTATGTTATAGATGAGACATCGACATTTTGTTCTATATATCTACAAGGGATGGAAACAAAATTCAATCAACTCAATATAACTAGGATATAGCAATGTGAGCACAGAAAATTGATTGTTAATTTTTCAATCTCAATGTCGACTTATTGGTAGAAAGCATGTTATTCATTTAGATATAAGGGATCATGATACAACAATATGGTACATCCTTAACAATTATTCTGAAATTCAAAAATATTTAGAATAAGTCCCTCAAATTATTTTACATTTCATCTAGTTCATTCCATTTCCTAATGAGCCTCTTCTATAATGTAGTGAACATAAATGATAATTACAAGCAAGTGATTGTCAAAATATTGAACATTTTGTAAAAACCTCAATTTCCTTCGTGGTTTTACTTGAAGGTAATTCTTTATCATTCTTGTTACAATCTAATGCTATACAATTTTATTTTATACTTGTATTATTATTGTTCACTTTAAAAAATTGTACAAATTTACCACATTCACAAGAGTGGATCCTCCGAAGCGACTAATGAGCTATTGTCTTTAGCTTTTGAACCAAGCTTCACGATTATGTCGTGTTTAAAATGTGTGGTAAATGGAGTTTATTTTGTAATAGCTTCTTGAGATGCAAAGCACAAAGCACAAAACAGTAGGGTTTTTGTATTTGGAATAAAAAATGACACATTTTATGGCATTTTGGAAGAAGTTATAGAGTTAAGTTATCTACATAACTAGCCTGTGACTCTCATCAAATGTAAATGGTATGACACTGACCATAGAAAAAAGAAAATTATTATGGATAAAAATATAACAAGTATTTTTATCAATGCTTAGTGGTATAGAGATGATTCGTATATACTTATATCTCAAGCACGATAAATTTTTTACATTGAAAATCCTCTTAATGGACCGAACTAATGAGTTATAAATAATATGGTGCATCGTGATGTATGGGATGTTTCTGATGATGATAATATTAATGCTAATGGCATATCCTATTTGCAGGATGATAACTCTACAAACTTTGTCCTCATAGTAGATGTTGGAGATTTTACCTTGATTACTTTGCAGGATCAAAACCATGACCTTGATTTTGTTTCATCTTTTAGAAATATTCTGGTTACTTCATAGATTCTGACAATTTTACAAATGATAATGATGATATAGAAGATAAAACTATTAGGGATTATATAGAAGAGGAAACTTTGGAGTGTAATGATAATGACTTAACTGATAAAGAAGATAATGACCTTGCAACATTCACTACCGATGAATCTGATTAGGATCAAGACTTTTTAGTTTTCCAAGTAGTTATTGGGCATTATATTTTGATAATTTTGGATTTTGTAGTAAGTATCATTTGTAACCAGTTACACTAATTATTATTGAACAACTCATTCTATACGTGCAAATGTAATTTATCATGGAAGGATGAATTATTTTGTGTATCATAAGCATTACTTGCTTATAGAAGATAATAACTATTATGTGCATTTGATTATGTGTAACAAAGCTTGAGAGCCATGACTGATGTTATGTCACACTATTATGGAGGAAATGGTGGACACGACTAACCACCAGACCCTACTCATATCCCCTCCCAATGTAAAATAAGTGAAATTGGTTATAGTAAAGTGTTTTACTCTATATTTTTTCTACAAATGTATGTTCTTAACAAAGTTTTGTATTTGAAAGCTACACCGGGTTGATGGTATCATAGCAAATCAAGGTCTTAACCCTCCACAAAAAAATACAGAAGAATAATAAGAGGCCATTACTTATTTACTTTGATAAGACAAGTACATGACATGTAATTGGTGCAAATTTAAAGCGCTTTGCACATGACATAGGAGTGTTGGTCAAGCAATATTGTAAGCCTTTCCATAAAAATTGGAGACAAATGCCCAAGGAGTAGCAAGAGCGTGTTGTGTAGGGAGTTTGTGTGAGTACTGTGATAAATTTTTGAAATTATTTTTTTAATTGAGATTAATAAAAATAATAATAGAAAATGCTTTCACATATTCCAATGTAATCCCACTTCAAATTTGTGAATGTTGATTTTGAGGAGCAGGGATACGTTATTATAGGTATCCAGTAGATAGCAGTCGATCGATACAAAGATTGGAAGTCCGTGCTCCACCGGCATTTCTTAGAACATGGCGTTCAAGACAACATTCATGTTCTCAATAGTGTAAGGTAAGCTTGTCCCACTGATATTTCAACAAATTATTAGGATAGGTTAGGTACATACTTTGACAGTGACGAGCATAAGATAAAGTTAAAGTACAATTAGTTATTTACCATATTTTACATTAAATTTGTTTGTCTTCTAATTACAAATATTTTAATTTAAATATACAAGAGTTATCTAGAAAAATTCGAAGAATAGGTCAAAAAGTTGTAAAATGATGGCCATGGATCAAAGTTTATTACAACGGCACGACATGACAAGGTATATTAAGATTTTTGCATAGTGCTATTATCTAAAGTCTTACTGATTGTTAGTATCATGTTTTGAAATTGGTATAGAGAAATAAGGACATAAGTGAATGGCAACTGGTTAGAGAATTTTCATGAGCATTATATGTATCACATAAGAGAGTGGGTGCATTTGGATGCTCAAACTACTTATGTAAGTAACTACTTTCTAATTAAATAATTTTGCTTATTATATGAAAAGTTTTTCATTGAAGTTATATTTTTATGTTTTAAAAATCAAGGCCAAGATGCTAGAATTAGTTACCAATCAATCTTTAAAATCTAATGCTTCTTCTAATAGCTTCCCGATAGGTTCATCGGGTATTGATGAGCCTGCTATTGCTAATGAGGTGTTTGGCACTCATCGAGGGCATAAAAAGGCAATTGGTCATATGCTTACTACAATGCCATATGGCACCATCAGCGCCAGTTCATCTACTGCAAGATTTTCTCTGAGGTCGCACTAGGATGCAACATTTATGGAAGAGATGTAAACTCAAGTCACCATGACTCAAAAGGCTTTAGCTGATACAAATGAGTGTATTCGTTATCATGAGAAGTGGCAACAAAAGAACCATACTCTCCTTGAGGGCATGCATACTACTTTATACTTTTTGGGATTTTCTCTCCCTCCGCTTGAGGTACCATTTCCTTTTTCGAGATGAATCCCTTAGCCAAGAGTACTATCCAAATTTGCTTTTGAGATGCCTTTTACTTCACAGCATCCTTTGGCTCCTTAGTAACAGTGACCTTCACCTCGATCCCAGTCATAACCATGCCCACCTCTACCTCTACCCCAAGCATGGTGTCTACTTTCAGATGATGGAAAGGACAATGACAATGATGGCAACAACGACTGTTATTTTAGATAGTTTGTATCATATAAATTTGATTTGATACCTTATAGTATGTATGTATGTATGTATGTGACTTACTTATTTTATTATATATTCTTTAGAGTTAGTATATATTTCATTTCTTTTTATAATTACAATTGATTATATTAGATAATTTTTAACTTTGCCAAATTAAAAAAATTATTATCATTTTATTTTATTTATATATAAATAACTAAGTGTGAATATAAATGTAAAAAAATAATGAATATAAATATAAATAAATAAATAAATAATTATGACATGTTAAAAAAATCATGAATCCTTGCAGAATTTTATTTATTTTTAAAAAAATAACTTATATAGATAACAAAGGCTTTACAAATGACAATTATCGTCTATGTAGATAAGACTTATATAGATAATAAAAGATATACAGATCACCAAGTCGTTTGTATAGGTTGGACTTATACAGACCACAAAGTCATTTGTGTAGGTTTGACCTATATAGACAACATTAACTATACAAACTATAAAGTTATCTGTGTATGTTAGACCTATACAGATAAGAAGAGCTATACAGACCATAAAGTCGTCTATGTAGGTTTGACCTATACAAATGATAATAGCTATACAGACCACAAAGTCGTTTGTATAAGTCGGACCTATGCAGACCACAGGGTATACAAAGTACATTATCGTCTGTATAGCTTTTGTTATCTGTATAGGTTCGACCTACACAGACGACTTTGTGGTTTGCATAGCCCTTGTCGTTTGCATAGGTTTAGCTACATAGACGGCTACATAAATGATAAAAAAAAATGTCATCTGTATAGGGTGCAATAGGCGCGATTCTATATAGACGACTCAATATAGATGACATTGTCATCTATAATAGATATACAGATGATAAATTCGATTTATATAGATAACTTTTGTGGTTTGTATAGCCTTTTTTTTAGTGAATTTATGAATCCTATGCTAGATTACCATCTAGAGTTTGATCAATTAAGATTAGTTGAATTAAATAACCGCTATAACCCCTAAACTAAATTAAAATTGACTTAAAGATGGAATTCAATTAATTTAGAAAATTAAATTAGATACCACTGAAGCAATCCCCTAATCCTCTATCCTAACATGTAAAACCATGATTAACTAACCATGATTTCACATTCAAATAGAAAAAGAATAGAAATCATGAGATTGAGCACCAATTATTTTAAATTAGCATAAGCAATTTCAATAATTCAACATAAATAATTGGAGAAAGAGAAAAATCAATAAGAGAAAATTTACTAATCAAGATCTCATAATCCTTAAAGAGAAAAGTTTCACAATCCTTGAACCAACTAAGAGTTTTTAGCCTTCAATGACTTGAAAATAAGAAAACAAGAAAAGAGAGAAAGAAAAGATATGTTGCTGAGTCTATGTGTAAAGTTTGAAGTTTAGTGAGTCTCTCCCCTATTTATTTGAACTAATTAAGCTAAAACCCTATTAGACTAGGATTGTATGACTCTTAGGATTACAATAATAAAGCCTTTCTAATTTTTAGAAGCTCGGACCTATTTGTTATAAGTCAACTAAATCCAATAGATAAATTGGTGAATTCTTACAAATCAGAATTCTAACCAGATTTTGATTATAAAATCAATGTAATTTGGAAAACCCATAAACATTAAACTTGTAGGCATGTGTCTTATGAGAATTTGGGCACTAGTTTTAGGATAATCAAACTACTATAGCTCCAGATATAGCCCAAACCATTTTTCTTATGGATAACTTAGACTAAACTCACCCATTTGCTATTAAGAATTGGATATATAATTCTAGCCTCTAAAAGTTTAATAATCTCTTTCTTTACCACATCTAAAATCAGGGGATTGAGTCTTCTTTATGGTTATCTCACTAATTTGGGTCCTTTTTCATGCAAATTTCTATACATGTAGGTGGAAGGGCTAATACCAAGGATGTCTACAAGTGTCCACCCAATTTCTTGTTTATGAGCTATCAAAATCTACAATAATTTCTCCTCTTGTTTAGGTTGCAAGTTCTTTGCTACAATGACTAGTAGCTTTTCATTCTCCCTTAAAAATGCATATTTCAAATGATCTGGAAGAGGTTTAAGCTCTAATGTTGGTAGCTAAATGATAGAGGGTATTAATCTAGTGGTAGAAGCTACTTCAGTAAGGTGAATCTCCTCTTTGATAACAAATTTTATGTATTCTGCAACTTCAACAATAGCATTGGTTTCTTCCCCTAAAAATGTAAAAATTTCTTTACATATAGCACACTAGTTATTACTATCACAACAAGTACATTCATGATCATCAAGGCTATCCATAAATTCATAGGTGTGTGGAAAATTAGCAAGCATGTCTTCAATGGCACTTTTAGCTAGTTCATCAAGTACATCTATTTAAAACACTAAAAAATTTTCAACAGGGAATTTTATAGCTTCAAAAATGTTAAATGTGACTATTGTATCTCCAACTTCCATAGAAAGAATGCCAACATCTACATTAATTTTTATTTTTGTTGTTTTGAGGAAACGTCTTCCTAGAATCAAAGGTGCAGAGTTATTTGAAGACTCATTCTCCATTGGTAAAATGTAAAAGTCCATTGGAAATATTAATTCTTTCACTTAAACTAGCGCATCTTCAATAACTCTAGCAGGTTGTGCTATATTTTTGTTGGCTAATTAGATGATAACTCCTATTTGTTTCAAAGGACCAAGCTATAAAGAGAAGAATATAGACATTAGCATGACATTTATGGAAGCTCCTAAGTCAATTAAAGCATGTTCAAATCTGTTATTGCCTATTACACAAAGTATATCAAATATCCCTAAATCTTTGCACTTCTGTGGCAAGCTTGGTTGAAAAATGGCTAATACATTTTGTCCTAAGCTCACTTTTTCATTAACATGAAACTTTCTATTGCATGTGCACAATTCTTTAAGGAATTTAGCATATTTAAGGATTTGTTTGATGGTTTCCAGCAGTGGGATATTAACTTCCACCTTCCTAAAAGTTTCTAAGATCTCTTTATCTCCATCAATTTCTTCTCTTTTCCTGGACTATGTAATTCTATTAGGGAAGGGAAGTAATCTTGTATAATTTTCTAGTTTCTACACTACTTATGGTTTGTCCAATTTCTAGTTGGATTGAAGGTATTTTCTACAACATCTTCAGCAGCTATTGGTTGTTTTGCCTTATGTTACTAGGTTGCTGGTTTTGCTTTGTTAGGAACATGAACTTCCTTACCACTTCTTAGCATGATGGCAAAAACATTACTTCTAGGATTGAGAATTGTTTGGGAGGGTAATTTGTCAAAACCTTGTGATTTATACTAGCTTATGGTGGAAGTAAGCTAACCAATTTGCATTTGTAGGTCCTGCATTGTAACATTTACCCTCTGTTGAAGCTATAAATTATTGGTAGTCATTTGCTTGACCAAGGCCTGAAAGGATGGCTGAAAGTTTTGCTACTGCTAGATTGGCTTGGAAGGTTATTGGAATAAAGATATATTTTGATATGGTGCTAATCTAATTTGTTGTACTCGTACATTGCCATATCTGAAATTAGGATAATCTTGCCGGTCAAAATTATAAAAATTTGAGTAGAGATCATATTTAGGTTGTAGTATAATGGCAAGTATTCTTGCTTGCCATGTGGGTGACCTAGGTTCAATCTCTAGCAATAGTGCCAAAATTTTAATATGTACATTACAATACATCAAAATTAGAATAAAACTGATGTACTGAAAACTTAATGCTATATAGTGGCACAATATAATATCCGATTTGTTTAAAGTGTTATAAAGTTTAATGTTTATGAATAATTTTTATTTATGTTATTGATTTTAAATTTTATTCTTTGACATTAGAAATTCCATCTAATTGGCTAGAGTTGGTTCAAGATTGGTTCAATTATTTCCTATAAGGATATTTATTTTGGGATTTCCAAATTTACTAAATGATTATATAAATATTGTGGGAAAATTGGAAATATTGAAGCAGGGACTTTAAATAAAGTAAGTTTTATAAAGAAAATTGGTTTTGTTTTGGTCAAGATTAAATTAAAGAGAGTTATAAAGGAGAATTTGAAAAAGAAAAAGAAACGATGAATGCATGGTGGTGTGCTGAGAAACACTATAACCAAACTCAAAGCTAATATTTTTTTTTTCTTTGTAATTTTGGACAGCTTCCCTCGGATTTTGTGCCATTTTCCTTTTATTTTTCTATGGGCAATTGTCTTTTTTCATGTATTTTTCGGGCTCTCTCTTTCGCTCTCACGGGTCCCACTCCCTCTCTTTCCAGCATGTTCTTTCTCGATTTTTGTGCTGTTGACTTTTCCCTCTTTTTACGCCGTTTCCACCGCCTTCAGCTGTCCTTTTTCCTTTTTTGGTTTTATTCTTTTTCTTTCTTTCTTTCTTCTCACGCACATGCCCAGTAGTCTCTCTCTCTTCACAACTCCTCACGCCACTATCGCTAATGATTATTTGGCATCCCTCCTTCGTTTAGCGCCTTAGTTTAGCTGCTATTTGTGGGCGCAGGGAGGTTGTGTTCTGCAGTAGAAACAGCAACGAAGATGCTGTTTCCTCCAAGCTTGCTCACCGTGATTGCCTCTGTTTCAACAACCGTTGTTTGGTGAGCATCTTTTACGGCTTATGGCTGACGGTAGCTACTAAATAGAGGCAGCAGGAGGTGCGGCCAAAATAGGACAGGGCCGTTCGGTCCTTTCTCCGTGCTGACGTTCCGATAGGCCGCCGGTGAAGCTCTGGTGAGCCTATTTAAAGACCAGTAAGTTAAATTTTTTTTATTATGACTCTCATGATTCTGCTGCTTGAAGAATGATTCATAAAAACTCCATATATATATATATATATATATATATATATTGAAGTAGATGATGTTAATCCTAATAATGTGATTTTATGTCACCAAATATTAGGTGATTGTAGGGGATTGCAATATATTATGTCGAAGGATTCATGTATGGTTTAAGAATTTCCATCTATGAAAATTTTGGCTCTATTATTAGTATTTTGGAACACATGATTTTTATATTATATAATGATAAAATAATAAAATTGATATCTTCTTGAAAAATTATATTCTACTTAAATTAGCTTTAAGGTAAAGGAAGATCCAAAATTGTAAAAATGTGATTTGAGAAATTATATGGGATAAAGTTGATTCATTAAGTGTACAATATCTTATAACAAGATGATCAAAGTCTTTTTATAGTAAAGAAAGCTCTAATATTTTAAGCCATGTTGAATCATGAGCCTCTTTCATGTATATTTTGGATATGAGTACAGTTTTTAAAATGGTGAAAATAGGTATGTGGCTAACTTAAAGAAGATAATTAGAGTCATTTAAAATATTAGATAATAATATGTTTGATAAAGTGAGTTGAACTAAGAAAAACTCTTAAATGTGGCCTCTAACTACCTTAAGTTAGAATAAAATATATGTGTGTGTGTGTGTATCCAAGAATTAGCATATAACTAAATGAAAAAATGTAGCCTCATTGGACTAAGGATTTAAATGTGAAAATTGAGATTTAAATGTGAAAATTGATAGTTTTATTGAGATAAAGTGAGAATGTAAGAAATAAAGTGTATGGTATAAAGTTAGAAATATTAAAGAGTGGGTATGTGAATTCATGAAAGTAATGTAATTAGAATGTCCATAATGCACGTAAAGACATGCTTCAATCTTATAAGTTAATCATGGAGAATAGAAAGAAGCTAAGGGGTTATGATATCATGGTGTTCGAAAATATTACAAATGATACTTTGTATTTATAATTTATTATTGTAATTCCTAATTAGGAAAAAGAGGACCACTTGAGAGTTACTATGGGAAATGCGTCTCATCGGGTGAATATATATCTCATCACTACTTTTATCTAAATAAAATATGATTTAAATGTTATGAATGATATTTCTTTTATTGATAATATAAATTTCATATTCATTATATAAATTTAGTTTCATGATATAAGGGTAATTAGTTATTGATGAATGATAATCAATTAGAATGCACAATGAAAATATGGTTATGTCCTTGTTGGCTAATGATTGATTGATTGTGATAGGATTGCGATAAATTGTATTAGTCAATTGTGTTGTATACTTTGATGGCTTATGAATGTTGGCTAATTATCTATATGAGTTTGTGTTGGATTTGATGATGTGGATAAAGTAAAATTCGAGCAAAATGATTACATTATAGATTGAGCTCGATAAGACATTGGAAATTATGAATTGTGTTAAAGTGATGACACAGGATATCTTGATTTGTGATGAAAGGATGATGTGATAGTCGGAAGAGAAATTCCTGGTAATAGTTAAGAAGGATATAAGATTGATTTGAGAGTTGGATGACAAATTTTTGGTGAATGATTAAGAAAAGTATAAACTTGATTCTGAAATTAAAAGGCGACTACAAATATGATATTATAATAGAATGTGCGAGTATATATGATATTAGAACTTTGTTTGTTATTGGATGTTATCATTTAACATGAATGTAAAGGCACAATATAATTGTGATGATTTATTTATATCTCAACCTTAAAGGTTGTTTATGATTGTGTTGTCTACCCAAAATGGGTAATGCATGTTGTGATGACAATGTCATGTATCATCAAATAGTTGCACTTTTCATGAGTTTTGTGTAGGAGAACTCTCATCCTAAGATTTGATTTTATAGATTTCAAAATGCCAGAAAATGGATTTGTTAATAGTTTTAATTTATCACATGCTTAATCTATGATTTTCATATGTAAATTTGAACTTTCACAAATTATTGGTAGATATATGCTCACTAAGTTCTTATAACTCATTCTGTTGTATCTTCAACATTTTTAAGTTATGGTGAGTATATTTAAACTTGATGTATCCATGCAGAATCAAGACTACCTGTAATAAAAGATTTGATAGTTGAGATTGTTTTTAATTAGGATCAGTATTTAAAATAAAGTTGTGATTTATTTGTGTATTTTTCTTGAGATTTGTGTTGTATGATGTATGTTTAGGAATCTCTTGCATCTGGATTAATATAAGTTCTGTATTTTAGGGCATATGGTCTTCGGGAAATGTTCAGAAAGAGGCTAGATTCTGTTTGTTTTTCTCAAAAAATCTTAAGAAAATTTAAGTTCTCTTGAAAGTTGAAAACTCCCGTTAGGTAGAAGGTGTGAAAAATTGTTAAAATTTATAGAAATCGATAACAGGATTCATGTCAATAATGATTAAAAGAAGGTTGTGACACATAATTAAGTCGTATTCCTAATGATCCTTTTGATTTTATCTTTTTTAAATGATTTCCTAATAATATATATATACAATTGTTGGATTATTGATATAATGAAAATGAGAAAATTAATACAAATACAATAAAACCAAGTGCTATAACAAAAACAAAATTTAATTTGCTAAATGCTATGTGAAATAGAATGCAGAATGAGAATTATGCAAAATTAGGGGGTTTAGTTGCATGAAATTAAAAATGATGACAATAAAATAAACAATCATAAAATAGAAGCAAAGTAGTAAGTAAATACAAAGAGTTCAATATACAAAAGCAATCGATTCAAGGATATGATAACCTTTAATATGGATTAATCTTAGATCACAAAACATTTTATTGCCCTAATTGATTTTTCAACTTTAGGTTATCCTGAATCCTTGCAATAATTTATGAATCTTACGCTAGATTATCATCTAGAGTTTGGTCAATTAAGATTAGTTAAATTAAGCAATATTATAACTCTTAAACCAGATCAAAATTAACTGAAGGATAGAATTTAGTTAATTTAGTGAATTAAATCAAATAATACTAAATCAAATAATACTAAATCAATCCCCTAACCCTCTATCCCAACATGTAAAATCATGATTAACTAATCATAATTTCACATTCAAATAGCAAAAGAATAAAAATTACGAGATTGAGCACCAATTATACCAAATTAGTACTTAACACAAACAATTTTAATAATCTAACATAAACAATTGGAAAAAGAGAAAAATCAATAGAAAGAAATTAACATTACTAATCAAGATCTCATAATCCTTGAAAAGAAAAGTTTTACAATCCTTGAATTAACCAAGAGTCTTTAGCTTTCCATGGCTTGAAAATAAGAAAACAAGAAAAGAGAGAAAGAAAAGCTATGCTGCTAAGTCTATGTTTAAAGTTTGAAGTTTAACGAGTCTCTCCCCTATTTATTTGACCTAATTAAGCTAAAACCCTATTGAATTAGGATTGTATGACTCTTAGAATTATAATAATAAATTCTTTCTAATATTTAGAAGTATAGACCTATTTGTTACAAGTCAATTAATCTAATAAATAAATCAGTAAATTCTCGTAAGTCAGGCTTCCAACCATATTTTGACCATAAAATTAATATAATTTGGAAAACCTATAAACATCAAACTTGTAGGCTTATGTCTTGTGAGAATTTAGACACTAATTTCAAATTAATCGGACTATTATAGCTCCAGATATGATTCAAATACAGAAGTGGGTTCAGTTGGGACAAAGACCCAACCTCAACTTCTCAGCTACATATGTCCTTCAAAACGCTTGAAATGAATTTGGACCAAAATATAAAAGTTGTACTTCTATTTTTTAGCTTTCTAACAATATAAAATTTGCCTCAATCTAACATTCGAAACCCATAATATGAATGAAAAATAGAAATAGTATCAAAATCTAGCATTTACTAAATAAATTCACAATATTATAAAATTAATTATAATTTATAAAATAAGGCCTAAAAGACACATAAAATAAAGAAAAATAAAATAGTACATATTTTTTTCATCAACGAGTTATCCACTTATTTCTATCGCTCTCCAGCCAAGGTCTGGATTGTTTCCACTTTCACGAGTACGGGGTGTTTACCGACATTCATGACATTGAGAAGTTCATGCAGCCGCCCCAATGTGCAAATGTAGGATGCATTGACGTGTGGGATCCTCCCCAAGCTTGTAGTTTCTGAATTCACCTAAATTGGCTACTGTTTTCTCTCTCTCCCACCGGTTGCATAGAGCTAGATGTAGGGGTTGCACCATAAGGCGGAGGTGAGTGTGTGTGCAATTGAGATGCAACAGATAGCATCTGGGTTTCGGGAGAGGCAAGGAGGGGAAAGATAGTGGGGTGCAATGTTGCGTGGCACATTTTGGAAATGCAGCTAAGTCGTCATAGGGTTTCAGTGCTTATATCCGGTTGATCCTAATGTCATGTACAACCTTACACACTTCAAGTCAGAAAGTTGAGGACCTACCTGGCTGCCCTTTAGGCCGTGATGGGTTACCACCTAAGGAAACGCTCCTTATCTCTGTTATAAGGCGTTAGGGATGACTTGGGGCCTTCGAGGGGGAAGCGTACCCGAGGACCGCTATTCCATTGACAACACAGCGTGCTGGAGCTTCCTATGCTAACCTCAACAACGGTCCAGACATCGAGATAAATGGGTCTGAAAAAGGGGCAACAATCCCCTGAGCGTATGCATGCTTTGATTCCACGTACACACCGCTAACAACGAACTTCACTGCGGGGAGAATAACAACAATAAGGATGCCGTTGGCCGGTATGAATATTCAATGAGCAACCGAACCCAGGTGTCTGTTGGGAGATATGTAGTTTGGCCCACAACTTCATACGTATCGGGAATGTCCTGCCGCCTGTGGACATTGGCATCATATGGGAGTAAGTGGTTAAACCTTTGCCAAAACTCCAGATGGAGCTTGCTGGGAGGGAACATGCGCCTATGCATCAGTACGGTCATGAACGTAGGGTTTAGGTGCATGGAAATGAAGACAAGATGCAAGCAATGCACGCATACCTTTCATTTTTCTTGCAATTTGGTGGCGTCGTAGGTGATCTTCTCAAAATGGAATAGTTCAGCCATGGTTGTATTTGCCCGCGGCTGCCTATGCTCAAGGGTAATTCGCCACGGTCCACCAACATACAATGCATCACTTGATAAGAAGAACGTTTTCCATCGTGAGATTGGTTGGGGGAATGTAGAGGAACAAAATGAAATGTGAACAGGCCTCACCCTGAATAGGGTGAATAAAGTTTGCCTTTATTCAACTAAGGAAGGTTGAAGTACATTTACTAACACTAATCTATTGCTCAACTACCGGGCAATAAAAAGAGGTAAATCTTGGCATCAATCACAAGTCCCCATTTGTAGATACTCTTAATTTGGGTAAGCTGATAACATTTTCCATTGCTCTGAGCCAAAGTACACCTCACAATATATCGAAGTATATTAAAGTGCAACCCAAATTATACAAGACCAAAGGTTGGACCCTACCTAAGGTAGATATAGATCTAAATTATACTAGGCTAAAGGTAGAATCAAAGGTAAGGTAGGAGTAGACTAGGTGATGTGATCCTAAAGAAGGCAATTACAAAGAGTTATCTAAAAGAACTAAGGATATGCTTCAAGTATCAATTCAAGAGTATTTGATGTATAAAAAGGAAAGCTTGAAATTGTGCATTTGAACTAATTGATGCTATTTTGGCTATTTTGGGCCTTAATTTACATTTTATTATATAGTGTTATTCAGTTTAGGAATATTGGGTCTCTTATTTCCTTTATATCTTGACCCATTATTTTATTAGTCTAAAACAACATGAGCAATTTAATTAGCTTCTTAGTTAGGCCTAATTAAGCTCATTTGAGCTTAATTAGTCCAAATTGACTTTTTAACTTTTTATCCTATATGAGGAAGATGTTCCTTATAAGAAAAAAAAAAGAAATTATAAATCATTTGTCAAATAGAATAGCTGAAGCTTTCTTTTTTATGAAAGTGTGTCTCTTTTAAATTCTTGAATAAATGTATAACTTATCACAAGGATCCAAATTTTGTGGCATTGATCTTCACTTGTCAAAGGATTTATCTTTTGTGGTATGATTCCTTTGCACTTATTAGAGGATTCTCATCCTTTATGCCATGTTTTTAATCATTCATCACTCTCATTTTGTCTTCTTTCAAAGTGTGGGATGATTATCATTCTATTCTCATTTGATTTATTAAATTTTAGGCCATTCCATCTATTAGATTTACATCATTTGATATTCTAGTTGTGTGAACTTAATATAAGCCCATTGTAAAGAACTTGCAAACAACCTGAAAATGTTAAGGAATGCCCTAAAATCTAGAAAACAAATTGAAAATAAAAGGATATTTATGACACACTCTAAATAGATAGAAGAAGATTAATAAGTGATATGTTTAAACACTACAAAAGATGAATTCCTTGATAAGTTTAGAAGTTCTCTCAAGAACTAAGGAGAAACACTCTCAGACAAAGGCATCAGCCAGTTTTCAATTACCAAATCTTCATGAAAATGAGGAATAACCTTCCTTAAATAGAGTAAAAAGTTAGAGTCAACCTAGAATAGTTAAGCCTAATTGGATTTAAGTGACTCAACACTAGCACACTAGTTAATATCATAAAATAACATAATAAAGACACAAAATCAAGTAACAAAATAGTGTGCTAAAATTACACTAATAAATAAAAACCCAAAATGTCTTAAAGCATTAAAAAGAACAAATCATGGCAAAAACATGGCTAAATGGAATGTAACAGCTCTTTTGATATTTGACTACACCATCCAATTAGAGTAGAAAAATGTTATGGCAGTTAAATGCTGTATTTGACTACTGGTAGATAGAAGCAACTCCAAGGTTGGTATATAAAATACTGAAGCTGATTGCCAACCTTTCATGGCCAAAAATGCATAATTCTCTCTTGTTAAGCTCTTTCAAACTCTCTTCCGTAAGCATGTAAAAACTTTTAAAGTCCTTTAAAGTTCATCTTAATCCTTTTAAATAGGTTTTTGTGATTACCTCTAGGATTGCATCGTCCCCCCTTTCTTGAAAAGGATTGTCCTTGAATCTAGACTTACATTAAATGGAGACAAATTAGAAACATAAAAAAAAGCACTCACATTAACTCACCAAGAAGATCCAACTTGGAAGCAATATTATTATTCCTTAAGTACTTAGAACTAACACTCTGAATGCAAATAGCACTTGAGTTATAAGAAGGACTTGTAATGCACAAGATTCTTGAAATGCAAATAGTTATTAGGATGGTCCCTCTCTTCTTAGATACAATTTGATCTCCCTTAGGACTTATCTTTTCTTATGAGGATCCAAAATCAAATTCCTAGGTCAAACACAAAATAAAAATCAATAAACTCATGCAAGCATATCAATTTATCATTAGTAACAAGTTTGTCAATGGTAGCACATTACATACAATTCCTTAAAAGTTTCTTACAAAAGGTAATCAAATCATGAAAGCTCTTGGTCTTACTAACAAGCTTAGGTGGAGATCATTCTCTAATTGCCTTTTTTTTTTCTTATCTACCTTTATTGCTTTGCCATGCACAACATGTCTAAAAAATATAACACTTTTCAAACAAAATGAACATTTCTCAAAATTATCATGCAACTTTTCATTTCTTAAAATTTGCAAAATACATTCTAAACTTTTTGCCAAACACAAGAATGTCATCAAGATGTAGTAAGCAATCTGTCTAATTCTTCAAACTCTCAAGTAGCAATAAAATCCATCCTTTATGCTTATGAAAGTCATAAAAACAAACAATAACAAATTTATCGAGGTGAAAACATATAAAACATGATTTATTAAATTCATGAAAGTACTTGATGAATTAGATGAATCAAATATCAAAGCTAACTACTCATATAAACAATTCTTTATTTTGAAAATATTTTTCTATACATTCCTTTTTCTTATGCAATGTAGATGATATTTATCTTTCAAATCAATTTTGGAAAACATATATGGATCACGTCATTCACCAAGCATATTTTCTAAAGTCCCTTTAAAATTAAAATATTTTATCAAATTACCTTTTTTTCATTAAAGAATCTTTAGAAAATATACAAAAATCATGCAACTTATTTTGCAAATCCTTTAGAGTTTTCCTAGCATCAAAATGTTACATTAATCCATTCTCATAAGCTTATCTAACACACAAGTCATTTAGAGAACTTTTAGGCATATGCAACTCATTTTTCCTATATAAAAATCTATTATGCCTAAAATTGTCTTCAAAGATCATTTCCTCACAAACATCAACATTTGGAACAAGATCAACATATAGAGGAATAACAAAATCATGTAAAGGGATAGCGAAACTATAGTCATCCACATATAAATTCTCAATCTACTTAAACTTAACAATTTTGTATGCAAATAATTTTACTATGCTAAAATCCAATGATATATAATGCAAATTAGAGATGAAAGTATACCATCAAGCCAATGTATTAATCATCATAATTTTTTTACCTCACTCACATTGAATGGCACATTGATATGTTTCAAGGAGTTTTTCTCACTTGGCATGTGTCTAATCACACCATCTTCACAAGTTTGATTCAAATTTCTAAGAATGGAGTCTACTTAGTGCTCTACTCCCTTAAAAGTGGTAATCCTCTTGGAAATTCTCTTAGAGGCATATCTTGAAATTTCTATAAAATAAATTAGTAAAACAACTTAAACTTGGTTGACATTTTCATAGGCTTCCTTATATAAGAAAATTGGCCTAGAAACATATAAAGCATTCCTCACATAATTTTTTTTTGCCATCACACTCAATTTTTCTATTTTTTGTTTTGACTCTTCTCTTAACTTTACTTCTTTATCTTTTTCTTCATAATCACTTTTTGTTTTGTTGGAGTTTTTATTCTTTTTACTTAACTCTAATTGCCTTTTTTTTTTCACAATTACTCTTTTTTTTTTCATGGACCTCACTATTTCCTACCTTTTTCTCCTTTCTATTTTTCTCTTCTTCTCTTTTGTTTTCTTCATCTTTCTTTTGCTCATTCTCTTTTTCTCTTTCATTTTCTTCTTCTTTCTCTTTTTTTTTTCTCATGTTTCTCATTTTTCTTTTTCAGTTTCAATCGATCTTCATATACTTGTTATGGAGATAAAGGAAAAAGAGTTACCTTTCTCCCATTTATCTCAAAGCTATACCTATTAAGAAAACCGTTATAAGTTTCACACTGATCACATTGCCATGGCCTCCTAAGTAATGAATGGCAAGCATGCATAGGAGCAACATCCTAAAACACTTCATCTTGGTACTTACCCATAAAAAATGACACTAATAGTTTATTGCCTTAGCTTTTTCATTATCATTCAACTCTTGTAAATTATATGGATTAGGATGTTGTAAAGTAGGTATGTATAATTTTTCTACCAAGATGGTACTAGTAATATTAGTACAACCACCATTATCAATGATGACATTGCAAACCTTTCCTTTGACATATCATCTTGTATGGAAAAGGTTCACCTTTTACTCTTCTTTTTCTTTCTTGACTTGCTTATCCAAAGCTTTTCCATCCATCAAGGCATCACCATCCGTAATAACTTCATCTCTTTCACTTTTTCCTTTCATATGAGATTTTGATTTTGGCTATTAGAGCCACCTGTGGACTTAACTTTTCCTTCAAATCTTAAAGAGGATTTGGGCTTGTATTGAACTTCTATGTCTTCTTTTTTCTCAACCTTCTCTTCTTAAGGTTTCCATCAATAACTAGAATTATAGCCATATCTAGAAGAGTTAAGAATCAATTTTTTCCTCGTAATAGCCTTTATTTCTTCCTAAGTAGCAATAAGCGTTGCACCAATTCTTATTCAACTAAAGTTGAACCTACTAAATATTAGCATAAGTAATGAATTGGTAAGTAATAAACCTTACTTTCTTCTCTTAAGAATAATTATAACAATTAAAGATTAACTTCATCTGCTTTTCCTACTCTAGATAAGCATCTAAATTATTTCTTCCTTGAAATAAAGGAATCTTCTTTTTAGTATTGTTAAGATTATAATCCATAAGAACTCTTCTTTGCTTATCATCTACTCTTCTTTCATTCCTCTTTTCCTCTTTTGCTTTCAGTCCTTTTGGAATCATTGCATTGCATCTTTTCTCTTTTGCTTTTATTTATCTTCAAAACATTAATTTATCATTTTGTTTTATATATTTTCCTTCTATCTCTCTCACCATGTTGATCTTTTTAAGGTTGACCACCTTCCGTCCTCTTAAGTTTTTCATCTCATTTGTCAAGTTACTATTATATGGTCCTTAAAATGGACCTAATTTCATTATTTCCACTATCTCTCAACATATTAAAGAATTATTTGCAAGAAATGGTTAGAAAAAAGGACTTCGTAAGAGCACACTTCTCACTTGATTTAAAGGCATTTATTCTCGTGTTTGCATTTTAATTAGGCTTTTACTCTCTAATGATCTCACACAATCTTACCTTTTTCCACTCTTAATTTTCCATTTTGGAATTCTTTAGGAACTAAGGAGACACAATCAAACAAGATTCAACAATTATAACAATTAATATTACTAATCAATCCATAAAATTGGAACAATAAAGGATACGTGGAGTTTAAGAAGGGAAACAAACAAGACCCTTAGAGAAATAACAAATGAACGCTCAAAGAAGGAAATTAACAAAAACTCAAAGATTAAAACTAAATAATTAAAGAAAGGAGATAAATAAGACTCAAAACTTAAAAGAAAAAATATGAATAAAAGAGTTAAAGGAACAAGTGATTGAATAGGACTCAAAGATTTAAGACCAATTGATAAGAAAGGAAACAAAGTCAAGACTCAAACAAAACTAAGATTAAATTTAGATAAAGGAAAGAAACAATGAATAATTGGCTAAAAATGGAAAGTCTAATGATAGCACAAAACATTCAATAAACAACACTCTTTTTTTAACTCTTGAAATAATTTAGTACTTTTGAACTTTTTTTGCACTATTTTTCTTTTTGCTTTTTGTAACTTTTTTTAATTTACTTGCTATTTTCTTTTCTTTTGAATCACTATCTTTTTCATTCTTGTTTCATTATTTTTTTTACTTTACCTTTGAATCACACCCAAAAATGATTATGTAACAATTTTCTGTTGATTGAATAAGGATATTGGATTACTATAATCAACTATCGTGTGGAATGAGAGAAAATCAAATACAATAATTGATTATGTCAACTTAATGTTACTTCTACCTTGCACTAATTGATTATAGGAATTGAATACTTAAGTTAAAATAAGGGAATTCAATTATGAGAGTAGCTTACTTAATAGATTCTCAAATTTTCAAATGAAATAATTAAATAGTGTAGGCGAGTAACTTTAGAATTGTTAATTTTTTCCTCCTACTATTTGATTATTATAATTAGATACACACACTATACTTTGATCAAACAATTATAATGCATTTTACTCAAATAGATTTTGAACAAAATAGAACCAAAATGACAATTATAATGGAGACACACAAGATGTCTTGACTCAAATTCAATACGGATAGTTGGTATATTAACTATGCTTAATGAAATAAGCAATTGATGCATACGGTTGGTATCTTAACATTATTCTTCCTAAATATGATATGTGGAGGGAGATATACATCCTTCATAGAGGAGAGGTGTGGTAAGGGTTAGAAGGACAAGGTTAGTGTCCTTATGTCTAGAGTGGTAGGGGATGAGGTTGCACCGAAGATATAAAATGAAATCTGTATACCAGCTATAACCATTCTCTTTAACAAATTTTAATAGTGACAAATAAGTCAAAACATGAATCTCACAAGAATGACTGATGCATGTACAAAAACCTTCCTCTCACCTTGGAGAACCTTCCAAATAATATTTTATTGTAGACTATAAGTGTCTACGGTGGGTTCCTAAGTAGACTACACTGTAAAGCTTAGGAAAATAAATTTTAAGTCTAATCTTTTTGTAGTTAATCCTATCCAACAACCCTATTCATTAGAAGGCATATCAAGTAGTTCTAGTTTGGTCAATATGCCAGCTTTTTCTTCCTTAAATATAGAATTAGACCTTAAGGAAAAAGAAGATAGTGAATGGAAATAGGATAGTTCTAATTAAGGGTCCTTCATTTGATAGTATTTATGTGTAGATTTATGTTTTAAAAAATTATGTACTCTTATATAAATATCTTAATATATGTAAATTATATTTTGAATTTTTTTATACACATGAAATCAATATTATTTTCTATAAATGCTTACTTATATTCTTAGTAGAGTTAAGAAAGTAGATGAGTTAGAAGTATCCTAAAGGCTTGTAAAAATAATTAATTAGTATATTAATACTAGTTAAGTGTCTTTACGCTAATCATGATATTCAATATTTAAGTTGTGACATTACACTTCACACTTTTTATGTAATTACCATTCAAATTTGAATTTTTCCAATTTTAATGCTCAAAACCATGGTTATGCTTTCTAATTTCTTAAAATCTCTTCACTTTGATAGCTTAAGGTTTCTATTGAGTAGTTTTAGGTAAAAACCTTATATTACACTAAGATTTTACTAACCCTAGACTTTCTTCTTGAAGAATTCTAATTCTTTTTTTCCATAACAATTACTAATGGTTTTTCATTCTCTTATATCTAATGGATGTTTCTTCTGATTATCCACTAATCATAACACTTTAGTTGCTTTTTAATGAATTTAAACTATTATATTTCTATTGTGTATTACATCTAGCAAAGAAATTTATCATGATACTCTTCCACTTCCACTTTGGCTTTGGCAGTGATTAATGTAACCTAGATGGACATTAATGCTCCACTTTAACCAATTAGCATATGAAACACTTCACCATAAAGTCTAATACATCTATCTTCATCCCTTTCCACTGGAAACATCCTTTAAGTCATGATACTTTTTTACCACTCGAGGGTGCATAGTATACGAAAAGTTATAAGCTTGATGTAATAATTCATTCCTTAAACTCAATGGGGCCTAAATCCTCCTTTGATAACATAAATCACCTTTTCTAGCAATGATTGATTTAAGCTCAAATTCTTTAGTTGCTTCCTTTGTTAGGGTTACATAACCTAAATTATCTTTTTGAGCACTCTTGATCCTTTTAGATTGCACTACCATATGAGTCAATACTATACCTTGATCTCCTATTAGCACTTTAAGTGTTTTACTTATAGATTTTTTTGTTGAAGGCATCCACTATTACACTTGCTTTGCCAAGATGGCAAAGAATTAAGTTATCATACTATTTGACAAGTTCCATCCATCTTTTTTTGTAATAAATTAAGGACTTTTGTTCAAATATATATTTTAAGTTTTTATTGTCTATATAAATTTTGATGGTTTCCCTATACAAATAATGTTTCCATATTTTTAAAGCAAAATTCATGGCAACCATCTCTAGATCATAAGTAGCATAATTTTGCACATGTTTCTTCAACTTCCTAGAAGTGTATCCTAACACCTTACCATTTTGCATAAGAACACATTTGAAGCCAAACATAAATGCATCATAATAGGACATACACCTTTAATGCCTAAGGGTAAAGCTAGTATAAATGTAGATGTGAAGTAGGATTTCAATTTCTAAAAACTATTTTTGCAAGCATTGATCCACTCATACTTGACCCTTTTTATGTTAATTTGGTCAATGATATGAAAATTTTTGAAAAATATTTAATGAATATTTGATATTACCCTACTAATTTAAGGAAGTTACAAATTTCAATGACCAAAGTGTTGGTGTGTGTCCTAGGAACTAATCATATAGATGATTGAAATAATACACAATGTATTATATTTTATTTTAGGCAATTTAATTATTATATTTTATTTTCATAATTTTATTATTATTCTGCGCGATTTATAATTTAATATAATAATTATCCTTGGAATAGCTTCGCTATTCATAAAATGTCCCTAGTCAAGTATTATTACGAAAAGGAGAGTAATAATACATTAAGACTAGCATATATAGTGACTGATGATTACAAATCATGGATATGTGATATCAAATCAATACATGAGTACATTATTAGTGAACAATGTATTGGACTGACCACTATGAGAATATTGCATGGATAGACATGTCATAAGTTATTCTTATATGATAAAAAAAACATATAAACCTTTGACCTGAAGTCACTATGGTTCTCTACATGAGGAATTACTCACTTTAATATTGTCCTATGTCACCTTTAATCAGGATGACGAATAGAGCATTAATTGGGTGTGTCATGAATCATGCAGAGGGAAGTGAGTGATGTAGATGGGATTTTGTCACTCTTGTATAAAAGAGAAATATCCTTGGGCCCCTTAATTGAGTGAGACTTATAAATGCACGGCCATGCTCAATTGGATTAATATGTGATATTAATCATTTATTTTAAGTCTACTCAATATTAAAAAATATAAATTGAACATTGACGAGAATGACACATTCCATGCCTCCAGTTCAATTTGGATATTATTATAAAAAGGATTATAATGCCAAACGTTGATCATGTATTAGGTGGATGTCGAATCACAGACATTCTTACTACTTGAGTGGCAGTGATGTATTGCCAAATACCGCTCACTGTCTATGACTCAATAATGAGTCATTATCAATGTAGTAAGAATTTGCAGGGTTACACAAAAGGAATAGAAATAAGACAATAATTAATTGGACTTTAATTATATTAATATCCAATTAATTGGACTTATTTTCATGCATATATATTATTATTAAGAATAATAATGTGTTATTTACGTAATATATATATATATATATATAATATTATGTGATATTATTTGATATTAATGTAATATCAAATAATTACGTTATCAGATATTAGATAAATATATTATGAGATAATATTATTTTGATGTTCGATAACTATATGCAATTATCTAATATTAAGATATTTATATTATGAGATAATTTTATCTAATATTAGATAATTAATAGATAAATCTTATCTCTTCTCATTATTTCTAGGATAAGGATAAGATGAGTTGTTAAGTATGATTAGGATTTTGGAAGCATTATCCTAGTAGGATTAGGATTATAGCTTGCTTAAGTTCTATAAAAAAGGGCTTGAGGGCAGCACATTAGGCACACGCTTATAAACTTCCTAAAATCCTAAATCACTCAAAAAATATCGAATCCTAATTCCTAGAGAGAGAAATGCATCCTAGCAGATTCGTGGAGGGTGAGAGGTCGTTGTTCACTCCGTGTGGATACCATAGAGACGCTGTACCTTTTGGCCGGCGTTTGATTCATCTGCTCTTAAGTTTTGATCAGTAAAAACATGAGTGCCCAATAGATAAAACCCTAATCATTGATTTCTGCTTTTTGCATGGATCCTCGGTAAAATTTGGATCAAATTTTGAATTTCTGCTGCATGTAATAATCCGAATTCCTAACATAAAGAATGCCTTAGCCAATTTTCCATTACTTTTACTTTTTAGGAATCCACTCTAACTCCATCTTGTGATAACACACTACCCAAAAAAATTAGCACTAGTCATCTAAAAACTCATATTTAGAAATTTTGGTATAAAATTGGTACTCTTACAAGGTTTACAAGATCATTTTAAGATATTGTACACGTTTTGCTTCACATTTTAAGTACAACAAGATATCATCTATGAAAAATCACAATTCAATCTAAAAAAGACTTAAGTATATGATTCATCAAGTTCATAAAAGTAGATAGGGCATTATTTAACCTAAACAACATGACTAAAAATTCAAAGTAGCTATACTATGTTCTAAAAATAGTTTCTAGAATGTCTTCCTTGTACATCTTCAATTAGTGTACAGAGGTTTATTTTAGAAAAATACCTAGCTCCTTGAAGTTGGTCGAAAAAATTATTAATGCAAAAGAAAAGATATTTGTTTTTTACGATGTCCTTGTTGAGTTATTGATATTTGATACATCATCCCATTAAACCATTATTCTTTTTCATAAACAACATCGGAGCCTCTCTGACTAAAAGATTTAGGTAAATAGAGTCTTTATTAATCAAATCTTCCAATTGCTTATTTAATTTATGCAACTTTGCTAGCATTATTCTATAAAGAGGTATGGAAACAAGTTTAAATTTGTGTATAAAATTAATATGGAATTCTATTTCCTAATTTGGTGGCAATCCAGGTAATTCTTCTAAGATCACATCAAGAAATTCCCTCACCATAAGAATAATTCTAATAATAAGAATTGGTTAGTTCAAATCCCTTATTATTTTCTGGTAAGTCTTTAAGCTTTTATGCTTAAAACTATAACAATGGATTGCAAAAGTTAGTTACCTTAAATTCTATAGATGGAAAACCTTCTATAGACAAGGTACCAAGCTTGTTAAAATAGTTCACACATGCATCATAGTTGGATAACCAATCCATCCCTAGGATTACATCATTATTAAACATATCAAGTAAGACTAAATGTACAAGCATCACATGTTCATAGATTATTATCGAATAAGCTTAGATTTATCAGCCAATATCATTACAATTAAGGGCACATTTGTTAATTTAGGAAATTTTCCAAAAGTATAAACAAATCTTTTTCACATAAAGGAATAGGTAGCATGTCATAACTTGACTCTTGGGTACTATGACCATTGTAAAGATGTCTTATTAGTATTAATTTATTAACTAGTTTTCTTTTCAAGCCTTTAAAATATTTCTGACTCTTTACTACTTAACTATACTAAAGATTAAAATAGGCATTAATAGAGAGTAGAATTAGCTACACATGTAATTGAAAATTTAAAATATAATTTACTTACATAAAAAAAAACTTACACAAAAGTACTAAAATTTTACAAAAACCAAAGTTAATATATAAAAGCTATAAGTAGAGAAACTCTTAATTTGACCCATCCTGTTCCTATTCAAGGTTTTCCTCAGGATCAAATTCAATGGATAAGGAATACCAAGGATTTAGCATATTGATAAAATTAGAACTATTGAATATATCTTCCTAAGAATGGTTAGGTAAAATAGGATTAATGATAAAAGATTTAGTTCAAAATTTAGCTTTTTGAGTCCTACAAAATAATCAATGCAAGGCCCTATTGCTATCATTTGGAATTTATATTGGAATATAACTTGGAAAATTCCCTAAGGTGACAAGAAGTTCTTTGTATAAATATCAGTCATTCTTCAATGATCCATGCTTAACAAAGAGCGTAAGTATTAAAATACTCAATGATTGGCTATTCTTTTTCTTTTCTAAGGAGTTTTTACCATAATAGATCAAAGATATATATATATATATATATATATATATATATATATATATATATATATATATATATATATATATATATATATATATATATATATATATATATATATATATATATATATATATATATATATATATATATATATATAATAAATAATGATTAAACTTAACTCTGTTGTATTTGTTATAACTTTTCTATATAATGTTTACAAAGATTACTCTATAAAATGGCAATAGTTCATATATAAGTTTCTCTTTATATTTTTTATCCTCTTATTTAATCATCCTCTAGTGCTATTCACTTGGTAGCAAAATGATGAGATTCAAATGAAACAGCATGTGGATAATCCCAATAAAAGCCTTTTTTTAATATTCAAACCACTTCCAATTGCCAAAAAACTTTTAATACAATATCCCTAACATATTAATTAATGAGAAACTTCAATTATTTATCAACATTAACATGTTGGTACTATTCATGCAGATTAAAAACTCAAAATTGTCAATTTTGGGTAGTTTTTGGAGTTATAGAAAAAGAACATTCTTGGCATTTAAATTAATTTTAATTGTTACCAAATTTTTATGCAAAGTTACTAACATAGTAGTAATCAAAGAACATCAGTTATTTTAGCTTTTCTCAATCAAATTATGACACAAATAACACCAAGTAGAAGTATACAAAACCTAAAATTCTATTTTAAGCCATTGTAACCAAAGTCCATTCAAATGTACTTTTTATAACTCTAAACTTTTCCAAAAATTCCTAAATTTTTCTATACCTATCATAACACTATTTGTAATATGATTATACTAAAAATTGAAATTTAAATAGGTTTTAATTCTTAATTCCAAAAGAAACAAAAGCATACCATTAAACTTTCTTGACAAAATTTTATCTCTACATTTTCCTATAGTCATTTCCTAAGGAAAATCTTTATGAATCATATCCTACTTATCTTAGCACCATAATATCAATATCATATCCTCATATTAACATTTATACAATATCAAAATCAAACCATTTAGTATCACAACACAATTTACATCTTTAATCGCAAATGTTATCAAATTTCTTCATCTTTCATGGAAAACTCGATAGAATGAGTAGTAGTTACCACTCATCTCAAATTCTTAATTCTTCAACCTTTCAAATACCTTTTAGAATAATAAAAGAATAGATCTACTAAAATAAATTAAATTTTTGAATTTTTGGATAGGAAATAATTATGAAAACTTGAAGGAGATAGACAAGAACTTATAAAACCTATTGGAAAAGTTAAAAAAAACCCTAATGGAACACCCTTGGGAGAGCTCATGGTTTTGCTGGGAAATAAGCTGGGAAAGGACCAAAAAAAGTACGTAAAAATGTCTAAAAAAGGCTTTATATAAACCATAATTTCTAAAGCTTGCAATATAAGCTTTCTATTTTTATTTTTTACAAAAATTTGGCTAATAAATCCAACATATGAGGCATGATTTTTTTGCCTAAAATCAAAAGATTTTCTCAAATCCACTAAAATTTAGCCAAATAAAATGCCTAGAAATGCTTGCTAACAAATGCCTCTAATTTTTTATTTTTCAACAAAATGTCATACGCTTCTTTCATAAGATTAGGCCCTGTTTTAGGCCTAAATTTTTTAGTTCTATAAATTATATTTGGGATAAAAAAAGTTGGCTAAGTTCCAAGAAAATCAAAATAATTTATTTCAATGTTGGGCCTAATCTCTACATTTTCAAACTACCTAGGCTAATTTTAAGCTACATGGGCCCATAATTTCCCATTAGGCCTTTATATAATTTTTCTAAATTTAATGTTAGGGTATTAGTTATATTTTAACCCATATTAGTGCCTAATATAAATTTTATAAAAATTCTAGTTAGGTAAACCCTCATACTATCTTTATGGTTTACCCAAATTTTACCCAATTACATTAGTGAGCTTCTATTAGGATAATTTCTATTCAAAATTTCTTCTTAAATTTTCTTATTATATTGGGGTATTACAAATTCTTCCTCCTTCAAAAAAATTGATCCTCAAAATTTAAAAATTCAAATAAAAATAAATAGAATTGTCAATAGTTGGTATATAAATCTTATATAAAATCTTACCAAATAAAGTCAAATACTTCTTTTTCATATCTTTTTTTATTTCCATGTAACTTTTTGCACTCTATGCTTTTCTCATATTATTTTCACCATTAGGGTCTCTTTAGAATGCAATTTCTTTACTTATCTATCGATGATCTGCACAGGTTGCTCTTCATAGACTGATTTTTTATCTAATTCCACTAATACTTCTTTTAATACATGGGATTCATTTGGAAAATATTTCCTTGACATTGATAAATGAAAAACTAGATAGATTGCTTTCATGTTTTGTAGTAGTTCTAGTTAATAAGCGATCTTTCTGATTCACTTGGTGATCATATAAGGACCTACATATCTTAGGTTAACTTTTTCTTTTTACCAAATCTCATTATTCCTTTTATAGTGAAACTTTTAAGGACACATGATCACCTACTTGGAATTCTAATTCCTTTCATTTACTATTTATATAGGATTTATGTCAACTTTTAGCTGCTTGTAATTTTTCTCTGATGATTTGAACAATGTTAATAGCATCCTTGACCAGGTTAGTGCCAATCATTTTAATTTTCTTTGGTTCAAACAATCCAATAGGTTATCCACATTCTTTCATCATATAGAACTTTAAATAGAGCCATTTGTATATCAATGTGATAATTATTATTATTATTATATATGAACTCCATCAATGGTAAATGTTTGTCCTAGTTCTCAACAAACTTAATTGCACAAGTTCTTAGTGTATCTTATGAAGTCTAGATTATTTTTTGAAACTGTCCATTAGTTTATAGATGAAATGTTATACTAAACTGTAATTGAGTACCTAATGTTTCCTAGAATGATTATCAAAATCGAGAAGTAAACTGCAATCCTTAATCTAAAATGATCATAAGTAATATATTATGCCATGGAATAATTTTATCCAAGTACAGCTGAGGATACTACAATGTATGTTGTCTTTACTAGTAAGAAATATGCTATCTTCATAAGATGATCTACGATTACCCATATAGAATCATATTCCTTACTAGTTCGTGGTAACTCGATTATATAATCCATCATAATACTCTCTTATTTCCATTCAGGACTATAAATGTTTTGATAAAGTCCCACCAAGCATTAATGCTTTATTTTTACTCATTAATAGTTTAAGCATTTGATCACATATTCTTGCATGTCTCTCTTCATTCCATCTCGCCAGTATATATTTTTCAAATCTTGATACATCTTAGTTACACTAGGATGCATTGTATAAGATGACTTATAGGTTTTTTTTAATACTTCTTTTCTTAGGATTATGGGCACCCATAATCAATTTTTTCTCTTTATTACTTCGTTTTTCATCCATTACTAAAATGGTCTACTCTTTATTCATAGCCTTACTCTTTAGTTACTCATATTAAGGATCTTCTTTTTGGGTTACTTTGATTTGCTTTATTATTGTAGAATGTACTATTATACAAGCTAAATTTGCTTTTCTATTTTCTTTTAACTTCTTTTCCTTACCTTTGGGAGCTTTTCATCCTAAAGCATTAGTAACTACATTTGCCTTATCTGGATGATAGTAAACAAAGCAATCATAATCTTTTACAAACTCTATCCACCATCTTTGTCTCATGTTGAGTTCTTTCTTCTTAAAAATATACTTAAGGCTCTTATGGTCTATATAAATTTCACAAGTAGGCTTATATAGGCAATGTCTCCATATTTTCAAAGTAAACACCACAATTATCATTTCTAAGTCATGAGTGGGATAATTTGTCTTATACTTCTTCAATTGGCGAGATGCATAAGCTATCACTCTACCATGTTGCATCAATATGCATCCTAATCCTACTTTAGAAGCATCATAATACACTATATATCCTTCATGCTATTAGGCAATGCTAATATTAAGCCAAAAGTGAGTCATTGTTTCAATTTTCTAAAAACTCTGCTCATATTCATTTCCATATAAACTTGACTCTTTTATGAGTCAATCTAGTTAATGGTGCAACTATTATGAAAAAGTCTTTTACAAATCTTCTATAATATCTAGTCGACCCAAGAAAACTGTAAATTTTAATCACCAAGGATGGTCGTGGCTATTTGAGCACAACTTCAAGATTTTGTGGATCCATTTGTATTTCTTCTTATGGCACTACATGACCTAAGAAATGTACTTTCTTTATCCAAAACTCACACTTTGATAATTTAGCATACAACTTATGCTTCCTTAACATTTGCAATATGATTCTCAAATGTTACACATGTTCCTTCTCACTCTTAGAATATACCAAGATCACATTGATAAATAGAACAATGAATTTATCTAGAAAGTATTTGAAAATATGATTCATTAAATCCATAAATGTGGTGGTCGGTGGGAGCACTGGTTAATCCAAATAGCATAACTAAGAATTTATAATGGTTGTAACAAGTCCAAAATGCCATTTTTGGAATATCTTCCTTCTAAATTTTTAATTGATGATAACTTGATCACAAATCATTTTTCAAGAAATACCAAGATCCTTATAATTGGTTAAAAAAATCATTTATTCTCAACAAAGGATACTTGTTTTCAATAGTAACCTTATTCAATTGTCAATAATTAATACATAGCTGCAATGTGCTATCTTTCTTTTTCATAAATAGCAACAATGCTCCCCTAATAATGTACCAGATTGTATAAAACCTTTATCTAACAAATTTTGTAATTGCTCATGCAATTCTTTTATTTCCACCGATACCATCCAATAAGGTGTGATAGAAATTGGGTCTATCTTGAGAATACTTTCAATTATAAATTTAATTTTCAAATCTAGTGGTAACCATAATAAATCTTCTAAAGAAACATAAGGAAATTCTCTTATTATGAAAACTTCATTTATTCTCACTTTTTCCTTTTCAAGCTCCTTTTTAATGCTATGCATCCAATGCATCCTTCACACATAACATGAAGGTGAGCATTCCTCGCCTCCTTTCACCTTGAAAAATTTGAATTTCTTTCCCCTCAAATTGATAAGTTACAATTTTATGATAATAGTCAACATAAGCATAATATTTTGATAACTAGTTTATTCCTAGAATTATATCATAATCCTCCATCTCTAATACAATTAAATCAATTGAAATGGAATGTTTATCTGTCCACATCATACATTTTTTAACATTGAGGGTTGTAAGAATAACTTCTCCCACTAATGTATTCACCAATAAGGGTTTGTCTAATTCATCTAACGATTTTAAAAGCTTAACTACTAACTTTCTAGATATAAATAAATGTGTAGCACTAGAATTAACTAACACTTTTAAAAAAGTTTTAACTAAAATAGTACTTATCACCATTGCATTAGAAGTCTGTGCCTTCTGGCGCGTCATGGCAAACACTCTTGCTTGAATCCTAGCTAGCCTTTTCCCTTTGTTTTTCCTATTTGACATTAATGGTAGTTTTATTGTAGTTGTATTTTAGATAGGTTAAATGTTAGGGCCAATAATGTTGCTTTCTTACTGGGCAAGCATACACTCAAAAGCTTGATGTCCTATTTATCAACATTTGAAGCAAGATTCGCATGGCCTAAAATGACTAAGATTACATGGATAATAGAAAAGAGGTTTATTTGGTAGATTTAGGAAAGAATAGGTCATATTTGAAATATTAGGTCTTATTTTTTATCTACTACTAGGAATTCTTCCAAATTTGTCTCTTCCCATTCATGCATTTCCAATTGGCACATTTTGAGCTGTTATTGCCTTTCCTATATCTCTGCTACTTCCTCCTTAAAATTTTCTTTTGCTTTTTCTTGAACTTGTTTCTGTACATTATCTTTCCTTAGTGAATATCTTCGCTTTGATTGCTTGATTTAAAGCTTGTTTGTAAATTGTTCCATCTGAAATATGTACTTAGTTATAAAAAAAATCTCAAAGGCTATATAATAACTAATTCACCTCAGCTTTCACTGTAGACACTAAATGTTCTATATATCAAACAAATGAGTGAACTATGCATTATATTATGCTATCATCATAGGTTCTTTGGTCAGTCTTTCAAATTCACAGGCCTTTACCTCATGGACACATGGTGGTAGAAATCTATCCATTAGTTATGCTTGAAATTGCTTCCAAGTGATTAGTTCATTAGTAGTGATTATTAGTTCAATGTTATGAACATACTAGAAATAAGCCACATCTTCTAACTGATGGCTTACTAATTCTACCATCATGTTCTTACTACATCCTAATGATCAACAAGTTTCTATCTAATCTATAAATTGATAAAGATCTATTGTTGGATTTGTACCATCATACTTAAGGGGTTTAATTTTTAAAACTTTTGTACTACCTATAACTGCTCTCTCAAAGGTAATAGGAGAACTTGTGGCCTTAGTGTAGGTAAAGCTGGAAGTGGAATAAGAGGTTGTTAGGTTTAAGTTAGGCCAAGCTAGAGTTTTAGGTTGCTCTTTTTCAACTTTATGCAAGTTTTCTAGAGGTATGTTTGTAGATGCTTCATGCTCTGCCACTTCTGGATGTGCTCAAGTGCATCTTTATAGCACTTTAGCTTAAGTTTGCCTTTTTCTAGCCATAATTCTATAAAATGACTTTAATCAACAAATACTACTTTTTTAGAAAGGAATAAGAAAGAAACCTATTAAGTATTATGGATCCACTGTGATTGACATTCGTTCTTTCTTCAACTTTCCATAAATTCCATGTTTTGATTAAGTCTTCTTTTGATTCTACTATAATAGCTATCCTTGACCATACTCTAATATCAACTCTATCACAACCTAACTCTCAAGTACCATGACTAGCATAAAGATGCCTAACTAGTATTAATTTATGAACTAGCTATCTTTAAAAGCCTTTAAAATATTTTTGACTCTTTACTACTTAACTTTACTAAAGATAAAAATAAGCATTAATGGAGAGTAAAATTAACTACAAGTGCAATTGAAAATCTAAAATGTAATTTACATACTTAAAAAGATTTACACAAGAGTACTAAAGTTTTATGAAAGCAAAAGTTTACAAATTAAAGTTATAAGTAGAGAAACTCCTAATTTAACCCATCCTATTCTCATTTAAGATTAGAATCAAATTCAATGGATAAGGAAGATGAAGGATCTGCATATTAATAAAACTAGAATTACTTAATATATCCTCCTGAGAATGGTTGGATAAAAATAGGATTAATAATAAAAGGATTTAACTTAGAATTTAGCTTTGAGTCCTACAGACTAATCATTACAAGGCCTTATTGCTATCATCTAGAATCTATATTCGAATATAACCTAAAAAGTACCCTAAGGTGACAAGAAGGTCCTTGAATAGATATCAGTCATTCTTCAGTGATCTATGCTCAAAATTTATAAATAAAAGATCAACAACAAAAAGTGTGAATATTATAATACTTGGTGATTGGTTATTTTTTTCTTTTTTTTAAAGACTTTTTACCATAACAAATAAAAGATATATGTATATAATAATGTAAAATAAATAATGATTAAACTTAACTCACTATAACTATTATAACTTTTCAATATAATGTTTACAAAGATTACTATATAAAATAGTAATAGCTTGTATATAGGTTTTTCCTTATATCTTAGTCCAGCCTTATCACTTGTTACCCTAAGCATTAAGCCACTAACCTTATCCTTCTAACCCTTACCCTTCATCTCCTTCTCTACAAAGGATAAATAACTCCCCCAAATCAAATTCATGTTAAGTAATGTTATGATGCTTGCCATAGCATCAATTCCCCTTTTTAAATTTATAAGGTATGGTCAAAATATCAACTATACCATAAAATTTTATCATTCTTATATGCATTCATATTTTATTATGTCATGACATTATATCAAGGGTGATACATAATTTTTTTATTCAAAATAATAATAAAACTTAATTCTTTTGCATAGCTATCAATTATAGTCCAAGTATGATCAATTATTTCTTAAACTTCAATTTCTTACAACATCATTTAATAAGAATAATCAAACATTGAACTTGTTATGTAACATGGAGTAATTCCATGATTTGGTGCCTTTTTAAGCATCCAAATTAATTTAAATTTTTATCAAAATTTTATCTAATGTTTCTAACACACTAATGTACATCAAACAATAATTTTCTCATTATTTAATTATCCTACAATATTGTTCACCTAGTAGCAGAATGATGAAATTCAAATAAGATAACATTTGGATAATCTCAACAAAAGCCCTTTTTCAATATTTAAATCACTTCCAATTGCCACCAAACTTTAATACAAGATCCGTAGCATGTTAATTAATGAGAAATTTCAATTATTTCTCAATATCAACATGTTGATACTATTCATATAGAACTAAAATCTCAAAATTGTCAATTCTAGGTAGTTTTAGAGTTATAAAAAGGGCTTTTTTTAGCATTCAAATCAAATTCCAATTATTATCAAATTTTTATGCAAGGTTACTGACATGTTAATAATCAAAGAACATACAAGCAATACCAAACAGTAGCATACAAAAGCTAAAATTTTATTTTTGGCCATTGTAACCAAAGTCCATTCAAATACAATTTTCATGACTCTAAATTTTTCCAAAATTTTTCACACCCATCCTAACACTATTTGTAACATGATTATACAAAAAATTGACATTTAAATAGCTTATAATCATTAATTCCAAAAGAAACAAAAATATGCCATTAAACTTTCTTGGCAGAATTTTTTCTCAACATTTTCCTATGGCCATTTCCTAAGGAAAAGTTTAATGAATCATCTCATACTCATCTTAACACCATGATATCAATATCATATCCCAATATAAACATTTATACAATATCAAAATTAAACCATGTAGCATCACAACATAGTTTACACCTACAATAGTAAATGTCATCAAATCTCTTCATCTTTCATGGAAAACTTAATAGAATAAGAAGTAGTTATCACTCACCTTAAATCTTTGATTCTTCAACCTTTCAAATAAATTTTAGGATAGAAAAAAAGTAGCTCCACTAAAATGAATTGAACTTCATAAATTTTGGGGATAAGACGATCTTGAAAACTTGAAGGAAATAGAAAAGAACCTAGGTCACCTTGCTATAATTGGATGAAACCTCTTGGAAAAGCTAAAAAATTAAAAACCCTAATGGAAAACCCTTGGGAGAGCTCATGGTTTGGCTAAGAAATGAACTAGGAAATAAGCAAAAAAAAGTGTACAAAATATCCTAAAAAAGCTTTATATAAACCCTAGTTTCTAAAACTTGTAACATAAGCTTCCTATTTTTATTTTTTTTGCAAAAATTTGGTTGATAAATATAGCACATGGGGAACAATTTTTTTTTGCTTTAAAATTAGAATATTTTATTCTTAAATCTATTAAAATCCAGCAAAATAAAATGCCTAGATATGCTTGCTAACAAATGCTCTTAATTTTTTACTTTTTTACCAAAATGCCATAAGTTGGGCTTGAATTTTTAGACATTGAGCCTTGTTTTAGGCTTGAATTTTATAGTTTTAGAAACAATACTTAGGTAAAAAAAAGTTAGGCTTAGTCAACCAAGCAAACCAAATTGATTTATTTCAATTTTGGGTCCAATCTTTAGATTTTCAAACTACTTAGGTTGATTTTAGTATACTCGAGTCCTTAGTTTCCTATTAGACCTTCATATAATTTTCCTAAGCTTAGTGTCAAGATTTTAATTATGTTTTGACTCATACTAATGCCTAATATAAATTCTATAAAAATTCTAGTTAACTAAGCCTTTGTACTATCTTTACCTAAACTTTTCATGATTATGTTATTAGGCTTTTTTTAAGGTGGTTTCTATTTAAGATTGCTTTTTAAATTTTCTTGCTCTATTAGGATATTACATAGCACCCTTATCTAATAAAGCTCTAAAAAGGAGCTTTCCAATTTTTAGCATACTTATCACCATGGTGTTATAGGGTTAAGCCTCTTAGTGAATTAAGGCATAGAACCTAGCTTGGCTTCTACTTATTGCTCTTTCTTCATTGGCTACATTAACACTTTTAGAAGGTATCGATGAATTTTTGCAATAGGTAGTTGGAAGAGAAGGGTTATTCTATTAAAACATTGAATAGCTAGCCCTTTAGCTTATCAAATTTTCAAGATAATCTTTCCTCTTATGCCCTATTTTACCATAATTGAAACACTTTCCCCAAATGGGTTGCATGGGCGATTATGGCAAGATTGACATTACAAGCACCAATGTGTTCTAAATCTCTTATTATTTTGGGTTGAAAGATAGTTTAATGAAGGATTGGAATAACCTTTTTAATCCCTTGAATTTCTCCTTGTGGAGAATCCATTACAAGTACTATGAGTTAGAGTTGGTCTCGTGGAGGATCCACTCCCATCTCTTCCGAATGTTGCCAAAAAGAGCATCCCCTTTGAAGATTTCTTTTTGTTGAGTCATTTAAAATAACTCTTCTTCCTAACACTTTGCCAAGACTCATGCCTTTAATTTCTTTTGTCATAAGCTTAATCCTTAATGCTTAATCTAGGATGTGTTGATGTGTAGTATTATCATCAACTTGTATTCTCTCATAGTAGTAATCCAAAAGTCCATAAATGAATATGATCCCTTTAGTAAGGATCAAGTACGCAACATTCTAGATAACTAAGTGACCTGTGTCATACTCAGTAACTAAGAGGCTTGCTTACCTCAAGCTCTTAAACTCTCATGCTTTTCCTTCTTGCACACCTAGGGGTAAAAACCTATTGATGAAGCTTTCCTGCCCAATATAAGGGTAGTAAATAGGCATCCCTCTTCTTTATGGTATTGAAGAACCTATGATGCACTAATCATTAACTTTATTAGTAGAGATTATGGACTATGCAACAATTTTTTGAACCTCTCTATTTAGTCCACACATAGATAGGGATCTATAATAAGGTTAGTGTTAGAATGTCTTTATGATTTAAGTTTTAAAAACTCATGAACTATATGAAATTTATTTATATCACCGCTTTCAAGAAGGCTTTGTTCCTTTTCATGTATCCATTCTTAATCATGATCCGTCTCATGATCATTTCAACCTTTATCATGGTCATTTTTGTTTCTATGCCCATCATTCTCCTAGTGCTAATAAAGGGCTTGATTGACATGAGTGATCACTTGCTACATAAACTGTGTAGCTCAAGAAAGCATTTACTCATTACCTCTCCCTATTTGTGTTTCTATTACTTCAAGATTGTGAGCCTATAGAAGTCTCATCATTCAAATTCACCATTTTCTTAATACAAAAGATAATTTAAATGTTTAGATAACAATTAAATTTATCATAGCAAAAATAAAACATTTCAATTCCGAGTAAACTCCACCACCTTCCTTAATAGTATTATAAGGTCCATTGAAATGATACTAGTGATATGTGATTCCAAGTGCACATATGTCACTAGTATAATTTCAATTAACACCTACTAAGGTAGCACATAAATAAAATTATAGGGCTTTATTCCATTAAGAACTTGCATTATACTCCGATACTAGCTTTATCATGACTATGATTGGTATAAAATCTCTTATGTAGTTTCCACTAACCAATTTTACATTTCTTAATATCATCTTAGGTCTCAAAAGATAAATAAATAAACAAAATTATACTTTGAGCTAGAATTGCTAAGATTTCATTCATGTATTAAGTTTAAATGAAAAAAAAGTTAAGCATGCTTATAATTCACTACTATTAGAGCACAAGTTATCCAAACTATCTCCAAAAGAGTAAGTTTATAACCTTTTACCTTACATTAAGTAAAAGTAGGCCCAAAAGAATATCCAAAGAAAATAAAAAAGTTAATGTTGCCCATCCATACTAAGAGACCTCTTACAAATATCTACAACATAAAACATAAAAGAGTAGACCTATGACTTAGTAAGTAAATATCTTAGAAAATAATATCACATATAATAATTATATCTCACCCATTTGACATGATGTTTGCATATGAAAGTGTTACTTTCAAGTATAGTGTGCATCACCTATAGTGGTATATGATTCACACATAATTCATATTAAAATCTTATCTCTATTTAGCATAATAAAAAACTAGAATTCATTTCATTCTCAAATGAATTCCATTAAAAAATTATATTTAGATTTAAACTTCAGTAGATTTCATTTTATTTTGAAATATTATTTTATTTACATTTTTACCTTTTTAAAATCCTATCAAATTAACTTGGATTTTGTGGGATTTCATTTCATTTGGAATGCAAAATTGTTGCTAGATAACTTTACCATTAATCATTTAATTTATTTATAACCTAATCCATTTGCCTTCTACTTTAAATCTCATGCTATCTTCGTCTTCTACTTCTACCATCATTGTTTGTCTTTGAGAGATTGTTCAATACTCATCCTTCTTGTTGTTTGGCTATCAAAAAGAAAAGTAAAACTATCTAGATTTATTTTTCTAAGTTCATTTTATTAATACCTATTATCTGATACCATTTTGATCTTTCCTTTTTTCTTAACTGATTCATTTTACCCATTGTTACGTTGCTGTCAAAGAGAGAGGTAAGATTAATTTATTCCTAGGTTTGTTTTTTAGGGTTATTGTATTGATACCCATTCTTTTATTTTTATGCTTTCCTTAGATTTAGGTTTGTTTTCATAAATCTTTTATTTAATGTTCTAGTTTTTGTAGGTATTTTTATTGAAATGAATTACCAAAGTTTAATATGTTTTTTGTTATTTTTAATGATTATGCTATAGCTTTGTTTTGCTTTTCTTTCATTTTGTTATTTTTTCCTTTTTAAAGTGAAATTAATTACATCATAAAATTAACCTTTTTTTGCTATTGGATGAAAGTGATTAAGTTTTGGTTCAATTCATTCTTTTAATTTCTTATTTTGTCAGAAGACTAAGTTTTGGTTTGGAAAATTATGTATTGAGCAAAAGTTCTTCTATTTTTGCATGAACTAGATTGTCAAGTCCCTTTTGATTTCTTAAAACACTTTTCCATTGTGTGAAGGAAGATTATCTAGAAAGTCTCAGTCAGTTATGGGTTTTCCCCATTTTCTATTTGTTATTGTTTGTGAATTTTAATTGAAATTGATGAAAAATTATTCCTTTAGAGCTTGGAGCTTTTTTTTTATTTCATAGCAGCCATTAATATACCACTATGCTTTAAATTTTTTATGGGTGCATTCGTATCATTTTAATTATGTCTTGTTATGTTTGGACATTATACCTTTGTGGGTTATATATTTCATTTTTAGTTTACAGTAGTATTTCTAGTAAAGGCTGGTTGGTTCTAACTCAAGTAGCAGCTAACTTAACAAGTTTCAATGCTAGTATAGAATCCAATTATGTTGGGAAAATGGCTTTCTATTATAAATATGATGAAAGCAATTGCTAGCACTCTCTTACATAACCTTCTTTGCAATTAATGATATTATTTAAGTAATTACTATATTCAAATAAGATCAATATTTGTTATTACTTAAAATCTGATAAGTTAGAACTTGCTTTTTATGTTTGAATAACTTTGTATACTTTTAAATAAATTTCTTTATTTCACCACTTAATCCCTAGCCCTCAACTTGTGTTTTAGTCATGTATTTTGTTTTAGTAGAACTAATGCAAACATGGTGTCCTTGTCTTCCACCCTTTTTCATTATCTTCATACTTATTCTACATTTTTTTTCTGTTTACTATTTAGATAGGTCTATTCTATCTTGTCACAAGTCCTGTACACGGTTTCTTGATTGCATTGTATTTGAACATTACATCAGTAATTAATGTAGATAATCTACCATTAATAATGGGAAACTACATAAGTAATGTAGCCATCATAGTCCAATTTAGAGCATGATCTATTTAATTGTTTCATGGTAATATTGTTTTTATGCTTAAAGGGTTTTTATGATATGGTTCTTATGATAGTTATAATATTCTTATAATGTGGTATTGATGGAGTGGCCTTGTTGTTTTATCTTTTTGGAAGAATTCCTATATGTAACTTAACACTAGGTATTGTAAATCAGTGTTGAATTCCAAAAGCGGATTCCTTATCTGAAAGAATTCCTATATGGTTGAATTCTTGTATGTAACTTAACACTAGGTATTGTTCTAATGCTCTAGAGTTGAAGTTAGTGTAGAATTCCACAAGTGGATTCCTTATTTGCAATTTGAAGGCAATTTCAAACTAGCCCAAAAAAAGCAGGATTCTTGTCCTTATTTCTTCTTCTTCTTCTTTTCTTATTTGTACTCACAGCTATCCCCTAAAGATTGAACTTTGCCTTAATCTGAATGATGAGTTGTGTAAGGTATGGGACATAATGACTTAAAACATAGGCACAATCAAAGCAAACATACTTTATAATTTACTATATAAATGCAAATAGAGGGTGATTCAAGTTATATTGTACATGCAATTATGAAGAAAGTTGTATGTTTAAGAAAGTATAAATAGCATTCTCTTAAACATAGTCTGTAACTACATAGCTCTCTATAGTGATGAAGAAGTTATTATTTTGGTTCCCTAGGAATTTGGTTAACTAAAGCTAGAGAAAGACAAGATTATTCCTTGCTACATAATTAACATGGTAGACAAAATACTCTTAGATTCTAGAAACACCCCAAGCAAGATTGCTCCAAATATATTCTTAAATTTGAGTAATTTAATGTTTTGAACTTTTGGTCCCTTAAAAGTATACCATATCCCACTTTTATCTTTAAAAGAAACAACATCTCAATCTTATTGTCCAATATTTGCATCTAATTCAATTTTGTCTTGTTGTAATTTACTGCCTTATTCTCGTTGTTATTTGATGTCATTATGAATAAAGTATTGTAACTTAACACTAGGTATTGTGAAGTTAATGACCATGATAGGGAATTCATGTCATCGAGATGTAAAAGTAGAACACAGGGGAACTACTACATAAACGATAAAACTAGAATTGTTGAACGAAGTCTATATAATTTTCCATGTCTCTTGAATTTGGTAGGAAAAGAGAGAGATAAAGAGAAGCAAATTATTATACAAGATAAATAAAACATTATATCAAGGATAATATAGTAAATATAAATATTTCAAATGAATTCCACATATTTTAATTAAAGTTCTAAACAAAAATTTTCATTTTAAAATGAAATGAAATAATATTTTATATAATTTATTCCAAACAAAAGAATTCATTCAAAAATAAAATGAAATGAATTCTTGCTTTGGGATGTGTTGAACAAACCCTTAATGCAAATCCAATGTCCATTCCAAGTCATTCATAATATCAATCTCAACAAATAATTAAGAAAAGAAAATAAAAGAATGATAAAGCTCCTTGTGACTCCCAATCAATATTATCCCTTAACAACCCCATCCTTTCACAGATGGGTACCAAATCCAATGTTCACATGTACCTTTTTAGTTTAGAAGTCACGTGTTATAATACACACCCTATAAGTTAAAGAATGCAAATTGTAAGACTTATTAACCATCATAATTTTCACTGCATAATATCATCAATTTCATTTATACATCATGTATTACATTTCAATATCGTTCTTACTTCTTTGCATGGTCTCATAACTCATTCAATCTATTAAAAGCATAATAACATCATACAAACCCATTCTAAGTCCATTGCTTACTATTGATTGTCATTGAAGTAGGCATGATGATTAGGGAGTAAGGATCAATTGTTATAGCCAACGGTCAATAATTCAATTTTAGTTGATGCGATTCCTCTTACCATGATTCAATTCAGATCTTTCTAGGTTAGATACTTTACAAGAAAAGAATGAAAAGAGGTGCCACAATTGATAAGCCTTAAGGAACGCCACAAGGAGGAACACCCTTGATAAGTTCGAAATGAATTCTCTCAAGAACCCTAGAGAACAAAGTTTCACAAGCCAATATGCTCAATTGTGAAATTTGTAATATTCTTTCCAAATGCTTTTTAGATATGTTTTATGTAGTAACATCCCTTACTACTAGGATTAGTAAAAACCCAATATAGATTAACCTAGTCATCCCAATAAACAAAATCACTAAAATTAATAAAACTAAAACTAAAATAAAGAAAAAAAGGCTTAGGCGTGCTACAAGTACAGCCCACCTAAAATCTAATTACAACCTTTATTTAGCTTAAGCCAAAAAAAGAACTAAACAAAACGCAGCCTCTAAGCCTTATTACATTAATTATTTTGAGTAAAAATAAAAATAAACTAAATGAGATGCAACCTTCTCTAGTTCCCATGGTTTTCAATCTAAATGCAACAAATTAATTTGGGCTCTTCTACATCCTATTTTGGAGCCTCCCTTGATTAAATTTGCCACCATTTGATTTAGAGCTTCTTTAGCTTTCTTAGCTCTTGCACTTGTCATTAGTCCTCCCAATCCTTGGATGCCCTCTATGCTACCTGTAACTCCCTTACTTATTAACACCTTAATCCTCGATAAATAGGTAATTATTGAATACTAATTTACCTTTTGCTCTAAACTAGCTCATAATACCTTAAATTCCTGTATTTCATACAACATAGGCAAGAGTCATGTAATTATACAAAATGTTCAACTTACAAATCATACATCCATCACATATTGCATCACCAACTATATAAACATTTTTAATACAATTTCAAAACTCTACTCTTCCTTGTCAAGAGGGTCTCGAGAAGCATCACCTGGAATGGTTAGTATAATACAGAAAACATAAGAAACAGAGTTTCCCAGTAGCTAGCTATCACTGTAAAAAAAAATATATTGAGCCATTCCAGATCCTTAAGCAAATAAAACATACATTTCAAATTCAAAATCAATTAATCACTTATCATCTCATTCCATACCATTGTAAGAAATATGCACTGCACGCAGCAATCATCAAGCCCATTCAATGACTTATATAGATATCTAGATGGCCATCACAGATAATCGTACCTAGGCCTTATGCACAGGAATTTCACTGTCTTCTCGGGGTAATCGGGCCGTAGGCCTCACATATAGCATTTACTGTCTTCTCGAGGTAATCGGGCCATAGGTACCGCACACAGCAATTGCATTATCATCCCGGGGAACTCGAGCCATAGGCCTAACACAGTATTTTACTGTCTTCCCGAAATGCGCACACAGCAATTTCATACACATTCCATACAATGGCATAATATACAGAAAATCATGTAACAGAAAACAGAGCTTAAGGATAAAGCTAGCTACCTTTTATAAGCTTCCAATAGTGATGTTTCCTTGCCCTCACTTAAAAACTTCTTCATAATTTCTCTTGCCTTTCCAACTTGTCACTCCTTAGTTTACATAAATACACATCATAGTTCTTATTTGAACATCATCATTTCCCTTAAACTTCATGTATTCTTTACTTCCTCCATATTGATAGATGCACAAATGCATTCTTATATTTTGTTTCTAGGCTTTGAAATAACATATATATGCATTAGAAAAGGATCTGGGGGCAAAACCGTGCAAAACATGAAGAATTGAAACCAAAAAAATCACTTGACAAAGTACACGGGGTTCCCATACCCCGTGTTCAGGGCCGTGTTTCTTTCTGGATTACTTCGAGGCTTCACTGGATTGTTTAGAGAAAAACACGGGGGTAAACACGGGACGTGTTATACCCCGTGTATCTTACTGCCTTTCAGTTCTGAGGTAAACACGGGGAGTGTCACACCCCGTGTAACCTACTGATCAACCTTCGACGAAGAACACGGGGTACAACATGGGCCGTGTTCTACCCCGTGTACATTACTGATCTTCCAAAAACACATTTTAAATGACTAAATCTCTTTCCTTCCTTATTTTCCACATTCATGGTTTTGGTTTCTCAAAAGGGAAGTTTCATACACACTTTCATAATTCCAAATTTCATCTTAATTTCATTAATTTAGCCAAATTCCAAACAAATCATGCCAAAACCCTCACATGCACCATTATGCCTCTAAAATCCTAGTATGTACATCATGGTTTCTTGTTGTTTTTACACCAAACCAAAGCCATAGATCAACATAACAACATCCAAAACACCATTAGACATGTTCAAATCATCCCAAAACTCCATGGTCAACCACCTTTGACCATACCAACATCAAGATTTTAAGAAATTGAAAAGAGTACATTAAAGAGCTTTTAGAGGAGAACATTTTTACCTCTTGCTGCAACTTGAGAATCCTTACTTAGAGCTCACCAATCTTGATCAAACTTGAGCTTTCTTCAATCTAAACACACCAATAGATAGAGCTTGATGAGAAGAGCAACTTTTCCTTCTACCACTAAGCTTAAATCTCACTATATTTAGGTGAAAAAGTCAAAAGAAGTTTTCTCTCTCTTCTCTCTCTCTCCTGCACGTTTTTGGAGCTTTCATGGAGGTGTTTTGCAGCTTGGAGAAGAAAGGAGAAGGAAGAAGAGCTTTCATGAAGCTTCAAGGGTGTTTTGGTCCTTTTTGAAATTTTCAAGAGTATTTTAGTCCTTTTTCACCAAGTAATAAGGCTATTCTTGCCATTTTTTTCTAACAATGACACTTGTCATATGGCTAATGGTCTCACTAAAAGAAAATCACATATCACACCCTAAATTCTTGGTTATTCATATTGGATCCCAATTTCTTGGTTATTTTCCACTTTAACCACACCGATTTTGCACTTTTGCAATTTAGTCCATAGGATTTCTGTCTGTTTAAAATTCCTTACACTGTCAGACTTAGACAACTTCCCTTTTTAGGGTTTTCTAACCTCCTCTGATCATCTATACTGTTTAGGAAAATTAATTCTTTTCCTACTATCCCTTTTTCCTTCAAAATTTCGCTTACCTTTACACTCTTAATTCCTTTCAACTTGAGATTCACCCACCAAGCTAATTCAAACGTGCTCTTCGTTTCTACGGCCTCAGAATTTAGAGATTCAAATAGTAGAATTAAAAATTCAGGACATTACACTACCCTCTATCATGCCTTTTCCTATGTCCTTATCATTCCATCCTTCTTGGCTTGAATTTGTCCTCAAATTGGATTCTTCATCACCTACATCAAAGAGAGACAAATCAAAAACATTAAAGGTAGCACTAACACCATACTCACCAGGAAGATCTATTTTGTAGGCATCATCATTAATCTTGGACAACACTTGGAATGGACCATCTCCCTTAGGCTGAAAATTGGATTTCCTTTAAGAAGGAAACCTCTCATTCCTCATATGTACCCAAACCCAATCTCTCGGTTCAAAGACAACCTTATTTCTTCCTTTATTTGCTTACTTGGCATAGCTTTCCATTTTCTTCTCAATTTGAGTTTTTACCTACTCATGCAACTTCCTCACATAATCTACCTTAACTTGTGCATCCTTATGCTTAAAAATAGAAAGATTAGGCATAGGTAATATGTAATGTCCTGAATTTTTAATTTTATCATTTAAATCTCTAAATTCTGAGGCTGTAGAAACAAAGAGCATGTTTGAATTAGCTTGGTGGGTGAATCTTAAGTTGAAAGGAATTAAGTGTAAGTGTAACCGAAATTTTAAAGGAAAAGGGGTAATAGGAAAGGAATTAATTTTCCTAAACAGTATAGATGATCAGAGGAGGATAGAAAACCCTAGAAATGGAAGTTGTCTAAGTCTGACAATGTAAGGAATTTTAAATAGACAGAAACCCTATGGACCAAATTGCAAAAGTACAAAATCGGGTGTGGGTTAAAGTGTGAATAATCAAAAATTTGGGATCTAATATGAATAATCAAGAATTTGAGGTGTAGTATGTAATTTTATTTAGTGTGACCAATAGACACATGACAAGTGTCATTATTAGAAAAAAATGGCAAGAATAGCCATACTAATTGGTGAAAAAGGACTAAAATACCATTGAAAATTTTAAAAATGACCAAAATACCCTTGAAGCTTCATGAAAACTCTTTCTTCTTCTCCATTTCACCTTGAAGCCGTAGACCACCTCCATGAAAGCACCAAAAACGTGCAAGAGAGAGAAGGAAGAGAGAGAAAAATTTTTTTGGCTTTTTCACCTAAAAATAGTGAGAATTAGGCTTAGGTGTAGAAGAGAAAGTTGCTCATCTCATCAAGTTCTATCTATTGGTGTATTTAGATTGAAGAAACCTCAAGTTTGATCAAATTTGGTGAGCTCTAAGTGAGAATTTTCAAGTTGCACCAAGAGGTAAAAATGTTCTCCTCTAAAAGCTCTTTAATGTACTCTTTTTAGTTTCTTGAAATTTTGATGTTGGTGCGGTCAAAGGTGGTTGACCATGGAGTTTTGGATGATTTGAACATGTCTAATGGTGTTTTGGATGTTGTTATGTTGATCTATGGCTTTAGTTTGGTGTAAAAACAACAAGAAACCATGATGTACACACTAGGGTTTTAAAGGCATAATGGTGCATGTATGGATTTGGCATGATTTGTTTGGAATTTGGCTAAATTGATGAAATTAGAATGATTCTTATGAATTATGAAGTCTATGGAAGATGAAATTTTGAATTATGAAAGTGTTTGTGAAACTTCCCTTTTGAGAAGCCAAAATCGTGAATATGGAAAAGAAGGAGGGAAGGAGATTTAGCCATTTAAATTGTGTTTTTGGAAGATTAGAATAATGTATTACAATGAAATTTAGGAGATATTGGAATGTACATTAAAATTTAGGTACTTCCTTCATGGTTTAGTGTATGTGGAGGAAGTGAAGAATATATGAAGTTTAAGAAAAATGATGATGTTCTAATAAGAATTATGATGTGTATTTATGTAGACTAAGAAGTGACAAGTTAGAAAGGCAAGAGGAATTGTAAAGAAGTTTTTAAGTGAGGGCAAAGGAAACATCACTATTGGAAGCTTTTAAAAGGTAGCTAGCTTTATCCTTAAGCTCTGTTTTTCATTTATATGTTTTCTATATTTTATGTCATTGTATGAAATGTGTATGAAATTGCTGTGTGCGCATTCTGGGAAGACAGTAAAATACTGTGTGTGAGGCTTATGGCCCGAGTTCCTCGGGATGATAATGAAATTGCTGTGTGCGGTACCTATGGCCCGAGTTCCCCAGGAAGACAGTGAAATTGTTGTATATGAGACCTAGGTACGACTATCTGTGATAGCCATCTTGATATCTTTATGTGTCCTTGAATGGACTTGATGATTGCTATGTGTAATGTACATTTCTTATAATGGTTTGGAATGAGATGATAAATGATTAATTGATTTTGAAATGTATGTTTTATTTGCTTAAGGATCTGGAATAGCTTGATATATTTTTATGGTAATAGCTAGCTACTGGGAAACTTTGTTTCTTATGTTTCTGTATTGTTACTAACCATTCCAGGTGATGCTTCTAAAGGCCCTCTTGACAAAGGAGAATAATGTTTTGAAGTTGTATTAAAAATGTTTATATAGTTTGTGATATTAGTATGTGATGGATATATGTTTTGTAAGTTGAACTTTTTGTATAACTATATGACCCTTGCCTATATTATATGAAATATATGAATTTGATGTATTGTGAGTTAGTTGGGAGTAAAAGGCAATTTAGTATGCAATATGTGTGAAATTGGAAATGACCAAATGAATAGTAAATGACCAAATGAACAGTAAATTCGTAGGCAGTAAGAGGTGTATGTTTGCAGGGACTTTTGGTTAACTTCTTATGCTCTAAAAATTATGATAAAATTCAGGAGTGAACTTAATTTATTTACCATCCTATGTGTCAAAATTCAGCTTAAAATAAGCTCTTCTGATATGTGAATTTATTACACGTTTTGGACTGCTCTGTTACCATCACAGTGCAGAGCACTAATTGTATCTCAGAGATCAGAAGGAGTAAATGGATGATTTTTTATCTGAAAATTTTAAGAAAATTATATAACATGTTAATCAAGTCCCATACCAAATTTGAGCTTATTCGGAGTTGATTTACCCCCTGAAATAATGGTTTACTTTTACAGTTTTGAATTCTGGACAGCACTGGGACAGAAACACTTTTCTGTGAGTTTTGAAACGCCTAATGATGTCTAAATTATGTAAAATTTTTACAGGATGTATTTAACACGTGAAAGGTTCATAGGATCCAATTTCATGATTTTTGGAGTTATGAAAAGTAGTTTTTCATATTTTTGAAATTGGTCCAGTAATTCTGGAAATCAGCAGAAAATTTCTGAAACTCAAAATCTGTAATATTCTATTGCGCAGAATCATAAATTGACTTTAGAAAGACCTAATTTTGAAACAATTACCTATTTAATGAGGATTAAGGTGTTAATAAGTAAGGGAGTTACATTTTGGTATCAGAGCATGTTTTAGGGCCTTGTTGTATATGTGTGAATATCTGTTTTATTAATTGTAATTGGTTGTTGCGTAAATGGAAGTGTGTTTATATTGAAATTCTAGATAAGCATGGCTAGTAGAGGTAGAAAAAGAAAAGATGCAAGTGAAGGAGGACAACCTCTCTTGGAGACAAAGGTGTTTATATTGAATATCTTCCACTCTCTTTTTCTTTTCTCTCTTGTTTTCTTTTATCTCTCATTTTTTTATTGATCCTCAACAACCTCTCTTGGAGACAAAGGTGCAAGAGTAGTCTTGCATTCTCTATGTACAAATGAGAACTTGTTTGTGTACCCATCATGAATGACTCTTTTATCATACTGCCAAGGCTTCCCAAGAAGTAAATGACAAGCCTCCATAGGCACCACATCACATAAAATCATGTCATCATACTTTCTTATGGAAAACCCAACCTCCATTTGCTTACTCACAGTCATCTCACCTTCCTCACTAAGCCATTGAAACTTATATGGCCGTGGGTGAGGTTTAGTCTCCAGATTCAATTTTGATGCTATTCTTGCACTAGCTACATTAGTGTAGCTCCCTCCATTAATGATTAAAGAACACAACTTCCCTTGGATGATACACCTTGTATGGAAGATATTCTCCCTTTGGCTTTCATCAAATTCTTTTACTTGACTTCGTAACATCCTCCTCACCATGAACAAGTCTCCCTTCGGTACTATTTCTTCATCTCCCTCATTCTCACTAGAATGGATAGGTTTGGAAGATGATTCACTAGTAATTTCTCCATTGTCCTTAAGTGGCATAGTCTTCTTAGTTAGGCATTAAGAGGCTTTGTGACCTCTCCCTAAATACCTGAAACATTTAATCCCACTACTTGTCTTTTTAGAGGCCTCATTGGACTTAAATTAAGTCATTGGAGGTGCAGCAGTGCAATTGCTTGAGGAAGTACCTCCCTATCCTTCCAACTTGGAAAATTAAAGTTAAAAGAGCTCCTTCTCATGGTACCCTTTCTCTTGAGTTGCTATTCTACCTTAGTAGCTTGATTACTAAGTCCTCCAACTCCATATAATTTTGCAACTCCATAACATCCCTTATATTCCTATGCAGCCTATGTAAGAATCATGCCATAGTAACCTCCTTATCTTCACTTATATTGGCTCTAATCAAGGACACCTCCATCTCTTTACAATACTCATCCACACTCTTGTTCTCTTGCATTAGCCTTTGGAGTTTGTTATGCAAGTCCTTATGATAATGGAATAGCACAAACCTCTTTCTCATCAATCTTTTCATTTCCTCCCAAGTATCCACCAATGGTTCTCCATATCTCGCCTTCTCCTTTTATAATTGGTCTCACCAAATTAGAGCATAATCAATGAACTCTATGGCTGCCACCTTCATCTACTTATCTTCCATATAGTTATGGCATGCAAATAATTGCTCAATTTTTATTTCCCACTCCAAATAGGCCTCCGGATCATTTTTCCCTTTGAATAAGGGAATGTTTATTTTGACTCTCTCAATTATGTCCTCCCTTGGGTCTCTTTTATGATCTTCTCTTCTCCTCCACTCATGTCTCCTCCTATCTCCATTTGGGTCTTCTTCACCATGATTGCCTTGGTTCTCTAATTTTTTAAATCTCCCATAAAGCTCCTTAGTGTGTTCCCTCATCATCCTTTGCATTGTGCAGTAATAATATCAATTAACAATCTTTGAGCTCCATCAAAAGTTCCATCACCACCTATTCCTGCCATACTTCAAGTAAAAATGTCAATAATAACAAGAATGGACCTCACCACTCTTCTCACTCTAGGATTTGAATCATTTGTGTTTTGCTCTCAAAAAGACTTTTATGTAATATTCTCTCTTTCCTTTTTCCTCTCAATTGCTCTCTTTAAGTTCTTAATTGAATCACCAAGAACACACAAGAATGCTGAACTAGAGTTAGCTAGAAAAACAAGATAAAATAGAATGGAATTGACTCAAGAAGACTCTTAGGAAATTTATCAAACAGGAAGTGTGCAATCAGTTTTAGGAAGAAATTTATCAAACACTCCAATATTTTTTGTTGTATATTTTTTTATATTAAACCTGTGATGCTTCTAATAATGGAATTTGTAATTTGGAATGAAACTTTGAAATTGCAGCAATTGAGAATGAAACTAGACAGAATTCCTAATAAAACAAGCTATTACTTAACACACTAACAGCATACTACTCAAAGTACATAAATTGAAAGGATTAAAGTTCATGAACAATGATGAACATAGGATGAACACCAAGAACACAAATGCATAATTTTATGAATTGAACAAGAAATTGAAGAAAACAAACAATTGGAATGACAATCCAAATAAGTTAACAAGTGCAACAACATAATTTACTTAAAAATTGAATCAAAACAAGCAAGAAGGTAATGTTATCCTAGGGAAGAAGAAGACACACAAACTGAAACAAAAAATTGAAAGAACAAATTGACTTTGAGCAGATAATTAAAATGGATTCCAAACAAAATTTAGGAATAAACAAAAATTACACCATTCGAATTTAGCAAACAGAATTTAGGGGTTTAAGGTTAACCAAAATGTAAAATAAAATTGAGTTCTGAACAAAAAATATTGTATCTCAGGCTACAGAACTCAAATTGTAGTGTTTCCAAAATGATAAGAAAAAAGAGATTCTAAACTTCAATTTTGTCTCAAGAAATAGTGAAAAAGGATGCATGAAACTCCAAATATGAATGAAAGAAAAACTTACTAGTTTTGCAGGAAATTAAATGATTTCTAACTCTAGAATCGGGCTTTAGACATCAAATGATACGATTCCTCTTACCATGATTTGATTCGAATCTTTCTAGGTTGGATACTTTACAAGAAAAGGATGAAGAGAGGTGCCACAATTCAAAGAATTGATAAGTCTTAAGGAATGCCACAAGGATTAACACCCTTGATAAGTTTGAAGCGAATTCTCTCAAGAACCCTAAAGAACAATGTCTCACAAGTAAATATGCTTAATTATGAAATCTGTATTATTCGTTCCAAATGATGTTTAGAAATGTTTTATATGGTAACATCGCTTACCACTAAGCTTAGTAAAAACCCAACATAGATCAAACCAATCAACCCAATGAACAAAACCACTAAAAGTAATAAAACTAAAACTAAAAGAAAGGAAAAAAGGCTTAGGCGTGCTACAAGTATAGCCCACCTAAAATCTTATTACAACCTTTATTTAGCTTAAGAAATGGGCTAAAAAAAGGACTAAACAAAATGTAGCCTCCAAGCCTTATTACATCAAGTATTTTGAGTAAAAATAAAATTAAACTAAATGAGATGTAGCCTTCTCTAGTTCTCATGGTGTTTAATCTGAATGCAACAAATTAATTTAGGTTCTTCTACATCCCATTTTGGGCCTTCAATTTTGGAGTCTCCCTTGATCAAATTTGCCACCATTTGATTTAGAGCTTTTTTGGCTTTCTTGGCTCTTGCTCTTATCATTAGTCCTCCCAATTCTTGGATGCCCTCCATGCTACCTTCCATCACGCCTTCTCCTATGTCCTCATCATTAGTTTAAGTCCTTCCAACAAGTTAATGATCGACCATATATCATCTAATAGTTAACATTTCACTATTGGAATCCTATTATCTAGATTTCTAGAAAAATGGTTAATTATTTGGGCAAGACAATCAACCATCCTCCTAAGAATCTATAGAATTCCCAAGTCATTGTTCACTTTGCCATAAATATGCCTTTAAAGTATTAATGACACCACCAATCTTTGATTCATCATGAATATATCATCATTACACATTAAATGCTACATTCCCATTATTTATCTAGGTCAAACATTATCTAATCAACACAAACTTACGCAAATTTCTCATATATCATAGAAAAATCCAAAACTTGAAGTTATTTTATCATAACTCTTAGATTTTCAAGATTTAATTAGAGATATTCACTCACATAATGTGGAGGATGAAGTAAGCAAATGGATCCAATGTTTTTAGTCTTTATTATAGAAAGATCAAAGTGTTCTTAAGTCAAGTTTCCATTTTACCCATTTGAACCAAAATACCCAAGCTTCCCAAAAACCCTTGAAAGAATGGAAAGGAAATCCAACAAAAGAAAGATCTTACTTTAATTATAAGAACTACTTAATAAAGATCAATGCCATTTTTATCTTGATTTGAAAAGGAGAGGGAAGGATTTGAAAATATAAAAGGATAAAGTGTTGGGAATGTGTTAAATAATAAAGAATGGGAGATAAGTGAGAAATGGTGTAATGTCCCGAATTTTCAATTCTATTATTTGAATGTTTAATTTCTGAGGCTGTAGAAACGAAGAGCATGTTTGAGTTAGCCTGGTGGGTGAATCTCAAGTTGAAAGGAATTAAGTGTAAGGGTAAATGAAATTTTGAAGGAAAAGGATAGTAGGGAAAGAATTAATTTTTCTAAATAGTATGAATGATCAGAGGAGGTTGGAAAACCCTAAAAGGAGAGGTTGTCTAAGTCTGATAGTGTAAGGAATTTTAAATGTACAGAAACCCTATGGACTATTTTGCAAAAGTGCAGAATCGGGTGTGGTTAAAGTGAAAACAATTAAGGGTTTGGGATTTAATATGAATAACCAAGAGTTTTGGGGTGCAATATATGATTTTTATTAGTGTGACCAATGGATTTATGACAAGTGTCATTGTTAGAAAAATAATGGCAAGAATAGCCTTACTTTTGGTGAAAAAGGACTAAAATACCCTTGAGAATTTCAAAAATGACCAAAATACCCCTAGAGCTTCATGAAAACTCTACTACCTTCTCCATTCTCCAAAAAGCTGCAGAAAATCCCCCATGAAAGCAAGCTGGACGTGTGAGAGAGAGAAGGAAGAGAGAGAAAGTTTCTTTTGAGTTTTTCACCCCAAAATACCAAGATTCAAGGTGTAGAAGGGAAAATTGCTCTTCTCATCAAGCTCTATCCTTTGATGTCCCTAGATTGAAGAAAAGCCCAAGTTTGATCAAGTTTGGGAAGTTCCAAGTGAGGATTCTCAAGTTGCACCAAGAGGTAAAAATGATCTTCTCTAAGAGCTCTTTAATGTACTCTTCTTGATTTCTTGAAATCTTGAGGTTGATGTAGCCAAGGGTGATTGAACATGGAGTTTAGGATGATTTGAATATGTTTGGTGGTGTCTTAGATGTTGTAGTGTTGATTTATGGCTTTGGTTTGGTGTAAAAACAACAAGAAACCATGATTACACACCTGGGTTTTAGAGGTATAATGGTGCATGTGTAGTATGGGCATGATATGTTTAGAACTTGGCTAAGTTGGTGAAGTTAGAATAAGTTTAATGAATTATAAAGCCTATGGAAGATGAAACTTTGAAGTTATGAAAGTGTTTGTGTGTATTTTTCATTTTGAGAAGCCAAAACCATGAAATGGAAAAGAAGGAAGGAAGGAGTTTTAGTGTTTAATGTGTTTTCGGAGGATCAGCAAGGTACACGGGGTAGAACACGGCCCGTGTTGTACCCCGTGTTCCTCGTCGAAGCTGATCAGTGTGCTACACGGGGTGCAACACTCCCCGTGTTTAATTCAGGACTGAAGGACAGTAAGGTACACGGGGTAGAACACGGCCCGTGTTCACCCCCGTGTTCTTTGTCGAGTAGCCCAGAAGTGAACCAGTAAGGAACACGGCCCTAAACACGGGGTATGGGACCCCCGTATTCTTTGTTAAGTGAACTTTTTGGCTTGATTTCTTCAGGATTTGCATGGTTTTACCTTTGGATCCTTTTCTAATGTTCATATGTGTCATTTTAAGACTTGAAAGCAAAGTGTAGAGCATCTAAGTATGCATTTAATTAAGTGGGGAAAGTAAAGAATACATGAGGTTTAGAGAAAGTGATGATGTTCTAATAAGAAATTATGATGTATATTTGTATAGACTAAAAAGTGACAACTTGCAAAGGCAAGAGGAAGTGTAAAGGAGTTTTTAGTGAGAGCAAAGGGAATATCACATTGGAAGCTTGTAAAGGTAGCTAGCTTTATCCTTAAGCTGTTTTCTATTACATGATTTTCTATGTTTTATGCCATTATTATGGAATGTGTATGAGATTGGTTGTGCACAACCCGGGAAGACAGTATGATACTGTGTTAGGCCTATGGCTCGAGTTCCTCGGGGATAATAGTGCAATTGCTGTGTGCGGTACCTATGGCCAGATACCTCGGGAAGACAGTGTGATACTGTGTTAGGCCTTTGGGCTCGAGTTTACCCCGGGAAGACAACGTGATGTTGTGTGAGGCCTAGGTACGATTGTTTGAGATGGCCATCTAGATATTGAGATAAGTCCTTGAATAAGCTTGATGATTGCTGTATGCTGCGCATGTTTCTTACAATGGCATGGTATTGAACATGATGATAAATGATTACCTGATTTTGAAACGTTTGTTTTATCTGCTTAAGGATCTAGAATGGCTTGATATGTTTTTATGGCAATAGCTAGCTACTGGGAAACTTTGTTTCTTATGTTTTCCGTATTGTGACTAACCATTCCAGGTGATGCTTCCAAAGGCTCTCATGATAAAGGGCAATGATGTTTGAAGTTGTAAATAATGATATAGTTAGTGATATTGTATATGATGGGATGTATATTTTGTAAACTTGAACTTATGTATAATTATATGACTCTTAATCATGTTGTATGAAATACGCAAGCTTGAGATATTCCGAGTAGTTTGGAGTAAAAGGCAAAGTAGTACGCGTTAATTACCTTAAAAATGAGGGTTAAGGTGTTGATAAGTAAAAATGAGGGTTAAGGTGTTGATAAGTAAGGGTGTTACAAATGGAGTGTAGTTAGTTTGGCCTTAAAAATGAGGAATACTAGTAAAGGCACTTTCAAAAATTTCCCTAAGTCTCCACCATACACATTCGCTTATAATATCTTAAAACCTATAATTCTTTTCATTCTTCTAACTTTTCTTAACTTATTCTGACAAATTTAAATTCCCTTATTTTATTATGTCATCAAATTTTTAGTTTATCATTTAAAATTTCATTTCCTCATGCAAATTTTTATTTTCATTATTTCTATTCCAATCATTTTATGTCACGACTTGATTCCCAAGTATTGTGACTATTGTAAAGACACTTAACTAATATTAATATACTAACTAGCAATCTTTACAAGCCTTTAAGACATACTTGACTCATTTAGTTTCAAAACTTTACTAAAAATATAGATAACCACTTATGAAAAATAATTTTTACTTACATATGCATAAAAAAAGTTTAAAATATAAGTTGCATATACCAAATAATATTTATATAAGAGTGTACAATTTTTTCTTTTTGAAAAACATAACTTTGTACATAGTACTTTCAAAAGATAACACTTCTAATTGGGATATTATAGAAATATTGTAAGGAAGGTATCCAAAAGCGAGAGGACGATTCATGCATAGATGTCAATATTCTTTGTCAGATCCATGTTCCATATCTATAAATAAAAAATTTAATAAAAAGAGTGTGAATATTAAAATACTCAGTGAATGATTACTCTTCTTCTTTTTTTGGAAAGTTTCAGCATAATAGATCAGATATATATAATAATGTAAAATAAAATTTGATTGAAGTTCTTATGTATAATGTTTTCAAAGTTCATTAAAGAGAATGACAATAATTATTATATAGGTTTCTCCTTATATCTTTTGTTTAACCTTATCCCCCACCACCTTAAGCATAAGGCTACCAACCTTATCCTTCCAATCTTTACCAATCCTCTCCTTCTCTCTGAATGATGCATATTTCCCCCGCACAAATCAAATTCAAAGCAAGTAATATCAAGATGTTAGCTATAGCATCAATTACTCATTTTATTCATTTTATAGAGTATGGTTAAAATATCAATTATGCCATAAAATTTTGTCAATCTCATATACATTCACATTTCATCATCATCACATGATAATATATACAAGGTTGATATACGACCTTGCCATTCCTGATAATGACAACACTTAATTCCTTGAAATAGCTAGTAATTCATAATCAAGTATCATTAATGTATTACAAATTTTATTTCTTACAACATTTAGCAATAAAAAGTAGCAAAAATTATACATGTTGGTGGTAGTAATTCTTCCATAGTTTGGTGCCTTTTGGGATTCCAAATTTATTCAAATTTTTACCAAAATTTTATTTGATGCTTTTTACATGAAAGTACACATCAAACATCAATTTTCTTATAATTTTCTAAGCCTCAAGCATTGTTCATATAGTACTAAAATTACAATTTTCAAAATAGTACAACATGTGAGTAATTAAATTAAAGCCTCTTTTCTATATCCAAATCACTTCTAATCATCACCAAATTTTGGTATAACATCTTAACATGTTAAATGATGAAAAACTCAAATTATTTCACAAAAATTCCATGTGGTTAATTGAATCAAAAGCCTCAGGTACTATTCATATGATTTTCTAATGCTCATGTATTATTTATGTAGTACAAAAAAAAGGAATTTGAAAATAGATCAGCATGTGAGCAATTAAATCAAAAGCCTTTTTTCAATATCCGAATCACTTCTAATCATCAATAAATTTTAATACATCATCTCTAACATATTAAATGATAAAAAAATTCAATTATTTTATAAAAATTCCACATGGGTACAATTGATATAGAATTGAAAACTTAGAATTTTCAATTTTAGGTAGTTTTGGAGTTGTTGTAGAAAAGAAGACTTCTTAGCATCCAAATTAATTCCAATTACTACCGAATTTTTATGTAGGCTTATTAACATGTCAATAACCAAAGAATATTAATCATTTAATTTTTCTCAATCAAATTATATGACAAACAACACCAAGTTTCTACATATAGAATCTATAATTCTATTTTGAGCTTTTTAACCAAAGGCCATATAAATGTAATTTTCATAACTCTAAAATTTTTTAAAAAATTTCAATTTCTTCTACATCTATCCTAACACAATTTGTAACATTAAAATATCAAAAATTAAAATTTTAAAAATTTTAAGTCCTTGATTCCAATGAGTAATGTAAACATACTATAATTCTCCCTTAAAATTTTTGCTTCTAAATTTAACATAATCCTATTATCATCTTTTAGAGGAAAACTTACTGAATCTTCTCCTATCAATTTTGAAACTAAAATATCAATATCATACCATCATATTAACACTTATACAATATTAAAACCAAACCATATAGTATCACAACTCAACTAAATATCTATAATAGTGTATACCACCATATTCTTCACTTTTCATAGAAAAACTTAAAGAAACAAGAGATAGTTAGCACTTACTTTAAATTCTTGATTCTCTAACTTCTCAAAGACTTATCAAAAAATAAAAAGAGTGGGTTCATTAAAATAAACTAAGTTTTAGGAATTTTAAAGAGAAGATTTCTATTAAAACTTGAAGCAAATGAACAAAAACCTAGGTTACCTTGCAAGAATTTGATGGAAACACTTAAAGAACCTCCTAAGATTTATTAGAAAGTTGAAACCTAGTAGAAAAACCTAGGAGAGGCCTCATTTTTTGTTGAAGAGGACTAGAAGAATTTGTGCAAAAATGGACCAAAAAACTTTTATAGAAAACCCTAATTTTTAGGCTTCCTTCACAAACTTTCTTTTATTATTTTTCTATAAAAAATTAATGATAAATGAAGCACATGGGGTTGCACAATTTTTGGGATAAAATTAGAAGATTATTTCTTCAAAATTGATTAAATTTAGCTAAATTTAATCTTCTAGAAACATACACTAACAAATGCTTTTAGTATTCTACTTATTCACCAAATTTGCTATAAGCTTTATTTAGAAGATTGGGCTTTACTTAGGCCTTATTTTTCTATTTTCAAAAATCAAATTCATGTTTAAAAAGATAAACTAACTTAGTCCAAATGAATCAAGGTGATTTATTTCAAATTCGAGCCCAATCCCTAGATTTTTAGGCTATTCTGGCCTTTAGCTTCCTATTAGATCTTTATGTAATTTTTTTAAACTTAGTATTAGGTTTTCAATTATATTTTGATCTATACTAGTGTCTAATATAATTTCTAAAGAAATTCTAGTTAGATATGCTTCCAAACTAACTTTATGATTTACCCAAACTTCATCCAATTTCCTTTTTGGATTTTTATTTGAGAGGTTTCCAATCAAAATTCCTTCTTGAATTTTTCTTGCTCTATTTGAGATGTTACATTTTGCTTATTTACACTATAAAATAAACTATTAAAAATTTCAAGTTCATAGAAAACATCACAAAAATGTTTTTGCTTCCTTAATATGCCATGCTTTCGTTTAGCTAAAATTTTTAACTAATGTTTAAGAATAACAATAAATAGATGGATTAAGCTTGTGGAAATTGAATTGTAGATTTTGTGTTGATCATGACTAAAGGTGGGTTGTGATAACAAGTTTTAAAATAAAATCTCTACTCATAGAATCCTAGTCTGTTGCATGTTTCCCCAAGGTATGTAGAACATTTCTCCTATCCCCAATGACATTTAACATTAGATATAAGGAGTAATCATGTGTTCATGATCAAATTAGGATCCAGAGAAGGTGATCAATTTCTAATCATAGATCACGTAGAAAATGCAAGTAGTTATTCATTTGTATAATTTTATATTTTCATATAGAATTTTATGCCTATTCATATAGATTGGTTACTGAAAATTTATTTAAAAGTTCAATAGTTAATTATTTTACTTTCATTTAATTTTATTTAACTTATTTTTTCTTCTCAGATTTTATTTTTAATGTTATTTTTTTGCATTATTATTTAGTTCACTTTTTATATTCTTTCAAACAATTTTACATTGAAAAATAATTTTCTTCTCTCATATTCAAATAAAATCTTCTTATGAATGTAATTTTCTCAAATTTAATTTTTACATTGTAGTTTTGTTATATTTTGTTTAATGTTGCAATTCTATCTTTATATAATTTAAAATATTTTAAATAAAATTAGTTGTAGAATTTTTTTATAAAATAACAAGGAAAGTTAAAAGAAATGTATTAAACTAAAATTTTATATTTAGAGGATAATGAACAAAAAGCAAAAAAGATCAAACATGCCTCCCTAAATTTTAATATGTTTTAGATAAAATAATTATTTATAAATTTTTATTAAAATAAAAATAAAAGTACTCTCAAATTAGTATTCTTACTCCAAAATATAAAAGATGATCAAGGGTTTTGTATGTTAAAGATTAACAAAGTTAAGAAAAATGTAAAAATACATGTCAACAATATTCTGTATTACAATAACTAAAATTATAAAATTAAAAAAAATCTCCACGTAAATTTTGAATGTTGATTAACTTAAAATAAAAAGTAATGTGTTGCTAAACTAAAATTCTCCAAAATATTTAAAAAAAACACTATCCAATAGAATTTAATAAATAAAATGATATTTATTAAAAAAAAATTCTATAGTCTATCATTCATCAAAATAAACCAAAGAAAAAGAAAATTGATCATATTTTCTACTAAGTGTAAAATAGTATAGTGGAGAAAAAATATAAAGAAAGGAATGGAATGGGAAGCCATTGAAAACATAGGTTACTTTTTTAAAAAACACTTATTCACTTTATTGGATAACAAGTCAAATAATGGGTACCACAATAATAAATAGTTGAAATAAGCCATCTTCATAGTACAAAAAGCAGTTTTTTTTCTTTTTTATCTGGTAAATACACAAATAATTTAATAAATTACTAACAAAATTTTTATATTTAGCAATAGAATTACTGTCAATAAATGAGTTTGCTATATTTTACAATTTTTGCAATGGAATTAGTAATGAGCATTGAAACATTCATCACTAAGATTTTTAACTTTTTAAATTTTCCAACTAAAAATTAAAGTCACCTCTAAATCCATTAGCAAAATTTATTCACAGAATTAGTGATAGAATAAAAAATTGTTTTTAAATTATTGACAAACTCGTGCATGAAAATTTAAATTTTGTTTGACAATGGATGCAATTTTTTTGAAAATTAGCAGTAGGCATTTAAAAATTCGCTGCTAATCTAAACATGCCATTTCATTAAAATAAATAATAACAAACTAATCTATTGCTAAACCATAACTTATATTAGAGCTTGACATCAAATCCCTATTTTTCTCCTTTCCCTTTCTCCCCTTCCTCCTCTCCTCCCTCAAGCAATGTTACACAATTTCTACCTCCCATTAGCTCTTCTAACACCATAATTGCTATCTATCATCCTCTATTCATTGTCGCTATTGTCTTCACCATAGCTAATATATATTTTAATCAGTTAGTTTTCTCAAATTTATTCCATTTTAGTGGTTTTACATTTTTTTTGTTATTTTTTATGGTTTATTTGGTTGATTTGTTTCATATCCTATTTATTTTGATTTTTAGTGTGTTGATTTAGGCTTAATTGTATACTAGTTAATTGATTTGTTTGATTCGTAGTAAATTTTATGATTTTGAGCTTAATTATATTCTAGTTAATTTGTTATTTTTTAGCTTCATTTATGTTTTCTTATCTATGTGTTGTTACAAACTATTGAGAGATTTTGGAATATATATATATATGGAAATAAAATTTAGGTTTGTTATATGCTTGATTTGTGTTTTCTAAACTTAAGCTTAATCTCAAATCTTATGAAAATGTTTTTAAAAAATTGAAATATTGAAATTACAACTTTTATAAGTCAAAATAAAAAAAATGTATTTATAAAGTTTTTTAAATCAAAGAACATTGATCAATAAAAAAAACTAAGATGATACATATTCATGTGTGAAGTCCATTTTGAACAATGTGAAACTTCTTTTCACTTTGTTATCCCTTTTATTCTACAAATTATAATTAATTAATTTTAAAGAAACATGACAATATATAATTATGGTTTAGTATATACTACTTGCAATTTGGGGTCAAATTTTATTAGAATTAATTTTAAATATATAAAGAAATTAATATATAGATTGAAATTAATTCTTAGCTATGTTAGAAAATTAGAATTAGTTTTAAGGTAAATTGATATTTATTAAGCTAAGAAATTGAAACTAATTTTTAGGGAAGTCAAAAAATTTAATTTAATTTTAGTTTTATTTTTACCATAAGAATTAGATTTTAGGTAAGTTGGTATTTATTAAGTTATGAAATTGAAATAAATTATTTATGAAATTGAAATAAATTCTTAGGGAAGTTAGAAAATTAAAATTAGTTTAAGTTTTATTATTAATATTGGACTTCGTTTTCAGTTAAGTTGGAATTTATTAAACTAGGAAATTGAAATTAATTATTAGGGATGTTAGAAAATTAAAATAAATTTTATTTTTATTGTTAGTGTTAGAATTAGTTTTTTTTATTGGTAAGTTAGTATTTATTAAGTTAGAAAATTGAAATGAATTCTTAGTTAAGTTAGAAAATAAAAATTAGCTTTAATATAGTACTAGTATTAGAATTAGTTTAATTTGCATGATTTAGGGTTTAGGAAAATTTTAATTTATTGATTTGTATTATTTTTAGCTTAATTTGTTGCTTTCTATTTTAATTTGTATGGTTTCTAGCTTAATTTGTTAAGTTAATTTTTTGAATTAGATATGCTATGATATAAAATTAAAATTAGGTTTAGTATTACTTTTAGGTTCTAGTTAACTTGGTATTTATTATGTTAGGATTGTTGAATGTTGAATTATATAAGATATTATATCATTATCACACAAAGGTAGATTCATTTGCACCAAGAGTGATGACCATAGGCTTAAAGGTCACTCGACGATTTCATCATCTTTGGCCACTCTAAGTGCTAGCCTATCAATAGCTATAGCACTAATTAGTGCATAGATATCACTACCATCACTTGGGTAGGAGTCCTAAGTTGCTCCAACTATTCTTAAGGGTCTTTCTTAGCCTATTCTTCGGAAACCCACTTAGTAGACTTCAAAGCACTTGACCATTCATCCTAAACACCCACTAGCACAACTTTAGGGTAAAACCTTACTAATGGTAAGATTTGGTTGCATCCAAAGGATGATTTGTAAGTATCAATTAATATTCAAATATTTGTTTATATTAATTTGTGTAGACTTGTATTATTTAACATTTTTATTAATTTTACACTATTATATTTAGTTTATTTGGTTACAAGTCAATTGTTGTGTTTACCCATAGTCCTATTAGGGACATAAAAGAAGTGATATAGGCATGCTGTATAGAGTTAGCCTTCACCTACACCATCTCCCAAGGGCTTAGAAATAATTTGGTTAAGGGATTGAATGGTAAATTTTTTATGGTATGGTATCATCATGTATTTATATTTTTATTTTAATTTAGCAATTATTAGTATTTGACTTCGATTATTCAATGTTTGCACGAATGATACAAGTGACATCCTAAGGCCACTTACATGATAAAAATGAATTTTTCCTATAAAGCAACAAACAATTACAAAGGCATAATGGACTGGGTGAGGAAAGGTTGGTAAAAAAGCCTAAACAAATGCACAAGGTCATTTTTAAGGCTCTCAAGAAGAAATAGCATGAGGATCCTAACATCAAAAGAAAGCAAAAAGTTAACTAAAAAATATAAGGCATCTATTACTAGAAAGAATTGTTATTCAATATTTTACCCAAAAGGAGGTGAATTAGGTATTAAAATAAATAAACTAAGATGATAAAAAATAACTTAAATGACAGATGAAAGCAACTAATGAGTAAGTATATACAATCATAACACTTTAACAAGAATGATTTAGAAAAATAGAGTGATGAATGAGTAACTAAAGAGATAGGGAAAAGAATATTCAAACACAGTAATTTATAGTGGTTCCAACCTTGAATATCCAACACTTCAAGATTTACATCGACTACTAAGCCTTCTTGACTTGGATTTGAACTCTGAATCACTATCTTTTCAAGTTTGAGGGCACTTGAAAAAGCTTTAATACAAGTTTCTAATTTTCTTTACAAATCCCTTTGAGAATCCTCTTTTAAAGCTTCTATCTCTAAAAGCTCTAGCACTCTTGATGTTCCTCAAGATACCTCACCCTAGTAATCTATAAATGTATGTTTTAAGTACAAGAAGATAGCTTACAAACTCTATAAATTTGATTACATAATGAAGCATTAAGAGAGGAAATTTAAATCTAATGAGCTCAAGGGATTTCAAGTTTTGAAAGAGAGGAAAAGGTGTTTCTTATGTGTATATAATAGTGAGAGCACTTTCTTATTTTTTTTATTTGAAATGAAACCTTTATATAGATGTTAGAGGAGTGAAAATGTCGTTACTTAAAAAATATAGCCGTTATAAAGCAGTTGGCATTTAGTGAATCGATTAGTAAATCGATTTAGGTTGCCTTGGAAATTTTGGAGAAGTCTTGGTGAATCAATTCATGAATCAATTCACTCTTGAAAAACATTTATGGTGAATTGATTGACTAATTGATTCACTAGACTACAATTCGGCTCTAAATACGCTGAATCGATTCATGAATCGATCTAAATCAATTCATGAATCGATCTAACTTTTTTGAAATTAAAGATTAAGTAAAAATTCAAGTTAAAGAATATATTCATCAATAGATTCAAGCAAACTAAAATTTAAAATTTAGAAGTAATGAATTAATTCATGAATCAATTCATTTTATCGTGTTTGCTTTCTGGATAACTAGAATCAATTAGTGAATCGATTTAGCTTTTTTGAAATCAAAGATTGAGTAAAAATTCAAGTTAAAGAATAGATTCATCAATAAATTCAAGCAAACTAAAATTTAAATTTTTAAAGTGATGGATCAATTCATGAATCGATTCATTTTATAATGTTCGCTTTCTGAATACCTAGAATCAATTAGTGAATCATTTTAAGCATTCCAGTTTGCTCTCTAAGTACTTAAAATTGATTAGTGAATTGATTTGGCTATTCCAGTTTGCTCTTTGGATGCCTACAATCAATTTATGAATTAATCCACACCCTGTTTTTCATATTTCTTAAGAGAGCTACATTTAAATACCATGATTTTCTTTGAGACTCAATCTAACCTAATTTTTAAAGGATTTTGGCCATAAGATTGATTTCAAATAAAAAGTATTTTTATGGAAAACCTGAATCCTTTAAAGATTGATTCCTCTTTTATAATATCATCCTATGATCCTAACTAGAATTCTTAGCTAAAATGACTAAGATCTTTAATCTTTAATCTTTACATCTTGCTTCAAACCAGTTGATCATATGTCAAATCCAAAAGTATCAAAATATTTTATTATCATCAAAACTTCCTTAATAGGGCTAAGGCTAACAAGAGCCTGTACACTTATAGTTCAATATCCATATCAAAGTATAAGAGGAATATGATAAGTTAGTTTTAGTTTAAAGTTAGTTTTAGCATTTTTTCATTAATTATATAACTTACTTTTATGTTTACATATAAAATTCCATGTGACTAGCCTCGGCTAAAAGCCTACTAATTTAGAAGTGTTCTTACCCAGTTATATCCATGTCATTCCAAAGGGCACCCAGAAGTTTATAGATAAGAAACTTGAGAAGATTTAGGTAAGATTTAATTTTGGTTTTTTATATGCATTACATTATATGTTTTTATATATCATAAGATTTTAACTTTCAATTTAATTTTTTAAGCTAAGTACTTTAGGATGGTGGAGGTGCAATCTTCTCAAACCTTAAATAAGGGTGGTAATGGTAGCTTTACTTAAGTTGATGAGATATCGTTATAGATAGAGGTAGCTGGCAACTCAAAAAAAAATTGCATTTATGGTATGGGATTGGAGACACATAGGGTTACAAAGCTACCATCTATCATGGTTAGTTTATCTTTGTAACTTGAAATGCAAAAGCTACAAAGCACCATTGAGTAGCAATATGCAAGCCTCAAGGCAACATGACAAAGGATAATAGCTAAGGGGTAATGACTCCTCAATAGTTGATGATCAAGCAGCATAAGCGTAACATCACCACATTGTTGAAAAGTTGGAGACAGCCACCACCACTACTTCCTAACAATAGGCATTGCTAGCTAACTAAGGAGGCAAATGCTTTAGGGATAACTAATAACGAGATGCAAAAATCTAGCTGCCTACGATTTTTGTTTTTATATATATGTACATTTGTATGGCTTTTTTATATGTTAGATTTTATTGATTTTATTTTTCTACTTCATATAAATAAAATTTTCACATTCAATTAGTGATTGACTTTTGAATATGACATAACTAATTTTGCAAGAATTTCCTAATTTAGTAATAGAATTATTGATGGATTAAAATTAGTGATGGAATATTCTATTATTAAACTAGGGATTAGTGAAGACCCAAGTTAGCAATGAAAATATCAATCATTAAATTCTAGTTTAGTAATGAAAATTCTTTTAGTAAATATAAAGTTAGCGATCGACAAAGGCATCACTAATTCCATCCATTATTCATTCATTCATCGTTGGCTCACAAATTTTACAATAAAAATGGGGATAGATAACAAAAATTTTATTATAAATTGGATTATCGATGCACTATTTACTTATGCCTTCTAATTCGTTGCTATTCCTTTTAGTGACAAATTTTTGAAAATTAGTGATGGATTTTACTACCACTAATTAGTGTTTTTTGTACTGAATGAAGATAGTGAATTTGACATATGCACACTTGTCAATCTATTAATTAACAAGACCAAGAACAGGTTGTATAGCTTAAGCATACACAAATCTCTTTATGATTGAAATATTTAAGAATTTCTTCATTCCATAGAAGAAGTTTTCCTACGCTCTAACTATAACACATATGCTTGCCTTATATTGTTAATTTTTATAATTTTCAATATCTTGGAAAATCAAATTATTAATGTGTGTAGACTTTATAAAATTGACAAAAGACAAAAAAATTAATTAACAATTATCTTTTATTGTTTGATAAAACTAAGAACAAATGTTATAATTTGAACATTTAAAAATTTCTTCTTTATATATAAAAGTTCTTGTAATTTGGGTAGTGACACTTGTTTATAATTTCATCCAATAAATAAAGGTCAATAGTTAAAATTGTAAGCTTTTATAATTCTCAATATTTTTTGAACCTTACTTTTGTCATATCTAACAATCTTTGCCACTTTCTTTAACTTTATCTATGTTATCATAAAATTTTTAGGACAAGACCTTGGTAGTGCTTTTCAAATAATATAACTAATAGAAACTCATTTTAACCTTTAATTTTTATAGAATCTATAATTAAAATCATGTGCTTAATAAAAATTAATAATATTCATGTGTTATTATCAGTAGCCACCTAAAATAAATTAAGGCATGCACTAATTTTCATACTAGCCCACATCACATGTCATTTAAGCAAATAAGAGCACTACTAAAAATAAAAATTTCATTTTTCCTTAAAACAAACACAATACCAAAAATATTATCAACTTATTTAATATTTATAAAAGAAAATGTCTATATCTATTTTTGTTAAAAATCATTTAATATTCAAAGTGAGAAGATATTTAATAAAAATAATGAATTAAAATTTAAAAAGACAATTAAAGTATCTTTAATTTTTTTAAATAAAAATAACAAGGAAGAGCTATCTTCAATGAAGATAAAAAGACATTCTATTTTTTTAAGTAGAAATCACAATCTACTTAATGCATGTATATTATATTTTGAATTTAAATTTAAAATACTAAAAATTGCCAAAGTATTGTTAAATGTAACTCCAATGTTATCACTGGCAAAAGCGTTCAAATTGTTTTGTAATATAGTGTAAATAATTTTTAAAGTCTAAATGTCTTATTTAAATTCAAACCTTTATTTTTATTATATTAAAAAAATAATTCATTTAGTTAACTCTCTCCTTTTATCTTATTGGAATAATAAAAATCCATACAAAGAATATAAGCATTATTAAAGAATGTCTCATGTTATAAACAAATATCAACCAATTATAAATCTACAAATGGCAGGTGAGGTTCATAAGCTCAATGTATCAAGCTCGCACTCCTAAATGATTTAATTAAAGGAAGTTCAACCTACACTACTTATTAATCGGGAAAATTGACAAATAATTCATATTAATTTTTTAAATTTATTTATTTTTTATTTGTATTATTTTTATTATAATTATAATTATTATTATCATTGTCATTAAATAATGGAGTAATCATTAATAGGTAGTAAAAAAATATTATTAGGTAGGTTATATGAATTAAATCATTCTAGTTTTAAACAATGTGTTAGAATAGAAAGGTTGAAGAAATAGAATAAATCACAAGTCCTCAGACTAGCCCAAGATGGGGTGGGAAAGCCTGTATAGATTCCAACTTAGATGGATAGCATGTTTAAGCATGCCTTAAAAAATAAAGATAAAAATAAAAGCCTGTACTTATATTTCTAGGTAACTTTCAAAGTTCATGGGCCTATAACTTGTTTTAGATTTATAATATCCATGTTCAATTTTTTTAATCTTTAATGTCTATAAAATTCAAAAGAAATTAACTATTTAATAAATATAAATCATATAAAATTAACAAATTATTAATAAAATTAATAATTATTCTTCATTTATAAGGTGAGGCTATGGTAAAATTTTATAGCTGGAGCACCTAAGTAAGTGTTTGATATGATAAAATTAAAAAGAATGGAATAGCAATTAGTAAAAGAATAGGTAAAAAATTTGTTTGGTAAGTAATATGAAATGATAGAAAATGACAATTTCTTAGTTAGGTAGTAAGCATATAACTTATGTGTCCACTACTGATAAGAGTTAAAATAAATGCAAGAAAAAGTTGTTACAAAAGTAGCAATTAGAAATTTCTTGCATTTGTCTCCACCCCATGCATTTTTCACAATTCTTATTAGTAGTGAATTCACAAATTGTGTGGCCATTGGCTAACTAAGAATTTGTTAGAAGATGTCTCATTTTTATTCCTTTCAATTTTCTTAACATTGAAACACAAGAGAAAACATTTTCATTCTTATTGTTTTATTTCTCTTTTCTTTCATTCCAATTTTCATTGTTGGCTATCTACATTTTTACCAAACTAAACCTTACTCATAAGTGGGATGCACGTGGAATTTTATTAAAGTGAAATTAAACATCAATTGCCTATTATGACTCTAGATTTGATAGCTCTCACCTAAAAAAGCAAACCAAAAACATCTAAACCATTATTAAACCCAAAATCAATGCCAATGAGTGAGCATATATCATTCTCAATATCAAATTAATCACAACTTCACACATTCTCTTCACTTTCTCACTAGGAATCCTCAAAAGCACCTCCTTGACCTTGTTACTTCCTATTACTTTCTCATCTATATAAATTGAATATTGATTCTCCTTGCATATTAAGAATATGCCATGAGTAGCGAGAACAAAATTGATGTGCATCTAGTAAGGATTGAATCAAATGTTAATCATGTGAATGAATGACTTGTTGCCTATAAATGAAACTTTGATTTCATCATTATATCAAGAACCATAATCGGTTAATGGCATATAAGACTAGTGAAATAATAACAATCACCCTTTCAGAACCCTAACTACATCCTAGATTTAATTGTGCTTTAGATCCTCTTAATAAGGTTACTTTGAGGTATAAAAGCTTTCTTTAAGACATGTTTCTTTTAAACACACGTTACTTAGCTAGATGGATGCTATGAATGAAGCTAAATTGAAGGATTTGCTTGTGGTTTAGAATGCACAAATTAAGTTCTTTCAAGGTAATCCTTGTTTACTTAAAGTTTATCTTGACAATTTAGTTTTAAAACAAATTTGCAAGCTTTGGCATAATTCTTTAATAATTAAGGTTTTAGGCAAAACAATGAGTTATCAAGTTTTACTTTAGAAATTAAAACAAATATGGAGTGTACAAAGGCTAATGGAGGTGATTGGCCTTAATCATAACTTCTTTCAGGTTAAATTCTCCAACTTATGGACTTAGAGTATGTTGTGAAAAAAAGTCTGTGGTTAATTTTTTACCATTATCTAATTATAAGGAGATAGACCCCAGACTTCATTTTTACATCTTATAAGGTAACTTTAGCTTTAGCTTGGATTAGAATTCTAGAACTAAATATCTTATATTATTGAGATGGTGCATTAAAAGTGATTATGACTACAATTGGAAATCTAATTAAAATAGATCAAGACACAATTATGTCTTCATGAGGAAGGTCTACTCAATTATGCATTGAAGTGGATTTAACTAAACCTTGCATTCCTCAACTTTTTATTGGTGAATAGTAGTTTAAGGTGGAATATAAAGATTTACATTAGTTATGTTTTCATTGTGAGCATATGGACATATTGCAGGCTCTTATGGAGTAACTTTAGTTAGGAAGGAAAGAATAGACGGGCAAAAAGTAAACCTTATAATGAAGTTGAAGCCATTAAAACTATGAATCAAGAGATTGCAAATGCCCCTAAAAATGTTTGGAGATTGAATAATGGTAAAAAAAAGAAATGTTGCACTTCAAAATATAAAAGTTCAAATGTTAAGGAATCTTTTCAAAAATAAACAAATAAAAATGCTTTCTTAGCTTTAGTTAAGTTGGAAGAAATTAGAGAGAAAAATCAAGCTCCACACAATAATGTTATGCCTATGGATGTCTCAAACAAATCTCTATCCTAAGTTCTTATTGAAAAGTCCAAGAAAGAAAAAAGTGGTAAATAGGGGATAATAGGGGATGTGACATGTGAAGATGCATCACAACACATCAAAATTGATTTGCTAAAAATTATGCAATATATAGTGATAAATCAAGTCATACCCCTAGTGATCCATCAAAATATCTTTTCTTAATTATTTATGAACAACAATTACCAAATTATTTAAGCTTTTTATGCACTAAAAATAAAAGGAAGAAAAGTAAACAAAAGCGAAATAGGAATGCAAATAGAATGCAGAACAAAATTCAAATAGTATGCAGAATAGGATGAACACAAAACCAAATTAAGGAGTTTGATTTTAAATTAAAATATATGTATTAAACAAAACAAAACACAGAAGTAAAACAACAAGAAAGAACATTACTATAGCAAAATAGTCAATCCAAGGACTTGAAAGCTCTTAGTGTAGATTAATTATAAATCATAAAATATTTGATTATTTCAATCGATTTATCAGCCTTGAATTATATGGAACCTTTGTAATAATTCATGAATCTTATACTAGATGACTATCTAAAATTTGATCAATTAATATTAGCAAAATTAAGTAACCAATATAGTTCGTATAAAGTTAGATTGAAATTGATTTGAAAATAGAATTCAACTAAATTAAAGGATTAAACTAAAAAGCTTTAATTGAATCACTTAGCCCTTTATTCCTAAATGAAGAATCATGATTAACTTACCACAATTCAATATAAAAGTAGATAAAGATTAAAAATCACAAGGTTAAACATAAATTATACTAAATCAATATTTAACTTATGCAATTTCAAAATAATCAACACAATGAATTAGGGAAAAAGAAAATTAATTAGAAGTCAACATTACAACATAGAATCTCATAATGTAGATAGAGATGAACCTCAAAATCCTTGAATTAACTAGAAACTTAACCTTTGATGGCTAAAAAAGAAGAAACTTCAAAGAAGGAGAAAAGCTATCTTTGTTGAGTTATGTAATATGTTCAAGTATGTAGTATTCTTACCCCTTTTATTTGACTTGCCTCCTAAGGGTATGAAGAATAGGACCTTGCTAATTTTAGAAGCTTAGAACCTATTTTACAAAATAATGTACTCCAAAATATAAAGCAGTGAAATATCATAGGTCTAATTTCCACTCAATGTAAGACTGCTAAAACAACATAGTTTCAATAAATCACAAACACAAAAGTTGTAGGGTTAGGTCTTAGGAAAGCTTTAAGCACTAGTTTCACATTAATTGAAAATCTAAAGCTTTAAATTTGGCCTAAAATTTGAAACTAGCTTAGCTAGAATAAAAATAAGGTTTTAACTTCTCAGTTAAATTAGTCTTTTTATATGTCTAAACGAGGATTTGATTAAAATATAAAAGTTATAGAGCTTTGTTTAACCTTTCTAATGATATAAGGATAAGCCAAATCCAAGCTCAAGATGTAGTTGAAAACCTAATATTGTATAAAAAACCAATATTAAGCAAACAAATTCAAAACATTGCAAAACCAAACCTAAATCATATAACAAGGCCAATTGTATAGAATTATGCATATGTAATACACTAAGATGCATGAAATAGGAGGAAATAATATAGATAAAATCTTATGCATTAGATTTCCCTACACTTAGCCCTTACATGACCTCAAACAAAATATAACTTTATTCAAAATTAAAGAACAAAAAATTTACTTTCCAAAATTTTCAAAATCACAAATCCATAAGTAAGAAAAAAATTAAAGCGAGCAAGAAACATAACATATCATAAAAAAAATCTTGACAAACTTGAAACTAACTAATAGAGTAACTTCATTCAAATAGAGTAAATCAACAATGTAAATTCTTATAAAATTCACTCTTTTAGTCTCAAGTATTTAGAGAAAGTGTTTTACTCAAGTTCATTCCATGAAATTACTCTACTATAAGCTTGTTAATCATTTAATCACCACTACTCAAATCACATGCACAACACAAATCAAAAAGATTTTATTTAAGGTTATAATATGGCCAAGGAAAAGAAAAATGAGGATATAAAAAGGATAAAAATCAAAGAAATCAATAAAACATTTGAACCAAAAGCATATGATTAATCACGAATAATTATAACTCAACACAAAAACCAAAATTTAAGTTGAAACACTTATCAAATTTTTCTTTTTTCTTTTCTCTCACTTTTTTCCTTTAATTTCATTTTGCCTTATTCCTTTTTTTACAACTTTTTCACTTTTTTTACACTCTTTCTTTTTTTCTTGTTTTCATTTTTATTTGTTGCTCTTTTCAAACCAACCTTTGGACTTAAAGTTAATAACTTTTCACAATAGACAAACTCATACACCCCCACACTTATTTAAGAGTCTATTTTATAAAAATTCAAATACTCTACTAATCCCTAAGGCTAAGTAAAAATACTTGTTTTTTATTGGAAAAGTGCTCATAGGCGAATGAATAAAGAAAAGGAAATTAAGCTCAAGGGGGCTCTATAAAGATTAAAAAATATTCAAGGTTAGTTATTTAGCTATGCTCAAACAAAGAAAGAATGCCTTTATTATTTTTATGCATACATATGCAAATGTACTCTAAAAAGAATTAAAGCAAGTTCTGAGAAAACAAATTATGAAAGAACATTGCACAAGAAAGAAAGAGAACATTATAAATTTTCAATATAAAGATTAAAATCTTACAAGAAAAGTCATGCTACTAAGTTCAATCCACTAATTCGAAATCCATCACTACATTAGTCAATTTCAAAAAGTAAAATTATTCATTAATCTTATGATGAATCTTATATAATTTTAATTGAATCTTACTAATGAAAAATGTAAAATCTTCACCAATGAAAAGTGCTAAAATACTAAAAAAGACTCAAAATAAAATGAAAAATATTTTTTTAATTTTAAAATTTTCTAGTTTCTTTTTTTGTTTACTTCAAAATCATTAAAAAGCATTCATTAAAAACACAAGCACAAAATATTATCCTAGCAGTCTCCCCCCATACTTAAATTTTACATTATCCTCAATGTAAAACATATCAACATTATTAATAAAAATAAAGGACAAATAAATAAAAGAGAAGGGTAAAAGAAAGCAAAACTAAAATACTTAGGTTGCCTCTTAAAAAGCATTTTTCTTTAACGTCCTTAGCTAGACATAGCTTAAATGTCCTTAACCAAGATCTATATGATAATTGATTACTTTCTTTGCTTCCAAATTGCCAACCTTTAATTCATCCATCAAAAAGGTGCTTTGTAAATTAGGATCATCAAACACAATTTCTCCAAGTTCTATCTTCAAAACATTCTTTCTTGGATGCTTGAAATCATCCTATATAATGAATTCAATATGATAAATAAAATAACTAAAATGATTAGTATGAAAGCACTTATGTTCCTTTAAAAGTTCAAATTTGCAAGGAGTAACAAATGGTACTAAGTGGTAGAAACCACTTTTGCACATTGCATTTGTTCATAGTCATCAGTTTTTTTACATTTTGAAACAACATTGTTCTTATCGCCTATAAATGCATAAATCTTAGTACATATAGCATAATTAGTGTCACCATCACAATAAGCACGCTCATTGCTATCTACACAAGCCATAAATTTAGAAATCTCAAGAAACTCAGCAAGTATGTAATCATAAGTATCATCAACTAGCACATTAAAAATAACAAAGTCAAAACTAGCAACATCAAAATCAAAAATATCAAAACCAAAAACTACAACATTAAAGAAATCAAAAGAGGAATGTCATGCAATGAAGGCTCAAAAGTTTAAAGATAAGACACAAAATTATCATGTATAATATCAAAGATGTCAAACTTGACTATAACACCATCAAACTTCGTGATTAATGTTCCATCTCTAATATTAATCATAGTTTTTACTATTTTAAAAAAAGGCCAACCAAGAATGATTAGTGAAAAAACCATGGATATTTCATTTTCCATTTTTAAAATGTAAAAATATACTAAAAAAATAAGTTCCCCAACTTGTACTAAAACATCATCAAGAACACCTAAAGGATAAATGTCAAATTTATTTGCTAATTAAATAACTACTCTTGTTTATTTTAAATGTTCCAAATTTAAGGCATTAAAAATAAAAAGAGGTATAACATTCATCAAAACTCTTAAGTCTAGCATAGCATGCTTAATTCTAATTTTCCCTATAACATATGAAATGGTGAATGTGCTTGCATCTTTACATTTTCTTGATAATTTTCTTTGAATGATGGTAGACACATTTACCCTCACACTTACTTTCTTATCATCTCTTAATTTTCTCTTATTGATGTATATTTTTTTAAAAAAATTAGCATACCTTTAAATTTGTTTTATCAAATCTAGTAAAGATATATTCACTTCTACTTTTCTAAAGGAATCAAAAATTTATTTCTCATCCTTAATTTTCTTTTCTAGAATAGCTCTTCTTGGAAAAGGAAAATGAATGGAAAAATTAGTAGGAGGTGAAGGTTTAAGGAAAGAATTAACCTCACTTTTATTATGTATTATTTCTTTTCTTGGTTGCTTTTAGTTTTTATTTTCTAGTTTATGACTTGGTTTTGATTGTGAAGATGAAGGCTTGTCAACTTGATTGTTATTTTGTAGCATAATGGCCTTCACAACTTTTTCTCTTACATTGCTAGGAGAAGGTTGTCTAAACGCTTGTGTATTAAACTTACTTATGGTAGAGGATAATTGGTCAATATAAGTTTTCAAATTGATGATTGTGACCTCTATTTTTTGTTGAAATTACAGGTTATTTACTATTATTTGCTTGACTAATTCTTCAAATGATGATTGAAAAAAGGCTAAAGTTGAATCTAGTTTGGAAATAAGATTGAGTAGCATTCTATTATATGTAAAAAAATACTAAACTTGACCAAGATTACTACCATCTTTTATGTTTTAGATATCTCTCCAACTAAGGTATTGATTATGCTCCTATTCGTGTTAGTATTGTGGTAGGGAAAATGGCTGCTACATGTGCTTGAGGAGGTCGGTACCCACCATCTTGCAATGTAGGGCATGAATTAGTTGGATAAGTTAGACATGAACATATTCCACAAAGTCAGGTAGAAAGAGCTTAGGCTTGCTATTATCCTATTTCCATTTAATTAATTAGAAAAGTCAATTCATCTAATCTATTCTTTTATCTTTATTGGTTCAAATAGGAGAAATTTATCTCATGCATGCCCCTAATAACAGCTATAGTTCTGGTGCCAAATTGTTGAAAGTTTGCTACCACCTTAGCTATCAAATCTTTAGCTGTCATAGGAGTTTTATCTACTAATGCTCCATTACTTGTAGCATCAATCATACTTCTATTCATAAGAAAAAAACCTTCATAGAAATACTAGATAAGGAGTTGCTCATTAATTTGGTAGTGTGGACAACATGCACATAACTTCTTGAATCTCTCTTAACATTCACACAATGGTTGACCATTCATTTGTCTTACACCATAAATATCTTTTTTTATTACAATGACTCTTGAAGCAAGGGAGAACTTCTTTAAGAATAATTGCTTCAAATCATTCTAACTTGAAATAGAACCTAGTTGCATATAATATAAACAATCATTAGCTACATTAGCAAGTGAGAAAGGAAATGCCCTTAATTTGATGCAATCTTCTAAAATGTCATGAAGCTTCATGACTAAGCAAACTATGTGGAACTCTTTTAATTGCATATGAAGTTCCTTACTTGCAAGATCATAAAATCTAAGAAGCAAATGTATTAAACTAAATTTAAGCTTAAAATTAGCATCAAATTCAATATATTAGATGCTTAAAGGATGGTAAGTAACATCAAGAGCAATTAATTCCTTTAATGTCCTATTGTTATTACCATGTTATCAGACTTATCTAGAGGATCAGAATAGGGGTATGGAAGTTACAACTGCTTGTATTTCTTATTTTACAAAGAAAATGAAAAGTCCTATCTATTTTAGAATAAAATTCTAATAAATCACCAGTAGTTCTCCTAGTCGTGCATTACACTATACTAAACTATACTAAATAGAACCATAGAAACATAGAAACACCAAAACACTATCGCAAATTGAAAAATCACTCAAAACACATCTAACTAACCTATCTAGATATTTTTAAAAATTATGGGACCACCATAGAATGAGAGCTATAGCCATGTAGAATCCAAAAATGTAATAAAAATCTTTTAAAAAAAAATAAAAAAGTGATTAGAATGAAGGAATTTAACCAAAAAATAGGTGACCTTGTAAGTTGTTGAACAAATATGAGCCTTGATGAGAAAAATATTTTTCACCACTACAAATTTTGAGTTTAGTTAGAGCTAGTCACTTTGATACCTATTCAAAAGGGTGATAGAATGTATACAACTTGTTTTGATGAACCAAAAACATTTGTTAAAGTGTAAAATAAAGTAATATATGATGAAGATGGATGAAATGAAATGGAGGAATGTGTAACAGTTAAAGAATGCAAGAGAATGCAAAGAAATGTAGAAAAATGATGGATACTATAAAGTGCAAGCAAAATACTAATAGATATAATATTGACTAAAATGCTTAAATAATTATGCAATACATAACTAGTAAAAGATGAGGAAAAATGAATTCAAGTGGATCCTCAATAATAGCAATAAAATTTTAAAGATGCATCGCAACATATCAAAATTAATTATAACTAGTTTGTTAAAAATTATGCAATATAGGGTGATAAATCTAGTCATATTGCAAATGATCCCTTGATATATCCTTTCTTATTTATTTACTAACAATAAATACCACTTGTTTAAGCTTTTTATAAACTAAAAATAGAAGGAAGAAAAGCAAATAAAAGTGAAATAAAAATGCAGATAAAATCCAAAATGTAGAACAAAATTAAAATAGTAAGCATAATAAAAGAAACATAAAACTGAATTAGGGGAGTTTGATTCAAAATTAAAATAAATAATTAGACAAAAAAACAAAAGTAAAATAACAAGAAAGAAAATTAATATAGCAAAGTAGTCAATTTAAGGATTTGTGAGCTCTTAGTATGGATTATCATAGGCAAAAATACCAATATACGGATTTTTTATAAACTTTTTTCTATTTTACCGTGGTTTCGAAACATATTACTAAAGTACGCAGGGCGCCATTCAAAATGGCGTCCGCAGCACATGGAAGCGCTAAACAGTGTGGCGCCTTTGGAGTAGACTCAACTTGGAGAGTGCCAGATTGAATGGTGTTCCAAGGTTGAAGGTGCCATCCAACTTAGCGCCATTGAACCTTGGAGGCGCCATTCAAGGTGGCGTCATCGATTCAAAATTCTGGGAGGCGCCAAATGCAATGGCGCCTCCTGCCCTATTTAAAACCCTCCCTTACCTCTTCGGCCTTCACTCTTCTTCCCTTTTCGCAGCCACTCTTCAGAGCCCCTCTGCCCTTCTCTCTTCGCAGTCGTTCGCACCTATTACTGTTCGCACCATTTCCCATTTTTTCACTCATAAATCTTCATCCTTTCTTACTTCTGTGCATTTCATCCGGTAACATTTTCTTCTTTAGATCAGATCTGGTCTTCTTTCCTTACTCTTCCTTGGTTAATATTTTTATAATTTCTATATTTATATTATAATTTTTATTAGTTATTATGAGAATATATTTTATGGTGGTAGACAAATTTTTATTCTATGTTGATTATTATGATTTATGATGTGAAATTATGATCTACGATTTAGGAAAAATTTGTAAAAATTTATATGATCTGTGATAGTTTGTGATTTTTACTGGTTAGTATTTATATAATTTTTATTAGTTATTATAAGAATATATTTTACAGTGGTAGAGAAATTTTTATTTTATGTTGATTATTATAATTTATGATGTGAAATTATGATCTAGGATTTAGGAAAAATTTGTACAAATTTATATGATCTATGATAGTTTATAATTTTAAAAGAAGAACAAAAGGGATAAAGAAAAGTATCTTAAAACAAAATTTACGATTTAGGTAAAATTTATGTTTAGGAATTTTTAAAATATAAAATTTTTTAGGATATAGGATATGATAAAAATAAGATTATTTTTATTATATGTTGATTATTATGAGAATATATTATCCTATTGATCAATATTTTTATATTAATTTTGAAGTAATATATGTCAAAATAAGTAAATATCAATTAAGGAAATTTTGAAAAGACTTTATATTTTATATATTATTTCCCTTTATTTTATCTTTTTTATTGTACATTTTTGTTATTCTTTTTTGTTAACTCATGGTATTTAAACCATATACATCAATATTTTTTAGCAGTAAGATATATCAATTTTTTAATTATAAATGTATTCTATATAAATTATATAATTAATTTAATTAATTAATTTATTATACAATCAATTTTTTATTACTTTATACTTTACGTATTGTTTATTTCTTATTTACTCTATTGTATTCTTTTTATATCTACTCGTATTGTTTATAATTTAAAATATCAACATCATTAATTAATATAAATATAATAAGTTATATTTTTTAGCTTATTATAATATTTTAAATAAATTAAAGCTTTAATATATATTTTATTAATAAAAATAATTAATTTCATATTATATTTTTAAAAAAAATACTTAGTAATTAAATTAAATTTTATTTATATTAATTTCTTCAAATTTTTGTTGATAATAATTTTTAAATATTATGTTTTAAATTTAAAATACATCAACTAAGATTTCTCCAAGGGTTTACAGTTCGTAAATTATTTTTTCTTCATTTCATCTACTTTGTTTAATTTTTTCTTCTTTCTTTTTTCAATCATTCTATTAAAAGTTCAAATGTAATATATTGAATAATATAAATATAATACAATTTATTTTATTTCTGACATAAAATTATTTTTAATAATCAAATATATTATTAAATAAAATTAATTGATTATATATTTAATTTTTAACACTTATTACTTTACCTTTCACATAGCATTTCTCCTTTTTTAATTTATTTTGCTATAACTTTTTTATATTAACTTATATTATTTATGATTTAAATATTAGGATAATTACATAATATTGACATAATGTAACACATATTTTATTTTTATCTTAAAATAATTTAAAAAAATTAATGTTATGGGAAGTGTTAATTGAAATAATTATTTATATATTCCAGTTTTAATAAAAGTATCTAAGAATAAAAATTAATTCTCTTTTAAAATTTATTAATATTTTCTTGATATAAAATTTCAAGAACAATATTTAAAATTAAATAGATATCAATAAAATTTTATCTATGTTATTATTTTTGTTCCTTTTATATATTGTCTTGTAAAATATATTTAATTTAGCATGATTTTTGCATAATTTTTTTAATGATACAATAATATCTAACAATTTTTACTTAGAGATTAAAGTTATTAAAATATCTAATAATCTTTTCTTTCATGCAAAGGCTTTTTCTATTTCTTTTCCTAATACTTACCGGTTAGTACTTTTATAAATTTTGTACTTATATTATATTTTTTATTAGTCATCATGAAAATATCTTTTATTGTGGTAGAGAAATTTGTTTAGAATATTATGATATAAATTATATGAGTTTTTTATTTTATATTGATTATTATGGTTTATGATGTGAAATTATGATTTAAGATGTGAAATTATGATTTATGAAAAATTTGTAGCAATTTATATGTACTGTGATAGGTTGTGTTGTTAAAAGAAGAACAAACGAAATAAAGAAAGGTGTCCTAAAATAGGTTTTAAGATCTTGGTGAAAGTTATATTTAAAGAATTTTTTCATGTGAAATTTTAATATATCATAAGAGAAGTAATAAAGATAAAATTTTAGGATATGTAGATGTAATCAGAAGCTTTAAAAAATAGAATATTATTATTGAAAATATGAATATTTTTCTATTTAAATAGTAGATATTATAAATGCAAGAATAATAAACGTAGCGAAAAAATTACACTATACATAAGTTTATTCAGAAAGTATTAAAATATATATATGGGGGTATTGTAATATAAATATTAGACGAAGTCAATGTATGTAAAAAAGAATTCATGATTGTAATCATAAAAATATACAAACAATAATGTGTAAATATTTTTTGTTGCTATTTAGTAATAGGTGTGAAGGGAGAAAATTGTTATGAAAATAAAAAATGTAGTGTATTGAAAAAGTTAATCAATTTAATAAGTATAATTTGTGCCAAATAAACAAAAAAAATGACAATTGAAAAAGATAAATTAAAATATAGATAAGATTATATAGCCAAACATTATATTAGTTTTAAAAAGAAATAATATTTATTTGGCCGAAAAAAATTATCCTATTATATGATATATTTGTTATATATGAAAAATTGTTATGCAATAATATTTAAAAATTAAGCTTTTTTTCAATTGTGTGCAAGTAAGTGAAAACTGAAATTATTGTTTCAAATATAAATTTATTTTTTTTGCAATAATTTATTTATATTACATCAGAATTTATGCAAAAAAAGAAGAATTAGAATTAAATTATTTAAATCACACTTGCAAATGATCATTAAAAATTTATGAAGTATGAAAAACTACGAATGAGTGTAAAAATAGCTTAAAAATTTGTTGAAGAAAATGTCAGCCTGTAAAGGTCGGAATGGGTTTAGCTTGTGCGGGTAAATTATTACGTACTATTAAATATATACCTTACAAAAATAGTAATACATTTCATTCATTTTTACTTATAATATTAAATACTAATTCATTTGTTTATAAGTACAAAAATTGTATATGATAATATGTGTCAGTTGTAAGGGTGAGTGAATGTTTTGCAGCTAAAAGTAACAATATGAAGAAAAGTTTAATTGCTTTTATATATTCAAATGGTACAATGATTGAGGGATCAATGGGAGTAATGTACGATGGACCTCCCCCAAAGGCATTGAAATTTAGAGGATGCAGCACTATGGATGTTTTGCGAGAGAAAATTCATGCCCGACTGAAACTTCACTAAGATCAAGCTGTTGGGAGAATTATTTATAAGTTTCCACAGCATCAAACAGAGGCTCAATATATGGCATACGAATTGGACGACGATGAAGACTTGGCATGTGCCATAGCAAGCTACGAACAACATTTGACGATGATAGCAATGGAATTGTACGTGGAGGTGATCACATCCGAATTGCACGCTGCCAACCTTGATTCACAAAAAAGAGTCCCAGTAATTAGACCACCCATAGATCCAACGGCTCATGTCAGTACTAGTTGTTTGATGGTGCGGGAAGGCCCTCCTTACATGGGTGGAATTGTGTTCCACATTTCTGATAATTATACTCTTGCATCGGACTCATCTGTTGCAGGTGTTTTCCCGAGAAATGTATCACATGCCATGATGGGTTCAATAAGTGCCTTACCGGTTGTAAAGGAAGAATCCACTGATCTTATATTCATGGATGCCCACCTTGAGTCTGGTTTTGAAGATGATGAGGTGTCTTGCAGTAGCCGTAATGATCGTGACACTGATGACGAAGAACGTACAACTACACATGATGACAATGTTGCAGCTTGAGGTGTGAGGAGTGACAATGCTGCATAAACATCATGTGGTGTCCCTCAAGCTGCTGTCTTCTCTTACATTGATTGGGATGCCGTAAGGAATGCTAATGAATTTTTGAAAATAATGAAACCAAGCTATGATTACAGCATGGAGGACTTACAGATTGGACAAGAATTTGATTGCAAGGAGGCATTGATTGCTGCAACCAAGCATTACCACATCAGAAGGTACCATAGTTATCACATGGAGGAATCGGATACTAGAAGATTGAGTGTGAAGTGTGATAATTATGGGGATGAATGCAAATTCTACCTTAGAGCGACCAATCTGAAGAATTCTAACACTTGGACAATAACTAGATTTTCAGGGCCTCACACATGTGTTAATGCCAGTTTAACACAAGATCACAAGTCTCTCGACTCTGAGTATATCAGTTCCTTGATACTGGAGATGATTAAAGTGAAGCAAGATGTTCCAATCTCGCTTATACAAGAGAGGGTGGAAGGCATGTATAGGTATAAGATTTCGTACAAAAAAGCATGGAAGGAAAAACAGAAGGCAATTGTCAAAGTGTATGGAGATTAGGATAAATCATATGAAGTGCTCCCCAAATGGTTGAACCTTTTAGGCTATTGTGACCAAGTTCTGTTCAAGTTGGAATCAGAAGAATTCGTCACAGTTTACAACCGTGTTGATCCACAAAAGCATGTTTTCAACCGAGTTTTCTGGGCTTTCAAGCCATGTATTGCTGCATTTCCCTACTGCAAGCAATTCATACAAGTTGATGGAATATTTCTATATGGCAAGTACAAAGGTGTGCTACTAATTTATGTGACCCAGGACAGTAACAAAGGTCCCATACCTCTTGCCTTTGCCATTGTTGAAAAGGAGAACTATGAAAACTGGAGCTGATTTTTGGCTTTATTATCGGTAAATGTTACGAACCAGTAAGGAATATGTTGATATCATATCGACACCGAGCTATAAAAGATGCTGTAGCCAACGAAGGTCTAGGATGGCAGCCTCCTCAGGCTTTTCATCGGTATTGTATCAGACATATTGCTAGCAATGTTCGCAAGAAATGTAGGGATGACAATGTCAAGAAAGCTATCCTTAAGATTGGTACGCCTTATAACATAACTTTTTTGTTGAACTTTTAATCTGTAAATTTATCTATCTGGTAGTTCAATCCGCTTAAACTGTTTGTCTCCTTGTATTCAGCCTATGAGCCAAATCGAGAAAAGGTCATGGAAAGATTAGACAACTCAAGCAAAGTCAATGAGGAGATCCACAAGAAATTAACCGCTATTCCGATGGAGAAGTGGACACTTGCTTATAACGAGGGAAGAAGATATGGTCATATGACAACTAATATAGTAGAGTGCATTAATGGCCTCTTCAAAGGATTAAGGAAGCTACCAATCACAGGCCTTGTTCAACAAACATACTATAGATGTGTCAAGTACATTGTGGAAAGGGCAAAAGAAGCACATACTGAACTACAACAAGGTCACATATACACAAGCATATTCAAACAGGAGCTTACGACTATCCAATCACGTGCTTCTTCTTACCATGTTCGTGTGTATAATAGACAAGGAACTAGGTTTGAAGTGGTGGAGGGCCCTAATATGGCCAAAGGATCATGTGGAAAGGGCAAAAGAAGCACATGCTGAACTACAACAAGGTCACATATACATAAGCATATTCAAACAGGAGCTTGCGACTATCCAGTTACGTGCTTCTTCTTACCACGTTCGTGCGTATAATAGACAAGGAACTAGATTTGAAGTGGTGGAGGGCCCTGATATGGCCAGAGGATCATGTGGAAAGGTCATCCAAGTGCTATTAGACAAAGGTCAATGTGAATGTGGACAATTCCAAGCATATAGGTATCCTTGCGCTCATATTATTGCTGCTTGTGCCTCAATCAACATATCGTGGAAACCATATGTCGATCCTGTATACAGACTTGACACCCTACTTAATTGCTACAAATCTGAGTGGTGGCCGATCGGGGAGTGGTCACAATGGAATAACCTACCACCATTTCCTGTCCTGGTTTCAAATTATGGAAGATTACGTGAAAATGGACGATCGAAGTCAACACGGATCAGGAATGAGATGGATTGGCCTCAAAAGAGTGGTGTCAGGCAAAAATGCAGTCTTTGTAAGATGGAAGGTCATAATCGTAGGCGCTTCCCACTTTTCCATGGAGATGAAGGCCCTTCTTCACGTTAATTTTGATTTTTACTTTTGCAAATATGTTACAAAGTATGTTAACCAATGTCATAAGTGTAATGGTCGGATGATGTGATTTGTTTGATTGTTGTAAAATTTCATGCCATTATAGATATATATGTGACCCCATTACTAGTAATGTTAACAAATTACTTTAATCATCCAAGTGCTATAAATTCTTGTGTGGATCTTTGTAGTTAAATTACACACGTATGTTATATTAGTGTGTGTTTAAATTCCAACCTAATGCAATTTAGTTAATGGCAGATGGCATCCACTTCCTGACGCGTCGATCCTGGACCACAGGATCCTTCACTTCTGACGGCTCAGGACTCACACATATCCCAGTCGATTTGGGCAAGCCATTTATGCAAATAGTTAGATCTTAAAGTTGGTTATACTTTTCCATGTTGTTAGACACAATAATTAAATTTTTTTTACAACCTAACTGTGTGCTAAGGATTCGACGGGCTCATCACTACCATCACCAACACCTGCCGGAGTTGATTGTCCCCTTGTTACGAGAGGCAGGTTTTTACGGCCTGGCGATGTGCGTGTTTGTTCTGATTGACCATCAGTTGATTAGTGCTTTTGCAGAGCGGTGGAGGCCGGAAACACACTTTTCACATGCCGCAAGAGGAGACCACTATTACATTACAGGATGTTGCTTTTCAGCTCAACCTACCCATTGACAGTCGAGCAATGACGGGCCCCACTGTGTGGAGATGGGGAGCCCTGATAGAAGAGTACCTAGGATTGCAGTTACCAGTAAACGAGAATGTCATCAGAGGGCGGTGATTAAGGGTAAGTTGGTTGGAGAGGCATTTCACTCATCTTCCAGATGATGCGAATGAGGTGACAGTGCAGAGATTCACCCGAGCCTACATTCTGCGTCTCATTGGTGGGACGTTATTTCCCGACCACTCCAGCACATATATCCACCTCATACACTTACCCTTGCTCGGAGACTTCCACGAGGCTGGGACGTATAGTTGGGGATCTGCCTGCCTAGCCTATCTATACAGAGAGCTCTGTAAGGCCACTACTCCAAATTACAAGGAGATAGGAGGGTGTTGCCTACTACTGCAGCTTTGGGCATGGGATAGATTTCCCACTATCGTCCCCGCGATTACTATTTCAGACATACCAGAGGGGGATGCAGGGATTGACCTTCTAACCCGCAGGTTAGAAAATTTTTCAATTTACACTTGTAATTAAGTTGACTTCTAAGTTGTTTAACTTAGTTATTATACTTGGTAGGTGGCACTATCAAAATACGTTCTAGGATAGTCCGGCACACAACCTACCCTATTATAGATACGTGCTGGACCGTTTTTGTCTTGACTAAGTATGAAGGGGATAATGTATATTTTTATTTCATTCCTTTGTCCATTTCATTGTCGCATTTAAATAACAACATAAATGTGTAATTTCAAATCACATGGATCCCGTACACTGAGGTGGTTACCGCATCACTTCCTCAGTACTATTTTGATAGGAGTGACATGTGGACATCAGTGGTGCCATTCATACACTTTCAGATTGTCGAGTGGCACCAGCCAGATAAGGTTTTGTGGCAATTTGGACTACGCCAGCCTATTCTTGAGCCACCAAAGCAAGTGGCGAAGGTCCATTGCTTTCACTTGTCCGGTCGGCATGATGAGGAGTGGCACATCCGGCATCAACTGTACATTGCACGATGGGATATCCAGCGAGACTTGTGTGCTATCGCCGAGCCGACCACATGACTAGTCCTAAGCCCACAGTCCGAGTACATGGCATGGTACAGACAGGTTACTAGGTGATTTATTACACCCGTTGAGGGAGCACTAGACCTTGTGGTAATACTGCATGCTAGTTATCTGTGTCTGATTTTCTTCCTGTGCATTAGTATTGTAACTAACTTTAATGTCAAAAATTTACACAGATAGATGAGGTGTCCACACTACACGACTTCACTACACCTGAGGAGCAGTCTAGGTTCACCTTCGATGCGCTTAGGTCAGCGACGGACTCCATCCTTCATGCCATTAAGGAGGTTGATCATGTGATTATTGACTCACATGCGGACCCAGCTCCTCATGCCCATCATATCCCTGACCTTGCGGAGGGTGACCATAATCATCCTCGTATTCGTCAACGTCGTCGCACTGGTCCACGACCTACGTCATAGGCTGATGTTCCGTCCACTTCGACAGTGCAACAGACTCCATCATTGATTGCTCAGGACACCATGATGATGATGCTAGATATGACTGTCTCATCTCATATGTACCCTACTGCACCTGAGGATCCTTCATCCTCCACCATGTTCCCAGCTGCATTATATGCTCCATCATCATCCCAGATGTACCAATTTACTTCTGGTGTTCCATCCTCATTTCAGGCATTTCCACATATACTAGGAGTTCCATCTTCATTCCATGTCTTTCCTTCCAGTGAAGCTGGTCCATCATAACCATATCGTCCTGCATTTGATCTACATACTCAGGATCAGGGATCAGCACTTGGTGGCATGATGACAGATGACTCAGTACTTGCAGATAGAGGTAGAGGTAGAGGCAGAGCGGGAGCCAGAGACACCGGAGATGTGACTCCCGTGCCTGCACAGAGGGTTAGTAGATATGGTCGCCACATTTCCGATCCTAGATGTGGGATTGGACATCACTTACGTAGACATTAGCTTTCCTTTTCATGTTTATTGTATAGTTATGCACATCTATCTTACTACTTTATTGTCAAACATCAAAATTTAGGATGATTTTGATTATTACGACATTTTTATCTTCTTACGTAGGTACTTATATCAATTTTAATTATCAATTCTTCTCACAAATACACGATCAATTTAATTTTCATATAACGCATCAAATATATACAACTTTTTCTAATAACATCCTTCTAACTAGAATTTTATTCTCTTCTCTGGTATTTTATTTTCATAACTTTAATTGTTATAAATTATTAACAAACATAAATTAATTACAAATTTTTTACAATAATGTGTGTTTATTTTTTTCTAATGATAAGGATTATTCCATGTTCCACATCTCGTTGCCAAAATATTTTATCATTGTGACGATATAAAAAAGAATTAATTCATGTTATAATTTTAATTTCATTACAAAATGAAAAGATTATTACAATGAAATAACCACATTTTTTTTTATTTTCAACTATCTTCAACTTAGTTATTTTGTATTTATTTTGTTACAAAATAAAAATAATTTTATTGAAATAAATACAAAGTAGCAAGAATATTATTGAAATAAATACAAAATAAAAGGAAATATATTTATTTCGTTATATCTCTTTTCATTTTCAACAATCTTCAACTTCATATATAAAGAATATTATTGAATAATTCAATAAATTTGTTTATGTATAATAAAGTATTAAATAATTAATTGTAATATTATAATTCCGAACGGTGGAAATATATAATTCCGAAAAATGATAAATATTAAGTGTCATTGGATCAAATTTTAAGAGACATTAATATAAATTACGTAATTATTCTTTATTGATTCTATCTTTTATTTTAATAATATTTAATTATTTACTAAGTATTTATTATTTTTATTAAATATATTATTATCATTAACTATTTTCTTTTTTTATTCCTATAATAAATTAATGTATTAAATATCACAGTGGAATAAAATATTTTTTATGATATCAAATATAATTATGAAATGAGTAATTTATTTCTAAAAAATTATTTTGAGTCACAATCACATATTATTTATTTTTAAAATTTTTATTTTGAAATAACAGAGTAAGAGCATTAAATTTACATATTATTTATTTTTAAAATTTTCATTTTCAAACGACAGAGTAAGGGCGCCATTCAATTTGGCGCCCTCAAAGGACACCGAAGGTGCCATCCGGACTGGCGCCTCCTACCCGAGGACACCTTTCGGCCTGTCGCCTCTGCCCTAAACGTGTATTTTGGTAATATGTTTTCAAACAACGGTAAAACGAAAATAAGTTTGCGAGAAAATAGTAAATTGATACTTTTTCCATTATCATATATCATAAAATATTTGACCATTCCAATTGATTTTTTAGTATTGAATTATCTAGAACCCTAACAATAATTCATGAATTCTACTTTAGATAACCACCTACAATTTGATCAATTAAAATTAGCAAAATCAAGCAATCACTATAATTCATACAGAGTTAGATCAAAATTCATTTGAAAATAGAATTTAGCTAATATTTGACCATTCCAATTGATTTTTTAGCATTGAATTATCTAGAACCCTTACAATAATTCATGAATTCTACATTAGATAGCCATCTATAATTTGATCAATCAAGACTAGCAAAATCAAGCAATCACTATAATTCATATAGAGTTAGATCAAAATTCATTTAAAAATAGAATTTAGCTATATTGAGGGATTAAACTAAAAACCTCTAACTTAACCTCTTAACCCTCTATCCTTAAGTGAAGTATCATGATCAACTAACCATAATTCAACACAAAAATAGATAAATATCAAAAGTCAGAAGTTTGAACACAAATTATACTAAATTAACATTCAACTCATGCAATTTCAAAGTAATCAACATAAAGAATTAAGGAAAAAGAAAAATCAATTAAAAAAAAGTTAACATTAGAGCTTAGGATCTCATAATCTAGATAATAATGAGTCTCAAAATCCTTGAATCAACCAGAAACTTAGCCTTCCATGGCTAAAAAACAAGAAACTTTAAAGAAGGATAAAAGTTATCTTCCCTGAATTGTATAGTATATTCAAGTATGTAGTATTCTTGCCCCTTCTATCTAACTTGATAACTACTAAAACCTAATGAACCTAAACCTTATTTCTCATAGGATTACAAAGAATAAGGTCTTACTAATTTTAGAAGTTCAGAACCTATTTTACAAAATAATATACTTCAAGAGTTACAATAGTAAAATTTCATAATTCTGAATTCCACCTAATGTAAGATCACTAAAACTAAATAGTTTCGATAAACCATAAACATAAAAGTTGTAGGATTAGGTTTAAGGAAGCTTTAAGCACTACTTTCATACTAATTGGACCATTAGAGCTCTAAATATGGTCTAAAAATTGAAACTAGCTCAATAGGGACAAAAATAAGGCTTCAATTTCTCTGCTAAATTAGTCTTTCTATAAATCTAAACTAGGCTTTAACTAGAATATAAATATCACAAAACTTAATATTTAAAGCTCAAGATCTACTAGAAAACTAGAATAGTGTAAAAATCTAGTATTAACAAAAAAAATTCAAAACATTGAAAAACTAACCCTAAACCACATATCAAGTCCAATTATATAAAATTAAATAAATGTAACACACTAAGAGGCATAAAATAAGAAGAAATAATATAGATAATATCTTGCATATAAAAAATGTGATAGTGAAGGAGGTAGCTCATGATGTAGTTCTAATTTTCATTTAGGGTAACCTCTAGCATGCCTTTAAGAAGGAAAAATCCTAATTAATTGAGCATTCTAAGAAAGGTGGTATTAGTTTCACAAAATCAACTAGATGTTAGTAATTTTCCTAAGTCAATTAGTGATGAAAGCTTAATTAAGGTTTTTACTACTGTTCACAACCCTAAAAGAAAGAGCCAAGATGTTTGTGTTAGAGATCACAATGGGTTACCAAATAGTCAGATTAAGAGTAGCTCTTTTGACATGGATACTAATCTAAGATTAAAAGCTTTTATAGTTAATGGTTTTTCCTATTATGATGTTAATGATATTGAAGATTGTGATGAATCTTAGTATGATTTTTTTGTCCTTTGCCCCTTCCTTTCTTTTATTTGTTTTATCTAGTAGCCTATGTTTCTCTATTTTGTCATGGAATATTTGTAGCATTGGCAATGATGAAGCCAAAAGAAAATTGAGAACTATTATTAAGATTAATTATCTTGAATTGGTTTTTATTCTAGAAACTTACATTCCTCTTAATAGAATGGAACAATGGTGGTAAAATCAAGGATTTAGTCTAGTTACCTTCTAAGACCTTGATGGTTTTCTGGGGTATTTAGATTCTAGAAGCTTACTGTATTTCAACATTTACAATTATTTATTCCTTTAATTAGCATGTTACTCTCTTAGTGGACTCTTTTAATGGAAAATGGCTATGTTTGTTATTTATGCTAACCTAACTCCATCCTAAAAGGCATTTTTCTATGGTAAGATTTGAAACATATTGCTAACTCTTTCTCATTCACTTAAATGGCTTTGGGAGATTTCAATGATATGTTTTTTAGTAAGAGAAAAAAAAGGGTTTCATTTATTACAAAAGGATGAATCCATTTAGTGATAATATGGTTGCTTATGAGCTTTTGGATCTAGGGTTTAATGGCCCAAAGTTTGTTAGTGTGTATCCTAAAAACCAATCATATAGATGATTGAAATAATACATAATGTATTATATTTTATTTTAGGCAATTTAATTATTATATTTTGTTTTCATAATTTTATATTTATTCTGCGCGATTTATAACTTAATATAATAATTGTCCTTAGAATAGCTTCCTTATTTCTAAAATACCCCTAGTCAAGTATTATTATGAAAAAGATAGTAATAATACATCGAGACTAGCATGTATAGTGACTAATAATTACGAATCATGAATATGTGATATCAAGTCAATACATGAATACATTATTAGTGAACAATGTATTGGACTGACCCACTATGAGAATATTGCATGGATAGACATGTCATAAGTTATTCTCATATGATCACAAATACACATAAACTTTTGATCTGAAGTCACTACGGTTCCTTACATGAGGAATTGCTCACTTTAATATTATCCTATGTCACCTTTAATTAGGATGACGAATAAGGCATTGATTAGGTGTATCATGAATCATGCAGAGGGAAGTGAGTGATGTGGATAGAATTTTGTTACTCTTGTATAAAAGAGAAATATCCTTAGACCCCTTAATTGAGTAAAACTTAGAAATGCATGGTCATGCTCAATTGGATTAATATATAATATTAATCATTTATTTTAAGTCTACTCAGTATCAAAAAAATAAATTGAACATTAACGAGGATGACACACTCCATGCCTCCAGTTCAATTTGGATATTATTACAAAAGGGATTATGATACAAAATATTGATCATATATTAGGTGGATGTCGAATCACAGGCATTTTTACTACTTGAGTAGTAGTGATATATTGCTAGATACCGCTCACTGTCTATGGCTCAATAATGAGTCATTGTTAACATAGTAAGAACCTACAAGGTCACACAAAAAGAGTAGGAATAAGGCAATAATTAATCGAATTTTAATTAGATTAATATCCAATTAATTGTACTTATTTTTATGCATATATATATATTATTAAATAATAATATATTTTTTACGTAATAAATATAATTATTATTATGTGATATTATTTGATATTAAAGTAATATCAAATAATTACATTATCAGATATTAGATAAATATATTATGAGATAATATTATTTTGATATTTGATAAACTATATGCAATTATCTAATAATTAAGATATTTATATTATGAGATAATATTATTATCTAATATTAGATAATTAATAGATAAGTCTTATATCTCCCCATTATCTCTAGGATAAGGATAAGATAAATTGTTAAATGTGATTAGGATTTTGGAAGCATTATCCTAGTAGGATTAGGATTGTGGCTTGCCTAAGTTATATAAAAAGGGACTTGAGGGCAGCACTTTTATGCACACGCTCATAAGCCTCCCAAAACCCTAAATCACTCAGAAAACATCCAATCCTAAATCCTAGAGAGAGAAACACATCCTAGCAAATTCGTGAAGGGTGAGAGGTTGTAATTCACTCCGTGTGGATACCGTAGAGACGCTGTACCTTCCGAATGGCATTTGATTCATCCGCTCTCAAGTTTTGATTAGTAGAAACACGAATGCCCAATAGGTAAAACCCTAATAATTGATTTATGCTTTTTGCATGAATCCTAGGTATAATTCGGATCAAAATTTTTGAATTTTCGTTGCATATGATAATCCAAATTCCCAACAAAGTTTACTTAGCACAGGTTTATCCATGGTAAAATGGTTTGCCCTTAAAGATTAAATAAAGCTCCAACTACTACTTGCTAGCGAACCCTTTTCCCAGAGGTTTTCTTTTTTCGCCTATCATTGACTCATTCTGATCATCATCCCATCCTTCCTTGAAGCAAAAGTCTTTTCATCATCCCATTGAATGAACCTTTTTATTTAAAGCTATGTGGATGTATCATAAAGAGTTTAAAAGGGTAGTAATTGATAATTGGAATGTTTCTACTCTTAATATTATGGAAAATCTATTTAAGGTGTAGGAAGCTTGTTTGGTTTTTAATAACAAACAATTTCTTAGGTAATATTTTTAGCTTAAGAAGTGGATTTTGGCTCATCTTGTTAAGATTTAAAAGGCTTTAGCTAATTACTCTTCTTCTTTTCTAATTATTGTAGAAAGAAAACATCGAATGGAATTTAATGGAAATTTTATCTAGGAGGAACTTTTTAATTATTAAAAATCTAGGCTTTAACGCCTTTTTAAAGGAGATCAATGCACAAAAAATTTTCATACTTCTACTCTTATAAGAAAAAATAGAAATAAGGTGAAATGTCTCAAACTATAGGATAGCTTGTGGTATCAAAGCCAAAAGCAACTTAAAAAGACTATTTATTCTCATTTCCAAAATCTATTTTGTAATGTAGAAACCTTACTTGATTGTCCCTCTATAATAGGTAAGGCTGAGATTCTAAGTTTGATCAGAAGCATCAACAAGAAAGAAGTTTATGATCCTATTATGCCTATAAGGTCTTATAAAGCTCTAGGAATGAGTGGTTTTCAAGCTTTTTTTTCCTAAAAAAACCTATTAGAAGACAGTTGGGGATAGCTTGTGCGAAATGGTGGTTGAACAAATGTCATTTTTATGTTATCAAGATTAGTACTGACTCTCTCCTTTCTTGCCCTATTATCTATTCTCTTTCATATCTCTTATCATCTCTTTTTTCATCTCTTCTATCACATTTTTTTCTTTCATCTCTCTCTTTTTATCTCTCCTCTATCACTGTTATCTCCTCTTTCATCATGATTTCTATTAATTTATCTTCTATCTCTTGTTTCTTTCCTTTCACCCTTCACTTTTTCAAGCCTCACATCTATCCCTTCAAGTTGTTATATAGCCTTCAAGATATCATTATTATTCACACCAGTTCATAACGTCTTATAAACATGACCTTGCAAGAAAATGTTAGATAAACAATATAACTCTCATATCCTAAGAAATATTATAGAGAAAATTCAAATAGGAAATCCCTTTATTAAAAATCCAGTAAGGTAATTAGGTAAAATTCGGATAAATCGGAAAAGAAATTTGGACATACACCTAACTAGAATATTTTTTATCAAAATTTTATTGAGCATTAGTATGGGTTAAAATTATGTTTAAAATTTTTAAAATAAGTTTGGAAAAATTTTATAAAGGCCTAATAGAATTTTAAACCCAAGGAGGTCGAAAATTTAAAAAGTTAGCTCAAAATTGATATAATTTAACTTAACCTATTTGAAATAGTATTGAACTGGTTTAGCCTAATTTTTGAAAGCCCAAATCTAGTTTCTAAGGCCTAAAAACATGGGTTGAGCTTTGAAAAGAAGCTAAGGACATAAGTGAAAAAAGAGAAAAAAATTAAGGGTATTTTTGTTATAAATTTCTATAGATATTTCTAAAATTATTTTATTTATAAAAAATTTGATAAAAATATCATTTTTTTTAGTGCAAGAAATTGTGCCCCCTATGTGCAAGCCATCATCAAATTTTTATAAAACAAATAAAAGAAAAAAAAAGTAGCTAATGAAATTAATTTAAGAATTTATATAAATAGAGCTTTTAAAGACCAAATTAGCACATTTTGTTATCCTTCTTCCATGGAAAAACAATAAGTTTCTGAGCCTCTTACTAAATTTTCTTGCATAGAAATTTATCCAAGACCTTTCCCCATAAAAACCTTGAAGGTAAACATATTTTCTTCTTCTTTTCTTCATGTTTTCATAGGAAATTCTTCTTTAAATTTTTTAAAATAGTGTTTATTATTTTGGTTGGAATTTAGTTACTTCTAATGAGTGCTAAGCATATTAAAAGGTTTAAAAATTCAAAGTGAGCAGCAACTACCTCTTTTTCCTTAGAATTTTCTTATGAAAAGTGATAATTATGGTAGTTTATGATGATATAGTTGTGATTTTTGTGTGTAGCCATGAATGGACACATGCTTTTATTTTTGTGCCCTTTGAATATTTTTTGATGATATTAAGACATTATTAGGTTGATAAAATTAATGGAATGAGTTCCACTAAAATAGATTGAAAGATGATCTTAAGAATTTATTAAGAGGTTATAGAAATCTGAAGGGTAGTTTTAGGTACCCCATTGCAAAAAGCATTAAAAATTGTTAAAAATTAAATTCTTATTTTTACATATTTTTAATGGTTTTAAAATAAGTGTGGAAATTTTTAAGAATTTTTGAAAAATTTTAAGCCTATGAAAGGTGAATGTTCATAAGCCTAGGAAGGATGGAACCAAAAATAAGATGCTAGTAGTTTTGCTTCAATTTTTAAGGTATTTAAATTACCAAATGATGGAAAAAATTTATGAAAATTGCTGTTCCTACCCTTACATATGTTAGCAAATTCACAAAAAAATTTTATGGCATTTGAAGTTCATGTAGTTATTCAATAGAATTTTCTATTTCAAGTGCTCCAATGCAATTTTAATTCTGGACCCTCATGGGAATAGAATTATTTGACTAACCAAACCATAAAATTTTTAAAATGTAATTGATGTCCTATGTTTATCAACATGATAGGGATGTTATATCAAAAAGTATTGATTTATGGAAGTGATTTGAATATTAAGAAGGCCTTTCCATTATATAACACTCCATGCTGGCCCTATTTTGAGAGTATGCTTTCAACTCTATATGAACAATATCAAGGAATCATAATTGCATAGGATAATTAACCTTTGATGATTAAAAATGGATTAATAAGATTTCATGAGTTTTAAAAAAAAATTATGAAAGTTTAAATTGGTTTGAGTGGTAAAAAGTAGGGTGTTTACCCATGAATACACTTTTATGGCCTAACAAGGCTTTTTGGATTAATAAAATATGTTTTGAATAGATATCATACAATTGATACTCAAATAGCTTTTAGTATTGAGACATTCATATGCCATATTTGTTGTTAGAATATTTAATAAAACACTTATAACTAAATTGGTATTTATGCCTTACCCATTGAAAAAATGTTTATATGCCTTGAAAGGCAAGTAAAACAATCATTAATGCCTATTATGGCTTGATACTTAATTGTGACATGTGTAAAAGTATGCATTCATTATGCAACTTGTTCTTAAGGTGGTAGGGCATAAGGTAGAATTGAAGTTATAAGGGGAAGAAAGGGTATAAGACAAGCCAAAGTTATGAGAGAAAAAAACCTGAGTACCAACTGTAATCATTTAGCTTAATAACTTGAATAAGTATCATTTTAAAGAAAATCAACAATCCATTATGTGATAATTGATTAAATATATCGATACACATCTAAACCTTTATGTCAAAAACTCTAGGAAAAGAGGAAAATAGCTATTTACTAAGTAGTTTTTATTACTCACACTCGTGTATATTATTTCTTTTGTAAATATTAATTGTGGTCTTGATGAGACAAATTAATATATGTATTAGATATTTTCCCATTTTGTAAAAGCGCACTAAAGGAATAGTTTATGAGATACTTTAGTTTATTTGGCAAGGAGTATTCCTCCTCAAAATGTTATATATATACATACTAGCAATAGCATTTTTGATGTACTATCCAAACTTATGTATATGTTTCCCTTATTATACCTATCAATATAAATCGATTTTCTCTCACATTTATATATTTTAATACTTATATAACAGCAAACATTTTTCCTACTATATATAATAGTAAAAGTGTTGAGGAATTTATAGAGTATCAAGACTTGTAAAGGTATTTAGTTAGTGGATCTATACTAATTAGACATATTTACACCGATCATGATATTTAAAAATCAAGTTGTGGCAAGCACCTCACAAGAATACACTAATCACTTGAGCTAAAGGCACTTACACTTGTGTTTGCACTTTAATTAAGGCTTTTACCCTCACATACTCTTGCATTTTCCCACTCTTTTCTTTTGATGTTATGATTCTTTGGGATAACTAACAAGATTCAACAAATGTAACAAATAACTTCACTAATCAAAAACTAAACAATCAAATAACCAATGGATAACACCTGGAATACAAGACAAGAAAACATGGAAAAACATAATGATACAATTAATAACAAGTAAACAAGACTAATGACTAAAAGATTAATGAAAAATAAAGTTTTAGATGAATGAAAAAAGTAATGAAAAAGCTAATTCAAAATGAGAATTTCAAAGATGAAATAGATCATGCAATGAACAATTAACTTTTTCTTCAAACAATTTCCATTTTAATCTTTCTTCTTGCATTTTTCTTTCACTTTGCTATTTTTTCCTTGTTCTTTTTCTTTTTGCACTTTTGATTTGCACTTTTAATTATTGATTTTTTTCTTACTTTGATTCTCCTTCTTTTGTCCTCTCCTTTTTAATTTTTCTTTTCTTTTAAATTAAACTTCTAAATAATTGTATAACACCTTTTCATGTTGGCTAAAATAGGGTAATGGAGTATTATAATCAATTACCTCAAGTTACAATAGAGGTATTCAATTATAATATTTGGATATCACAATTTATGTTGCCTTTATATTGTGATATTCACATATAGTAGTCAAATATACCAAGTTAGTGTGTTAGTATTCAACTACTATATTCAACTATTAAAAGTTTTGGTAGTCTCAGCCTTTAAATAGTTGACTATAACACTCAACTATCACAAAATGGATTGCTCTTTCCCTTAATATGTTTAACTATGATAGTACAATATTTTAATAATTTTGCACAATATTCAAATATTATATTCGACTATAACAAGTTGAACTTAATTATTTTGAATTATGATCAAACACTTTCAATGCAACTTTCATACCATGCAAAGTTCAATGAAATTTTCATGAATTTTAACACAAAAACAACATTGATTTGTAATAACACAAAAGGATGAATCAATTGAAAACACAAGAACAATTAACACTTAATTCACACTAAATAGTAATAAACATAAGATAAAAATTGAAATTATCTAGAATCAAAGATAGAGGCACAAGAATTAATGAAGAATAATAAACCAAACTTGAAATTAAACACAAAATTAATAAAAAAAATAACAAGATCAACACAAGAGCAACAAAATAGCAATAGGACCACAACAATAAGAAATCAAATTGAAAAAATAGAAATGAAGAAAACTAAACAAGATGATGAAGAAATGAACAACATAACCTAAAAATTAGTAAACCATAACTTTGTATGCCAAATGACATGACATTGGAAGTGCTGATATCAAATGATGTGAATCTCTACTATTAGATCATCCCAAAATTTAGAAATTAAACCAAAAAAGAAGGATAATCATGTCATGCTTTAGAATAGAGAAGAAAGTAATGAGTGAGGAAGAATTACACTATAAAGGATGTAGATCCTTTGATAAGTGAGAATTGACACTGAAAAAGTTGAATCTCCTTTTATAAGTTTAAAGTTCTTGCTAGAACTATGAGAGGAAAAGTTCACATAGAGTTTTGTAATTTCAAAATGCCAAAAGTTATAACAATGAGGAATAACTATCTTTATATAAGATTAAAAGGTAAAAGTTAACTAAATCTTGAATTGGACTCTAATAGACTAGGCCCAAATTAAATGACTAATAAATCTATTAATATTGTCCAAAATAAAGATGTAAATAATAGGTTAAAAACATATGAGACAATTACAAGGCTCAACAATGACTTAAGTCCAAGAAGCATAGCTCAATGCATAACAGACCTACCAATATTTGAAAATGGTATTTGTATAAGCAAGTAGAGATGAACTCCATTCAAGATAGTTAAATATGGTAGTCGATTATGAGTAGGAAAAAAAAAAACTCTAAGCCCGATAATTGACTATGAAATTTTAATATTCAAGAATAATTTGCCAAGGCTAAGATGCACATGACCCAAAGTCTCCTATACTTCTTTAATCTTTCTTTTTTATGCATCCAAACTCTCTCCATCAACACTTGAAGTGCTTCTTTAATCTTCTTACCTTGAGCTCTTATCATTTGACCTTCCAATATGTGAATATGCTCTTCTTCACTCCTAGAAATCATATCACAAGCCCTAAGTGAGAAATCTACCTTTGGCACTATGTAAAGGCCAAACTTAAAACCATCAATACAAAACTAAACAAGAAACTTCAAAGCATAAAAAAAAGCCTACATTAACAAAAAGGAAGTGAAACATTTAGATAACCCTAGCAAATCCATATGTAACTTAACAAAATTCTAGCAACCAAACCACAATTAAAAGCTTTTGGAAGCTATAAATGACCTAGGAAAAATGTCGTAGCTTGATAAAAAAAAATTACAAAACATATTACAAATATTTTAAAAGAGATCCAACCAAAACCATAAAATATCAAGGAACTTCATAGGACTAAATTAAGATCAAGAGGCATTCCCCTTTTTGAACAGGTTTTCAAGAGTTAAATCCTTATCAATTGTCATGACCTACTTTTGATCGTGACTGACATGGATTTCGTTATCAATTTTCACAAGTCTTAACAATTTTTACTCTTTTTACCTAATAGGAGTTTTCAAATTTCAAGGGAATTTAAAATTTGTTTTAAGATTTTTGTGGAAAACAGACAAAATCTCCTTTATCTTTGGATACTTCCTGAAGGCGTCAAACGCCTTAAAATACAAAATCTGTATTATCTAGATACAACATAATCAACATATACACAATACAATTTAGATTCTGTCTTATTTATGTATAATAAATATAATACACATCATCATCTAACAAATCTTTATAATAATTATTAACTCCAATTTTGACTATCAAATCTCTTGAAAAGGCGGTCTTGAATCTCCATAAATGTAATAAGCTCATGCATACTCACTGTCACCTCAAAACATTTAAAATACAATAAAGTGAATTACAATAACTCAATAAGTATATAACTACCACTATCCTGTAGGTGATATATATATATATATATATATATATTAAAAATAATAGCAAACTATTTTCTAGATTCCTGAAACATATGAAACCATCTTGAAATAGAGATTCACCTGCACATGACTTAAACCTCATTTCTCGTAGTACAATCGTAGGAGTTCTAACTTCCTATCCAAATTCAAAATCATATACTACCCATTTCGGTTAGGCATCACACATAAACAGCCGTCAAGGCTCAAATATAAATAAATTATCACAATCACATTATTAGTACACATCAATCACAAATAGCCACGTGATGTTATATATTCAAATACAATAAATGTACATATAATTGTTTTATGATATCAAGTTCAATTTTATGCTTTTCTCAACTATTCATCAGAAATTTCTCATCCGATTATCGAATCAATCTCATATTATTCTCAATTGTTAGTTTGGAATTTCCCACCCGACTTTTATATCAATTCTATATTCTTCATAATGATTTACTGGGAATTCTCCATCTAATTTCTACACTATTCAATACCATTCATAATTTTCTAACACCTCATAAAACTCAATTCACAGTATAGTAAATTCGTTAGAGTTTTACTCTAGTCACATCACTAGTTTCAATACAAACCCGTATGGATAATTACGGGTAAACAAAGCATATAATATAATCATAACATGATTTATTACAATCAATCAATCAATTAATATTTAACATTCACAAAAGAGCTCAACTCTATCGTAATAATTCATAAGACTATTAATGTAAAATCATTAATTTATCATTGAATAATATTAAACCTAGCGTAGCACACTATTAACATCATAACATATAAGTGTCATAAATATTGAACCACAATCATACTTTCACTGCACACTTTAATCCATTAACCTTTGTTCAAGTTCTATCAATAATCACGACTACCATAATCACACATTTCAAGTATAAGTCATCATATTCACACAAACAAACATTTATACTTATATTAAGAATTATCATTCCTTACTAGTCATGTTTGACCTCAAAAGAAAATCAATCCTAACTTATCAACAAGAACAATATAGTTAACAATATCTAAATTTAAAATAAGAATAGTGGTGAAATATATACTCACTTAATAGCCTGCATTCACTTTAAGAATCCTTAATTATTTCATTTCCATCTTCTACTTCTTCCTCCTCTACAAGCCACGATAATAAATTATAAATACTGGTATCATCCATTTTCCTTTTAAACTTTTTGTTTCAAATTCTAATCACAATATAATCATATTTTAATATGTTAAATCATTTTTTGCTCATTTTCTAAAACTAATACATTAACCGAAAGTTCATCATAATATATAGAATTTTAGATTGTCATCGTATTAGTAAAATATTGAAACATTAGACTTCAAAAGAATTCCATTCATAAAGACATCATTTATTTTATTTCTAGGCATCATAATTCCACATCCAAATCATGGTATATTGATACTTCATATTATCTACTCATTCCTAAGATTATCTTTTAATTCAATATGCTATTATTTAGAAATTATCAATCAAAACTATATTTTCAGAACTCTAAAGACTCATTTTACATCATTTAATCTTTCTTTATTGTCTTAAATTAAGTTCAAAATGCTTAATTATGAAAATATGATGTCTTAAACTCTAACTACTTTGTCTAATAAAATTATACACTTAAACTTCTAGTATTTTTTTGAAGCTTAAGCGTGAACTAAAATTATAATTTAATCACCCGTCAACTAAATTTAGCAATCAATTATTCTTTTTTGTTGGAACCAAAACTAAACCTAAAACCTTTAATCAAGATAAATCTAAAATGAAGGCCTTCTTTTCATTTCAAATAACAAATTAGTGGCGTATGGAATATGATTTTGGGCATTCCCGCAACTATGGTTGTTGCTGTACAAACAACACTTAAATAAGCTTTAAAAATTCAAGACACCATGGCTTACACTCAGCTGGGAAAGAGGAAGAAGTCTTGCCCGATCAAGGCTGTGCACGACCGTGCAGGACAAGACTTGGAGATCGAAGGAGGAGGAAGATTTTCCGTGAAGAGAACTTGTTGCTCCTGCCATGTTGTCTTGTGGTTCTTTATGCGTCAGTCCTCAGCTCAACAGTAAACAAGAAGCTATCCGCAACCATGATAAGCAGCTCGAGATAGCAACACCGTGGAGGAAACGTGAAGCAGAAGCCCAAGTGAGAGAGGGGTGGCCGAAGAATGGAAAGAGACACGGCAACAGAGAAGTAAAATAAAGAAAAGGGAGAGAGACACTGGTGATGACGAAGAGGGAGAGACCAGCCAAAAATGAGAAAGAGAAGCACCAGGAAACATGTAAAAAAGCTGAGCCGTACTGTGAGGCAGAAAAAATAATAACAATAATAAAAATAAGCTACACAGAATTTAAAAATAAATAAATAAATAGGGGAAAGTCTGAACAGCAGAGTGTGAGGCGGTGAAACAGAGAAAAATAAAGTGTTGTACCAGCTGGAAAGAGACAAAAAAAAGAAGAAAATAGATGTGTGTCGTGGAATGTAGGGGAAAAATCTGCTGGAGATGTGGGAAAGAGAGGAGTCCAGAAAAATGAAAGAGAGAGGCGTGAAAATCAAGAAAATAAAGCTGCTGTCAACAAATTCAACAAGAAGGAAGAGAGGGAAATTCTATGGTACCCCGGGGGTTTCAAATCCGGGATGACGTGGCGCGTTCTAAATCGTCGGATGAGATTATAAAATCTCATCCGACGGCTTGTGGGAGCGCCACGTCATCCCGGGTTTGAAACCCCCCGGGGCACCGTAGTGCTCCCCAGGAAGAGAAGAAAGGCAATTTTGAAATATGATACTGTACTATTCACTCATACTCAGTTCATTTTTTTTATAAAATTTCAGTTACACTTTTATTTTGATCAACTCATTTTTCATAAAAATTGATTTTAGTCAAGATTTTAATGTTAAATATTTTTATTCTTCTTCTAATACATACATAAATTCATACTTATAGTAATTTAATAAATTTAAGAATCTATAAAGAAATATTTTAATATTCCTTAATTTCTCAAAATAATTCATCAAAATATCAATAAACTACTTTATAAAATTTTATACTATTTATAATTTATGGAAAGATACTTATAAAAATATTTAGTGCAACCTTAAATCAATAATAAGCATTTAACAAAAATTCTATTCTAGAATTCAATTCTTAAAAATAATTTATTGAAATACAATCAATTTATTCGATAAATCCTTACATCCATAAATATTAAAATTATTCCCAACTTATGAAAAATTATTGTAAGATTATTTTAATCAAATCTCAATAATCACAATAAAAGAAAAGAATTTAAGAACAAATATCGGGTAAATAAATACTAAATAAAAATGTAATCACAAGCGTCAAAATTCATAAAAGTTTTAATTTAGGATATTACATCAATCTTTGAAATATCAATTGTAATGAAAAGATTAAAATGTTGGATCTAACAAATGGCTTCCTCAAAATATGAGCAATAGAGTGGCCAACAATCTACTTAGGAATTTAGGAGCTTGGCATCAAACTTTTTAACTTTCTTTTTTAATCTTTGAATCTTTTGTTCTCTCTCATTCAAATCTTTCTCCCATTAGTGCTCTTTTTACTAGTAAGTATTTAGAGATGACTCAACAATTGAGTGAGATTGTTGTTCTTCCTTTAGTTTATCCTCCAATTCTATCTTTTTTTTTTCCTTTAATTTAGTTAGTTTGATACTTTTTCCCTCTATTTGATGCCTCTTCCCTATGTTCAGCAAGATAAGAATAATTTTTTATAGTTAACATTTGACACAAGGTAGCCCTACATCCAAGGTATAGATTCCATATTTTTGCACCATAAGCTTTGTGGGATGTGAAAATTTAGGGAAGCTTTAATTGGTATCTTCTCAAAACAATTGATGTTAGTTGTATTGTCCATACATTAATTTTCACAACAATCTTGGTGTTATGCTTTCTCTTACCTTTCTTATATTTTAATATAAGTTTCATTTAATTAGGAGTAAAGACAATCACTAAGACTTACACATCAAGCTTAGAAGTTATAAAGGTAATTGCAACATCAACGAGTGTCTCCTTGACCTAATTTAGGTCTTGAGCTTGGATAAGCGACATAGAAGTCACATCATATTCTTTCTCCACAAATGCCTTCTAATTAAGAGAAATTCTATACAAGTTCATTATAGAGTTCGAAATGTAAAAGTACCATTCACCTAATCACTATTCTACAATAAAAATAGTAGAAGGATTAAATATGACATAATAAGCAAAAGTCAAGCAACGTAAAAATACATATTATGAATTTGGTGAATATCAAGAGACTTTTCACAAGGACAAGCTAAGAGTTGATGATAGTATCTTGATCATTCTAATTGAAGTCTTAAAGCTTATAAGGAGGGGGATCTTCATGACCTGTAACCTATTTCATGGGATATAACTATTGGTAGGTAACCATCTAGCATAGCTCTATATTCTAAACATTAAAAAATTTATTCTTCTAACCTTTCAAAGAGCATCCAATCAAATCTTTGCATGATATGAGTCTAAGATCCATTCCTTTGATAGAAATAAGTGTAGAAGTAAGAGAATTCACAAGAATTACAAGATTTAGTTTATACCTTGTCACACAAAGTCTCAAAGCAAGCTAATAAGTACCAAGAATTCCAGACTAATTAGGTTAGGCATACATTCAAGCATTTCATGTCACATTACTAGAAAGTAGTAAAAAAAGGAGGGATTTTAACTTAATAAATGATGTCAACATAAAAAAATAAAGAAAGAAGATGTATTGCAACTACAAGCCTATTCATTCTTTTTAATAAGTTGAAATAATAAGCCCATGTCATCTATAATTGAGCAATATCTTTGTAAAATAGCTCTAACCTCATACTCAAGCCATCAACCAAACAAAGAAGTGATTTTTTATGTCAATATTCATCTTGTTCAAATATTTTAGACCACCTACCAAATAGGAAGCTAAATCTACTCCTTTAATGTTTCTTGATTAATTAGCCATGACATTAGTTATAGGTAACATAAATATAGCTTTAAACAACTTTTTTTTATTCTATAAGGGTTAAAAAAGAATTTAAAGATTTTGAAGAATAAAGGGGTACCACAAAAGTAGAAGAGTAAAAGGACATCAGCATTCAAATAAAACATTCATCAAAGTAGAAGATTGAAGGTTAGGAAATGATATGAACCAATCCAGCACTTTGCATGACCAAGCTGAAGTAGAGAAGGACTTGACTCTAAATGAAGGCCCAATGATAAAAGGAAGGCTCAAAAGGATATAAGAAGTAATTGGAGCCCATGTAAATACAATTCTGGCCCAAGGAACCCAGGTAGAAGAAATAAATAAAGCTAAAATGCTGCTCATACAAGCCTAAGAAATCTAAAGATATATGGAATGTAGCAAATCTAGAGGCATTTTCCAAATCGAAAGTGTAACAAATAAGGATAATTTCCATTTTTAATTTAATTATAGTTAAAGCTTTGTATTTTCCTAAGTATAGCAATTACTATTTGTATTTCCGTAAAAGTAGTATAAATAGGAATCTATGTAACTTAAAATTCAGCAGTTCATGAATATAATACGAAATTGAGTGTTTCTTCTCCAAAGTGTGAGAAATTTATCTTCTTTTACTCTTGTTAAACCTTGCTTTGTCAATTTTTGTTTATAAGATTAGTTATTCAAATTCATAAAAGTCCTCAATTTGTGTTTTAACCTAGATGCATTGTTATGTGGATTGGTTAACTCATGTTTGTGGTTGGACAAGTGGTTTAAGTAGCAGATCGCATTCCTCATAACATTAGTTAGCTACTTGCATTCGTTAGATTATTGAACCACCTTAAATCCAAAGCTTATCACTCCCAATTTCCTTCCTCAATTCTAGAATGTGGCACTCATATCCTTCTTTTAAATTTATTTTGATTTACTTTATCTACTTACTCCATGAAGCTTATCACTCCCAAAAAAATAGAGTTTGAATGAAAGGCATCAATAAGCAATAATAAAGTCCTGAATGAAAGACATTAACAAATATTAATAAATTCTAAGCAAAAGAATTAATGAAGGAAGATACATGATCGAATCTAAGGAATTACAATAAAAATAAAACATTAAAAAGACATTCCATAGAAATCATAAAAGCATGCTTCCTAACAATAGACCTTTGCTAATTAAATCAAATCAAATTAGAAAATGGAACATTTTACTAGCATTTTAAAAAAAGTGACAATAGTTCATAGTTAATGACAAATTACATCAATGAAAACACAACAAAGGTGACATACACAAAATTAAAAATGATAATTATAATGCAACAATAAATAACAAAAATAATAGAAATAGCAAAAAGGGAAATAGAAGACAAACAAACTTGATTAATTTTTTGACAGAAAACTTAAGAACCTGAAATGTTGGAGAAAGCTTTGTCATAGTGTAAAGAAAAATAAAAGTTAAAGACAAAAATTAAAATGGATGAAAGGGCACCAAAAACAAGAATTTATATTATCTTTTTTTATGGTTAAAATGTTTTATGTCACGATCCAACCCCAGTCATGACCATTATGGAATCTTTTATCTAATTTTCACAAGCCTATCTTGCATTACACAATATTATCATAGGTCATATAGTATTAATTAAAGAAAGTCATACTTTAAAAAGAAAACACTAAGTTTCCATACATGCATTTAGTCTAATTACATCTAACTACTATTAGAGCATAAGTTATCCTAACTATCTCTAAAAGAATAAATTTAAATGCTCCTACCATTATGCTAAATAGGAGTAAGCCCAAAAGAATATCTAAAGAGAAATAACTAGTGTTACCTATCTAAGCTAGCAAACCTCCTATAATTTCAATTCTATAGTGATGGAAGAGTTGGATCAACCTAATTATCTATAGGGTATAACATGGAAAAGTAAGTCCATAGCTTAGTTAGAAAATATCCTAGAAGAAAAAATTATAAATAGTAATATAATCTCACCTAGGTTACAAGATGTAATTCATACTTTAATCTTTATATGAATTTAAATTCCAAGTCAAGTTAATCATAATATCAATCTCCATTAACAATCAATACAAGAAAAGAAAAGTGAAGTAAATCTCTTCATGCTACACAAGTCATATTTATCCCTTTATAAACCTATCCTTCCTCTAGGGTTAAATTTTTCCTTTCATAAATGGTTATCAAACCCAACTTTCACAAGTATCACATTTCTTTTCCTTTTCATTCCATAAGTCACATATTACAATACATAATTTATAAATCAAGGATCACAACCATGCATTACTTATCAATCATCATAGTTTTGATTACATAATGTTAACAATTTCTTTCAAGCTTTACACATTACATTTCAATATCATTTGCGCTTCTTTGCACAATCTCATGATTCATTCAACTTGTTAAAGAGCACAACATCATCATACAAGCTCATTATAAGCCTATCACTTGATATAGATAATCATAAAAAAATAAGCATGTAAAGTAAGGGAGTAACGATTGACTATTAATGGCTAATGGTTAATTGTTCACTCCTATTTCAAGGTCTATCCAATAGACCAATGATTAACTATCTATCAATGAATGGTTAATTGTTTACTATTAGAATTCTTTTAGCTAGATTTTTAAGATAATGATCAACTAATTATCCTAGGAATCTGTAGACTACCCAGCATAAAACATTGTTCATTTTGCCATAAATGTGCCTTTAAGGCGTTAATGACACCACCAAGCACTAATTTATCATAAATACACTATTATAATGCATTAAAAAGGCAATCATATCATTTATCTAGTTCTAACATCATCAAATCAAAATAAACTCATTCAAATTTCACTTAAAGCATAGAAAACATAACTTGAAATCATCTTGTCATACCTTTCGGATATTTAAGATTTAGCTAGAGATATTTACTTATTTAGTTTGAAGGAGATTGCTAAGAAATAGATTCAACATCTTTTAGTCCTAATCACATAAGATTCAAAGTTTCCTTGGGCCAAACTTCCATTATCTTTTTCTAAACCAAAACACATTTAAAACTTGTCAAAGTAAAGAAAAATGAGAAGCATATCCATAAATTGAGAGGTTTTAAACTGAGGGAAGATTATAAGCTAATTTCACACTTTTATTCCTTGATTTGATAAAGGAGGAAGAAGAATAGGGTGCTAATGGAGAAAGAGTTGGGAGTGAGTGGTGATGTTTAGTTGAATAATGAGGAAGGACTGATTTTGGCCTTTAAAATGATGAATAGTGGAAAGTGTAATTTTGAAAACATTCCTTAAATCTCCTCTATATTCGCATACTCACTTATAATAAATTTAACTCTTTAATCTTTTTATTTCTCTAGCTTTTTCCTATACACCTTCCCATAATTCACTTTTATCAAATCTCATTAAATTACCTAATTTTAGTTCACTCAATGCATTATTTATCTTCTTACCATATAATAAAAATATAAAATTATAATTTTTGTAGAGGGCATGACAATACTTACTCCCTTCAAAAGAATTCATCCTTGAATTGTTAAGGTTCACATTATCTTAAAAATATTGTGATAACATACTAAGGTGGAACTCATTACTTATGGGGGTATTTCTCTTGCATGCCTAATTCTTATTCCTAAGTGGTTTCTTCCACTTTGTGTTATTCCTAAGAAACCTTTACAAATGGAATTTCTTTGGACCTTGGCTTTCGAACTTGCAAAATCTCAACTTATTGCTTCTTATCTAATCATAGTATTTCATCCCACATTATATAGGATTCATCTAGCAAGTATTTTTGGAGCATAGACATATAAGACACAAGTTGAATAGCATACAGGCTATCTAGTAACTCTAATTAGTAGGTTACTACCCTTACCTATATAAGGATTTGAAATGGCCCAATAAAATAAGGTGCCAATTTACCCTTTTTCCTAAATTACATCACACCTTTCATAAGCAAAACTTTTAAGATTACCATATCTCCCTCTTTGAATTCCAATTCCATTCTTCTTTTATCTGCATATGACTTCTGTCTGTCTTAAGAAGTTTTCAACCAATTTTGGATGATTCTAATTTTCTCCAATATGTCAATTATTAAATTTGGACCTAGAAGTTTTACTTCTCTTAGTTCAAATTATCTAACTAAAGAATGACATTTTTTGCCTAAAAGGCTTCATATGGGGTCATTTGAATACTAGAATGGTAGCTATTGTTGTTAATAAACTCAATTAAGGGTAAGTACTTCTCTTAAATTCCTTTAAAGTTCAAAGTGTAGGTTTTAAGAATATCGTTCTTGATTTGGATAGTTCGTTTAGATTGCTAATCTATTTATAGGTGAAAGGTCATACTAAATTGGAGTTCCTAATGTCTGCTGAAACGATTTCCAAAAATAGGATATGAATTGAGTATCCCAATCAACACAGTTATAATTAAAACTCCTTGCAAGGCACAATCTTGTTGAGATAACCTTGTGCATATTGTGATGTAGTAAATGTGGTTTTAACTAGTAAAAAATGTATTGATTTCATCAACCTATTAATGATAACCTATATAAAGACATACCCTTTTTTATTTTTAGGAAATCCATTATGAATCTCTCTTAGTTCCATTTCAAAATTGGAAATGGCCAATGCATACTAACTAGAAGTTAATGTCCCACCTTAACTTTATGGCATGTGAGACATTTTACCACAAATTCTAATAATTCTTTTTTCACTCCCTTCCATTAGAAAACATCCTTTTGGTCATGATACATTTTTGCTACTCTAATGTAATACTTGGGTAATTAGTAAAAGTACCCATAAATAGTAAATTAATTAGAATTTATTTTGAAAATTTTGACTACTTAAAGTATTTGAGATCCAAGATTTATAGTATCTTGGAGTAACCTAGGATTTTTACCTAAAAACATCCTATGAAAAACTTAAGTAACCAAAATTATGAAATTTTAGCAAGATAAGAGTGATATGATAGTCATATCATGGAAAAATAATAGGAAATTTCAAATTTTAAAAGAACTATGTAAAATAAATTTTAAGAATGATAAGAAATGAAAGCCAAAATTATGATTTTTCTAACAAGAAAAATATTTTCATAAATATTTTATTAAAAAGAAACAAGTGATTTGATTTGATTATGGAAGGGGAAAAGTGTAGCACTCACTAATATTAGTTGATTAAGCTTAACTAGCACTATGGATTCAAGTGGAGATTTCATTAAGGAAATGGAAGAGAGGATTTCCATGTTAGAAATATGAATTCAAAAATTGATTACTGAGGAAATAAATTGATTTTTGAAAATTTAGAAAGAATTATGGATTTTCATTTCTTTATTGAAATAAAGGTGATTTATTTTTGGAGTTGGTTTAATTTTCAAGTATTTTCCTAGAATAATTCCATTCAAAAACAAAAGGTGATTTTGTTGTGATATTCCAAGGAAGTATGTTAGGGTATGGATTATAAATTTTTGTCATAATTGTTGAAGAATAAAGAGGAATTAATGATATTTCCAAAAGTAATGGCTTAACTTTAGTATTTCCCAAAAGATAATTCTAGAAAAGATAAGGTGGATTAAGGGTTATTATTTTTAATGAACTAAGAAACACATTGTAAAATGTAAGGACTAATTAGAGTATGCCAAATCATCTATGTGAAGAAAAGAAGTAACCATGTGAAAGCAATCATTAAAGGAAAATTTTCATGGATATTATTAGATTTTAAAGATATTGTTAGATTATTTTGGATTATACCTAAGAAACTATGTGAAAACATATAGTAGTGATTATTAGGATAATTTGAATAAGATTTTACTTATTTTTTGTAGAAAGAATTATGGGCTTCCTTTAGAGAAAAGGTGATTACATACATTCATTATTTTAACATCAATTTGTGATGCGAAGAATAAAACATATTGTGAATTTTATTAATGATTTATGTAGATATTAGAAAGATATTGTGCACTATTTTATTAGAAAATCAAACATGTAAGGAAACACTAGTAATGATGAAAGGCATATTATATAGATTTTCTTTCCTTTAGTGGTGCGAAATCGTGATTTCTTGGAAGATAAAAGAAATGATGAAATGACATGAAAGTCTTTGATCTTCACTATAAAGAGGATGACTTCTAGTTTATTTCTTGCATTCTTCAAGTGAAAAAAAGAGGGAGAGAGACATGTAGAGTAAGAAAGAAGAGTAAAAGGCTTTCTTGAGCTTTTGATTTAGAGATAGAAAGTTAGAAGTATTTTCATTCTTCATCTTCTAGAAATTTTTAGTAAGATCTTAAGAAATCTTTGTGAATTCTCAGAGTTTCTATTAAGAAAAGATCTTGATCTTGGTGGCAAGAGGTAAGAAAGAAGATCTACTTTGATGATTTCAAATTTTTTTCAATAATTTTTTGTTAGAATTCCAACTAACTTCATGATCTTATTTGGTGGAGAAATCTTGAATCCATAGGAGGAAAAAGTGACATTTAAGCAAACACTAATCAAATGAGTGAAAATCTACCTCTTTTCTTCTTAGTTTTTCTTTTATCTTAAAAATCCACATATTTATATGGTGTATATTGTGTGTTGATGATGATATGTTGAAACCATGAAGATTTATGCTAGATTTAGTGTTTTTCTTAAACTTAAAAAACAAGATCAGTCTTAAAAGATGACAATATGATTTCTATATTTGGAAAGAAATAAGTTTCTTTTAAAACTTTATCCATTTTTCCTCAAACCATTAACTTTTATAATAAGGATGATCTAAAGCAATCTTTTTTAAGAAATCTATCTTTTCAAGACAAGAAATTTATTTCTTTAGAAAGAAAGAAAATATCTTTCAAAAGAGTTTTCTTAAAAGATGATAACTTGACTAATCCTATATTTGGAGGATCTACAAAGATATAATCTTGAAACTTTTCTCAAAAGGTAGAAAACAAATTAGTGATGAAAAGATTTGCAAAGAGAGTAAAAAGGAGGTTTTGAAAAGAAACTTGAGAAAAATGATTTCTTTCAACAATAGATTACAAATATAATTACATGGTTTTTATATGGAAGCAAAATTTGTAAGAAACAATAAGATAAAGCTCACAAGTTTTTTAAAAGAATTAGGAAGAAAAGTGGTATTTATAAGATGTTTTTATAAATGGATTTTAAGAAAAGTGGTATTTCACTTGCTATACTTATTTCAAACTTCCTTGAAAAAATTCTAACAGCAAGGTTTAGAAATAAAGATCATTTTGAAATGGAGCATATAACTCACAATTAGTTGTAAAATATCAAGAGTTTTGAGTTTTCAACATTTAAACTATCTACTACAAAGTCTTTTTCTTTATCGGAAAAATTATTTTGGAAACTTGTTACACTTCTTTTGAACATTTTTATTTGCTATGAAGAAAACTATATGGTATATATTTTTTTCAATAAAATTATTGCTAGATTTTAAGTATATAGAAATACTATTTTAGCATTATCCTTAAATATGAAAGGAATAGAAATGGAAGACTCATTTGATGTTAAATGGTTTGAGTTAAGAATTGTGAGCATCTTGGTATTTCTAGTACATGATTTAACTTGTGAAATAGCTAAGAATTATCTATGTACTAAATGAAATTTTATATTCATGTACATGATATGAAAGAGTCAATGAACTCTTGTATGAAAGTATATGAAACTAGTGATTTAGAAGTATGCTTAAATAAGAATGGATATGTTTGTGAGATCGTAAAAGGTACTTCACAATTTTCATAATAAAACTATAAGCATGGTTGGCTCTTAGTGCTTAAATTGTGTAATGAATAATTATATGAATGCACTAATGAATTTTATGCAAGGTTACTTATGAATGATGCTTATGAATTTGAAATAGAGTTAGTAAACTCTTGCATATGAAATATGAAGAATGATCTAGCATGTGAATAAAAAAGCATGAATGCTTCTTATTAAGGTCACTTGAAATGTGGTGAGGTAGAAAAGAGTACCTTCTTACTAGATTATATATATTGTGCCTATATCATTTGATTTGCATGGCAAAGGATAGCATTTTAACCTACCTTATTTTGCACAACAATTCTATGGTACAAATATTCCTTTTTGTTGTATGTGATACAACACTAATCTAAATCTTCCATTTGGTTGACTTTCTAATTGTTGACAAGACATTGTTTTTTTATGCAACAAGAGGACATAATTGGTAGCAATCGTGTGTTGCATGGCTGTCATTGCATATAGACTTATTAAAGGACAAGTGTGAATTATAAAAGAAAGGCATATAATTTTCCTTGTAAACTTTGTCCGTTAAATGTTAATTTCAAAATTGTTAAGATTATTTTTATTAGATTAAATTAAATTTTACTTTTTTGTCATCTATTTTTAAGTTAAATTAAATTTTTTTTAAAATCATTTTAATTTGTAATTTTCTTCATAATTTATACTCAATCAAATATTTAGAGCTATTTTCATTTGTAATTAACTCTTTACATTTATTAATTTAGAAAATTTGTCAATAATTATCCAACATAAGTAACATTTTTTTTGGAATTATATAATTGTATGATGATTATAGAAATGAATTTAATGGAAGTATTGAAATAAATACAATGCAATCAAATCTATTAGATAAAAAATAGAATTTAAATTTGATTCAGTGTGTGTAAAATATTTTAAATTATAAGATAATATGTTATTAAAAATTATAGTAATTAATAAATTTTTATCAATAGTAAGAAACTTTTAATTATTTTTATTGATATAATAATATACAAATGAGTGATTGTATAAAATTAATTTATACTGGTGTTATATGAAATTTAAATCTTAAGAATATACATAATTAAAATTATATTTTTTATTCTCTTATTAATTTTTGTGATTGATGTTTTACTTTCTTCATTTTTATATTATGAAATAACAACATAAATTGATAAGAATTCATTATTTAAGATCTAATTATAAGTGCAAATAAATTCTAAAAATTTAATTACAAGAAAAGAAAGTATAGAAATGAAATTACAAATTAAAACATACCAATATTAAGTAAAGTTCTTCGAGATTTTGTTATGAAGTTCTTTGAAGCCATGAGTATTAATTATCTTATTAATTACCATCAATAATTACATCTTGATGCTTATTATAACCACGAGGAAAAATTTATATCCAAAAATCTATTTTTTTATTGGTTTGTTTTTCGTATTGTACACTATATTTTTATGGTGATTAAGCTATTCAAAAGACATCATATAAGTTTTTCAAATTGTTGTTCTTGTTCCATATTTGAAAACTATATTCTATTATTTAAATTTTCACAAAATATTATATATTCTTTTATATTATATTGTTATATATCTTTTCTTTATCTTTTTATTTTTAATATTATGATATGTATTCTAATAATGAGTTTTGAGCTATAATATAATATTTATTTGTAATGGTAAAAGCGGTTAAACCATTAGATATATGTATGCAAAAATTAATGATCGACCTTTGAATGAAGTAGATAGTACAAAGTTTTGAAGAAATATTGGATGTCATTTAAGTCAAGGGTTTGAACAATATCAAATTCTACTTATTAATGATAATTAGTAAGACAATTAATAAAAATGTCACACTTTAAAAGAATTTCATGATAAACACTTAAAAATTTTAATTGAATTTTGATTGGAAGTAGAAGCTTGATTTATTTTTTTTTTATTTAAAGGCATTGTATCTTTAAATTAAAAAGAAATTTATTTAATATTAAATACTTGTACAATAAATATGAATATAAATTTAGAATTTAAATCTAATTTACTCTTAATGTAAAATGTTTTATAACATTAAGGCCCATTTGGTGCATCATAGATATATGATAGTATAAGTAAATACTATCATATTTTACTAAGCATTTAGTTCTTACAAAATAGTATAATACAAACCAATCAACTTATTTTATATGATTAATACATGACAAATTAATCCTCTGCCTTTGACCCATTATAATAAGATATGAGTAAAATAAAATTTCTAATTTCTAATTTATCCTTCATTTATTTTTGCATCATACCCCATTAATAACTATTATATAGCTTAATTTAACTTTAAAAATACTAATAATTTACGCTTAAAGATATTAATAATTTACCCTTAACCTATTTTAATTTATTTATCATTTTTAATTTATTCTTAACCTACTTTAGCTTATAAAATACTAATAATTATTTTTTTAGATATTAAATAGGTAAAAAATAATAATTATGTCAATTTTTATTAATGAAATTAATTATAAAATATCAAAAATTTATAATTATCAAATAATGATAAAAATTATTTTTAAAATAAGGTTAATTTTATTTGAATAAATTTTTTAATACTATTATATTATATACATATATGATAACAAATACATGATATTATAAATTTAAAATACCAAATTATTTATATAGTTGTTGATCAAATAGTTAATAGTATTATATCTTTTTTTTATTATCTTATATTATATTATCATATTGATCTTATCATATTCTAATCTATCATATCCTACAAAGGTGTTTCTCATGGATAATAAGATGATGTATATTTAAAAAAGTAATAATAATTAAGAATTTTTACTAATAACATGTATTTATTAAGATTTATTAATGTAATAATATATAAATAGGCAATAATGTAAAATTTATTTATATGGACTGTAAAATTTAAATTTAATAAAAATTTATAATTAATTAATTATCATGTACACACAAGAAATGTTTAAATTTAATATGTTATCAATGTGAAGTTTTTATACTATTAACAAAAATAATATGTTATTAAAATTATAATAGCAATTGATTATTTCATCAATAATAAAATTTTTAATAATTTTTTATTAATATAATATTACCTAAATAAATAATAATATAAAAGTAATTTATATTCACATAATTTTAAATTTAAATCTAACCAAGAAATTAATAAAACTCAATTTCTAGGAGCCCATGAGTGAAAAATAAAAAAATGCTAAAAAATTTCGATGAGTATGCAATAAAAGAAAGTTCCATCCACTTGCAGCAAAACTTTTCCTATTGAAAAGCTTGATACACATCAGGAATTAAGCATTAAAGTTTACATTGTATCAAATACAACAAAAGTGAATTTATACCACAAAAACCTCCTATTTCGTGACATGTGAAATTATGATTTTATGGCTGGAATGCCCATGATGTGGTTTTGTAGCTAGAATTCCCATGTGATTTTATGGCTAGAATTTCTATGTGATTTTTTAGCTAGAATGCCTATGTAATGATAGGATATAATCATATAATTTAAAGATTTGGCCGGTGTCCATGACTTTCAAGTTACACAGATGGATGAGTAAAAGGTGGAATGATTAGAATAAGGTTTGAAAATGCATAATAAGGTTAGTCTAAAGTAATAAAAAGGAACCTGGCATGCTTCCTCACCATTTGTTCTTATATTGCATGATTATGAAATTCTATCCATGTGATGAATTATTAATTAGTTTAAATTTCTATAGATGGAGTAGAATACAAATGTGTATAGCAAAGTACAAGGAAAGGTTTTCTAGTAAGATATGATTTTCTAGATTAAAACTCAATAGAAAATTGGTAAGATAACCATCTCACTGAGTTTTTAAATTAGTCACTATATTTGTGATTATATTTTTTAGATATGGACCTTATCGATATCACTAAGTTTTGTTGGAATCTATATTAAATTGTCTATGGTTAGTATTACCAAGAGTTTTATTCTGCCAAAGGACCATACCAACCACAATTTTAATAATGTAGTTGATAGCTAATCTAGCAGATAAATGTCATATTTATATGCTTTAAATTGATTAATTACATTTAAACTTTCTACATATTTTGTATATTTATTTTGAAACTCTAACAATTGGATAATTGAATGGTTGAAGAATCTTTTTTGAATAATTAAAGTGCATATGTATAAATGACGCATATTAAAGTGAGTGCATGGTTTTAATAGTACTTATTTCTTATTCTGGTTAACTACTAATTTTACCAAAAGAATGATTTTATAACATGGTCCACATAATTTTTCAAAGGAAAAAAGAGAAAAGAAAATGGTTTCAACACCTCAAGTATTTCTATTAAAAGATATTTAGATTATAGAAAATGTTATTATTGGAGTTTTAAAAACCTTCATGTAGAAATGAAGAGTTATTTTCTCTTATTAAACAATTTTTAGAAATAGTAAGATAGTTGCTTAATTTCAAAAAAAGAAACTTGATTTCTAAAATTTTAAAGAAAGTATATTATATCTAAAATATTTTACAACCAAAATTGAAGCTCTAATTTTTTTTAGTTTTTCTAACCTAACCTTATTCTATTGTATTTTTTTAAAAGGAATAGAAGAATTTTTCATTTGTTTATAGAAATACCTTTTTGAATTCTTATAGATCTTTAAAGAGAAGTATTTTATAAACATTCCTAAATCTAAAATATGCTATTAGAAAAAGAAAGTGTCTATTTTGAAAAGAAAGTTTATAAATCATAAGTCATATATATTTGTTTCTTTAAGAATCAAGATGGTTTAATTAACTCATTTCTATTAAAAAGTTTTCTTATCATATAAAAATATTATTTATCCAAAGACAAGGTTCTATTTATTAAAGAAATAATTTTTTGCAAAATTTTAAAAGATTACAGTTCATTAGTTTAGGGAAAGTTGTTTTCTAATGTTTTAAAAGAAAATTAGTGAATTTTTCAAACTTAGAATTTTTCCACATTGCATGTTTTTAGAAAACAATTAAAATTTTGTTTAGAAAAGCTTATAAAGATCTCCAATCGGTATCTTTACACCGATCACTGTGGTTTATAAATTAGGTCATAACATCTGGGGTGCATAGTATACAAAAATTTATGGCCTTGATATAGCAATTCATTCCTTGCGCTCAATGGGATCCAAATCCTCCCTTGATAATGCACTACTCCCTCCTTATCGACAATTATTTTGGACTCAAATTCTTTAGCTACTTCTTTCACTAGGGTGGCATAACCTAAATTATCTTTCTTGGCACTTTTAATTCTCTCCATGAGTATAGATTGTATTATCACATGGGCCATTACTAAACCTTTGTCTCTTAATGGTGCCTTAAGAGATTTGCTAACCAAATTTCTGCTAAAAGTGTTTATCATAACATATGCCTTGCTAAGATAATAATAACTGAAGCAATTATAGTCCTCAATGAGTTCCATCTATATCTTTTATCACAAATTAAGGCTTTTCTATTCAAAGATGTATTTCATATATTTATGTTCTGTGTTAATTTTAGTGGTCTCCCCATACAAATAATGTCTCTAGACTTTCAAAGCAAACATTATAACGGCCATTTCTAGATCACAAGTAAGATAATAATACTTATGCTTCTTCAACTACCTAGAAATGTATGATATCAATTTACATTTTGCATAAAAATACATCCAATCTAACTTTAGATACATGACAATAGGCCACATACACTTTGGTGCCTAAGGATAAAGTTAATATGGGTACAAATGTTAAGTAGGATTATAAATTCTAAAAATTATTTTCACAAGTGTTAGTCCACTTGAACTTCACCTTTTTTTAGGTTAACTTGGTTAGTGACATAAAAATTTTTGAAAAATGTCTAATGAATCTTTGATAATATCCTATTAACCTAAGGAAACTATAAATCTCGATAACTGAAAAAGGCTTTAGCCAATTCTCCACTACTTTTACTATCTAAGGATCCACTCTAACTCCCTCCTATGATATCACATGGCCTAGAAAATTAGCACTAGTTAGCTAAAATATTTAGAGAATTTGGTGTACAATTTATGCTCTTACAAAGTTTATATTACTATTCTAAGATGTTGTACATGTATTGCTTCACTTTTTGAGTACATTAAAATATTATCTATGAAAATAATCACAAATTGATCTAAGAAAGGCTTGAACACATAATTCATCAAGTCTATAAAGGTAGTTGGGGCATTTGTTAGCCCAAATAACATGACCAAAAGTTCAAAATGGCCATATTGGGTTCTAAAAGTAATCTTTAGGATATTTTCCTTGCAAATTTTCATCTAATGGTACCTTTTACACAAGCCTATTTTAGAAAAATATTTAGCTCCTTGAAGTTAGTTGAAAAGATCATCAATGCAAGGGAAGCAATATTTTTTTTAGTTATGATGTTGTTAGGTTATCAATATTTGATACATAATCACACTAAACCATCCTTTTTTTTCATGAATAACACTAAATCTTCCTAAGGTGAAAAGGTTGGGTGGATAAAGCCTTTGTCTACCAAATCTTTCAATTGCTCTTTTAATTCTTGTAGCTCTGTTAAGGCCATCCTATAAGGAAGTATGGAAACAAGTTTGGTGCTAGGCATCAAATCAATATGGATTTATGTTTCCTGATTCAATGATAGTTTAAGCAATTTCAATAAGGAGACATTAATTACAAAGGAATATTCTTAGGATTTTAGATATATGATAACTTTGTATTTAAAAGAAGAATTTTGGATAAGATTTCCTTCGTCTTTAAAGGCCAAAACCATGTATGCTTTAGTTAAAAACATAACTAGATAATGTCATCATAGTTTAAATAAAGCTTGATCATCACTCAACACCTTCACTATAAATAGCCTAAGCCTTGGTTCATTTTTGCTCATTCAAAGGGGAGGGAGAGATAGAGCAAGAAATCATGTAAAGAGAGAAAGAAAGCAATTTAGAGTTCTATCATATTTTCTTAGTGTGTTCTTAAGTGCTCTTGGTAGTTCTTTAAGAGTTGGTATGAGATTAAGCTCTTTAGTGAAGATAAAAAATCATCAACTTAAGTGATTTCAATTATTTTCATAGTTCTTTCAAGAAATTTCTTACTAACTTCATGTTATTTTAGGCAACAAAAATTGAATATTAGGTGAAGGAAACTTAAGCTATTAGAAAATACTATAAATATATGTATTACTAGGTAGTTGCACGTCAATTATATCTAGTAGGTAGTCTTATTAGTAGGTAGTCTTATTACTACTTGTATATATATACATGTATCTTTGATCAATTATAAATAAGAAATACATTTTCCTCCATGTATTCTATCTAGTTTGACATGGTATCGAGAGTTAGATTACAAAAACCTGAGACTCTTAGTTTTTGCTTTTCTTATTCTCCAATTACTTCCGTTCATTAATCCATCTCTAACCATTGCCACCCATTGAATCTACCTTTTCAGTGACTATTTTCTTACACCACTAATAGCATGATCTCTTCTATTAAACCTAAGTGTTTAGCTGTTGCTTCGACCACCATGCATTGCCTTAACCACTACACTTTACCCATTGTTTCTAGTTTGCTTTTTTAATATTGCTTCAAGCTTTCTTTAGCTCCACAGTGACTAGTAATAATTCTTTCACTGATTTTGGGGCTTTACAATGGCTCTTACTTTTACTAGAAAATATCATCCTAAGTGTACTTACTACTAACAATGGGGCCATACTAAGGATTAATGTTTTAAACTGCATGGCCAACCTCTTCATATTAATCTTGCCTATATCGATGATTTTTCATTTGAACAATCTGATAGATAGCCTTACCATTCTATCATACTCATTAACTCTGATTATGATGATTAAGTCAAATATTAAGCATATAACCACTCATTCTCTCTAGTTATCAGTAATTCCATTACTTGTTTTATTAAGTCTCCCTCTTTGAAACCATAAGTTTTTTATTCAAGTGCCTCTAATCATATTATGGTCACCTTCTCTTATTTACTTTCTTTCACATATCTCTACCCTCTATAACTTTAGTTGATGAACCAAAAATAGTTGCAATAGTTGTAGGTTGTGCTAAACATTTACCTACTATGCCTTTAGACTTTATCCATTATATGCCTTATCGTCTTTATAATCTTATATCTGTTAGTAAACTTATCTATGATCTTAATTGTTCTATCACATTTACTAATGATATTATTCTTATCCAAGACCAAGGTATGGACTAGATAATTGATGCAAGACATGAATCAATAGGTTTCTATCATCTCAACCTTCCTACCTCCTATAGGGCTTGCACTATTGTTGAGTCTTGTATCCTTCTCCACAACCGTTTAGGCCATCCTAGTTTATCAAAACTTCAAAAGATGGTTCCCGGTGTTTCTATCTTGACTTCTTTTCATTGTGAGTCTTGTTAACTTAGTAAACAATCTCAAACTTAATTTCCAAAAAGATTACATAATCATGTTGCATCCCTATTTGCTTTAGGTCATTCTAATATTTAGAGTCCAAGTTGTGTCACATTTGTCCTTAATTTTTGATACTTTGTGACTTTTATTGATGATTATTCACATTACACTTCCTTATATTTAATAAAAAGTTATTCCAAATTATTTTCTATTTTTGAATCTTTTTATGTTAAAGTAAAAACTTAGTTTAACACATCTATTTAAATCTAGCACAATGATATGCCCTTAAATACTTCTCTACAAATTTTATTAATTTTTTTAATCTTTCTAAAGAATTGTACATTAATCCTCTTGTGCATATACTCTGTAACAAAATGAGGTTACTAAATGTAAGAATAGAGATTTGATTGAGATTACTTACACCCTCCTTTTACATAATAATGTTCCCTTTCATTTCTAGCTAATGCTATTATTACTACTTGTTACCTCATTAGTAAAATGACTTTTTCTATTCTTTAGCATAAAATTCCTTATTCTATCTTTTTTCTTGATCAACTTTTATATGATCTTTCTCTTCAAGTATTTGGTTGCACATGTTTTATCCATAATATGACTCCTAGCTAGGATAAATTTTTAGCTAGATTTATCAAGTGCATCTTCCTTGGTTATTTTCATACTTAAAAAGGTTACAGGTGTTATTCCTTGAAAACCTACAGATATTATTTGTCCATTGATGTTACATTCTTTGAATCATCTTCTTTCTAACTCTTCCTCCTCTTAATGTTCATCTATATCTGAAGTGTTCATTTTCCTTATAATTCTCCTATATTCACTTTGGTTGTATGTTTGCTGTAATGTTCTGAATTTTGATCATTTGAATCTCTAAATTTTAAGGTTGTAGAAACGAAAGCACATTTGAATTAGCTTGGTAGGTGAATCTTAAGTTGAAAGGAATTAAGTGTAAGTGTAATCGAAATTTTAAAGAAAAAAGGGTAATAGGAAAAGAATTAGTTTTCCTAAACAATATAGATGATTAGAGGAGATTAGAAAACTCTAGAAAGGGGAGTTGTCTAAGTTTGATAGTGTAAGAAATTTTTAAACAGACAGAAACCCTATGGACCAAATTACAAAAGTGCAAAATCGGGTGGGAGTTAAAGTGTGAATAACCAAGAATTTGGGGTCTAGTATGTAATTTCATAAATCATGACCAATAGACAAATGACAAGTGTCATTATTAGAAGAAAATGGCAAGAATAGCCTTACTAATTGGTGAAAAAGGATTAAAATACCCTTGAAAATTTTAAAAATAACCAAAATACCCTTGAAGCTTCATGAAAACTCTTTCTTCTTCTCCATTTCTCCTTGAAGTCGTGGATGACTCCATGAAAATAGCTTAGAGCGTGTGAATGAGAGAAAGAAGAGAGAGAAAATTTCTCTTAGCTTTTTTACCTAAAAATAGTGAGAATTAGGCTTATGTGTAGAAGACAAAGTTGCTCCTCTCATCAAGCTCTATCTATTGGTGTGTTTAGATTAAAGAAACCTCAAGTTTGATCAAGTTTGGTGAGTTCTAAGTGAGGATTCTCAAGTTGCTCCAATAGGTAAAAATGTTCTTCTCTAAAAGCTCTTTAATGTACTCTTTTTAGTTTCTTGAAATTTTGATGTTGGTGTGATCAAAGGAGGTTAACCATGGAGTTTTGAATAATTTAAGTATGTCTAATGATGTTTTGGATGTTATTATATTGATATATGGCTTTGGTTTGGTGTAAAAATAACAAAAAATTATGATGTACAAACTAGGGTAGAGGCATAATAGTGTATGTATGGATTTGGCATGATTTGTTTGGAATTTGGCTAAATTGATGAAATTAGAATGATTCCTATGAATTATGAAAGCTTGTGTAAAAATCACCTTTTGAAAAGCCAAAACCGTGACCATGGAAAAGAAGGAGGGAAGGAGATTTAGCCATTTAAATTGTGTTTTTGGAAGATTAGAATAATGTATTACAATGAAATTTAGGAGGTATTGAAATGTACATTAAAATTTGGGTACTTCCTTCATGACTTAATGTATGTGAAGGAAGTGAAGAATGCATGAAGTTTAAGAAAAATGATGATGTTCTAATAAGAACTATGATGTGTATTTATGTAGACTAAGAAGTGACAAGTTGGAAAGGCAAGAGGAATTGTAAATAAGTTTTTAAGTAAGGGCAAAGGAAACATCACTATTGGAAGCTTTTAAAAGGTAGCTAGCTTTATCCTTAAGCTCTGTTTTCTATTTACATGCTTTTCTATATCTTGTGCCATTGTATGGAATGTGTACAAAATTACTGTGTGCGGTACCTATGGCTTGAGTACCTCGGGAAGATAGTGAAATGCTGTATGTGAGGCCTATGGCCTAAGTACCCCGGGAAGGCAGTGAAACTGTTGTGTATGAGACCTAGGTACGATTATCTGTGATGGCCATCTAGATATCTATATGAATCCTTGAATGGGCTTGATGATTGCTGTGTGTGTGGTGCATGATTCCTACAATGGTATTAGATGACAATTGCATGAAATAATGTGTTAAATGATTGATTAATTGATTTTGAAATGTATATTTTTATTGGCTTAAGGATATGGAATGGCTTAATATGTTTTTCTTGAAATAACTAGCTACTGGGAAACCTTGTTTCTTATGTTTTTATATTGTTACTAACCATTCCAGGTGATGCTTCTAAAGGCCCTCTTGATAAAGGAGAATAATGTTTTGGAGTTGTATTAAAAATGTTTATAGAGTTTATGATGTTAGTATGTGATGGATATATATTTTGTAAGTTGAACTTTTTGTATAACTATATGATCCTTGCCTATATTATATGAAATATATGAATTCGATGTATTGTGAGTTGGTTTGGAGTAGAAGGTAACTTAGTATGCAATATGTGTGAAATTAGAAATGACCAAATGAATAGTAAATGATCAATTGAACAGTAAATTCGTAGGCAGCAAGAAGAGTATGTTTGCAGGGACTTTTGGTTAAGTTTTGAGGCTCTAAAAATTATGAAAAAATTCTGGAGCGAACTTCATTTATTTACCATCCTCTGTGCCAAAATTCAACTTAAAATAAGCTCTTATGCTATGTGAATTTATTACACGTTTTGGACTGCCATGTTACAGTCACAATGCTGAGTACTAATTGTAACTCAGTGATCAGAAGCAGTAAATGAATGAATTTTGATTTGAAAATTTTATGGAAAGTATATAACATGTTAATCAAGTCCCATACCAAATTGAGCTTATTCGGAGTTGATTTACCCCCTGAACTAAGGGCTTACTTTTACAGTTGTGAATTCTGGACAGCACTGGGATAGGAACACTTTGCTGTAAGTTTTGAAAGGCCTAATGATGTCTAAATTATGTCAAATTTTTACAGGATGAAGTTAACACGTGAAAGGTTCATAGAATTCAATTTCATGATTTTTGGAGCTCTGCAAAGTAGTTTTCATATTTTTGAAATTGGTCCAGTAATTCTAGAAATGAGTAGAAAATTTCTGAAACTCAGAATCTGTAATATTTTGTTTCGCAGAATCTTAAATTGTCTTCAAAAAGGCCTAATTGCGCAATAATTTCCTACTTAATGAGGATTAAAGTATTATTAAGTTAAGGAGTTACATTTGCCACATCTTTCGTGCCTTTGCAGGTTTATTTTAGATGCATTACACTAGCAAATCCTCTTACTCCTACACCTACTCTAAAGACTTATGCTGACATAAAACCTATTGACTTACCTCTCACTCCACCATCTCCACTTATTGATTAACCTCCTTTTGGGACATAATGACTTCCACCTTAATAAAAGTCTCCAACATCTCTTCTTTTTCTTCTCCTTTCTTAGTTGTTTTAAAGCTATTAGGAAAAGCAAGAAGAACAAAATTAGCAAAAGAATCGAATTAAATGTAGATTGTATTTGTATTAGAAACTTAATTTCTTCTTCTAATTGTTCACTTGCTAGGTCAGAGGTAGAAAATAGTTAGCTTGCATATTTAATTTCCAATTTACTTACTACAGTTACAAGATGTCCATTTGATGCACTATACTCTTTATAAAGTCTCTGGTTTCTTGTTAGAATTAATTTAACTTGGCTCTGGTTTTTTACTAGAATTGCATAGTACTTGCAGTCAAACTTTTAACAAGGACTTCTAGTGATGTATTTGGTTCTGGAGTATGATTTACATATGGTTTAGGTAGGGTAGGATGTTAATATTGATTGTGACCTATTTGGTTGCCATAGCTGAAAACTTAATGATCTTGCTAGCTTAGGTTGTAAGAATTGAACTATAAAGCATAACAACATTAAGGTGGGCTTGGAAATCTTCCAACATAAATTTGAATGTCATACAATTGTTGCAAAGCTAATGAATTAAGAAGAGAAGTTAGCTCAAAAAATTGTAACTCAATTCCAAATGTAGATACCTCACTGAAACTACTATAAAATGCTATTGAGATTTGAAATTTAACCACCTAATTTATGAATGCTCCTTACACTTTTAAGATCAAAATTTAAGTTAAAATCATAGGAAAGGAAATTCACACATATAGATGAACAAAAATTGAATGAAAAAAGAAAGTTAGAGATTGGAAATATATATATATATATATATATATATATATATATATATATATATATATATATATATATATATATGAAAAAAATACTAAAACAAAAAAAAACCAAACAACAATTTTTAGTAGAAAAACTCAAAGGTCTTTGCCCTTAATCTTCCTCAAAATGCTAAAAAAAAATCAACGAAAGAGTTCATCCCTAAACTCCCCTAAAAATTTTACTGTTCAACACTATTGAAAAGCCTACAAAAAATTAAAATAATCCTAAAAAAGTGAAAACTAGGTAAATTTATCTACAAATTGACTAGTTAACAACAGACAACAATGCCAAAATATTTTTTGTGCATTGTTTCATATTGAAATTAAACACCAATCTTCCTTAAAATTGGATTAAAAGGCAAGTCTAGGTCATATCCAAGAGAAAAAAAGTCAATTGGCAAAAAAAAATTTTAAGTACATGGAGGTTTTAAAATTATATTTAAATGTACAATGAAAACAAATCAAAGTAAAGAAAAATATAATATAAAAGTTCTGTTGAAGGAATTTTACATTCTACTTATAGATTTATTATTAATCTTAACAAGGTTACTCTTCATTTAACTACTTAACTATGGATTACTTGGATGTTCTACAGTAATCCCTAATTAATTTTGGAAATTAATCACCTTATACTAACTAACTTAAGATTGATGGCAATTCCTAATCAATTAGCAAAAGCAATCAATTCACAAAATTACCAAGACTAAATTAACAATCCTACATGCAAGAAACTATCAATTTATCCTTTAATTCTCCTAGATTATTATAATTTTACATGGAAAAATTAAGCATTTAATTGTTACTGATTTATAATCAATCATACCTAACCTACACATGAGAATTAATTACAACCGATCAAATAGTTACAAATTATCAAGAGTAATCAAGTAACAAGCTTAATTTTCGAATCACCTAAAACAATTATAAAATAAGAAAAGAATAAAGAAACAAGAGATTGATTAATAAAAAGTAAATTAAATTAAATTAAAGTTTCAAAATCCAAATTGAGATTGGAGCGTTAATCCCTTGAATCAACAATAAAATTTAGCCACTTATAGTGGTTTGCAAGAGAAAATAAGAATAGGAGTTTTTGTTGTTTTTCTAAATATGTTTCCTTTAGAGGCACAAAACCTAGTTATATCTAATTTCTTAAGCTAAGAAATCTTATGGATCAAGTTAATATGCCTTTTAGGGTTACAATAAATGAGCTCTTACTTAATTTGGAAGCCTATTCCCTAATTCATAATTGAAATTACTTTCTAACCCATGTTTAACCATCAAAACAACATAATTTCACTATTGGATGTTAGATAACTTTAGGCACTAGTTTCTTCTTAATTAGCATTTTGGAGCTCCAAATGTGACCTAAAAATCATGACTAAGTCAACAAGAATAGAAATACTGCTTCATCCTCGCAACCAAATTTGACCATTCAAACGTCTCAATTAGACTTCAACCAAAATGAAAGTTTTAGAGATTACTCTATAATTTTCTAGAACACAAAGATCACCTAATTTGGACCATTAGGAATCAATTTATAACCATAAACCTAAAATAGTGTAAAAATCCACTATTAACCAAATAATCCATTAACATTGTAAAATTATAACCTAATTACAAAACAGAATAATTTCATTAAATTAAACATATGTAACTACCTAAGAGGAATAAAATGGGAGGAAATAATATAGATAATATCTTATACATCAAATTCTCACACATTTAACATCTACACGACCTTAAGCAAACATAACTTTATTTAAATCTCTCTTACAAACCATAACTTATTGAAAACTAAAGAGTAGAATACTAACCTTCTAGTGGCTTCAAAATCATAAAATTCATAAGGAAAAGGAAAATCATAGGCATTAAGAATCATAACACATCATGAATAAAAATCTTGACAAACTAAAAATTAATTAACATAGCATCTTCATTCAAAAAAGATTGATCAAATTGATAGACTCTCATACAACTCATTCTTCATCTCTCAAATGTCTAAGGCAAGTGTTTCATTCAAATTCATTCCAAGAAATTACTTTACCATAAGTTTTCTCATTATCTAATCTCTATTATTAAAAACACATACACAACACAAATAAAAGGATTTTATTAAAGGTTATAATAAGTCTAGGAAAAAAATGAAGAAAAAATAAAGATGGTAAAAAGGTGAAAAACAAATAAATTAGTTAAGTATTTGAAGCATAAACATATAGGCAAATCATAAACAATTACAACTTCAACACAACACCCAACTTTTAATTCCAAACAATAACTAACTTTTTTTCCCTTTCTTTCCAACTTCTTTTTACCATATTATAATTTTTCTTTTTTTTATCATTTTTTCCTTTCCTTTTCTTTTCATTACAATTTTCAAACTTTTCTTTTTCATTTTGCAACCACACCTTAAAATTAAAGTTAATTTTTTTCTTCACGCATATATATACACCCACACACTTATTCAAGAATCCATCTTATAAAAATTTCAAATGTTCTATTAATCCTTAAAGTCAGATAAAGACACTTATTTTTTATTGGAAAATTTTTTAACAAGATAAATATCAAAGAAAAAGTAATTAGGCTCAAAGGGGCTCATCAAAAATAATTTTTCAATGTGAGCTATTTGGCACTAGCTCATACAAAAATATCTTTAAGCAAATATAATCCCGAAAAGACTCAAAGCATGTTCTAAATAAACAAATTCCATGGAAGAATATCAAACAAAAGAAGGAAAAAGAAAATCATAAGTTTTTAACAAAAGCTCAAAAGTCTCACAAGATAAGACATGTTACTAAAAATTTAATCTACTAATTCAAAATCTATTATTACACTAATTAATTTCAAGTAGTAAGAAAATCTATTCATTTTTGCAATGAAATGATCAAAGCCTTATTTATTACTACTCATGAAAAATGTAACATATTTATCAATTGAAAGTAATTAAAATGACTCAAAAGACTTCAAAAATAAGTAAAAAAATAATTTTTCCCTTTTTAAAAGAAATCCTAAAAGTCTCTTTCCACACTTAGATCTTATATTGCCCTTAATCTAAAGCATATCATTAACAAGAAGGAAAAAAGACAACTAAAATAAAAGAAAAGGAAAAGAGAATGCAAATATGAAAGCTTAAGTTAACTCTTGATAAGCACCTTTTTTTAATTCCTTTCACTAGACATAGTTATAACTTCTTCAATCAAACTTCAATTCATAAGATATTGCCTCAAATGGTTCCAATGAAGTACACTTTAAGTGGGCATGTGATGGTTTTACTTGCAAAATTGGTCCATGCATCAACTATTTTTTGAGTACCAACCTTAAATAATTCTTTCTTTGAATTCCAAATTCATCCTGCACAATGAAGTTAACTAAATCAACACAAAAAATAGAATAAGTTCTAGAAAGATCTTTTAAAAACTTGGAAACATTGAGTTATCTATAACTTCATCATGCATTTTAATTTCTTTTTTTTCCTTATTTTTCTCAATTAACCTCTTTTGGGATATATTGACTTCCTCCTTGATAAAAGTCTCCAACATCTCTTCTTCTTATTCTTCTTTCTTAGTTCTTTTATAGCTATTAGGAAAAAAGGAAGAACAAAAGAATAAACAAAAATAATGTAACTAGGTGCAAATTGTACCTCAATACTAATCTATTTTCTTTTAGCTATTCATTTATTGGATAAGAGGTAGAAGATAGCTAGCTTGCTTATTTAATTTTAGTATACTTACTATAGTTATTAGTTGTCCTATTAGATGCCCTATATTTTTTATAAAGTCCCTAGTTTCCTACTAGAATTGATTTAAGTTAGCTCTAGTTTCTTGCTAGAATTGCATAATCCTTGCAATCAAACTTTTAATAAGGTCTTCCAGCGATGTACTTGGTTTAGGAGCATGATTTACTAATGGTTGAGGTGGGGCAAGAAGTTGATATTGATTATAACCTATTTGATCACCATAGTTGAAAACATAATTACCTTGCCAACCTAGGTTGTAAGAATTAGACTATGAAGCATAACAATGCTGGAATAGGCCTAAAAATCTTCCAACATATATGTAAATATCCTACAATTGCTATACAACTAATTAACCAACAAGAGATATTATTTTTGAAAGCTACCACTCTATTCCAAATGTAAGTACCTTATTAAAACCATTGTAAAATGCCACATATGTTTTAAAATTATTTTAATTTACAAATGCTCCTCCTAATCTTAGGGTCAAATTTTAAGTTAAAATTAGAGGAGCAATTCATACACTAAGAAAAAAATTGTTTCAAAAAAGAAAACAAGAAATTAAAAAAATATATATGAAAAAAATAGAAAACCAAAACCAAATGACTTTTTTAGCCAAAATGGTTTAAGGGTTAAGGCAATGTCCGTAATCTTGCTTACAAGGCCAAAAAACCATGGATAGGAGAGTTTTGTCCTAAAGTCCACCAATAAATTTATTATTTCACACCATCAATAAGTTTAAAAGACACCAAAAACAAGCAAAGAAAGAAAAGGTGAAAGTTAGGTAAATGTCTCTATAAATTGACTAACTAATACCAAGCAATGGCACTAAAATCTTATATGCATATCATTTCACACCAAAATTAAATAGCAAAGTTCCTTAAAACATGATAAAGGGCAAGTTTGAATCATATCCAAGAGAAAAGAAGCCAATTAGCTAAATGCAATTATAAAAGAGAAGGATAAAGGATAACTAAAATGAAAGAGAAGAGAAAGAGAATGTAAATATAAAAGCTTAAGTTGCCTCCTAATAAGTGCCTTTCATTAACATCTTTCATTAGGCATGGCTACAACTTCTCCAATTAGGCTTCAATTCATAAAGTGTTGCATCAAATGGTTCCAATGAAGCACACTTCAAGTTAACATGTGGTGGTTTTATTTCCAAAATTGGTTTATGCATTAACTTTTTATTAAGTGCCAACCTAAAATCAATCTTTTGCTGAATTTCAAATTCATCATGTATTATAAAGTCAATTAAGTCAACAGGAAAAATAAAATAAATTTCAAAAAGATCTTCCACAACTTGGAAACACTTACTTTATCTATCATTTTATCATGCACATTAATTTCTTTTTCCTTATTTTTCTTTATTAACCTCCTTTAGCACATATTGACTTCCACCTAGGTAAAAGTCTCCAGCATCTTTTCTTTTTCTTCCTCTTTCTAAGGTTATAGGGAAAAGGAAGAAAAATAGAAGAATTAGCAAAAAGAATGTATTTAAATGTAGACAATACTTTAATACCATAATCTCTAATCTATTTTCTTTTGCTTATTTTAGCATGGATATTTAATTTCCAATCTACTTACTAATGGTTTAGGTAGGGCAGGAAGTTGATATTGACTGTGACCAATTTTGTTGCCATAGTTAAAAACAAAATGATCTCGCTGGCCTAGGTTGTAAGAATTGGACTATAAAGCATAATCAAATTGGAGTGAGCCTAAAGATCTTCCAACACATACTTGAGTGTCTTGGAATTGCTTTACAACTAATTGGCTAATAAGAGAGATTAGCTCAAAAAGTTATTGCTTAATTCTATATGCAGGTACCTCATTAAAATCACCATAAAAGGCAATATATATATTTTAAATTTAACATCTTAGTTTATGAGTGCTCCTCTCTCTTTTAAGATGAAAATCTGAGTAAACATCATAGGATGGGCAATTTATACACTAAGAGGAACAAAATTAAATGAAAAGGGAAAACTAGAAATTAAAAAAGAAAATAATACTAAAAAATAGAAAAATGGAATCAAATAACATTTTTTAGCCTAAAAACTTTAGGGTCAAGGACAAATCACATGATCTTGCTTTAAACACTAAAAAACCGTGCATGGGTGAGTCTCATCTCAAATTCTACCATAAATTTCACTACCTAGCATCACTAAGAAGCCTAAAAAACTCCAAAAACAAGGAAAATAAAAGGTGAAAACTAGGTAAATTTATTTACAAATTGACTATTTAATCCCTAACAATGATAAAAAATCTTTTCTACGCATCATTGAACACCAAATTTAAATACCAAAATTCCTCGAAAGCATGAGAAAAGGCAAGTCTAAATCATACCTAAGAGAAAAGATGTCAATTGGCCAAACAAAATTTTAAAAATAGAAGGGTTTAAAAGTAAATTTAAATGCAAAATGAAAACAAATCAAAGTAGAATAAATAGAATATAAAAACTCAGTTCAAGGGATTTTACACTCGAATTATAGATTTATGATTGATATCAACAAGTTTACTCTTAATTCAACTACTTAACTATGGATTACCTAGACACGTTGCAATGATCCCTAATTAATTTTACAAATTAATCCTTAATACTAATTAACTCAACGTTGACATCAATTCTTAATCAATTAACAAAAGCAATTTATTCACTAAATAGCTAAGACTAAATTAACGATCCTACATGCAAGAAACTACCAATTTATATTCAAATTATCCTATGTGATTATAATTTTACATGCAAAAATTAAACATCTAATAGCTACTGATTTATAATCAATCACAACTAACCTACATGTGAGAATTAATCATAACCAACTAAATAGCTACAAATTATCAAGAGGAATCCACTAACAAACCTAATTAGCTAATCACCCAAAACAAATATAAATCAATAGAAGCATAGAGAGATAAGAAATAGATTATTTAATAGTCAATTAATTTAAATTAATGCCATAAAATCCAAATCAAAATTTAAGTATTAATCCTTTGAACTGACAAAGGAACCTAACCACTTGTGGTTATTTGCAAGAGAAAATGAGAAAAGTGTTTGCTATTTTTATGAATTGTTGCCTTTGGAAGCAAAAGACCTAGTTCTATTTAATTTCCTAAGCTAAAAGACCTAATGGGCTAAGTTAATATGCTTCTTAAGGTTACAAAGAATGGGGCCTTGCATAATTTGGAAACCTATAGCTTAATTTACAATTCAAATTACAAACAACTTTTATAGGAGTAAATTTTCATAATTCAACTTTCAACCTATATTTAACCATTAAAATAACAAAGTTTCACAAATCCTTAAATGAAAAACTTGTTGGTCTAGATGTTAACTAATTTTAGGCATTAGTTTCACCTAAATTGGACTCCTAAAGTTATAGATATTGTCCAAAAATCATGATTAGGTCAACTGGGATAAAAACACTACTTCTTCTTCACGATCAAATTTGATCATCCAAATGTATAAATTAGCCTTTGGCCAAAATATAATAATTTTATAGATTCCTCTAAGATTTCCAATGGCATAAAGATCACCCAATTTAGACTTCTAAAACTCAAGTTATAGTAAAAAAACTTAAAATAATGTAAAAATATAGCATTAACCGAATAATCCATTAACATTGTAAAATCACAACTCAATCACAAAACAAGACTAATTCCGTTAAATTAAACATATGTAACTCTAAGAGAAATAAAATAGGAGGAAATAATTTAAACATTACTCCATGCATCAAATTCCTATATAGTTAGCCTTTGCATGACCTCAAGCAAACACAAATTTATTGAAATTTCTCATACAAACAACAACTTATTAAAAAATAAAGAATAGAAGACTCGCCTTCTATTAACTTCAAAATCAAAAAATTTACAAGAAGGAGGAAAATCAAAACTATCAAGAATCATAACCAATGATGAATAAAAATCTTAACAATCTTAAAATTAATCAACATAGTGACTTCATTCAAAAAAGATAGATCAAATTAGCAAACTTTCACATAATTCACTTTCTATCTCTCAAATGTTTAAGCCTAGTGTTTCACTCAAATTCATTCCAAGAAATTACTCTACCATAAGCTTACTTATTATCTAATCTCCACTACTAAAAACATATGCATGACATAAATCAAAAGAATTTTTTTAGGGTTACAATAAGGTTAAGAAAAAGTGGAAGGAAAAATAAAGATGTAAAAGGTGAAAACCAAAAAAAAATAAAAAATCAACAAAGCATTTGAAACATTAACATATGGGCAAAATCAATAATAATTACAACCCTAACATTACACTTAATTGTTAATTCCAAAAACTGATCAACGTTTTTTCTTTTTCCTTTCTTTCCCACTTTTTTTTGCATTATTTTATTTTTTCTCTTTTTTTTCATCATTTTTTTCCTTTCATTTCCTTTAATCATTTCTTTTCTTTTTTTTTTCTTCAAACAAACCTTGAAATTAAAGGTAATGATTTTTTCCACATATACACACACATATATACACCTACACACTTATTCAAGAATCTATCTCAAAATTTTTAAATGTTCTACTAATCCCTAAGATTAGATAAAGACACTTATTTTTCATTGAAAAATATCTTATTTGGCTAAAAATTAAAGAGAAGGTTATTAGATTTAAGGGGGCACATCAAAGATAATTTTTCAAGGTTGGCTATTTTATGCTAGCTTATATAAAGAATGTCTTTATCATATTTATGCATGCATATACAAATGTAGTCTCTAAAAGAATCAAAGCATATTCTAAAAAGAGAAATTCTATGAAAAAATATCACACACAAAAAAGAAAGAGAGCATTATAAATTTTCAACAAAGGGTAAAAATCTCACAAGGTAAGCATGCTAATAAAAATTCAATCTACTAATTTAAAATCCATCACTATACTAATCAATTTCAAGTAGCAAGACAATTCATTTAATTATGTTAACTATTGAACTCCTATTGATTCCTACTTATGAAAAATCCAACATCTTCATCTATTGAAAGTAACTAAAATGACTTAAAAACTTCATAAATAAGTAAAAGAACATATTTTTTTCCATTTCTTCAAAAGAAATTCTAAAAATCTGCTTCTTCCCATAAATCTTATGTTATCCTCAATGTAAAGCATATCATCAATAAGAAAGATAGAAGACAAGTAAAATAAAAAGGAAAGGAAAGAGAATACAAATATGAAAATATGGGTTACCTTTCAAGAAGCACCCTTCCTTAACATCTGTAGCTAGACATAGCTACAACTTCTTCAATTGAACTTCAATTCATGAGGTATGGCCTTAAATGGTTCCGATGAAGCATATTTCAAGTGGACATGTTATGTTTCTACTAGTTTAATGCCAACCTTAAATCATTCTTTCATTAAATTTCAAATTCATTCTACATTGTGAAGTCAACTGAGTCATTAGAAAACATAGAATAAATTTTAGAAGGAACTTTCAAAACATTAGAAACATTGAGTTTATCAATCACTTACTTCATCATGCACATCAATATTTTTTCTCTTACTTTTCTTGATTAACCTCTTTTTAGGATATATTGACCTCGGTCTTGATAAAAGTCTCCAACATCCTTCTTCTTCTCTTTCTCAATTATTTTAAAGTTATTAGGAAAAGGAAGAAGAACAAAAGAATCAATAAAAAGATTAAACTTAGGTGCAAATTATACCTTAATACTAGAATCTTTGGTCTCTTTTCTTTTGGTCATTCACTTATTAGGTTAAAGGTAAAAGGCAATTAGCCTGCATATTTAATATCCAAACTAGTTATCATAATTACAAGCTATCCCATCTAATGCTCAATATTCTTTGTAGTGTCTCTAGTTTCCTACTAGAATTCATTTCAATTGGCTCTAGTTTCATACCAAATTGTATAGTACTTGTAGCTCTTAACAAAGTCTTCAAGTGATGTATCTAGTTTAAGAGCATAACTTACTAATGGTTTGGGTAGGATAGGAGGTTGATATCAATTGTGACCAATTTGATTTGCTTAGCTGAAAACTAAATGATCTTGCAAGCCTATGTTGTAAAAATTAAATTGTGAAGCATAACAACGTTAGGGTGGGCTTAGAAATCTTCCAACACATATTTCAATGTCCTAAAATTATTGTATAGCTATAAGAGAAGTGATAAATCCTTTATTGACATTCACAAACCTTACACATATGGCAAAGTTATACCCAATAGATGTTCTTTGGATGACTCTTCTAAATTAAAATAATATTATAGTATAATATACTATATATAAGATTACCATGATATCTCATGTCAAAGGATCAACTGTATACCAATATAACATAAGAATTCTAATTCAACTTATTCATATAAGAATTTGTAAATGGGTTTGCTCATTAAACTCATTCATCTGGTGAGCACCTACATATATACACTAGTGTCACCAAACTAATGTCCATGAAAGGAGACATCCTCCCACATGAGCATGCATCATACGTACTAATCAATCCAAGTCACTCGTGTCCATTCGCAATGACTTTATGACTAGGAGCATTTTAAGATCTAAGCTTCTAAGGAATATATTTTATAATCATATCTATGTATAACCATATTCCATAAGTCATATTGATCTTTGGACTTTATCAATAAAAAATATCAATAAGAATTAAATGATTAATGAAAAATAAAATTTTTTATTAATATTTGATTAAATAAAAAAATCTACAAAAAATGTCCTATCACATGTAATTAGCTTGTAGAGCATAACTCTAGCACACCACATATTATCAACCACCACCCACCAACGATAATCTCTGCCACTACTATTTATTATCAATGATTATTACTGACTATCACCCATTGTCCATAATTAGTATTAACCACCACGCAACACCATTAGCCATCGCTGCCCTTAACCACTACCCACAATCACCTGTCACCATTAAACACTTTATTTTTTATGATATTTTTTACTATCACCCAATTTATATATTTTTAAAAATATATAAACTAATTAAAATATAATATTACATCATTCTAAAGAATGTTTCTAATTGAATTAAACTAGTAATATCATATTTTCAATAATTAAATTTTTAATAATTACATTTCTAAAAACATTAAGATTTATTATGATATATGATTCTAAAAATTAAATGTCAGCCAAATGACTTGATATGATTTTTAGGATGAGAGAGAAAATGTTAAGAAGTTAGGCAGGGTTTGCTTAGATGAAATAAAAGAAAAGTTCCAAAGGAACCCTAAATTGTAAAAGTAAAAGCAAACATTCATCTTTATTTATCACATAATCCAAGAAAAAGTGTCATAACTAGAATATATAAAAAAATTATTTGAAAAAATTCATTGAATATTTAAGTTATAATATTTATTTTTTATCTTAATTAACAAATGCAACATAATTACTAATTTTATTACTTGTTAGATATGTTGATCCTTGTGGAATTTACATATATTTAAAAATTTTATTTTTATTTTCAAAGTATTAAAAATTATAAAAGTTGAAAATTAATGTTTACTTACTCGATAAGATTAAGAACAAGTATTATAATTGAAATATTTAAAAATTTCTCCTAAGAATTTCTTAAATGCTAGCTACCTATCATTAGTCCAGAAAATAACTAAAGGGCAATTTATTATCAACTTAATTATTCATTTGTTGGTTTTATATGATCCACAAAAATTATAAATTTTTTTCAAATATCCAAAATATTACAAATTGGAAATGTTAAGAATTGATCTTTTGTTTAATAAAAGAGAGAAGAAGGATATGTCTTAGAGTTGGAATTAAAGAATTTCACCATTCATGGATGAGACTATTAAAGAGGTTTTTGGAGAAATTCTTAAATGCTCCAACTAAGACATCCATTGTTAATTCTACCCATTTAATAAAGAGAGATTCTTAGTTAGCTAGTGGATAGACAACTTGTATGCTTACTACTAATAAGAATTAAAATAAATGAAAGAATTTTCTAATTAATTTTTCATTAACCTTTCCTTGCATTTATTTCAATTCTTATTGATAATAAACACATAAGCTATGTACCCATTAGCTCTAAGAATCTCTTCTTTGAGAATATTCTTAGTAGGCAAGATATACATATATATTGGTAAATCAAAGGGGCCTACACCTAATAAAGAAACAATGAAACAAAAATAAAAGATAGAGAAGAAATCTAACTAGTGAACTCTCTATAGACCTTTATAACATTAGCAAATATTTGAATGCCCATATCTGCAAAAGGGGACACAAAGAAAGAAGTGCCAAACCTAAAGAAGCTCCAATTATTGCAAGCCAATCTACATAACAAGTCTCTTCCTGATATATGTGAACAACATTCAATCTCTTGTGAGTAAAAATTGTATAGCTTGGAAAAGATAGGATCAATACCATTAAAACCAAAAAAGTGAGTGAAATTCTAAATAAGACCAAAGGAGTCATATTCTAAAATGTTTTTTTGGAAATTTAATCTCAAATCTAATTTTTAAACCTTCATAGACTTCCTAAAGTTCTACTTTTGAGGTTGTGTGACACCCTAAATTTTTGGCAAAGCCTTAAATCCATTCACCTAAACTACCACAAATTAGCCCACCACAACTAGCTTTAGACACATTCATAGAAGAAGAGCCATCCATGTTAAGTTTTATCTATGACTAAGAATGAGGTTGCCATGAAATCTTTACTATTATGGATTGTTTCAATTATTTACAACACTACGACATTAAAGTAGTTCACACTTTTTAGCAACCCTAAGAATCATGTTTGCTGATCTTTAACACTTGTAATTGCTTACACCAAAGATGGATGCATTTCTCCATTCCCATAATTTAAAAACTATAACACCTTAGAGAAAACTCCAAGACAAGTCTAACTATCTTCCTAATTGTTTTGTCAAATTCTGTGGGAACTAATCTTCTGCCTCCTATATAAAAAATTAAGATAGGTAAAGGAGTTCTTTCCAAACCTAGGCTACTATATGGCAATCCCTTAAGATATGAAAAAATGATTCAACATGTCTGTGATAATAATAACAGTATGGAGAAACAATTTGCTATCTAGTTCTGATTTCATTACCTTGAAGTCTATCTTGGATAGCTCACCAAAGAAAGAAGCATATTTATTCTAGGCCATTCCATGTACAAATCAAATTCCATTTTGAACTAAAATCATGCTAGTTGTGACTTTCAAGAAACTGGTAAATGCTTTTAATGCTAAAGAAGCTGGCATTAAATTTCCAAACTAGCTGATATTTACTTACTTCGTTCTTTGGAGGTTTAATCGAGCAAATTAAAGAGATAGTTTGTTAAGGAAGCAAGTTTTCCTGGACTAATTAATTACAATCACCAGTGTCATCAACAAACTAGTTAATGTGAATATTCCAATTTGATAGAGGAAGATTATTCAATATAAAACTAGTGATTGAGCAATCTACTTATAGACAAGAATTTGATTAAAAAAATAGATCTTCCATCACCAATCTACCATTGATGACCTTTCAAATTGGTAGGATGCAATTTGACTAGAGTTTTCTGAAAATGAGAGTCAACTAGTTTACAAATGAGCTATCGAGTAAAGTCACATCCATAACCATACTTCGCAAGTAATATTATGCTCCATAAATTGGTCTCCTTTATGTAAAGTTCAGCATTCCATTTTAAAAGGTAAGCATCATCCATCAAAGATAAATGCTTGAAACTCAACCTTCCACATATCTTGGTTGACAGATATTTTGCCAAGGGATAGCATGTTTCTTTTTTACATCTGAACTATATTCCCACAAAAAATTCCATTACATCTTATGAAGTTTCAAACAAACATTCAAGGAAAGCTTCTTATGAAGCAAAATCGATACTACTAAAGAAATCAAAGTAGCTCTACTAACTATAAAGAGACAATTTATTTTTCAACCATTCAAACACCTTGTCATATTTATCAAATATCATTAAAATCAAATTTCTTAGATGATCCATTCCACATTTTAATTTCCAGATATTTGCCTATATCTTGTGATTAAGAAAAGCCACTTCAATCCAAAATATCCTTTTTCTAATATTATTGTTAACACTTTTTGAAAAGAAAATTTAAGTTTTTGAAATATCAACTTTTTCTCTAGACATGTCATAAAAGAGATCAAGACACTTATTCATGCATTTCATTTAAGATATTGTGGCTTCACAAAAAAAGAAAAATCTCATTAACAAAAAGTAGATGAAAGATTCTAGGACCTTACTGATTAGTTTAAAATAAAGAATCCATACACAAAACAATAAATAAGGAGACAAAGGATTTCTTTAGAGAATAGCCCTAAAAGGAAGAAAGAATTTGCTCTAATTTCCATTCCACAAGACTTTTATATAAATTGAAGACAAACACTCCATGATCAAACTAGTTATATTAACTGGCATACCAAGTCCTTCAAGAACTAAATGGGTAAACCCCTATTTCAAGTGGTCATAGGCTTCTTCAAGGTCCAACTTTATAACTATATAGCTTGAATGTCCCTTAGCCTCCTTCATGGTATAAAATAACCCATTATTAATTAAAATAGTAAATCCTGAGAAAGGTTTTGACCATAACATCACTAAAGAGAATTTGTTAATTAGTGTTAAAGAATACACAATCCAATCTTTCAAATACATGAGCAAGATTAGGAAACATTGAACTATGCCACATGTATTTAAACTTTTGATAATTCATATCAACCTAGCTATATTCATTTATAAGATCAAGGAATCTATGACACTAGTCTAGAAAGCAAAAGGCACCCTCTTTCTATCCACTTGTATCTTTTATGTCATTAAAATCCCCAGCAATAAGCCAAGGACTATTTATATTCGATGTTGGTCTTCTAAAATTGGCATAAGCTTCTAACTTTAAATCAATGATAGGGCTAACATAAACTATTTTAAAAATCCATGAGAATCCTTTTAAAGAGATTTCTAAATGCACAAATTAAGTATTTTTCTCAATTATTTTAATTTCAAGATTGCCATTCTTCCAAGCTACTAAAATGCCACCAAATTTTGCTCTACCAACATCTACAATAAAATGGAAGAAGCTAATTTCCTTTAAATTTTCTTTTGCACAAACATCCACAATTTTCATTTCAACCAAAACTATCATCTCAGTATTGTAAGAGGATAGTAATTGATTTGCATGACTAATAAACTCTTTGTCTCCTACTCCATGGTAATTCCATATAAATAATTTTTTATCATCATAAACATATACAAAAAAATATGAAAACATTGGACATGAGTGAGCAATGTAACATTAACTAGATTCACAAAAGGATCACAATAATACCATATCATACTTAGTGGGATCATTGGTATTGATCTCCTCCAATGTATTTTCTATCATGGATTCATAGCACTCCCAATTTAACCAAATATATTGACAAGAAAATTTTGTGGGTCTAGTGGAATGTTCTACTAGCCAAAATCATGTGTTATTTGCTTTTGTGATGTAGTTACTTCAATGTTAGATGTCTCTATCACTATATCCATAATTACTCCCTATTGGCTTCTAACAAACATATTTTTCTCCCCATTAGCAACATTTTTACCTATAACTCTCTTTTTAAGTTTCATCAACAGTTTTTTCTATGGTCTATATTGGTGCTAATTGGTTTCAAAGGCTCCCTGTTGGAGACCAACTCCATTGGATTAGTAGACTTTGTTTTCCCCCTATTAGTTTCCTTACTTTGTTTAGCCTTCTTTGCATGTTCATATTGGATAACCTAATGGTTTTCTTTCCACCTCCCTAACTTCTAGTTCCTTTGACCCCAAATCTAGTCCTTGAGGATATAACATGCATGTTACCTTTTGTAGTTCCACTCCTCTCTTGTTCACCTTTAATAATTAGCACTCTCTTTCCTTTTGAATTGCAATTTTTCTGAACAATTATCTATTGTCCATACTCCACATCTTTCTTAGCTTTCACCACTAGTTCTTTAATGGTTGAAATAGATGCTTGCCATTTATCTCCTTATTTGAATATTATTAATTAAAATATTATTATTAATTAATAAAATATTATTATTAGAAAAATTATATTAAATAAAATTTTTATTAAAATAAAAAATAAAAAACAAAGGGGGGGCCCTCTACCATATCTGTACAAATGGGTTATTTTTTGACTTCGAGACAACTATAAGAATATTAAGGCATCTATCATGACCTAATTTCAAGAGTTATGACCAGCATAAAGATATCCAATTAATATCCATCCAATCAGACATTTTTACAAGCCTGTAGGAACCTATATCTGACTATTTGATTAAATAAGGAGAATATATGATAACATCAATTAAAATAAGTAAGTAAATTACATTGCACCTGTAATGAAAAAGTTAATGTATGATATTAATATATAATAGTATAATAAAATCATTTACCAATATACATAAACTCCAACTATACAAAAGACAACTCAGATACAGTAATCTTTTATTACACTAAGCCCAATGGAAATCAAAAAGTTGTTTGTAGTATATCAGTCCTCCACTGGAGCTCCTTGTTCTCTATCTGTAAAACAAACAGCATTTAAAAAGAGTGAGTATATAAAATACTCAGTGAATAGCTACTCAATTTTTATTTCCTATGGTCTTCCATTATGAATTCTCTTTAATATAAAATTTAGGAAGACTAAATAAATTTTCATATACTTACCTTTATTCATATTTAACAACTACTATCTATCTTATGTATTAGGTATTAATAGTACACAAATAGATATGGCTAATGGTATGCGGGTTTTCTCCTTATTTCTTCGAGCCATCCTTATCCCACTCACCTCCAACATTTTTCCTCCACTTCTAACCACCCCTCTCCTTCCATTAGAAGGATGTTGCAAGCCATTTGGCTAAAATCTTCCTCCCACATATCACATTCTCAATAACATATGAGCCATGAAAGGCTTATGTGGAGAAATGATGCCATTTGTCACATATCATGTAATCCATTTGGTAAGATTAATACCAACTAGCCATAAGTGTTTTATCAAGTTTTGATCATCAATTTTCATTAAAAATATTCATTTATACATTCAATATGCCAATCATATATCATTCCATACCTACTACAATAAATAAGAAATGAGTTCACAATGCATCATCTTCATCTATCTCATAAGATTGTCACATTTGATAGCATCATATGGCATCCAAAAATTTTCCATAAACTCTCACATATTCTTAATATCATGTCACATTTAATATAAGATGTTATTAGGCAAGAAGCATCATCCATCCTTTTTGTAATAACCCTTTGGAATTACTGTTCACGTAGGAATTTCAGAACAGGGCAGACTAGGTGTGCTGAAATGTTCTGGCCTTTTTGGGCAATTAAATTACTTTAAAAATTATAAATAAAATATATATTACTCATAACATCCTAAATGACCAATAAGAGTTTTAATTTTCCATGAAAACCCCACTTATTTTTTCCAGAAATTCGTGGAACTTGACCCTTCCAAATTGGTTCCAGAATTGGCAGCACTGGATCTCTGAAATTGTAGGAATTTATCCACTAGGAAAATGAGCTCTAATTGTCACGAAAATTGACTATGTTTTAACCAACATATGGAAGGGTATCCAGAAAGTTTTTTATAATTTTTAGAGGCCATCTAGTGTCTCAAAAAAATTAAAACCCGAGACAAAATGCCCAGGCATTCTGTTTCTGAGAATCTGGACTACTTCCTAATAAGGGCCCCATTCCGATATTATAAATTCTTATAAAAATTCTCAATAAATTATATGTTGATACTAACATCATAAGAGACTATAAAAAATTTAGTTTTGAATTTTTAAGCAACTCTATGAAGCCCATAAAATTCGTGCACTTAAAGTCATTATTCTAAGTTTTTCCAGAAATTTCCAGCAAGCATTGTTCTTCATGATTTGAATTCAACACTCCTTTCAAACATCAAAATTAGTATTCTCATTCATTCCTCATGCTAATATCATGCTAATAACATTCCAAATATATGTTTAAAAATTCAGAACAGCACCATGCCTTTAATTGCATGGCCACACATCAAACTAACAAACTAACCAATCTAGAGTTCAAAATCTTACAATTCTTCAATCAAAATTCAATAGGAATTCAAGGGAGTTGCTACTCACCTCTAACTTGTATATTTCAAGGCCTCAAGTTACCTCCTAAAGGAGAGGGTTTCTGATTTGAAGAGGAAGAAGATGATACCTCCAAGATTTAATGGTTTCTCTTTATGAATTCAAGCAAGCAAGTGGAGAAATTTGAAATCTTGTGGTTGATTTGTCTTGTTCTTGGTATTTGGTTGTGTTAGTAGCTTCAAAAACCTCCTATGGCAGCTGGGAATTTCGTGCAAGCTGTGGAGAAAAAGGCTGAATGGAGTTCTCTCAAGGTTTCTAGGTTTTTCTACAAAATTCTAGCAATTGCGCTTTTTTTGCAATTTAACCCAAAATGTCCATTAATTTTTTGATCTTTTGCAGCAGCAAATCCAGCATATTGTAGGCTATCCCCAGACCAAATTTCGTCCAGACCAAATAAAAAAAGAATGGGCTAAACTCAAGTTTTAGGGAAAATTACAATTTGACCCCAAAACTTTTCAAAATTCTACTTTTACCTAAAATTCTTTTATCCGATTTTCAATTCAGTCCTTGGGTTCAAATTGGGCTTGTTAGAAACACATTGGGCCTTAGTAAATAAGTTTTAGTTGGCCTAAAAATATTTTGAAGAACTAAACTAAATTATTATAATTTCAGCTCATTTTACTGAATTTCAAGTTATTCAACCCCCTAAATCGAGTTAGCTCTATTAAAATTCCTCTAATTTTAATTAAATTTTCATCTCTATTAGTGTTTGAAAGGGTTGAAAATTTTTCAGGCCTATTACAACCCAGTTTATCCCTTTTTCGACTTACCCGATTAACTTTTGTATAATAACTAGAATTTTTAGGAAAAATCTCCTAGGGCTATTATAGCATCCCTCCATGTAATGGCCATAGCAACCACATTTAAAACATATTAAATGAATTCCCTCATAGCTAAGGTTAGATACTTTCTTCCCAATGTAAAAGTAAGGCAATAAAGGTTTATTTAGGTCCACTTCAGCAAATAATCAAGCATATTTTCCTCTACTCTAATGAAAAGTTTTTCAATCCACTTTAATAGTCTAATTGATACGGTTACCTAGAGCACTAAGAACATTCTTATGATAATAGTGGATAGGTAGTTCCAAAACACAGATAGCAACAATATTTGCCGTATTGAGGTCAAAATCTAAATTTCATTGATGTACTGTCAAATAATGATTGAAAATCACCTAAGGTCATTCTAAAAGCCTAAAACTAAAGTCATCATCACTAGAGAATTTTATTAAGTAACAGTCTTCCCTTAAGTCAATGATATTGAGGACACCTTTCGGACTCTATTAACTAGTATAGTTTTTATTCCAATAGTTTGTAGCATATCTTTCTTCCTTCACTATAACAATTTTTCTTCCAAGGCTTTTGCAACTTCATTTCTTCCCCATATGAAATAAACAAAGTAGGATAATTTGGTTTTTCATCCAGATCTCACTTTATAACTCTAATCCCTAAACCTCCTTCCTCCAGATCAACTAATTTATTTTTCCTTGCTCCTACTTTTGAATTCAACTTCTCCTTTCATGCTATTTCTTCTTCAATAAAACATCTTCCTACCCCTTATCATCATTACCAACATCCATCTTATTGTCATGCTCACCAAAGATGCCTAATAGCATCTCTTTGTAGAACAGTCTAATTTCTTTACTTTTCATAGCTAGATATGGTGTATTTTCTAGAATAGCATCTAATGAGAAAAATATTTATTATTTTATTTTCCTTTATTTTATGTCTTTTAGGTGTTATATTTGCATAATTTCATTGATTAGGCCTTATTTTATAATTTTGGATTAATTTTACAATATTATAAATTTATTCAATAAATGCTAGATTTTGATACTTTTTTCTATTTTTTAGCCATATCATAAGCTCTAGATGTCAGATTAAGGCAAATTTTATATTGTTGGAAATATTAAATAGAGAACTACATTTTTTATATTTTGATCCAAGCCCATTTCAAGCATTTTGAAGGTCATATGTGGCTGAGAAATTGAAGTTGTATCTCTATCCTAATTGAGTCTACCTCAATTTTTAGGCCATAATTGGAGTTACAAAAGTCAAATTAACCTGAAATTAGTGCTCAAATTCTCACAAGACATAGGCCTACAAGTTTGATGTTTATGAATTATTCAAATTACATTGATTTCATGGTCAAACACTAGTTGGAAGTCAAACCTTCGAGAATTCACTAATGCAACTATTAGATTTACTTGACTTGTAAAAAATGGGTCTAGGCTTCTAAAAATTAGGAAATCCTTATTGTTGTAATCCTAAGAGTCATAAAATCCAATCCCAATAAGGTTTTAGCTTAATTAGGTCAAATAAATAGGGGATAAACTTATTAAACTTCAGATTTTACAAACTATTGAGAATTCAGCAACCACTAGTTTTCTCTCTTTTCTTATTTTCTTGTTTTCAAGCTATAGAAGGCTAAAGACTCTTCGTTAATTCAAGGATTATAACGCTCTTTTCTTCATGGATTATGACATCTTGATTAGTAATTTTAATTTTCTCTTATTAATTTTCCTCTTTCTCCATTTATTTATACTGAACTATTAAAATTGCTTGTGTTAAATGCTGATTTGGTATAATTGGTACTCAAACTCATGATTTCTATTCTTTTGCTATTTTAATGTGAAATTATGGTTGGTTAATCATAGTTTTACATGGGGCAAAGGGTTAAGGGATTGCTTTAGTGGTATCTGATTTAATTTTCTAAATTAATTGAATTCTATCTTTAAGCCAATTTCAATCTAGTATAGAGGTTAGGGGCTATAATAGTTACTTAATTCAACTGATTTTAATTGACCAAACTCTAAATGGTAACTAGTGTAGGATCCATGGATTATTGTAGGGGTTTCAAATAATCCAAAGTTAAAAAATTAATTAAAATAATTAAATATTTTGTGATCTAGAATTAATTCACATTAAGAGCTATCATATCTTTGAATTGACTTTTTTACTCCATTAAATTACTTTCTATTTCCTTTCAGCTTATTGCCTTTAATTTTAGTTATTAATATTGCTTTAATTTCGTATAAACCTCCTTCAATTCTAGAATTTGTGTTTTGCAATCTATTATTGTATAATTATATATACAACATATTACATAAAGTATTCAGTTTCTATTACAACATTCTATTTTATTGAATTTGCATTATGTTTGCATTAGTTTCTTTCATTTTCATTGCATCAATAAGCCAACAATTGTGTAGATATTGTTAAGAATTCATTTAGAAAGGATAAAATCAAAGAATCACTAAAGGTACGACCTAATTATGCTATTTTTCTACATTATTTCTTCAACAAACCAATTTTAACTAATTTTGGTACATTGCAATATGCATATCAACATCTTAGTCTTGTAGCATTTCTAACAAGCCCCTTCTCATCTTGCCAAACTTTCTTAGCACTCTATGAAAGTTGATTAGTTTCCTTTTCTAAATATAGGCTAAAATCCTTATTCATCATGCAAGTAGTCCTAAACCCTAGCACTTAAAACCTAAGGAAAATAATTTTATCCCTAACTACACTTTGTAATTACATCTTATGCCCTTAAAGAGCATATGCATGTTGCTTCTTTTAAGCAAACTATGAGCTGTTGATTTTTTTTTCTTTTTAGGTAAGGTTCTTATAAAAATTCTAAGTAAGCTAGTCTTATTTTATTAGGTCTTAATGGGTTTTCAAGAAAAAAAAACTTTACTTCATCTTTTCCACTTAGATTTCTAAGTGAAAATTTTCTTGTAAAGACAATTTCTAAGTATTAGTTTGAGTTTTCCAAAAAGAATTTCTATAGGTTATCCTTTTACTTAATACTAATCATATTCTAATAATTTTTAATCTAAAAGCTTTTGACAAGTGTTACTAGGTCATAGTAGCCAACTAGGCAAGCACCACAAAATTTGTTATACAGTCTGCTAGAAGGAAATCTAATCCATTAAAGAGAAAAGTTGTTGTTACATCTATTGCTACATTTGCATGTGCTACTCGGTATTTACTACATCTTTGCCATCCAATCTATATTGAGTTGAGATTCCACATCATGGACAAAGCTTACTTTAAGATTCTCCAACTTAGAGCCTAAAGGTTCTATTAGATAGTGCTTTAATACACTAAAGTTGTCCTCGAGCCTAACACCATCTCCAACATGCTGAACATGACCAAGATACTCCTTAGATCCTAGCTTTGTGGTTAAGATGTACTTCTTCCTAACTAGTCAAAACTCATCCCAAGAGGTTTGTTGCATAAGACTATCTTGTAAACAAATAATAGATAATTAAATTACTTTTTTTCATGAGACAAAAGCTTTAAAAGCAAATAATAATTTTTGAAATAACTCAAAATACTTACAATCCTATTTGCAATGTTATGACTATTCAAGGTTGTGTACTACCACTACCTATCAATTTTGGCTCACTTCCATAACTTCATGCAAGAAATGGAAGATGCCTCTTCGATGTTATTACCCTCAGCTAAAGTAAACCTTTCTTCCACTAATTCTCGCTCTAGCCTTTGGTATCATCCCCAAGAGAGCTTATTGGATGCATGTTTTTTCCCTTCTCTCAATTTGCCACACTTAACTTTAATTGATAAAAGAATATAAATAATATACATAAAAGATATTAAGTAGAATTGGCTACTAGAATGTGCAAATTTTACCTAAAAATGCTCAATGTCTTTTTGTTTCAAGAACTTCTCCCAACATTACTAGTCAATGAAGTAGAATCTTTAAAGTGAGTTTATTATCTTACTCTCAAGATTGACGTATCCTCACCTTAACCTTGTCTTAAAGTCCTGTTACTAGTTCATACTTCTTTTTTTTATTTTTGATGTTAAGAAAATTAAAGCACTTTATAAGAAAAAAAAACACATATAAAAGTGCTATATGTGATTATTCTACAAATATGTTTTACATATTTATAACACAAAGCTAGACAACCAAGTGTACATATCAAGAATTGTTCCTAAAAGTTATCCTTTAATGCAAGGGTACATGCCTTCCATCTATATAACCTATTAATATTTTGGACCATGTTGCTAATCCAACATAACTACTATATATTACTTTAATTCTTTTAATTGGCTACTTCATAGCATTGAACTCTAGATGTAACTTTTGACCCCCTAACTTGTATCGCAATAACAAACCTCAATATTATGGGACCTTCTATCACAACTCAACTTTTGGATAACGTGACCAATGTAAAAATGCCTAACCAATATTAATTTACTAGTTAACTATCTTTACAAGCTTTTAAAATATTTCTGACTTGTTAGTACTTAACTTTGCTAAAGATAAAAATTGGCATTTATAAGAAGTAGGATTAGCTACACGTGCAATTAAAAATTCAAAATATAATTTACATACATAAAAAAAGTTATACAAAACTACTAAAGTTTTTCAAAAACACAAGTTTACATACAAAAGGTGTAACTAGAGAAACTCCTAATTCGACCCATCCTGTTTCCATTTAGGATCTTCCTCAAGATCAAATTCAATTGATGAGGAAGATGGAGAATCTGACATATTGAAAAAACTAGAGCTACTAAATATGTCTCTTATGAAAACATGATTAATGATAAAAGGATTTAACTCAGAATTTAGCTTTTTGAGTCCTATAAAATAATTAATACAAAGCACTATCATTGTCATCCAAAATCTATAATGAAATATAACTTGAAAAGTTCCCCAAGGCGATAAAAAGATTCATGTATAGATATAGTCATTCTTCAATGATCCATGCTCAGAATTATAAATAAAAGATTAACAATAAATAGTAGAAGTATTAAAATTACTCAATGATTAGCTACTTTGCTCCTTTTTAAGGAAGTTTTCACCATAATAGATCAAAGACACATATATAACAATGTAAATCAAACAATGATTTAATTTAACTCTACTATATTTCTTATAACTTCTGTATATAATGTTTACAAAGATTACTCTAAAGAATGGCAATAATCGATATGTCTAACCTTATCCCCCGTCACCCTAAACATTAAGCCACTAACATTATTCCTCTAACTCTTACCATTCCTCTACTTCTCTATAAAGGATGAATTAAATTCATGTTAAGTAATGTTATGATACTATCATCAATTACTCATTTTAAATTCATAGAGTATAGTCAAAATATCAATTATGCTATAAAATCTTGCCATTATTATATATTTTCAATTTTCAACATTGTAACATTATATTAAGGTTAATACATAGCCTTTTTTATTCAAGATAATGATAACACTTAACTCTTTTGCATAACTATCAATTATGGTCCAAGTATCATCAATTATTTCTTAAACTTCAATTCCTTACAACATCATTCAGCAAGAATAATCAAGCATTGAACTTGCTATGTAACATGGAATATTTCCATGGTTTAGTGCCTTTTTGAACTCCCAAATTCATTCAAAGTTTTATCTAATGTTTCTAAAGCACGAATGTATATAAAATAAATATTTTTTTACTATTTAATTATTCTCAATACTATTCACTCAGTACCAAAATAAAGAAATTCAAACAAGACAACATAAAAGCAATTACAACAAGGCCTTTTTTTTCAATATTTAAACCACTTCCAATTGTCACCAAATTTTGGTACAATATCCTTAACATATTAATTAATGAGAAACTTTAATTACTTCTCAAAATTAACATGTTAGTACTATTCATACAGAACTAAAAACTCAAAATTGCCCATTCTTGGCAATTTTAGAGTTATTGTAAGCCTTTTTAAGTATCCAAATCAAATCTAATTACCATCAAATTTCTATGCAAGATTACCAACATATTAATAATAAAAAAATCAATTACTTTAATTTTTCTCTATTAAATTATTGCACAAATAGTATCAAACAATAGCATACAAAATCCAAAATTTTGTTTTAAGTTATTGTAACTAAAGTCCATTCAAATGCACTTTTCATAACTTTGAACATTTTCAAAAATTTCTAAATTTTTTGACACCTACCCTATTACTATTTATAACATGATTATACTAAAAATTAAAATTTAAACAAATTTCTAACCTTAAATTCCAAAGTGCAACAAAAAGATGCCATTAAACTTTCTTAACAAAATATTGTTTCTACAATTTTCCTATAGTCATTTCTTAAGGAAAAACTTAATAAATCATCCCCTACTCACCTTAATACTATAATACCAATGTCATATCCTCACATTAGCATTTATATAATATCAAAATCAAATCATTCAGTATCAGAACTTACTTTACATCTACAATGGCAAATGTCATCAAATTTCTTCATTTTTCATAGAAAACTCAATAAAACAAGGGGTAGTTACCACTCACCTCATCTTTTTAAGTTTCTAACTTCTTAAAGACTATGTAGAGTAACAAAGAACAACCTCACTATAATAAACCAAATTTTTAGAAGTTTTAGAGAAGAAATTAACAACAAAACTTAAAGGAGAAAAAAAAAACCTAGGTTACCTTGCTAGAAATGGATGAAACTTCTTGAAAAAGATAAAAAAATTGAAAACCATAATGGAACTTTCTTGGAGTACTCATGGTTTGGCTAGGAAGAGGAGTAGAAGAATGTGCAAAAAAATGACATAAAAGGATTTTATATAAAACCCTAATTTCCAAGGCTTTCATCATAAGCATCATATTTTTATTTTTTGTAAAATTTTGCTAATAATTTTAGCATATGGGGCATGGTTTTTCAAGCCTAAAATAAGAAGATTTTCTTCTCAAATTCATTAAAATTCAACCAAATAAAATGCCTAGAAATACTTGCTAACAAATGCTCCTAATTTTTTATTTTTTCACCAAAATGTCATAAGCTTCCCAAGCCTAAAAAGATTAGGCTAAATTAGTCCAAACAAGTCAAAGTGATTTATTTGAATTTTGGGCCTAATCTCTAAATTTTCGGACTACCTTAACTAATTTTAGGCTACCCAAGTTCCTAATTTCCCATTAGGCTTTTGTATAATTTTTCCTAAATTTAATGTTGGCCTTTTTATGATGCTTTAACCCGTACTAATGCCTAATATAATTTCTACAAAAATTCTAGTTAAGTGAAGCCTCATACTATCTTTATAATTCACCAAACTTTACTTAATTATGTTACCAGGTTTCCATTAGGATGGTTTTTATTTAAATTTTCTTGCTTTATTTGGTATTACACCTTTGTGGTCTTTTAGGTGGAAGCAGATGCCTCTTTAAAACGAAACCATATTCTAGCTATTTCAAAAAAAAAAAATCAATGCCAATTGTGTATAATGATACATAAATAAAGTTAGAGGTTCATGTTACTTAATGATCAAGAAAGTGGTAGTTATACAAATTATACTCATGATAAATGTTACATGGCGGGAATCACAAAATACATAATTTACATAATAAGTAATTGAACTTAAATTACATTAACCATCATGCTTTACAAACTCCTCCGCTAATTTACATACTAAAGGCACAAATAGGATTTATTCCATGGCATAGTAACCCTAAGCCTTCTAATCACTGTAAAAGCATGCAATGTTGTGGTTAGCAATTTAAAATGGCAAAGACATCAACAACAAAGCATCACCATAACCATACATCCTCAAGATGATTAAACCCTAAAAATGCCATTAAGCCCAACAAATAATATAAGCCTAAACTCAATGATGAAAAAGGCTACCACAATATCACTATATACATATCTCCCAACAAAATAAAGTCAAATAATCTTTCAATATTCAAAAATAATATTGAAAAAGAAATAAGAAAATATACCTAAGAATGGTTATGATAACAAGAATAAGTATAAAGTTAATTGTGAATATAACTAAGAATATGGTGGAAGATTATAATTTGCTAAAGAAATGATGAAAGAAAAAATTATCGATATAGAAGATAAGTTTCAAAAAGCAAAAATGTAGTAAAAGTTATGTGAGCAAAAATTTAGACATCAATTTTCTAATGAATAACCAATGCCTAACAAAAATTATGTCAATTTTGTACAAAACAAATATTTAAAGTTAGGCTCATATTTACAAAAACAATACTTCTCACATCACTTTCAATGTTAGTTGTTTTATGGATAGCAAATGTCCAAACATGGCATACTTATCATTTCAATTTCATAAAGAGATCTTATATACTAAGTTTGCTTAGTGCTCCATAGACTAACGATTTGCCTAACTTTCAATATCACATAAATAAAAAATTGATGTCTTAAGTTTCCTAGTAATTTCAAACATGCAATTGTATCCAAATAGACGTTAGTTATAAGTTTGAACCATTGTCTAAAACTTTTCAATATTTTTAAAAATATCACTACATCTAAATAAATATTGGTTATATTTATGGCCCATCATTTTAATTTTTTTCAATAATTTCAAAAGTGTCAACACATGAAGATAAACATCAATATTCATTTTGATAGACATATATCCACTTATGTTTATTTGTAATTCTATACATCATTACAAGTAAGAAAATCACAAAAGTAATCATCTTTTCACTACAAGCATAACAAGGACATCATAAGTGCATTTAAGACTATTTATTATTGACAACCATCCCCCTCTTTTGAATTATTACATTAGGATAGCTAAAATGCTCAAATACTATTTAATTCCCTATTATTATCCTTTAAAAGTCTAATATGTAATGATTTTATTTAATCCCAACAGTGAAGTTAGGAATTTTGCCTTAAGGAACTAGAGCCAATTACTAATAGTCAAAGTTTTATTTGAACATATACTAAAAATTATAATTATCTAAAAAAATATAATCTTTTTGATAATTTTGATGTAAAATATTGTATTACTTTAAAAAAATATAAAAAAATTATGAAACATTAAAAAATTTATTAACAATGTATTTATAAAAGTTGTAACAAATAAGTATTCAATCATTTATTTAAAAAAGTTATTATAAAAAATCAATATAATTTGCAAGAAGATATTTAATTTAATAAAATTGTTCACATGTACAATATACATTTTTTATAAATATATATAGGTTTTATTGTGAAGCTTAGGATGTTAAAATGGATAAAACTATTCAAATGTATTTTTTTAAATAGGTATAAAGATTTTATTTTGAAAACTTAGGAAGATAAAATGAAAATAAATAACAAGCAGCAACTCTAGTACAATTTGGTTATTTGTATAATGTTAAAAGTATAAGTGAATTTTGATGCAAGTAATATTTTTCTAAAAATAAAATTAATTTGGAAAAAAGTTAGAGAAGTAGAAAAAAAATTGTAAATCATCTTGTTTTTAATTAAATTTATGATTCTATATGAACTACTTTTAAGGTATAATATAATTTAAATATTTAATAAAAAGATGGAAAGAGAATAAAAATAAAGTATTAATTAATTATTTATAATCTTTAATTATATAAGAATTATGCTCTTAAATACAATATTATAAAAAATCATGATCTTACATTTTGTATCCATATCTCTATCATTTTTTAAAGCTTATTTTAATTACATAAATCTTTCATTTTTTTTATTTAAGTGTTTTAAATTTTAGTTCAGTCTCTTTAACCGAAAGATCCCAGGTTCAAGTCCCACTGTCCCTATTTAGTAGGCAATATGTCCTGTTACAATACCCAAATAAGTTTAGTATGAGCATCAGGCTTTTATGGCCTTGGGAAGAGGAAGCCACTCCTATCCCTACACTTTTTTGTACCAACAAAAAAAAATCTAAGGGGACCATAATAATAATAATAATAAAAGAACAGACACACACGAGCATGAAACTTGAGGGGTTGGGGGGCCCAACCTCCTTGGCTCCCCTAACCCCCTTGGCTCCATAGCTATTTCACCCAACTGGTAACTTTCCAAAGCTTTGCTTAGTCTTGTAAAAGTTCACCAACTAATTTTACATTTATTTATTTTTAATAAATTATGTTTTAAGTTGCACATTTTAATAGTTTACTCACACAATGAGTTCAGTAAGTCACTCCTTTTCTCTTATGTCATATCGTAATTTTTTATAGTATTTTTGAAGAATCACTACTAAAAGTTAATAGGCCTATTTATAGAATAAAAGGTCATGATACCTTATATGCACAATTCATGTGACTGTAACTCTACAAAATACTTACAAGGTTAGGCAGGCCAAATTTCTTTTATGCAAGACTTGATCTATTTTAAGCAAGTCCTAACTTGACAAAACCTTGCACATCTAGACGTAACACTAGTGTCCGTTGCATGCACGTAATCCATAGATGTACAACATTATAAAATGAAGTTAAAACTATATAATCCTATGACTACCACACAACTAATTAATAATTTAGTGTAACTATACTTAAAGGAACATAGGGCCGATAATAAACCAAGTGAAACCTAGTCAAATACAAAACCGTAGATTTAGCCTAGGAGAGCAAGGGGTAGACAATTAGTAAGGCTATGGGGCACCGGAGGTTTATTGTCATTCACACCGATTAGGGACGTTGGGAATCGAGTTGTAACAATCACCTGGCTTAAACAAAACCCAAGTGAAGAAAGGCCTTTGACAGCGAGAATCTATCCCAGGCATGATAAAAAAGTCTATAATCTCAACCTACTCATGGTCGATGGTAAATGCATCTCTCAAGTTGCAATACAATGACATTACACCATGTGGTGCCGCCAAGAGCCTTTTAACTCAAATAATATCCTTTAAAAATTTTTTGCCTTCAGTTATATACAAAATTCAATTTCTAATTCTTGCATGTAGATCTAATAGTTTAATCATTCATTACAATTAAAACAAAAAAAAAACCAACACAGTCAATAAGTATGACGTCAGCGCCTGTTTCTATATATTAAATATGACACAAAAGTAACAAACTTAAGATACGTAGTCAATAAGTATGCCCCCAACATTCTTGAAACTTCCCTTGAGACCATATTTATACTAGGTACACTATTCATACAGGAGTTTAAGGTTCTTATATCTCCATACGCCATTAATAAGATTGACAATGATTTCTCCTATTCTTTATTTTATTTGCTAGTCCTGCGGTACTCCTAAACCTCGCCACAATTCAATGAATCCCAAAATCATCGTACAATCATAAAATTCCTCCATATAGCTTGTTCTGCCACCAGGTTTATCTTGCTATTCCAAACTTCAAATATACCGCCCAAATCAATTATTAATATTTTTTCTATCATAATAAAAATGATTAAATCATTAAACATACGTAAATTATTGAGATAGAACCTAGAATATAAAGGGAGGTAAAACCTTAAGCAAGCGTTTATCATATGTCATTTAAACTACATATCCTCAGCTTTATACACAATCAATTCGTGGGTAGCTTAACTTCCGATAAGGTTCAGGGCTTGTTTGGTACAATGGTAACAGGCTAATTACAGGGAAGATTTTAAGCAGTGTCCAGAGAGTTTAGTACAACGTTAACAGCAAATTAAGACGTTAAACGTAAGCCTGCTATAAATCACAGTAAAATTCCCACCTCTAGTCTTTTTCTTCCTTTTTAGTATTCAGCCTTTCATAAGTCTATTAGTATTTAATTTCTTTGGTATTATATTTGCATTATAGAAGATAAGCTATAGATTTCTATGGTGTTAAGAACGAAGATTATTTACATAATTGCCTTAGGGTAGAATGACTGTCTTTTTTACCGAACTCATCCGTTTAAAAGACAATCCAACTAGAAAACCTTGAGTTCAAATTATTTACGCCCCCAAGAGATATAGTTAGGCCTATCTCTATTCCCATGGGTCAATTTCAAGCTGACACTTGATCAACTTTACACTATCAACTATACCACCATCAACATGAAAAGTTCCAAGCGCTTTGAAGAACTTCAACTAAGGATCCTAACCATTACATTCAAAATCTACTGGATGACGGAGAACATCAACCCTAGCCCCGCTCCCATTTCAAAAGAAATCGCAAGATAGCAGCCATTAAATATCAGATGACAGGAAAAAAAAAAAGTATCATATGAACAAATGCTGTCAGGATGCGGTGGAAGGAAAAAAAAAAAAAAAAGTTTAGAAACACTTCAATATTACATATACCACCACATTAAATCCACGAGGATAACAATTTTCAAATTATGCTTGAATTCCTAGTATGCTGTGTGCAGTTGTCAGACATTGTAATGGCTTCTACATCTCTATCGTAATACACTTCCAGAGTTGGGCTTAGTCAATGCCTCCAGAAGCCTATACATCCAACGGTCCAGCATCCCTGTTGATTAAGCACTTGCGAGTTTAATATATATAAGAATGAACTCCAAAGCAATGATAGACTGCTGCAAGTCGAAATCCTACATTCGGAACTTCAGTGAATAGCAAAATTGCTAAGCCAGACCCAAATTGTATTAAATAATATGGTCTGACGACAAAATTCTGAGGTTCCAATGCAACAGATCATGTGACATTAAATCACATCTCGTAGAAAATCAGTGCCTTCTTAAATATATTAAAAGACGTGAGTTCAAATGGTAACCTCAGGGAATGCAAATGGTATATAATTAATAGTTTTAGGACTAAAACCTGTCAAAGCGAAGGTTCCACCCAGCACTGCACAAAGCCTAGTAATGAAATGAAGGAAACTGCGGCGCTCTTCTTTGATTGTGACAGTAATAGGAGACAGATCATACAAAAAGTAGACAGCTGCATATAGGAAAAAAAAAAATTTTAAAACAGAGGCAATCAGCACCATGACTAGTCAGAAGTGAACAAACCATCTTCAAACTTAAAATCCAACCTGGCCAGCTCCTATCATTGTCATTCATGGCGGAAAAATATTCTGTAACCGAGAACTGATTAGTTGGTAGAACTTCTTTCCAAATATATCTATATTCAGTTGGAACCACCTGCATCACAATTAATAGAATGATTTAGCGTTGAGATTATATAGATAATAGGGAATTATCCTAGAATGATTTTAGAACATTTTAGATTGATTCTAGTTTGATAGATTGATTAACTTTTTCCTTTCTAACTGATTAGGATCATAACTAGTGTATCTAATTTAATTGTAATACCAGCTTGTAGCCCAAGTGAGGGTATTTTCCCTCTAGGTTATATTAGACCTTTGATAGCCAACATAAAACTTTATCAAAAAATAAACTATGGATCACACATGATAATTTAATTACGCTAATATTAAGTTATTATCCAGAAGTAACGCACTATATGACTTGAATATAGTGTCAAATGAGCTAAACACCCAAATATAGTGTTAAATGAGTAAAGTTCCTCACATTTTTCTGGACAGATGTAGGTAAAGAAGGTAATTCGAAAGAATATAATTAGATTTGATACTTGGAATATTAGTATGTTGACAAGTAAATCTTTGGAGGTTATGGATACTATGATTTAGAGAAATATTAACATCATGCGTCTTCAAAAAACTAAATGGATTGGAGAAAGAGTTAAGGAGCTAGACATTTTAAAATTTAAACTATGGTACATAGGAAAGTTAGAGGAAAGAATGGAATTGGTATTATTGTAAACAAGAATTGGAAGAAAAATGTGGTGGATATAAAAAGGATTGGGAACAAGATCTTATCATTAAGACTAATAGTTGTACGGGAGACTATCAATATCATTAGCGCTTATGTACCATAAGATCGAAGGCACATTTGAAAGAGAAGTTTTGGGCAAACTTGGAGGGCTTGGTTCAAAGAATTCTACAAGAAGAAAAGATTCTCATCTGAGGAAATCTAAATAAACATGGTGGTAGTGATGTAAGGCAATTTTCAAAAACTCATGGAGGACTGGGTTTTGGAAAACTAAATAAGGAGCAATCTATTCTCAATTATGCGATAGCATATAATTTCAAAATTGAAAGCACTTGTCTTAAGAAGCGAGAGGAGCATTTAATCACGTATAAGAGTAAAACCTCAAGATCGCAAATTGATTTTTTATTTTTTTTGTAAGCAGCTCAAATAGAGTCTATAAGAATTGCAAAATGATTCCAAGGGAGAGGCTTACTATATAGAATAGGGTCTTGGTCCTTAATGTTAAGACCCATAACTAGAAAAGACAAGTTATAAATTCTAGGATCAAGTGGTGGCAACTCAAGGGTGAGAAACAAATGATTTTTAAAATTATATTATTAGAGCAAAGTAATTGGGAAGCATGAGAAAGTACTAACTATATTTGGGATAAGATGGCTAAAAGGATTAAAATGATTGATAGAGCAGTCTTACGTAAATCAAAAAGTTTTAGACTGATATAAAGAATCTTGATGGTGGAACGAAAATATGCAAGAAAAAGCCAAAATCAAAAAGGATCATTTTAAGGCTTTACATGTGTGCAACAATGCCAAAAATTAGAAAAAGTATCGGATGATTAGGACTGAGACTAGTACGGCAATGAGTGAGACAGGATTTAAAGCTTTTGAAGAGTTCTACTGAGATCTAGAGACAGAATAGAGAACAAAAAATTTATAAGCTTGCCAAAAATAGGGAAAGGAAATCAAGAAATTTGGCAAGTATGGTATATTAAAAATGAAGGACAAATTCTGCTCAAATAAAAATATCAAAGAGAGATAGGAGAAATATTTTTATACACTTTTCAATGATAAGTAAGGATCGACCAAGGATATAGAAGGATTAGAAATTCAAGAGAACGAACAAAATTTGACTTACTATTGCAAGATTTGAGTTAAGGAAGTAAAAGAAATTCTTAAAAGGATGCATGATGGTAAAGTCATTGGTTCTGATGATATTCCTAGTTCAGTTTGAAAATATTTAAGAGAGTAGAATATCTTTTAACTCACTAAATTATTTAGTGAGATTATGAGATCTAAGAAAATACCAAATAAGTAAAGGAGAAGCATTTTGATGCCTATATATTAGAACAAAATATTAGAACTATACAAACTATCGAAAGATAAAAGTTATAAGCCACACAATGAAATCATAGGAAAAAGTAATTGAACACGTATTAAGAGACAAGACTAGAATTGCAAAGAATTAATTTGAATTTATGCCAAGAAAGTCTATAACAGAGGCTATTTATCTTCTACGGAGGTTGATGAAAACCTATCGAAGTAAAGAGAGAAACTTACATATAATTTTTATTGACCTAAAAAAAACTTATAATCGAGTACTAAGAAATGTAGTGAAAAGCTCTAGAGAAGAAAGGAGTTTGTGTGGCATATATTCAAACTATACAGGACATGTATGATATGATAACTACAAATATAAGAACTCCCGAAGATGAGACAAATGACATTCTTATAAGAATAGGTCTACATCAGGGTTTAGCCTTGAGTCCTAACTTGTTCAATCTAATGTTAGTGAAAAAGATTATCCCTAAATGCATGTTATTTACGAATGATATAATTCTAATTGAGGAATCAAGGAAAAAAATTAACTATAAACTTGAGCTTTAGAGACAGGTATTGAAATCAAAAAGTTCTTACTTGAGTAGGAGTAAGACAGAATACATGCATTACAAATTTAAAAAGATAGAAATGATTTAGAAGTAAAAATTGGAGAGCTTATCTTTCCACAAGTGTCTAAATTTAAGTATCTAAAATCCATATTACAAAGCGATGAAGAATTGATGGAAATATCACACACAAAATATAAACTAACTTGTTAAAATGGAAAAAGGTATTAAGAGTTATTTATAATCATAAAGTACCTATCAAGCTTAAAAGGAAATTTTATTAGCCCGCTATACAACCAACCATGCTTTATGATAATGAATGTTAAACTTTGAAGAGACAGCAAGAATAGAAAATAGTAGTAGTAGAAATAAGAATGTAAAGATAGATATATAGTCACACAAGAAAGAACAAAATACAGAATGAATGCATACGAAGGAATATTAGCGTGACACTAATTGAAGAAAAGAAAACAAAATCGATTAATGTGATTTGAACATGTGCAAAAAAGACCACTGGAAACACCAATGAGAAGTGTCAATCATAGTCTTTAGCCCTATAAAAGGGTGTAAAAAGAGACCGAAAAGGACACTGGAAAAAATTATAAAAAAGAAATCTCTTGATGAATAATATTCTTGAAAATTTAGTTTCAGATAAAGTCCAATGGCATTATAGGATTCATGTAATTGACTTCACTTAGTGGGATAAGTCTTTATTATTATTGTATCCTTGATTGATTGTATCTTTTATATATAAATAGACTCCATAGCTGAAGCTATGGCTTAAGCCATACTAATAAACTCAAGTTGGCATCAAAGACCTCATCCTTGAGGGACTCGCTTCTACTACCTATTCTACATTACTCCATTGTTTTCAAAAACACTATTTCTAGCCCTCATAATTCCTTTTCTTTCTAATCCTTCAATACCCACCATTAAAATCAAACCCAAATATAGACCCAAATATTTTCCATCTTAGTAACACCTTTTTTCACAGTTATGCATAAGCAAACAGTGTTTTTTAATATGATAGCCACATCTTCATGATTCATCTGTTGGCTCCAAGTCACACAGCATTTTCATGAATTTTCAAAAACCAATGCCAGAATCTGCTTCTCCAATGAATTTCCAGCTGCCCCACTGAAGTATGTTGTCAACGCACCACCTCTCTAGCCAAAAGCCACCACACCTTGGCTGCTGCTTCTCAGTAGCTCCATCTGTGTTCTCACTTTATTGATCTAAGCAACAAACCTCTACTTTTTGATCTGGAAAGCCAGGTTCAATTCTCTTGGATCCCTTTTTTTCTAAGTTCTGGTTGTTTTTCTGGTTGCTATTTTTAATATGGCTTAAGATCATGAAACCTCATTCCAATATTTCCTCTATATTTAGTGATAATCCTTTCATTACTTTTGTTACACTAAACAAAGATAATTATGCTTCTTGGTCTGTGGCCAATGAAACTTTGAGGGTCAAGAGGTACAAGATCATTTAACAAAACAATCGATGGATATCCTTGAATCTAATCAACTAGTGTAAGAAATTGGATGCTCAGTTGTTATCTATTCTCTAATAGTCAATTAATCTTGATTTGTTTATTTATTTTCATTCTTCTAAAACTTGTTATGCTGTGTGGGAACAGTTATATTCAAATGATATCCAGGGTCTCTATAATCTTATGTATAACCTAGTTTGAAGCAACAAGATTCAAGCATCTCTTATCTATCAAGAGTCCACAACTTGTTATTGTGAAATTCCAACAACTACAACCTACCTCAATTGATATCACTAAGCAAGAAAAGCAACAAAATTAATTCTTTATGGTTTTTACTCTTGGAGGTGTTAACCCAAAATTTTTTGCAATCCATAATCAACTATTAGCCTCCACCAAGGTTGTCAAGTTCGTAAATCCTATTTAGGATCGGATGAGGGATTTGAGATCATAATTCTTGGGATCGTAAGATATATATATATATATATATATATATATATATATATATATATAGAGAGAGAGAGAGAGAGAGAGAGAGAGCATTATATACGAGTAAAATGCCTTCAAAATGAATATATGAACATAAAATTAAGCTCTTGCATAAATTTTAAAACTATTGTAAACAAGTAAAAGGGAAAAATATGGTGAAATTTACACATAATATGAGATCAATATCAAGACGAAAGCAAAATAAGCATAATATGAGATCAATGTCAAGTCTTCTTATTCTGAAATTCACAATCAATTTGGTTTAAAAATTCATAGAGTAACAATGCTCAAAAATACTTTTATGCATCTTTTTATTTTTTCATGTCCTCCGAAGACATTCTTCATCAATTCATATATCCATACACACCTCAACAAAATAGTATTGCTAAAAGAACAAATTAATAGTTAATTATAATTGCACCAACTCTTTTATTGCATGCGAATATTCCCTTTCATTTTAGAGCAGATGCTGTTCATACTTGCATGTTATTTAATTAATCATTTGCCATTTGTTTTGATTGATCAAATTCCTCAATCTTTGGTTTTTTTCAAAAGAACCCATGTATAAACTTCCTCTTCATGTGTTTGGATATACTTGTTTTATTCATAATCTCTCTCTAAGAAAAGATGATGCCTTTTTCAAGGGTATTCAAGATTGCAAAAAAGTTGCCATTGTTATTTATCAATATTAGATAAATTTTTTACTTTTGCTGATATTACATTCTTTGAGTCTTCTTCGTTTTTCTCTTCTTCCGTATAATCCACCTATGTAACTAAGGTTTTACACATTCCTCTTTATGATCCTTGTATCTTTTTCATCTTCTTATTAACAACAACCTTGTCTAGCTTAAGTTGTTTAAGATTCAACACTAGCCCAAAGTACTGAAGATCCAGCGACTCATCTCTTGTTCCAACCTCACCTCCAAAATTCAATCCACCAAAAATTCCTGATAACCTTCCCCATTACACTTTAAAAAGGTAACAGATTTACTCGAAATCCATATTCTATTTATAGTTTTCTATGTTACCATCGCCTACCTACATCCCACCATACTTTTGTTTCTACCTTATCCTCCATTTTCCAAAACTATACAGGCAATTCTCTCTCACCCAGGGTGGTATTAAGTAATGTTGGATGAAATGACAACATTATACACCAATGATACTTGGGATATTATGCCTTTACCTATTAGTAAATTTATAGTTAAATGTCCTTCGATATTTACTGTCTTAGATGGTCTTAACTAAAGAATCATGAAAAGAGGTTAACTATAAATTAGAACTTTGAAGACAGGTTTTGAAATCAAAGTTTTCGTTTGAATAGGAGTAAGACAGAGTATATGCATTGCAAGTTTAACAAGAAGTAAGATAGAAATGATTTGAAGAATTGGAAAGCATATCATACCACAAATATCTAAATTTAAGTACTTGAAATCTTTTTTACAAAGTAATGGGAAAATTGACAAAGATGTCACACACAAGATACAAGTTGGATGGTTAAAATGCAGAAAGACATCTGGAGTGATTCGTAACCGTAAAATACTTACTAAGTTTAAAAGAAAGTTTTATCGAACTGCTATACGACCAGTTATACTATATGGTAGTGAATGTTGAACTCTAAAGGAACAATGAGAGAAAAAAATGGGAATAACAAAAATGAAAATGTTCAAACAGATGTGTGATCATATAAGAAAGGGCAAGATATGAAATGATTGCATAGGAGAGCATATTGGTGTGACACCTATTGATGAGAAGATAACAGAAAATTGATTAAGGTGGTTTGTTCATGTGCAAAGAAGGCCATTGAAAGCACCGGTGAGAAGAGTTGATCACATAATCTTTAGCCCTGTGAAAAAGTGCAAAGAGAGGACAAAAAAAACATTAAAAAAAGTTATAAAAAAGAATCTCTTGATGAATAATATCACCGAAAACCTGATTTTGATATAACTCAATGGCGTCGTACGATTCATGTAGCCGACCTCATTTAATAAGATAAGGCTTTGTTGTCATTATTGTTGTTGTTGTTGTCGTTGTCGTCGTTGTTGTCGTTGTCATCGTTGTTGTTGTTGTCGTCGTCGTCATCGTCGTCATTCAATATTTACTATTGAAGTTGGTTCTAAAGGAAAGACTAACATGTAGAATGCTCAGCTAGTGGCAAAGGATTATACTCAAATCTTTGGTCCAAATAAGAATACATTCTCACCTACTCTAAAAAATGCTTTAGTTTATCTTTCTCTCTGGTAGCCATTCATCATTGGCCTGTGCATCAGGAGTTAAAAATGCCTTCTTGCATTGTGATCTTTAAAAGTAAGTCTATATAAAGCAACTACCAGGGCTTATTACTCGAGGAAAATCTTCTAGTATGTAATTGTAAAAAGTCTCTTTATGGCCTTTAACAATCTCTCCGAGCTTAGTTTGAGAAATTCAGTAAAGTTATCTGAAATTTTGGCACGTAGCAAAGTGAAGTTTATCACTATGTTTTCATCACTCTTCTATTTTTGGCCACATATACTTAATTATTTATGTTGATGACATAGCTATTACAAGAAATGATCATAATGATATTAACCAACTCAAACGACATTTATCTCATTACTTCAAGACTAAGGATCTTGGGAATCTTTAATACTTCTTGGCACAAAGGTAGCACAATCTCAATCTAGTATCTCTATTTATCAAAGAAAATACACTCTTGATGTACTAACTGAGACTAATATGATGGAATCTAAACCAACTAACACACCTATGTATCCAAATATAAAATTTAAGACAAATCAAGGGAACCTTTTGCAAACCCAGGAAGATATTGCAAGCTTGTTAGGGAGTTGAAATATCTCAATCTTTAATACTTCTTGGCACAGAGGTAGCTTGGGAATCTATAATACTTCTTGTCACAGAGGTAGCACAATCGCAATCTAGTATCTCTATTTGTCAAAGAAAATACGCTTTTGATGTACTAAGTGAGACTAATATGATGGAATCTAAACCAATTGAAACACCTATGAATCCAAATATAAAATTTAAGACAAATCAAGAGAACTTTTTGCAAACCCAGAAAGATATTGCAAGCTTGTTAGGGAGTTAAAATATCTCACAATTGCTCGATTTGATATTTCTTTTGTTATAAGTGTGATGAGTTAATTCTTCAACTCATCCTATAAAGTTCATTGGGATGTTATAATGTGGATTCTTAGGACATTAAAAGAAGTCTAGGAAGAAGTATCATCTGAAGATCAAGGCCATACTTAAATTCTTAAGATATTCTAATGCTAATTAGGTTGAATTTCCAAGTAATCGAAAATCCACTGCTAAATATTGTGTTCATTTTGGAAGAAATCTCATTTTATGAAAAAGTAAAAAGCAAAATATAGTGATAAGATCAAGTATAAAAGCAAAGTATCAGGCTATAGCATTAGCCACACAAATTTATGATTGAAACAATTACTACAAGAAATCAAAATTATATAAACCAAGTCCTATAAAATTTGTATATGATAATCAAGTTACAATGCACATTACCTCAAACTTAATTTTTCATAAAAGAAGTAAGCATATTGAACTTAAATGCTACTTCATCCAAGAAAAAAAGGCTTCAAAAGAGATCAGCACTATTTTTGTGAATTTACATGATTAGCTAACTAATGTTTATACTAAGTTTCTTCGAGAACCAAGAATTGATTATATATGTATCAAGCTGGGTACATATAATATATATATTCCATCTTGAAAGAGTCTATTAAGATTTTGTATATAATAGGAAATTATCCTAGAATGATTCTAGAATATTTTAGATTGATTTATTCTAGTATTATAGATTGATTTTTTTTCTAATTTAATTAGGATCAAAATTAGTATCTTTAATTTGATTGTAATATCTTTAATTGATTGCATTTTTTGCATATAAATAAACTCCCTAGCTAAAACTATTACTTAAGCCATTCCAACAAATTCAAGTAGAAAATTTAGCAAATGATAAACAAGTTCAATGAAACACAAAATAAAATGCAAAATTTACCATTTCAACCTTCAATGCAAAATAAAATTTTGAAATTAATCCAACATGAATGAATAACAATTCCAAGGTACTCTTTCAATCTGTTAGTAGATACATAACATTATGTCCCACATCGCTTATATCTTACAATATACACTCTATATAATATTATATATAGTAACTGCCTAATTTGATTGAAAATATGACATTACAAATTCTCCTCTAATTAACATGGTATCTAGAGTGATCTACATATCCTTCTCCCACCTCAATCAACAAAAATAGAAAAAGACAAAAAAAAAAAGCTCTCTCTCTCTCTTCTTCTCCCTTTCTTTTATTATTTTTTTACATGTGACTAAGGTCACAATGGAGCCAACAGAAATTTAAGCAGCATATTAGTGAAAACTCAAACCTCGAAGGTATTATTTGGTGGCAATGTATGGCAATGGAGGAAAGCAGCAATGCTATTTGGGGCCATTATAGTTATTCTGGTCTTCGGAGAGAGGATCTAGGTACTTCGAATGATAGATCACGATGAGGTGATCCTGGAGAAGCAGCGAGTAAGGCCCACATGCAAAGGGAAGTGGCAGCACATGATGACATATGGCAGTCTGGACAGCGACAAGCTCCAATCAAGTACTGTTTTGAAGGTCGTTAAGTTATCCTATGAGGTTAATTTTGCTATTCAATGACTCTAGCAATGTGTTTCTATTTTTCAAGTAATTCTTTGGTTTGTAATTTGCTATTTGAAAAAGTTTATTCATTATGGATGAAAGTTCTAGTATGACCAGCAAGCTTAGGGCTCCCAAAAGTCCAAAAAAAAATCAAAAAGAACTCAAGCCCAATTTTTCAAAATCACCTCCATTTGGTAAAAAAAAAATTGAGCATTAGTTGAATGTTAAAGGACAACAATATATTAACTGGAAAAAGGCAATTGAATACTATTTTGATGAAGTTCATATGTCAAATAATCTCACATTAGAGCCCTCCATAGACGATCCAAATCAATAATAGGTTGTAAAGGATCGTCAATTATTTAAATTGGCGTATAACACTTTAGCTAGTGAAATTGAGAATAATATTGATCATCGTTATATTATTAAGGAGTTGTAAGAGTCCTTTGAGTCTTTATATTCGAAAAAGAATGATCTAAACCAAATATATAATCTGACTATATCCTTGTTTCAGTCAGATGAAAGAGGTGAGACCAATGCTCAAATTTGTATCAAGTTTAATCGCATTTATAAATAGGGGAATTCTCTTTTACTTATTACTAGTGATGTCAATGAAGTACATTCTTAACACAAACAATTAGCAACTTTATGTTATTTGATGCATTTACCTCCTAATTTTAGCACAGTACATCAGCAAATTTTGTCCATTTTTTAGCCACTCACCTAAAAAACAGCTTATTATTGAGTTCAGAGACCATCCAAGGATATTTCTTCCTCTTTTCCATCTTCAAATGTAAATGAGTTAGTCGTGTTAGTTGACTCAAGCACTTGAGGAGGTTATGGTAATCCTAACGGTGGCAAGGGAAGAAGAAGAGGGCGAGGTAACTAATAAAGGGCAAAGAGGAGGAGATTCAATTTTGATCTATTATTTTTGTCAAGAACAAGGACGAATCAAGAAATATTGTTCGAAATTGGTGGGAAAGAATACATAGCAATCTTTGAACGTATAGCACAAGAATCAAAAAATACTTGAATTGGTTGAAATAGATTAAGCAATTACTATAGCCATGATATCTATTTATATACAAAAAATGCAATCAATCAAAAATATTACAATCAAATTTAAGATACTAACTGTAATCTTAATCAAATTAGAAAGAAAATAATCTAAAATCCTCTAAAATAACTTCCTAATGTATCTAGATTCTAACACTGCCCTTCAAGCTAGATCATATATATCATATGTACCCACTTTATTACATATATGATCAATTATTAGTCTTCAGAAAAACTTAGTAAAAACATCAACTAATCATTAGAATTCATAAAAACAATGACAATCTATTTTTAAGTTATCTTCCTGGATAAAGTAGCAATCAAGTTCAATGTGCTTAATTCTTTCATGAAAGACTAGATTTGAAGCAATGTGCAACGAAACTTGATTATCATAAATAAGCTCCATAAAACTTGATTTATATAGTTTGAGTTCTTGTAGTAATTGTTTCACTCACATAAGCTCATATGTAGCTAATGCCATAGCCCAATATTTTGCCTCTACACTAAATTTTTCCAGTATATTTTGGCTTTTACTTTTCCATGAAATGAGATTTCTTCTAAAAAAAACACAACACCCAAAAGTGGATCGTTGATCACTTAGTAATCCAGTCCAATCTACATCAAAATATTCAACCATCCGAATGTGGCCTCGATTTCATATAACAATTATTTTCCTAGACTTCCCTTCATGTATTTAAGAATTCACATCATAGCATCCCAATGAAGTTCACAAGGGAAGTTGAGGAATTGACTTACTAGTTACTACAATTGCAGCAAATGAGATATTAAGTTGAGTGATTGTGAGGCAATTCAACTTCCCAACAAACCTTCAATATCTTCTTGGATCTACAAAAGACTCCCCCTAATTTGAGAAAAGTTTTAAATTTGGAACCACAAAGTTGTTAATTGATTTGCATTTCATTATACTTGTTTCACTTAATATATCAAAAACATATTTCCTTTAACATATAAGAATATCAAATCATGATTGTGCTACCTTAATATCAAGAAAGTATTGAAATTTCCTAAGATCTTTAGTCTACAAGTGATGAGACAAATGCCATTAAAATGGATCAATGCCCTTATGATCATCTATAATTTTTATATCATCAACATAAATAATTAGATATACTTGACCAGAAATAGAAGAGTGATAAAAGAGAACGATCAGCTTCACTCAACTACATGCTAAAATTTCGAACTTTATTGAATCTTCCAAACCAAGCTCATGGAAATTGTTTGAGACCATAGAGAAATTTCCGCAATTTACATACTACATGAGTCTCTCCCTGAGCAACAAATCCTAGTGGTTGCTCCATATAAACTTCATCATCAAGAACACCATGCAGGGCATTTTTAATTTTTAACTAATGTAAAGGCCAATAATGAATGGCAACTAGAGAAAGACAAGCAAACAAAAGCAATTTTTACAACTGACGAGAATGTATCACCATAATCCAAACCAAAAATCTAAGTATATCCTTTTGCTACAATTCAAGCTTTTAACCAATCAATCTCTCCATCAAGACCAACTTTAATAGTAAATATCCAATAACAATCAATTGAAGATTTGTTGGTAGGCAAAGGCACTAAATCCCATATACCATTGATGTGTAATACAATCATCTCATCCAACATTACTTGATACCACCCTAGGTGAGAAAGAACTTCCTGCATGATTTTGGGGAATGGAAACAAAAGACAAGGCAAAAATAAAAGCATGATAGGATGTAGACAAATAATAATAACTTAAAAAATTATAAATAGGATATAGATTTCGAGTGAAACAGTCATCTTTTCAAAGTGCAACAGAAGGTTATCAAGATTTTCTGATGAATTGGAATTTGGATTTCAAAGATGAAACTAAAACAAGAGATAAGGATTTTTTTTAGTAATTAAGGCTTGTGCTAAATCTTTAACAATCTGAAGTGGATAAGGTCATCATTGATAATTAAAAATAGGCTTGTCCTGTGAAGATAGAAAAAATACAAGTGCAAGATCATAAAAAGAAATAGGTAAAACCTTAATTATTAGGGTGGATGCTGTGGAAGAAGAGAAAAAAAAAAGACTCAAAGAACGTGACATCAACAAAAGTAAAAAATCTACATAAAGTTGGTGAATACCAATTATAACCTTTTTGCAATCTTGAATATTCAAGAAAAACACATTTTATGGATTTAGGAGTTAATGTCTCTTCCTAGCGAGAGATTATGAACAAAACAAATACATCCAAAAAACACAGAGAGAAAATTTATATACAAATTCTTTTGGAAAAACTAGAGAGTAAAGAATCTGATTGTTTAAAATAGAAGAAGGCATGTGATTAATTAAATAACATGCAACGCATACATCTACCCAAAAATAAAAAGGAATATTTGTATGCAACAAAAAAGTTCGTGCAATTTCAAGTAAATGCCAATTCTTTCTTTTAACAATGCCTTTTTGTTAAGGTATGCGCAGACATGTGGATTGATGAAGAATGCCTTCGGAGGATATAAAAGAAGAAGAACAACAACAACAACAATGCCTTATCCCACTAAGTGATATAAAAGAAGAAAAAAATACAAAAAATTATTCTCAAACATTGTCACTCCGAAGTATACGAATTTTTAAACCAAATTGATTAAATATTTCAAAATAAGAAAATAACTCCAAATGATCTTTCATTAAATATAACCAAGTGCATCAAAAATAATCATCAATAAATGTAACAAAATACCAAAAACCTAAAATTTATGTAACATAACGTGGACCACAAATATCAAAATGAGCAACAGAAAATGAAGACTCTCTACTAGGAAATGAATTGCGTACATGCTTACCAAGTTGACAAAAACTCACTTTAAAGACTTGAGCGTCGAAGGACTAAGAACCATTTTGTGAAGTTTTCCAATACTTAGATGTCCTAAACAATAATGAAATAACTCAGGAGATTTAATAGCAGCACAAGTTATTGAAAAAGTTGGTTTGATGTATTAAAGTCCCTATGACTCATCCCCGAAACTAATCATCGTTCCCGTACTTTGATTCCATATAATAAAAGAATTAGCAACAAAAGTCGCAAAACAATTAAGAGTACATGTAAGTTGACTAATTAAAATTAAATTGAGAGTACAACCAAATACATCAAGAACTGATTGTAATGATAAAGAAAAAAGGAGTTTTACTTGACCGATACCTTGGGAAACAATTTTGGATCCATCAGCTAAAGTAATTGTAGAAAGGGATTTATTATTACAATTAAATTCTGTAAATAAGGATCGGTTACCAATTATATGATTAAAAACTTCCGAATCAAGTACCCAAGAGCCAAAAGATGCTAATACTAAACAAGATTAATATGCTATATGATTACTACACAAAAAGGAAGAGATAATACCAAATGAAGAGCTCATAAATGATGCTTCAATTTTTTTAAATAAAAAAGAAACTAATCTAGCTATTTGAAAAACTCAAGTTTTGTTCCTCAAATTGATGAATTGAGACCAGAGGTTGAGTCAGCGAGAAGAGGCAACCAAGACGCGATAGCATGTGTGACTCACATGTGTCTAATGAGGTGGCACATGTGATACACACGCTAATGGGTTTTGCCAAAAAATGACCGACATACGGGTCTATGCATTTGGTTTCGCAAAAAACCTTGTGATGCTTCGAGAATGATGCCAGACAGTTGCAAAATGCTATGCTGTTTGATTCTGGGTTCTATGTTCTAATTCTAGGTTTTCGAGTTCTATTTAAGGGAAGAGACAGGTGGCTTGGTTTTGATGTTGAAATTTTTGAGTTTGCTAAAGAACAATCTTGGAAATATAAGATGGCAAGAGAAACAAAGTCCTTCAATTTAAGGATTTTAATACCAACTTGAATTGGTTGAAAAGACTTAAGCAATTGCTATAGGCATGATATCTATTTATACAATCAATCAAATCTCAGATACTAAATGTAATCTTAATCAAACTAAAAAAGAAATAATATAAAATTTTCTAGAATAACTTCCTAATATATACTTATTTTAACAAAAATAATGTTAAATTACTATCTAATAGTGAATATGTTAAGTATTTGCAATTGAGGGCCTTTTTACAATTATCACTTACTTAGCCTATAGTCTCAATAGTTCAAATATGTAATCCCACTATGTCTCTCTAATTTCAATTCTAGATGGGTCATTGATTTTGGAACCATTGATCATATGATAGGTCAAATAAGAATCTTATCTTCCTTTAATATTTCTCATCCTTCTCATGTTATTTTAGTTAATAGGTCTACTGCTTCAATTGTCAAGAGTGATATGGTTGATGTCATTTTCTCTATCCAATGCTCTGTGTCTCCCAAACTTTCTATTTAATTTACTTTCAGTCAATCAAATTACACGTGCTTATAACTGTAGTTTTTTTTTTCTTTCCCTAATTATTATGTGTTTCAAAATTTATTAACGACGAAGATTTTTTATAGGGGATATAAATTTGGAGAATTGTATATGCTAGATTAAAAAATTACTTAACTAATTACTACTACTGCTACCCCCACTCCACATCAATTGCATTGTCACATTGATCATCCCTCATTGATATCTTTATGAAAGTTATGTTCTAGCTTAGAATCTATTTCTTATTTAAATTGAGTATCTTGTCAATTTACTAAACAACATCATCAATCCTATGTCCCTAAGTTAACGGCTTTCATCCCTATTTGCGTTACTAAACTAATTGCTAAACAACATCATCAGTCCTATATCCCATGCAAAACCTATTGACGACCAAGGTTGTCAGAATCGCGATCCTACCTACAATAGAAAAGGAAGGCTAGGATTGCAAATTGTAAGATCGTAATGGAATCACAAGATCCTACCTTAAGGCAGCCTTATATATTTTATATATAACTTATAAATAATAATTAAAATAAATAAATATAAAAATAAATTTATTTCAATTTGACAATAATTTTTTAGTGAGTTTTTGTTAACAATTTGAATAATATTTAAAGAAAGAAATTAATGATAATTAAAAGTTTTAAAAAAATTACACATTTAAAGAAGGAAATTAATGATAATTAAAAGCTATTTTTAGAAAAATACAAACACATCAATTCTTTTTTGGTACAAACAACTAATAAAGACATTTTATTTTAGGAATTCTAATTACTAATTACTAATTACTTAAATTTTAATTTTTGGTCAACACTATCTTCCTCAGTTACTTTATAAATATGAAAAAAAAAGGTTCAATTTGCAAACAAAGATTGGATTGCATGCACTTGCTGCTGCTTACCAATAAAAATCTGACACTGCTACTCAATGGGTTGCCATTGACTTTGGTCTTCCATCGGAACAAGCTCCATCATCAATGTAGAAGCTCCTTGATCATTGATGCAAAAGATGAGATCAGCAAAAAGGTGGGTAATGGATAGCGAAGTAATAGGAAGGTAAAAGTAGAGTTTCTATCAAAGGTGGAGTTGCAATCGCAAGGTAGATTTAAGAATTAGGAATTTTATCTAGGTTTTTTGGTTTTTTTTTTTTCAAGTCAGTGTGTCAAACAAATAAAAAAAAATTGCCCTAATATGAAAAAGCCTAGCAACCTATGATGCTCATCCCTCTGCAAGCTAGGATCAGAAAAAATCAGTAGAATCGTGCGATCCCACCAATCTCACCGATTTAGCATGCCAAGCTCACCGATTCCATGGTAGGGCGAGTTAGGAAGCAATTTAGCATTAAATGAGGAGCTAAACTCAGAATCGTGCGATTCTACGAGTCAATCTCGAGATTCTAACAACCTTGTTGACAACAAAAAATTTTGGCAAGAGATATGAATCTGGAGAATTGAATGGCTGGATGAAAAAATTACTCAACCAATTGCTACTACTGCTACCCCCACTCCACATCAATTGCATTGTCACCTTGATCATCACTCATTGATATCTTTACAATAATTATGTCCTAACTTAGAAGTTAGAATTTGTTTCTCATTTACATTGTGAATCCTATCAATTTACTAAACAATATCATCAATCCTATGTCCCTAAAGTTAATAAGCAGATTTTATCCCCATTTGAGTTAGTACATTCAGATATTTGGTGGCCTTACCCAATTGTTTCAAAATCTAATTTTCACTATTGTGTCTTTTATAGATAATTATTCAAGAATAACTTGGTTCTGTTTAATGAAAAATCATTCACAGTTATTTAATAGTTTTTGTACTTTTCATGCTAAAGTTACAAATCAATTTCACATAACTATTCATAATTTTCGAAGTGATAATGATAAAAAGTATTTCTCTACACAATTTTCAACTTATTTATCACAATATGATATAATTCAACAGTCTTCTTGTGTCATTACTCCACAACAAAATAGAGTAGCTAAATAGAAGGATTGACATTTAATGGAAGTTTCTCGTGCTCTTTTATTTCAAATTAAAGTTCAAAAAAAATTTTGGACAGATGCAATTTCTATAACCTATTTTCTTATGAATTGCATGCCTTCTTCAGTTCTTGATAATCAGGTATCATTTTCTACTTTGTTTCCCTTTCAATCCTTATTTTTTATTCCCCCACATATTTTTTATTACACGTTTCATTCATGATAATCATCCTTAAGTATCCAAATTGGATCCTCAATCTTTGAAGCGTGTTTTTATTAGATATTCTCATACTCAAAAAAAGTATAGATGTTTTTCTCGAATTAAATTGTTATTTTATATCCTCCGAGGTTACATTTTTTTAATTTACCCCTTTTTTTATTCTTCTCCATCTTTCTCTGCCTTGCCAGATTTAGAAAATATTGATGAATACTTCCTTGTACCTTTTCCTTCACAAGATTCATAAATTCCTTCAAAATAAAATTGGGTTCAACCTTCCATTGAATATGTTTATTCTCGTAGAGAGCAAGTACCACTAATAACTCCTCCACCAAATAAGACATAGACATCCAATCTAAACTTCATTTCAAATAATCTGCCAACTCCTTCCTCATCACATCCTCCTCCTGTGTCTTCTAACTTGGATCAACCTATTACTAACCAAAAAAGTACATGTGCCTGTTGTTAGTAAATAGACAAATTTCTCTCTTAATTAACATGGTATCAGAGCCTTCTAGTAATCCTTCTCCTATCTCAATCAACAACCCAACTCCCAACTCTCTCTCTCTCTTCTTCCTCCTTTTCTTTTTATTATTTTTCTTTTATGCGTGACTAAGGTCACAGTGGGACCAGCAGCACTCTAAGCCGCTTATTAGTGGAAGCCCAGACCTCAGGGTTGCTGTTTGGTGGCGGCATACAGAGGTGGAGACCAGAACAGCACTATTCAACGCCGTGAAAGCAGAACCGGAACCGGTACGGAAGGTCTGGGTACATCGGACAACAAATCGGGTCGAGACGATCCCGACTAGGCGGCGCGTGACATCACACGCACATGTACGGAGGCACGTGAAGCCCACTCGCAGAGGCAGGCGGCGGTGCGTGGAGGCGCATGAGGCATCTTCAGGCAGCGATCTTCCGTCTGGCACTATTTCGGAGGACTCTGAAGGGTTCTATAAGGTTGGTTTTGCAGTTTCGTGTCTTCAGGTGGCATTTTTCTATTTTCTAGATAATTTTCTTCTGGTTTTTTGCTGTGCTGGCTAGATATGGATACTAGTTCTAATTTCATAAACAATTCTGGGGGTCCCAATAGATCTGGAAATTCAAGGGGAGAATTTAGATCTAATTTTTCAAAATTATTACCTATTGGTGGAAAAATAACAGAGTGGAAGTTAGATATTGAAGGACGACAATATGTTACCTGGAAAAGAGCAATTGAATACTATTTTGATGAAGTTCGTATGACACATCACCTTACTCAAGAGCCACCCATAGAAGATCCTGATCAACAATGGATCATAGAAGATCGTCGGTTGTTCAGGTTGGTTTGTAATACTTTAGCTACTGAAGTTGAAGATAACACAGCTCATTGTCATACTGTTAAGGAGTTATGGGAGTCTATTGAAGGCCTATATTCGAAAAAGGATGATCTGAATCAGGTATATGATTTGACTGTGTCCTTGTTTCAATCAGATGAGAGAGGTAAGACCAATGCTCAAATTTATACTGAGTTCAATCGTATTTATGAACAATGGAATTCTCTGCTGCCTATTACTAGTGATGTTAATGCAATGCGTTCTCAGCGAGAACTAGCTACTTTGTGTTATTTGATGCGTTTACCTCCTGAGTTTAGCACAGCACGACAGCAGATCTTATCTAGTTCTGAGCCCCTCACCCGAAAAACAGCTTATTATCGAGTTCAAAAAGCATCCAAAGATATTTCTTCCTCCTCTCCATCTTCAAATATGAATGAGTCAGCAGCATTAGTTGGCTCAAGTGCTCGTGGAGGCCGTGGTAATTCTAAAGGTGGTAGGGGAAGAGGAAGAGGGCGAGGTCATTTTAATGAAGGAGGAAGAGGAGGTGATTGGCAAAATCACTCTAGTGAAGGAAGGAGAGGAGGTGATTCAGTTGTGATTTGCTATCATTGTCAAGAACAAGGACACATCAAGAAATTCTGTCCGAAGTTGGTAGGAAGGAATACCCAGCAGTTCAGGTTTGCTCATATGGCACAAGAGTCAGAAGTCAATGGTAAATTATTATCTGATAGCGAATATGCTGAGTACTTACAATTAAAGGCCTCTGTATAGCCGCCACCCACCCAACCTACTGCCACCATGGTTCACACAGGTAATCCTACTGCATGTCTATCCCATTCCAATTCTAGATGGGTCATTGACTCTGGAGCTACTGATCATATGACGGGTCAAACAGGTATACTATCTTCCTTTACTAATTCTCATCCTTCACATGTCACTTTAGCTAATGGGTCTACTGCTTCTGTTGTTGGAAGTGGCATGCTCAATTTCACCTCTGATATCTCTTTATCCAATGTTTTGTGCCTCCCAAATTTTCCCTTTAATTTACTTTCAGTTAGCCAAATTACCCGTGCTTATAATTGTGGTGTTTTCTTCTTTCTTGGTTATTGTGTATTTCAAGATCTGTTGACGAAGAAGATTTTTGGTAGAGGATATGAATCTAGGAGATTATACATGCTGGATGACAAAGTTTCTCAACCAATCGCTGCTGCTGCTACCCCCAATCTACATCAATTATACTGTCGCCTTGGCCATCCCTCGTTGCTCTCTTTACAAAAATTATGTCCTAACTTAGCGTCTGTGTCTCATTTAGATTGTAAGTCTTGTCAATTTGCTAAACAGCATCGCCAATCTTATGTTTCATTTTTTGAGTCTACCTCATTCTTTGGGCCGTCTCCCTCTTCCTCCCCCTTGCCAGAATCAGATCATGTTGATGAATACTTCCTTGTCCCTCCTCCTTCACTGGACTCACAAGTTCCTCCACCACAAAATTTGGTTCGACCTCCAATTCAGTTTGTTTATTCTCGTAGAGTGCAGGTACCACCAGCAGCTTCTCCACCGGTCATGCAACAGCCATCTGATCCAGACTCGTTTTCCCACGGTCCGTCAGCTTCATCTTCTCTACCGGCTTCTTCTTCATCAGATCCTCCTCCTGTGTCTTCTGATTTAGATCTTCCGATTGCTCACCGAAAAGGTATCCGTACTTGCACTCAGAAAGGTAACCCTCACCACCCTTATTCCATCTCCACCTATGTTTCTTATTCTTCTTTACCTGCTTCTTCTCGAGCCTTCATTGCTTCTTTAAATTCTATTACTGTTCCTAAGTCCTATTTTGAAGCTCTTTCTCATAATGGGTGGCGTGTTGCTATGGAGGAAGAAATGACAGCTCTTGAAGCTAATCAGACATGGAATCTTGTGCCTTTACCTGATGGTAAACAATTCATTGGTTGCAAATGGGTATTTACAGTCAAAGTGAATCCAGATGGTTCTATTGCTCGTTTAAAAGCACGTCTAGTTGCTAAAGGTTTTGCTCAGACCTATAGTGTTGATTATTCAGAGACTTTTCCCCCTGTGGCCAAGATTACCTCTGTTCGTTTACTCATCTCTCTTGCTGCTACTCATGATTGGTCTCTTCACCAATTGGATGTTAAAAATACCTTTTTACATGGCGATTTGAATGAGGAAGTGTACATGGAGCAACCACCTGGATTTATTGCTCAGGGGGAGTGTGGCAAGGTATTACGTTTAAAAAAATCATTATATGGATTGAAACAATCTCCTCGAGCTTGGTTTGGGAGATTCAGTGAAGTAGTGACAGAATTCGGAATGAAGAAATGTGATCATGACCACTCTGTGTTTTATAGACAGTCTAGTTCAGGATGTATTCTTTTGGCTGTATATGTTGATGATATCGTGATTACAGGGAGTGATAAGTTGGGGATCTCACAATTGAAAGCCTTTCTTCAGGCTAACTTCCAAACTAAGGACTTGGGAGCGCTTCGGTATTTTTTAGGCATTGAAATTGCTCGAGGGCGAAAAGGGATTTTCTTATCTCAAAGGAAATATGTGCTTGATCTCTTGAATGAAACAGGAATGATTGGAGCTAAACTATGTGAGAACCCTATGATTACAAATATTAAGCTTAATCCACAAGATGGGGAATTACTTGAAAATCCTGAACAGTACAGGAAATTGGTCGGAAAATTAAACTATCTTACTATAACTAAGCCTGATATTGCCTTTCCAGTAAGTGTGGTTAGTCAGTTTATGAACTCCCCAAGGACTTCCCACTGGGATGCTCTTACACACATTTTGAAGTACTTGAAGAAAGCACCTAGTCGAGGAGTCTTATATAAAAATCATGGTCATTGCAGAGTGGAGGCTTTTTCTGATGCAGACTGGGCCGGATGTCCTATAGATCGGAGATCAACTTCTGGGTATTGTGCATTTGTTGGAGGAAATCTTGTATCATAGAAAAGTAAGAAGCAAGCAATTGTATCTCGCTCCAGTGCAGAATCTGAATACCGAGCTATGGCTCATGCTACATCTGAACTTGCATGGATTAATTATCTTCTTCAGCAACTTGGCATCAAGACTCATGGGATTATGCAATTGTGGTGTGACAATCGAGCTGCTACTCACATTGCCTCATCCAATTTTTCATGAACGAACTAAACATGTAGAAGTTGAGTGTCATTTTATTCGACAGAAGTTACAAGAAGGCATTATTAGTCTTAGACATATTAGAACAGGGGAACAATTAGCTGATTTATTTACTAAAGCTCTTCCGGGAAAACAAGTTGATGAAATTTGTAACAAGCTGGGCATGATTGACATCTATAGCACAGCTTGAGGGGGAGTGTTAGTAAATAGGTTCCACATCTATTATATTCTGCTATATGTACCCTGTATTATAATATATATAGTGACTGCCTAACTCAGTTGAGGAAATGGCAATACAAATTTCTCTCTTAATTAACACCTGTACCTATACTTGTACTCAAAAAAGTAACTCTAGCCATGCTTATTCCATTTCTCCCTTTGTATCCAATTCTTTAATTGCTTTTTCCCATTCATTTATTGCTTTTTTAGATACTAATATTCCTATATGATATTTTGAAGCTCTTTCTCACAATAGATGGCATGCTGTTACAGAGAAAGAAATGACAACTCTTGAAGCAAATTGGACATAGGATGTGCCTTTACCTGATGGTAAACAATCTGTTAGTTGCAAATGAGTGTTTGTTGTGAAAGTGGATCCAAATGGCTTTGTTGCTCGTTTGAAAGCATGTTTAATAGCCAAAGCATGTGCCTAGACCTATGGCATTAATTACTCAAAGACCTTCTTTCCCATGGCAAAAATTACTTCAATTCAATTGTTTCTCTCTTATTGCTACTAATAACTAGTCTCTTCACCGGTTGAATGTTAAAAATGCTTTTTTACATAAAAATTTGTGTAAAGGATATATAGAACAACCACCTACGTTTGTTGCTTAAGGAGTGTGTGTAAAACTACTACATTTGAAGAAATCATTATATGGATTTAGATTTCCTCGAGTTTGGTTTGGAAGATTCAATGAAATGGTGACAAAATTTAAAATGAAAAAAAGTGATCATGATCACTCTATACTCTACAGGCAGTCTGATTCAAGATGTATTCTCCTGACTATGTACATTGATGATATTGTGATTACAAGGAACGACAAAGTGAGTATTTCACAGTTGAAAACTACTTTTCAAGCTAAATTCCAAACTAAAGACGTAGGAGCACTTTGATATTTCTTAGACATTGACATTGCTCGAGGAAAGAAACAAATTTTCTTATCTCAGAAAAAATGTGCTTGACCTTTGGAATGAAACAAGGATGATTAGTGTCAAACCATGTGTAACTCCTATAATTACAAATGTTGAACTTAACCTAAAAGATGGGGAATTACTTGAAGATCCCAAGCAATAGAGGAGATTAGTAGGAAACTTGAACTACCTTACTATAACTAAGCTTAATATTATCTTTTCAGTAAGCGTGGTTAGTCAATTTATGAAATCCTCAAAGACCTCTCACTAAGTCGCTTTCACACAAATTTTGAAGTATTTAAAGAAGGCACCTGGTTGAAAGTTCTTATATAAAAATCTTAATCATTGCAAAATAAAGGCTTTTTCTAATGCAGGTTAGGCAGGATGTCTTATGGATTGGAGATCTACTTCTAGATATTGTGTATTTATTAAAAAAAACCTTGTGTCGTGAAAAAATAAGAAATAAGCGATTATATCTCACTCTAGTGTAGAGTGTTAATATTGAGTTATGACTCATGCTATGTCTTAAGTCGTATAGATTGCTTACCCTCTTCAACAACTTGACATCAAGACTCATAAAATTATATAATTGTAGTATGACAATCAAATTGCTACTCATATTACTTCAAACCCAATTTTCATGAACAAACAAAGCATGTAGAGTTTGACTATCATTTTGTTATGCAAAAATTACAAGAAAGGTTATTACTCTTGGACATATTAGAACTGGGGAATAATTAGCTAATCTAATTACTAAAACTCTTCTAGGGAAATAGGTTGATAAAATTTGTAATAAAATGGGCATGATTGATATTTATAACCCAACTTAAAAGGAAATATTAATAGATAAGTAACATTATATATCACATCACTTATATCTTACAATATGTACCTTATATTATATTATAAATAATAATTGCCTAACATGATTGAGGATATGGTATAAATTCCCCTCTAATTAACACAATCCAAAATTTTTGGAGGCCAAAACTAATTGTTCAAATTTGTCCAAGAACAAAGGAATGCTTATACACTCAATAAACCAGGAACTTCAATTTATCTAGATATCTAGCAAGAGATACATCATAATCTAAAAATGATGATGAATTTCCAACACAATGGTCAATGGCAAACGAATAGCCAAAAGAAAAAGGACTTATAATGCTTTATAACACCATGGAAGTAAACACTATTGTTATACTTCAATAGCTGAAAAAACTCATATTTTTACTTCACACAAAACAATTTATAAAAGAAAAAAAATTAGATTAAATTTCTTTTTTTAATTAAAAAAAAATGCATAGAGGAAAATTAGAAAATTTCAAATTGAAGAATAGGTAGAAAAAATGTACTTCTCTAACTAGCATGTAATGGATTGGGACTTGCAACATTTGCACCACAAGAAGGAATTAGCATTTTTGTCATTTTGGAAATTTCATGAAAAAGGATATATCCAATCTATGATTGAAGATCAACATAAAATTGAGACTTATTTCCAAAAAGCAATAGTAACGTTGACTTGGGAGCCAAAGGAAGGTCATGATAGATAAAATTAAGGGCTGCCACCAGGGTTATGAACAGCATTTGAGAACAAAGTTAGGGTTTTAGAGGAAGGGAAGAAAGTAGGGAAAGGTTAGAGACAGTGAGAGAGCAAACTCTAATATATCATTGAAACAACTATGACAACAAAATTTTACATAAGACCGTAATGCTCTATTTATTTATATAGAGCACCTAAAAAAACATAAATACACAAGGACTCTAAGTTACTAAATATTACTTTCAAAAAATAGTGCCCAATTTAGCAACTTCAGAAGTTTCGTTGGGGGAAATACAAGCATGACAAATTAAAAATATAAAGGGAAGGATTCCTAATCTTGTTTGATGACACTTCAAAATGTAAGGATTTAACCTAGACTACCACTAATTTACAAGCACTGCATGAGATTTAATGGCATTACACAACCAGTGGGAAAAAAATTTTAAAGTTAAATTTATCATTACCTTCTATATTGTAGCATTAATGGCATATGATATATTGCTCCTAATACAATTTAGATTGTAGCCCTAAAACTAATAGAATTTAGAAGTCCAAGTAATTCTAAATCCAAAACTAAGACCCAACAATTGTAACAAAGTGAAAACAATCAAGCACCAAGCATTTCCTAAGTATCTAATGTAGAAAGGCCAAAGAACCATATTTGGTTGTCATATTAGAATTCATGAGCTCTACGAAGGGTAGAGGTTGGTAAATTAAAAGTCGGTGGTATTAGGTGTAGTAGTAGATAATTGGTATAAAATATGGGCTTATGGGCCTAGATGAGTTTAGTCCTATTATATTTTATATTTTATTATAAATAGTTGTATCTGCTTCATTATTGAGCATGACTTCACGAATTATTCTCCCTTAACATGATATCTAAAGCCTCTATCAAGATATCTCTCTCCTACTACCTACCCAAATCAAAAACAACAACAATTAAAAAAAAAAAATCCTAGCTTCTTCTTCTTCCCCTCCCTCCCTCTCTCTCTTTTCCAACTTTTTTGATGCCTCATTAAGTCACAAAGGAGATAACAATAACTTAGGGATGCTAGATTACAAAACCCAAATCTGGTTTTCTAACAGTGAAAAGTACACAATGTTGCAATACCAAAGAGCTACTATCTAGTGTGAACTAAGGTGAATCAAGAAGTTTTTCGCAAATATGGGTTTGGCGACCGGCAACTTCACCAAATTGGCACATAAGCAACATAAGCGGCATCTGCAAAGGCACGTGAGCAGCACACATAATAGCTTCTCTAGCACATGGCAACACATGCACATTCCTACAGTGATGCACTTTCTCCAATGATCTTTTAGGTAGATTCCACACCCCCTTATGTGGTTAGATTTGTAATTCGAGCACTCTGATTGGAATTTTTTGAACTTTTGGCATATTTTGGTACTGTTTTCAATTATTTTTTGTCATAATAGCGAATTCTTCTGATTTGGGTGTGAAAACCACATACAATAATGACAACAAGTCTTTTTTGGTCACGACTATGGATTTGCTTTCAGTTGGTGGAATGATAATTGATCAAAAGTCAAATATAGAAGGGCAACAATTTATTATAAGTATATCTGAAAGTGAATATATTGAATATCTACAATTTCAAGTCTCTAAACAACTACCATCCCAATCTAAATGGGTAATGGATTTTGAGGCCATTAATCATATGATGGATCACAAAGGTATCATCTTACTTCCAAACTTCTTCCTCCTCTTCTTGTGTTACTATAGCAAACGGGTCTACTAATTTAATTGTTAGGAGTGGTATAGTAAATATTACCCCTAATATTTCTTATCAAATGTTTTGTACCTTTCTAAATTCCCCTTCAACTTACTTTCTGTTAATCAAATAACATCTGCCTATAATTTTTCTTCTTTCTTGGTTATTGTGTTTTTTAGAATCTTCTAACAAAGAAGATTTTTGGTAAAGGATATAAATCTAGTGGCCTATACATGCTTGATGAAAAAGTTCCTCAACCTGTGGCTACTACTGCTACAATCACTCCATATCAGTTGCATTGTAGTTTAGGTTATCCTTCCTTAACTTCTTTAAAGAAATTATTTCCTATTGTGAGTTCTGTTACACAATTTGATTGTGAATCATGTCAATCTGCTAAATAACATTGTCCGCCTTATGTTCGTAGAGTTAATAAACGTGTTGCATCCTCTTTTAAATTAGTACACTCTGATGTTTGGGATCCATGTCCAGTGGTGGCTAAACTTAGTTATTGGTACCTTGTTACTTTTGTTGATGATTATTCAAGAGTCACTTGATTTTTTTTCATGAAAAATCAGTCTAAGTTATTTACTATTTTTAGTACCTTTCATGCAGAAATTGTAAATCAATTCCTTACTTCTATACAAAACTTACGAAGTGATAATACTAAAGAATATTTTTCTGCCTAATTTTCTTTATATTTATCTAAGCATGATATTATTCATCAATCTTCCTGTCCAATTACTCCACAATAAAATGGAGTAATCGAAAGAAAAAAGTATCATTCAATAGAAGTTTTTCGTTCACTCTTATTTTAAATGGAAATGCCTACAGTGTTTTGGGCAGTGGCAATTTCCACTACTTGTTTTCTAATCAATAGAATGCCATCCACGATTCTCGACAGTCAGGTACCTTACTCCATTTTATTTCCTTCTAGAACTTTGTTTCCTCTCAATCTACGTACTTTTTATTGTACTTGTTTTGTTCAAGATCATCATCCTCAGATCTCCAAACTCGACCCACGATCTTTAAAATGTGTCTTCCTTGGTTATTCTCAAGCACAAAAAAGGTATCAATGTTATTCTCCCAATTTCAATCGTTATTTTATATCTTCTAATGTTACATTCTTTGAATCCACATCACATTTTGATTCTTCTAGATCTTCCTCCACCATACCTGAGTTTGATTCCCTTGAATATTTTCTTGTGTATTTTACCTCTCTAGATTCTTAAGCCCCCTAAAGAAAAATTAGGTCCATCCTCCTATTAAGCATGTTTATTCTCGTAGAGCGCAAGTACCAACTGTACCACCTTCATCAGACAATGTCGAGACTTCGAATACGTCACCAACTATTAAATCACCACTAGCTTCGTCTCCTTTACCAACTGCTTCATCACTAGATCCTCCTCCATTACCATCTAATCTTGATATTCCTATAGCCCACCAAAAAGGTACTTGTAATTGCATTCAAAAAGATAACATTAATCACCCATATCCCATTTCTACACGTGTCCTATTCCTCACTACCTATCTCCTCACAATTATGTATTGCCTCGTTGGATTCTATTATTGTTCCTAAGTGTATTGTAAAGGCACTCTCTCTTCATGAGTGGCATGCTACTATAGAGGAAGAAATGATGACCCTTGAAGCAAATCATACATGGGATATTGTATCCTTACCAACTAGTAAAAATTCTACTAGCTATAAGTGGGTATTCACTGTGAAAATTAACCCAAATGACACTATTACTTGATTGAAGGTTCGTTTAGTGACAAAAGGATATGCACAAGCATATGGTGTGGATTATTCAAAAACGTTCTCTCCAGTTGCAAAACTCACTTCTACCTGCTTATTTATTTCTCTCGTTGCATCTTATGTCTGGCCCCTCTATCAACTTAATGTTAAAAATATGTTTTTGCATGGTGATTTATATGAACAAGTGTATATGGAGCGACTACCTAAGTTTGTTGCTCAGAGGGAGCATGGCAAAGTTTATCGACTAAAAAAATCTTCATATGGCCTAAAGTTATCTCTTCGAATTTGATTTGAGAGATTTAGTGATGTAGTAATAGAATTTGAAATGAAAAAAATTTACCATGACCATTCAATTTTTTATAAACAATCAGATTCTTATTGTATTCTTTTGGCTAATTATGTGGATGACATTGTGATCATTAGTTGTGATAAATCGAGTATTTCAAAATTGAAAATTTTTCTTCAAACCAAATTTCAAACCAGAGATCTAAGAACACTCCGATATTTTTTAGGAATTAAAATTACTCAATGAAGGAAAGGAATCTTCTTATCTCAAAGGAAATACATTCTTGATCTCTTGAAAGAAACAGAAATACTTGACTCTAAATCCTATGATATTCATATGATTCCAAATGTTAAACTTAAAAGATAAGGAGTTATTAGAAGATCCAAAGTGACTTAGACAACTAGTGGATAAATTGAACTACCTTACCATAATTAGACCTAATATTGACTTTTTAGTAAATATAGTAAATCAATTTATGGACTCTCCAAAAGCTTATCATTGGGAAGCAATCATGCACATTCTAAGATATCTCAAGAAGGAACCTGATTGTGAAATTTTGTATAAAAATCATGATCATTGCAAAATAAAAGGCTTCTCTGATGCAAATTGAGCTGGATCTCCTATAGATTGAAGGTCCACCTCTAGGTATTATGTGTTTGCTGATAGAAATCTTATGTCTTGCTAATAAAAAGGCCACCTCTAGGTATTGTGTCTTGGAAAAGTAAGAAACAAACAGTGATATTACATTCAAATGGAGAGTTTGAATATCAAATCATGGCCCATGCCATATCAAAACTTGTGTGGATTTTCTACTTTCTTCATCAACTTGGAATTGAACCTTATGAAACTATGCAGTTATGGCGTGATAATCGAATAGCTACTCATATTACTACAAATCCAGTTTTTCATGACTGTACAAAATATGAAATTGATTGTCATTTTATCAGACAGAAACTTCGAGAAGGGGTTGTTAGTCTTAAAATTCGAGAACAATTAGTTGATTTATTTATTAAAACTCTCATAAAAAATGGGTTGATATTTGTAACAAACCGGGCATGTTTGATATTTATGCTCCAGTTTAAGGAGGAGTGTTAGTAGATGATTAGTATAAGATATGGGCTTATAGACCTAGATGAGTTTAGTCCTATTGTAATCTATATTTTATTATAGATAGATATGTCTGCTTCATTATTGAGCATAATTTCAAGAATTATTCTATCTTAACAAGGTGAAAGGCAAATTGTGGGCAAAAGAATGGAGTTTGAGTGTTATTTAGGCACAGTCAGGTTGCGGTGAAGAGTAATAGCAAGTCAGGAGTTTATGTAAATTTGACGTGTACTATGACAGATTTAAGCAAAAACAATAACAGGTTTGAAGTTTATAAGAGTTCAAAATGCTCTGACAATAAACAGATCCAGTCAGTCAGGAAAACCAGCCAGACAATGCAGAGGAACAGCAACAGAGAATTTAGTAAAGATGGACACTTTGGGTTCTTTATACATCACACCTAGGTTAATTGCATCTCACACGCAAGAAGCATGTTGCTGAACAATCTCATACAACAGAACTCACCCCAAAAGAAAGTTATCCTTCTAGAATAAGTCAGCATAAGGATTCCTATTTCGTAATCTAACAAGAAACTCTTGAGACTTTTAGCAAGACTTCAAGACACCCAAGTCACATAGTTACAAGACGAGTACTGGCCAGACAAGAAAAAAGAAAATAAAATACTACACAAATTAGTAAAATTCCCTTAAAATAGAAATTAGTAATATTTGCTAACTTAAACTCTAAATTATGATCTCAAAAACAGTCCTGTGATCAGACACACTGCAATGCTTGAGAATTGGAATTGGCCTTTGCAAGCTTTTAATAGGTCTTCAAAGGCTGCTACCATGGTCCTACATTGCTAACTTTTGTTGTCTAAAGGACACTTACATTAAAAACCATACATTATTCCTATGATAAGCATCACAAAATGGAAGAGAGCCCACAATAGGATTACAAGGTTCTGAAAACAGATCAATGATAAATATTGACTACAAAAGAGAGAAAGAAATAATTATTTTTTGTTAAAGGAGAAAAAGGTGAGTGAGTAATCAGGCATCCATCAGAGTAGAATATGCACAACAATGGAGTGTAAAGTAGAGTGCACAAAACAATGATGGTCATCTAGATTCCAGACCACAATATTCAAGGGAGAGCCAAATATTCAAACCTTAATGTAATATTTGAATGTTCCACTCGCATCGTGAAGAATCCTTGTGATCCCATCAAGAGGGTTGTGCAGTCCAGGATATTTGGGGCCAAATGACAAATCATGGATAATATGACTTACATTCACATTTTTAGCTCCATCAAAAATCTGAAGAAAAACAGCAAAACTGAATCAGATTTGTGATAAGTAGCACACCAAGAATGTTCTTGCATCCAACAGATGTGACTGCTGTGATGCATTTAATGAGTCCCAATTTGTTAGATTTCCAAAAAATCACCATCTATCCTTTTTTAGAAGTTTAAACATGAATTTGACCAGTGGATATGCAATCATATACGTTATTTCAGTCATTATGCATATCTGAAGTAATAAGACAAGAAATAGTTGATCAAGTTATTTACTGTTCTACACGTAAGGTTCAACAGGATTTAAGAATGGAGGAACACATCTGCCCCATTGAGCTTTGCCTACTCTCTTCTTCCATCTTTAGCCGAAATGCCTACTGTAAAATCTCTCTATCTCTACGTAGTCCTGATGAGTCATGACCCAGCATGATTTACTTCATCATTTTATGGTTTTAAAGATAATTTGTTCTTATTTATATATTTGCATCAAGTCTTATTTTTGTGATGGTATTATATCAGTTATGTTGGTTGATTTTTAAAATGATCATACTACAGTGACATGGCCCATTGCCTCCCAGGATCATTACCAAAACAAGCATTTTCCAGTTAACAGCATTCTTTCAAATATTGGAGAATCCTCGTTCTCCAGATCCAGCTTTACTCACATATTCTTTAACCTAATAATTCTATTAAGTGACTGCCTTTGTTGTTCCCTCTGCATTTAACATAGTTTAAGACAGGATATATGAAATTTGCAGCAATTGGGTAAGTTACTTTTATCATGATAAAAGCCTCCTTCCTAAAAGATGCCCACACGCAAATCACCCCACCCCCCAAAAAATTAAAAATAAAATAAAAAAGATGCCCACACCCATAATTTTTAGAAAATCAGCTTTGTGAGATATGCTTGTCTGTAAACACTAAAAGATACAAGAGTAACTAAGAAATAAAACCATCATACCATTTGGGCAACATATATGTTTAATCCATGAACTGAAATATGGAAATTTCCAGCAACTCTTTGGACATCTAAAACACCATAAACCTACAGCGGATTGAAAATAGAAGTCTGAGACTTGAGTTTTCTTGTTTTGAAAATAATTGATAAACCACAAAAACCTATTTATTACAAAATGAGCACAGAATTTATACCCGGCATCCTTCACCATTTGCTATTGCTTGCTTCACCTTCTTGATCATATTTTCAGTTGATTCATCAAAGCTTTGTAAATGAATCTTTTGTTCTGAATCCTCGTGATGATCTTTACCATGATCTAACCACATTTATCAGACTGTAAATAATATTCAAAGTAACAATAAAATAAATTTTAAAGAATAGGAGTCTTGAGAAAAACAAGAGTTCCTCAACTGTCATAATTATAAATCATAACAATTCAGAATGTTTCTCAGAATCAATGCAAACCTACAACCCAAACATACATAAGTGCCCTTCCCCCAAGACCCTGTAAATCATTGCATGGCCTTTTTCTCACCTACATCTCATTAGAAGACGACTAATACATATACTTTTTGAATGCTTACTTCCTCTACTGCATCACCTTAAGTGGCTTCTTGGTAGCATCACGTGCAACACCACGTGGTGTTTGGATAGAATGCAGAAGTTTGGTGGGCAAAACGCAGGAGAAAATGTGGACATACAGGTGCTGGACCATTGATGCCGGACAGAAAGGAGGCAATCAATGTTATAGATTGAACTTTTAATTTTTGTAGGTTATATTTTAGGTTATTTTTGGGTTATTAAGGTAAAACTAGAATTTTAAAAGGTTATTATAATGTCTAGCTGTATTTTGAAATGTTGTTAACCTTGAAGTAGTTTGAGCAACTTAGATTCCTTAAAGGTTTAAGTAGTTACATCTAGGTTTCTTAAGGGTTAAGTACTTTTACCCTATATAAAGTAGATGTAAGGTTGTAACAATGGGAATTCAGTTTTAATATACAGCAGGAAGACACTTCTTCTGTTTAACCTAGCTTCTAACCAGAAGACCAATCCAATTCTACGGCTGCATGATTGTTCCCCATTCAATCCCATATGCCCCATTCCTTAACTATCCTGCCACAGCCTCTGCATCAATTGGTATCAGAGCAGGGCTCGGTCCAAAGTTAAACCTATGGGAAGACTAAGGGAAGAATTGGATTTGCTACGGAGGCAAATTGAAGAGTTGCCGCAAGCAATATCTGCTTTGAAGCAACAAGAACAAGTAGGAGCCCATATGGAGATCCTAGAAAACAACCACAACACTTTAGGCACTCTAGAAGGTAGTCTAGAGGATGAAAGTGAAGATAGCACTGTAGATTGGAATGCTCCACCAATCTATGATTTTTATCTTGATGACATTCAAGACATCAACCAAGCTTAAGTCTTGAAGGAAGAAGAAACTACTGAATTTCTAGTGGACCAAGGATCAATGTTTGAGGAACTCAAGAAAGAAAATTTTAAGGGTGAAGGCAATTTTGAGGCCTATGATTTTTCTAAGCATACAAAATTTGGAAAAATTGATTTCATTGGGTCCAGTCTGTTATGTTCATATTCTGCTCCATATGTTAGTGACGATGCAACTCAACCCAAGGCATGTAAACGACATATGATGGCTAATTGGATAAGCAAGTCGAGAATGAAACTCAAAATCTTCAAGTACCTTTTCATTTGGACTGGAAAATTCCAAATGCAACCGGCAATCTCAAGGAAGAGTTTTCCTTTCAAGTGGGAGGGAATTGATGCATGACAAAACGTAGTCAAGCAATGTCATGTATTGAATTTTAATACAATTTTTGTAGGTTATATTTGTAGTGATTTTATTTAGTTGTTTTAGGCTATTTTAGGGTTATTAAGGTAAAACTAGAATTTGAAAAGTTATTATAAAGTCTAGCTATATTTTGAAAGATTTCTTAACCTTGAAGTAGTTTAAGTAGCTTAGGTTCCTTAAGGGTTAAGCAGTCACATCCAGGATTCTTAAGGGTTATATATTTTTGCCCTATATTATAACAGAGGAAGATACTTCTTCTGTTTCCCCTAGATTCTAACCAGAAGACTAGCCCACTTCTATGGCTGCGTGATTGTTCCCCATTCAATCCCCCATGCTTCAATCTTTAACAATCCTGCCACAGCCTCTGCGTTAACCTTTCCACCCACACTTACTTTTGCAGACTAGAAGTTTGCTTAAAACAACACCATGATTAGTTACTTCTCAGGTTTGAGAAAATAGTAAAGTCAAATACAAGTTACATTTTAGACCTTTATTTTTCATGGTTAGTAATACCTTTCCTAGTATCCTGTTTCTGAAAAAGTAATATTTATGACACATCCAAGCAAAATTCATTTGTAAAATGACAAAACAATAAACACCATCAAAAAATAAAAAATATTCCTGTTCTTCATAAAAAAATCCACAACCATTTAACTACGAACAGCTTATTCTTGTCAGCAACAATGTATGCAACCAAAAAAAGAAGAAAGGAAAAAAGCTAGCTTCTCATGAACAAGTCTCCATCAGCAACATAAATATATACTACTCGAGTAACATGAAATCTCAGGTTCTATTAATTGAAGTTCAACATTTATTATTGTTAATAACAATTAAAGTAAAATGTACTGCCCTCCCCAGTAGTTTACCTTAATTACACAGACCTCCCCTCTAATTTCAAATCCCACACTGCCCTTCCTAAACCAAAATCAAAATAGTAACTACACATAATTCCCGTTGTAACTGATGGTGATCAGCACCGCTTGGTCAACAAATTTAATGTATTTTTCTTTTTTTTTTTTTAGGGGGGGGGGGGCGATTTACCCAAGTTACCAATTTGCAAGTGTTAAAAAAAAAAAAAATTCAAACCATGAAAACAAACCTTCATTGACAGACACCATAAATTTTGGAGACCCAAATGCAGGCCAAAAACTAGGCTTCATAAAATTTACTGAACATAAACTTGCAGAGAATAGAAACCCCAAGATACCCAGCATAATAAATTTATATGTTCATTAGATACAGAGAGTATAGCCAGCCAACCCTGAATTGAAAGACTGAGAAACATTAACAACCCAGGAATCCAAAACTCAAATTGACAAAGAAAAGACAAACAAAAAAAGGCAACTAATTTAAATTGAAATAGAACCTAGTGTCCAAAGGTGAATAAAAATAGGGGAAATGGATAAAATGAAGAAAAAAATTCACATCTTATCAGCCTTCCAGATAGCCTGAGACATGTTGCAAGAAGCACAAGTCAACCCAGTAGAGAATAAAAAGAAATTCATATGGCCTTGGGGATCAAGAATGCATTTTTGTATATTTTTATTATCATCATTTGATGAGTTTTGATGGCATGACATGACCACCATAACCCGAAATCCTGAGCTCACCAGCATGTAAACATAGTAGACACCCAACCAAGTGTCCAGAGGTTGGTAAAGCAAGAAAGAAAGGAGAGGTGGGAAAATTAGAACTCAAAAACCACCATATGGGACTATGGCACTAACAATCTCATCCAACATCGAATGATTGCATTCTAAGACTCCAACAAGCAACAAACAGCAGCTAAAAACTCCTCCAAGAAATTCCACAATGGCAGGGCCAGCAACAATGGGAGAGATTCTGATCTAGCAATTCTACACGTCTCATCATTTTCCAATTCTCACCATTAATTGTTAACCCATCAAATTCAATAATCCCATCAAACTCAACTATGATAGCAACAGTAAAAGCAAGCATAAGGTGGTGGATATCCAAAACAGGAACCAAAAAGCAAACAACAAAGAATGAGAGGAGGAGGAAGAAGAACAAAAAAGGACACTGTAGATAGAAAGGGAGGCAAAGTAGAACAGAAAAGGAAAATAAGAAAACCCAACAGCTGAACAGAAGCAAGAGCCTCAAGTTTTAGCAAACATGGAAAGTTGAACAATTTGTGATTAAATCTTTATCGTTATTAAAACATTAACAATATTTCCTGAATGCCTTCACTGCCTTAGCACCATCAGTTCCATACACAATCAGAGGACCCTTATGAGAAATGTATAGGCAACTTCTCATTTTACCCTTATCAGGACAGATCGAGTGGCTATCCTTAGCTTTCTCGGCATCTGGAAAAGTACCAACCTGCTTCAGAACCTTGATGGCATCCTTGGTTTTTTCAACACAGCACAAATGCACACAATATTTAGAAACTGCTCTTACCTCAGCAATCTATAGTCAGACTCACAAAGGCAATCCTCAAATCTCAGATCACTAAAATGGCTTTGCCATAGACCAAACCAACTCTCAAATCCCAGATCTCTAAAGCAGTAGTGTGAACTAGGAAGGAAGGGCATAATGGCCTCTTCGTAATTATTTTTTTAAGAAAATTATAGAAATGGAATAGAAGAGTAAAAATTGGAATATTCCTAACATTTTTTGTTAAGTGGATTAATACATAGGATTTTAAACTACAGGAGATGTTCACATAATTCAGGTACAGTACAGAGGAGAGCAATGTATTTTAACCCAACAATTATTTACAAGATAATATAAAAGACTAAAAAGCATACAAAATTTTTAAATAAAAAGCAATATGAGTAGAATCAAAGCAAACACGAAGGAAAACAACAAACATGACAACTTTTAACTAAAAATAAAAGATTAACAAATAATTTAAGAATATTACCATGACTGTGAGCAGCATGCTCCTTTTCCACAAGGTCAGATAAATATTCAGTGCCAATTATATGGCCATTGCGGTTCAGGCGAAGCTGCAGCAAAGGGAAACGAGAGAGGGAGACAGAGAAACAATAAATAAAACATATACAAAAGATTACACCAAGAAGCAAGGAAGAGATGCATATCCCTCTAGCAAGATAAAGAATAAATATTGAAAACTATAACAGATCACATCATCAAATAAACAGGCTCCAAGTCCTCACGAGTATTAGTTCAAATCAGAAATATGGGCAGAACTTACCTGCAAAATTCATGCACCATAACTGGCATAACCACAGCACCAAAAAATGAGAATTAAAAGGCATCAATTCAGTGGCACAGAAGATAACTGATATCTTTCACAATTCAGACCAACTTTTAATTATACTCCCCCTCGTCAGTTAGCAGCACTCAATCGAGTATGTAACAATAAAAGAGGAAGTGTAGAGCATTTAGACGATATACAGGAAACATCACACACCAGTTATGTACTTTATGGTACGACAAAAAAAAAAGCTATTGCCATAAGGAACTTGACACAAGAAATTTGGAAAATGGAAACAAAGCCAACAGCAATTTCCAAACCTGTGTGGAAATATCAAACTACTTACACCACCAAACCTCCTCTTGTTGTTTAGATTGAGAATTATATAGGCTCTATTTAGCAATTAGCTAACTAAATTAACAATTAATTAATTCAATTAACTATTAGTTAATAGCTTATATTTATATGACCAACTGATAATATTAACTATATAAACAAAGATATTTGGTCTAATTAATTATTTATTATTAGTTGTTTATATATAAAATGATATATAAAAATATGAATTTATTTTATAATTTATTTAAGTGTGTATATATATATAGGAGTGTGTGTGCATGTACATGTGTGCATATGTACATATGTGCGTGCATGTATTATCCATGTGTATAAATTAATCATACTAATTTCTATTCTTAATATGAAAAGAATTTAAATTCATTAAATAATTATATAGTAACATCTTTAACATATTATAATAATCATTTTTTCAAAATATTAGTTTTATTATGTAAATTTAATTAATGAAAGTTAAATAGTTATTTATTATTTATAAAGAATTTTGTAGTATATACAAAAACAACGATATAAAATGTCATAATGGTTGAGTTGTAGGTATTATATGTTTAAAAGTTGAGAGATCAATTCCTCCCATTAACATTTTTAACAAAATAACAAATGGATTTAAGGGCACTTATGACTTTTTATAAACATTTAATGAATTAACTATTTGAAAACAGTGGATTTCTCAACTTTTTCAAATTAGCTAATCAAATGCCAATGAGCTGACTAAATCAGCTATTTACAAACGCCCAAAGTTTATTAACCAGGTTCAATTAGCT